>CM075068.1:18627827-19837827 GCA_037428765.1 Rubia yunnanensis | reverse complement strand
CCGAGGCCTGTCGTCCCAAGGCTTTGACCCTGAGGGTTAAGTCGATAGGAAACCTGGGTGGTGCCTCTGACCTAGGGAGGGTGGTCCCTCTCCGGCCAGGGGTTTTTCATCTAGCAGATGGGGTAGTATTGCTGGCCAAAGTCGAGTGCCCCCTTTGACGCAGAAGATGAACCTTTGGTGAAGAGATTGAGGCAATAGGTTCCTCGGACTCTCAAATTCTGCTCGACAACTGGAGGCCATGAGCTTAGACCTTGTGTTATTTCCCCCCTAGCTGTATGTGAATAGTTATTGTAACCATATCAATGTACTTGTAAGCCATTACAGACTTTTATAATTGGAGTAGAATTTTTGTTTCCTACTATTTTTCTTAGAGTATTTGGATTTTCAAAGGGCAGTAACCCTTCTATTCGAGTCGAGCGCTTCAATTTATTTTTGAATTGTTCATTCGGAGGGCTAAGTTATCCCTTAGAATATATTCAAGGTCTCCGCCTTGAGCGCTTGATGCGCGAAATGAGAATCTTTCCCCTTAAATGTTTTATGGGTTGTGTTAGCCCTTCGAATATTTGTAAGGTCTATGCCTTAAGCGCTCGATGCACGTTCGATGGCTTTGTTGGCCCTTCCAATATGTATTACTTTGGTTTGAGGAGAATGATGCTTGATGCACTTTCAATGGGCTTTGTTGGCCCTTCAAATACATATTGCTCCGATTTGACGCTTGATGCGCGTTCGATGGCCTTTGTTGGCCCTTTGATTACGCATTACTCCATTTTCAAGAATGGCACTTGATGCGCATTCTATGGACTTTTTTGGCCATTTGAATATGTATTACTTCGATTTAAGGAGAATGACTTGATGCGGGTTAGATGAGCTTTGTTGGCCATTCGAATATGTATTACTCCGATTTGAGGAGAATGGCACTTGATGCACATTTGATGGGCTTTGTTAGCCCTTTGAATATGTATTACTCCGATTTGAGGAGAATGGTGCTTGATGCACATTCAATGGACTTTGTTGGCCCTTCGAATATGTATTACTCCGATTAGAGGAGAATGGGGAACTTTTGTTCCCCTGTGGTAACATGTGTTTTAATTCTAAGGAACAAGAATTGATTATAAAAAACATGTTTCCATATAAAATTAACAAAAACAAAGGAAACGGATTGACTCATTAGCACTACTTTGTCAAGGGTGTCCTCAGACCCATTGCTACTTTGAGGCGGACCCTTTTTTAGCCTCACCAAGTATATTGGGATTTAGGGGAGCACTACCTTCTAAGGTTAGAAATGTTCCATCTGCGCGGAATTGGTTCACCTTGGGGGGTTTCTAGCTTTTAGCTACCTCCTGGGCCGGCTTCGACGACTCTGTAGGGTCCCTCCAGTTTGTTGATAGCTTCCTCCCGGCTTTCTTTGGCTCTTATCATTTCTCATCATTACAAGGTCTCCTAGGGAAAACTGGACTTTTTGGACCCTCCGATCATGATACCGCTTAACCCTTTCCTTGACCCTGACTTCGTGAAGCTATGTTTTCTCTCTTTTTACTTCGAGAAGGTACAAGTCCAAGCGGAGCTGCTCGTCATTGATCTCCTAACATTTTTTTCTTATATCATACCTTCGAAAGGTAGGCAGCTTTATCTCTGCATGAATTACCGCCTTCGAACCATATACCAGGCCATATGGGGTTTCACCTGTGGTAGATAACTCCGTTGTTCGGAATGACCAAAGTATGTTGGGAAACTCATTAATCCAGTTCCTGCTTGCCCCTCCGAGCCTCAATCGGATGTGTTGACAATGGTTTGATTAGAGACCTCCACCTGCCCATTGGATTGGGGGTGTTAAATGCTGATGACCCTTTGACGTATCTTGTATTCCTCACACTGGCCTTTGAATAGGTCATTGACGAACTGGAAACCATTATCACTTATGATTGTTGGAGGGATCCTGAAACGATATATGATATTCTTCCAACAAAATCCAATCACCATTTTCCTTTTTACGCCGGTTAGGGCTTCGGCCTCGACCCATTTTGTAAAGTAGTCTACAACCACAATTAGATATCTATAGTGGCATGGGGCATCCTGGAAATGACCCACCAGATTAATCCCCCATTTGTAGAATGACCGGGAACTATTAATGTTCATCATTTCTACTTACGGGACATGGGTGATTGGCGCATGCCATTGGCCCTGGTGGCTGGTCTGGATGTGCTTGTTTACCTCATCAAACATCTTCGGCCAATAGTATCCAGTCATAAGAAGCTTCTTAGCTATTGATCGAGCTCCTTGCCGACTTCTACAATACCCATCATTGGTTTCGCAGATCAGGTAGTCATCTTCGTAGGGAGGGCTACGTATCAGAGAAGAGGTTGGAGGTGGCCTCGACAATAAAGGACGTCTTCTTGGATCACATATTTAGGTACCTTTAGCCTGACTTTCCTTACTTCGATGGCATCTAGTTCTCAAAGGTAGCTATTAATGAGAGCGTTATCCAAAAACTTCTGTTCTTCCATCATCATCACCGTTTCTTCCTCCTCGAAGCTAAACTTACTTAGCGTCTCCACCATAAAGTGCCCCTGGGATCGCAAGTCCAGGTCCGACGAGACCAATTTTCTCAGGGCATCAGCCCTGTGGTTTTTCTCTCGAGGGAATTGAGTAAGGGAGTAATGGTAGAAATGTTCGAGGAAGGGCTTTACCATTTCCAAGTAACACTGTAAGCTTCTTTTCCTTGCCTCATATTCCCCCTTAACTTGAAGGACCATGATTTGGGAATCGTTGAATATGTCTAGTCTTCGAACTCCCAGGTCTTTAGCAATTCAAAGGTCTGTGATCAGTGCTTCATAACCCGATTCATTATTCGTGGCCATGAAATCAAAGTGTAGGGCATAGGAGTAATCTTTCTGTTCGAGGCTCGTGAGTAAGACTCCGGTCCCACTGCCTCCAGAGTGAGATGATCCATCGACGTATAATTTCCATGTCTCTTTGGTTTCTTTTTCATCATCGACTACTATTGGTTTTGTGGTTTCCATAATGAAATCTGCTAATGCTTGGCCCTTGATGGATGTCCTTAGGCAGAACTAGATGTCATGCTCTCCCAGTTTGATTTCTCATTTCATCATCCATCTAGAGGCTTCCGACTTTAGAAGCACCTGCCTAATTGGATGGTTAGTGAGCAGGTGATCTTGTGACTTTGGAACTTTGGAACTACGGCCGAAAGCATCTCACAGCATGGACTAGGGCCAATATTAGCTTTTCGAGGGTAGTGTATTGAGTCTTTGGACAATGCAATGCCTTGGTTATGAAGTAAATTGGGTGTTGGGCTATATCATTTTCCTTCTCCAGAACTGCACTTATCGCCAAGGGGGATGCAGGGATGTATAAGTACAGGTATTCCCCCTTGTCTGGTTTCAACAGGGTGGGCACGCTTCGTAAGTGTTCTTCCAACTCCTGGAAGGCTTTGTCACATTCTTGTGTCCATTTGATTTTTTGGCTTTTCGATGCACATCAAAGAATAGCAAATGTTTTTGGCCCCATTCGAAAGGAATCGACTGAGTGCTGCCAGTGATCCTGTTAGCCTTTGAGCATCTTTGATTGTTTGGGGGGGGGGGTTCATGTTGATCAGTGCTTTAATTTTCTCAGGATTAACATCGATCCCCTTCTCCAAAACCACGAACCCCAAGAATTTACCGGTTTTAACTCCAATTACACATTTGGCAGGGCATAGCTTTAAATTGGCTTCTCGAAGCCTCTGGAAGGTATCTTCGAGGTCCAGCGGGAATTAGTCGAATCCTCTGTTTTTAACCACCATGTCGATTTCAATGTTTCTGCCAATATATTTTTTAAAGAGCTTGTGGACCAGCCTTTGGTAGGTGGCCCCTGCATTCTTTAAGCCGATTGGTATTTTTTTTATAGCAAAATGTCTCCATCTTTGTTATGAAAGATATTTTTTTGTTTATCCTCCTGAGCCATGAGTATCTGGCGGTAGCCCTAATGAGCATTGAAGAAGGCTAGCACCTCATAACCTGCTATAGCTTCGACCAACACATCAATGGAGGCAAGGGATAGCTATCCTTGGAGCAACATTTGTTGAGATCCGTGAAGTCTATGCACATTATCCAAGCCCCATCATGCTTGGGGACCATCATCGGATTTTCTATCTATTCAGGATAGAATACTTCTTCGATAACCTCTGCTCGAAGCAATTTTTTGGACTTCCTCTTTTATGGTTCAGCTCTGTCGAGGGCGAATAACCTTCATTTCTGCTTGATTGGCTTTTAGGAGGGGTCTTCATTTAGTCTGTGAACTATCAGCTATTTTGGTACCCCTGTGAGGTCGAAGGTGTCCCATGAAAACACGTCGACATGGTCGTCCAAGAGGTCTTTTAGCTTTTTTGTCATTTCAAGTGGTATCATTTTCCCCACAGACACTATTCCTTTTTCTTGAAAGACCATCACCTCCGTGTCCATGGGTTTGATTTCTCCATTGACCGAAGCCACCCTGTCATTCTTCTTAGCTTCCTTCAAAGATATAGCCAAAAATCTTCCGACCGTGAGGTGGTCTCTCCTTATGACTACGATCCCCATCTTGGTGGGGAATTTCATTGTCAAATGATAGGGGTGACCATACGGCTTGTGCCTGGCACATCCAAGGCCTTTCGAGTATCATGTTGTAGGGGGATACAACTTCAATCTCTACAAAGCTTTAGTCTATTATAACTTCCTTGTCTCCGTCAACTACTTTAACTGGGAGGGTCACGACCCCTAGGGGTAGCACCATTTTCCTAGTGAAACTGGACAAGGGAGAAGTTGTTCCCCTCAAACTTTCACGTCCAAGCCCTAGTTAATTGAAGTAGTTGGCAAATATTACTTCCACATCGCTACCATCATCCACAAATACCCTTTTAATGTAGCAATCCCCAATGGTTTCATGAATAAACATCGAGTCCATATGGGGTTCGGCTTAGCACTAGGTCAGCTTCCGAGAATGTGATTGCTTCTCAGGTTGAAACCGCTTCTGGTAGGGTTCTCCAGGAAGGCCCATGTCGGGATTGGGCTTTAATGATAGTGTCTGAAGCTTGGTCACCTATAGCTCCATTGATGAAGTTAATCACCTGATTAGCCTCGTCCCTCTGGTTTATATCTGTCCGAGCCTTGGCATCGGGCCACATGCTTTCCTAGTTTCTAGCTTGCTCTCCATCGTTTGCTTGATGTTCTCTATCGCCACGATTGGCTCTTTTCTTGCCTTTCCAGTGGCATTTTCCTCATTCCCTCAAAGAGGCTTCTCCTCTTGGTCTTTCAACAAAGTATGGGAGCAAGCTCTCTTTTGTGCATGTTTTGACTTCATGCTTCCAGTGAATGCATTCATTCATGTCATGGCCCCGTTCTTTGTGATGGTCAAAAAATTTGGGCAAATCTCTTTTTCCAGGGTAGTCTCTTTTAGGAGGGGGATTTCGAAACAACCCCTTGTGGATGGAGTGTATTTCTATCAAAGACTTGGTCAAGGGGACAAAGCCCTCGAAACCTTTATCCGGAGGGTCGGGCCTTCTCAACCGCAATTCGGAGGTTATATGCCATTTTTGCGGCATTTGCCCCCCTTTTGCTTCCTCTTTATGGCTTCTTCGATATTTGAATACTGTTCCACGATCTCTTGCAGTTATTGCAAGGGTTTTGACTTTTTTAGACCAATTTCTTGTACAAGTCGAGGTTGTACGTCCCTTTCATGTAACCAAAGATCACCTCATCCTCGATTTGATTGATCACATGAAGGTTCTCATTCACATATCGATGATAGAATGCCTCCGTTGATTTGCCTGGTTTCTGCTCATTCTGGTAGAGCTCAATCAGGGTTATTGTATAACTTTTATTTTGGAAGAAAGGTCCCAAAAAGGTCCTTCCAAAGTATTTTTACGAATGTAGTTACCCATTGCCTAGCTTGTTAAACCATTTTTGTGTTTTTCCTCGAAGGTAGTTTTCGACCAGTTTGCATGGCAGCTGTTCGTTGAAGTTTCTCGAATTCATCAGTCTGAGGAAAGTCTGTATGAACTCTCTGGGGTCTGAATCTCCACTGTACGTAGGGAGCCATTTGGGTGGTTTCACGTTGCTGGGCCATCGGGTGGCCACTATTGCTGGGCTAAAGAAGGAGGTTGCAACTTTGCCCCAAAGGCCCAATCAGCCTATCGAGCTCTCTCGTTAAGGTATCGCTTGAACCCTCTCCCATATGCGGATATCCGTATTGACCCAGCCAGAATGGAGCGCCAAAGCTGGGGATCTGGTTCAAAGCCATGTACAAAAAATGTTATCCTCCCACCGCCAATTTGTAATACAGTTCTGGGAGGTGATCGTAGGAAGGGACCTTCTATCGGGATCCAGAGTACATCTAGCTGTCAAAGCCCTGAAAGAACTCCATTGGCCCAGCCATTGGATAAGGAATTATCTGGCTCAAAATAAGAAGCATCGAGATTGGTACGGAGTATACCGACGTCTAGGCCATGCTCAGGAATGTTGGCTGGGGTTATGTTTATGCCCTAAGGTCTGTTTGATAAGATACTCCTGAGGGGTTCTGCAACCAAAACCTCGGTTTCATTACCCCGGGCCCCACCTACTGCTGGACCATCCTTTGGTAGAGCATTGGAGGCTCCACTTGAGAGCCAGCAGATCCGAGGGCTTGAGCTTACAGAACTAGGTCCTGCTGTGATGGTGGGAACGTATTGTTCGTGCCCCTTGTCACTCGAGTAGACTCTATCATAGCTTATATTTGTGATACCACCGCAGCCTCTGTGAACTGCGTCTCATCCTTCCTTGGTTGTTGTGCCTGACTTTGTGACGTGGGGGCTGGATTCCTACTACCCAAGGTTTAACTTGGAGGTACCCCATCTACTATCCAAGGAACCTCCGGACCTCTTATTTCTGGGTACTAGCCTCGGCCGACCTTCGAAGGTTTGTTACCGGTACTAGAGGGGTGGGGTTCGATTGCATATTGGACCTACGCTCCCTCCTTCTCCGGTAGGGGGATTGTTCTTCTTCAGCGGTGCCTAAAGCCTTTCCTTTTAGCCTCTCACTTCTACATAAGGTGTTTGACGTAGACGTGGCCATAAATAGAAAGATTAACGTAGATGTAACTAACGGTCCCACTAGGCATGCCAACTTGATGCGCCTCAACAAACCACCTTTGCTACGTCACCGCTTGTAGCTGGAATCTGCAAGACAAAGCCCCCCCGAGGTATATGGGGAAAGAGGCTCCGACGGCCAAGTAAGAAAACAGAATTACAAGAGTGTAATAGTCGACTGTGTAAGGTTACCTTTAGCATTTTTATAGGTAGCAAGTATGGAAACTATTTTGCTTACTTGAGGAGCAAGTACTCCCACCTTGGGGTGGCCCAAAGGTTATTACCCAAAGGGCAATGCTATTGACCAGAAGTTGGCCGTACTAGGCACTTGGGCCCATACGGATTTACAAATTATCAATAGTTATAAAAACTTACCGTTGGCGGTGAGGATTATAGTATACAGACTAGTTTTGTAGTCTAAGCAAGTTGAAAAAACCTTGATTGCTCAGCTTGTGTTGTATTACAGAATTTTGTACTTTCTCCTGAGTTTACTTACGTTTGCAAATAATTTTGGGAACCAAAATGACCAGGGTCATTCCTACTTTCTGTAAAGAACTTTAATTTAAAAGAGATGAACCAGATCTTTCACTTCTGGATTTGTTCACTTTTGTTTTGGTTGCTTTAGATTTAGTAGTACAATGTTTTGAAAATTTGGGAGAAGGTGACTGATATTTGAATACTGTGATCAACATCTACTAGTTTTGCCAAATTACTCGGATGTGTACACAATATTTGACCATTTATCTTATGATGTACCCCTTTCTATTACTATATGTCTTATACATAAATGCTACAAATTTTTAAATTGATCTTTAGCGCCTTTATGATTACCATTTTAGGGCAATTGATGTAAGCCTTCGGGCAACAAATGTAAGTTTACAGGAAACTTGATGTAAGCCTCCGGGCAATGTAAGCCAATTTTGTCAACATATGAGCTTAATGAAAAAGGGAAGGACACAGTCTAAAGCTAAAAAAAACAGCAATGAGGAACTGCCTTTGATTAGCACCCTAAGCAGGTTCCTAATTCGGAACTGCCTCTCAAGTCACGAGTTTCATTTTAAAGGTGGTTCAATTTTTACTAAAGGTGGTTATGCTTTTATTTGGCTCCGATTAAAGGTGGTTCCATTGTAGAACCGCCTTTAATGGGCTGCCTTTGTTGGGCTTTTGACCCAACATATAAATAAAATTAAAGATTTTAAGTTAGGTTCCATAATTATGTTTCCTTTCAGCCTCTAGCCTCTCTCACGCGTTCAGTCACCATCATCATCCCTCCATCCACCCTCCACCACCGACCTCCACCATCACCCTCATTTCGAGCTCTACCATTGCACTGCCGCTCTCTCTTCTGCCGCAAACGCCTTCGCAACTGGAGGTTTGTGCCACGTCATTCCTCGTTTTAGGTTTCTATCGCCTAGAGGGCTCCACCACCGGAAAAGGATCCCTGCCGTCGCTAGAGGTTTCACCATCGCTGGAGGGTTCCGCAGTCAGAAAAAGAGCTCTGTCGCTGGAGTATTATTTCTGTGTTTTTGTTTTGCTTTTGTTCTGTGTGTTTGTTCAGATTTAGATTTTTGTTTAAGAACCTATTTCAGATGCGATTGTGTTTTACCGAAAGTTTCCAAAAACCTAATTTGGTTTCCGACGGATTTTTTAGGACATCAGATTCAAGTTTTGAATTTGGAACTTGAATCGAATCCCAACTAAAGGTGATTTTTGAATCACTTTTGATCGTTAACTATCAAAAGCAGAACTAGAGAAGTCACCCAAAAAGTGACTTCTCTAGTCCATTATAACCGTCTTTAATAAGCATGTTCTCCACTGGTGGACATAGTATAATAATTGTTTCATAATATATGAAAATACCATTTTTATTAGAGACGCTCTTTATTTTTTCACTTAAAAGGGAAGAAAATTTGTATGCTAGTTGAAAGTTTTTCCCTAAAGAAAATACTCATTCTCACATGCTCTTTAGCGGTGTTGCTAATTGCCAAGAACACTTCTCCGCTTAAGTGAGTTTTTAATCATTTTTAATTAAAAATGTTTGAAAAGAGAGTTATTTGAGGGTGTACAATTGATGTGCCCATTTTATACGGTTATATTAGGACTTTTGGGATTCACTTTTGTACACTTTTGTGCTCTAAATATGACATTTTCCCTTGAAATTGTCTAAGGAGGGTTAAAAGCGACTTTCACGCTTTTATCACTTTTTAGAGAATTTTGTGTGACAAGGTAATTTTTTTGAAGACTTTGAAGAGTATCTTTGAATATTTGAAGATTTGAAGACTTGGATTGGAGTTTTTGAAGATATGAAGAATTGAAGAAGTGAAGAGAAGAGAAGGATATGAGATATAAAAGAGAAAGAAGAAATAATGTTGGAATTTGTGTCCGTAGCGAGACCGTCGCGACACGTGTTGGTTCGTCGCGAGCATGTTGCGACTCTTGACGTACGAGTGGTATGAATTTCTTCTTGATTTTTGTGCTATAAACACTCCCCTTATCCTCTCCTCTTCAACAGCTTTTGCCCATTTCTTTCTTCTACATTTTTGGGTGTTAAAACCCTAGGTTTTCTCTTCTTTCTTTTCATAGTTTTTGTAGATTAATTATTCTTTTAGTTCTCTAGCTTAGTTTTATCTTGGGAGCAAAGGATTGAAGCTCCCATTTCTATGTAGTAAGAACCATTATATCTATCTATATGGTGTTTTTGCTATTGTGCATTTATTGAACTTTGAATGTGAATTGTTAATTGCATTGATGTTGTTGGAAGCTTGAGTATATGAATTGCTTGTATGATTACTTGTTAGGGTTGGGAGAAAGTAGCTAATTCTCCCCTCTTTTAATGTGGAATCCAAAAGCATGAGTTAGAGCTTCTTAAATGATGTTGGTTTGTTGATAATTGCTAAATGAATGTGATGATGTCGAACTCGTTGTCATGTTTGTTTTAGGTAGAAAATGAGAGAAGTCTATGAATGTCGATCGTTCTTGACTAATCTTGTGTAAATGCATGAATTGGTAAATGCTTAGATACAGTGTAGTATTTATAAGTGTTGCCAAGCTTGTTGATTCTTCGTGCTAAATGCCATCAATGGGATACTATTAGTCCTAAGGGAGTCATTGGTGAGGTTTGACAAGAGATGTCGAATTCACTCTTGCAAACTACTATCTAAGAATGATAGAAGTTTAGCCTTCACAACAAGCAGTTGAAGTAGTGAATAGATTGTTTCACTTGTTCTTGAAGCCTTTATTATTTAGCATTTATGTATTCTTGATGCTATGTTTCACTTCATTTATGCCATGGGTTGTTTGAGAATAGGAAGTGTTTTTATGATTGAAGTGTTCAGGTGTTAGGAAAGTGACGAATTCCTTGGCTCCTTTGCATGAAAATCTATGAACATGAACTTAGAACTTCTTGTGCATAATGTGTTGTGATTCTTGCCAGATAAGTATGTTAATGTTAAGTCAAGTAATGAATGTTATAGAATGAGTGAATGGTTCAATGATCTACATTAGGTTTGGAAGTGGATATCAATTGCCCCCAAGGCTTTATCTTTGTAGCTTTAAACCCCCTTTTCTTAGTTTTGTTTGATGATTAGCCTAGTTACTTGGCTTTGCTAGATGCTTGTCTTTTTAATTTCATAACTTAGGACCACCAAACAACCAAACCCCCCCATTTACATGCTTTTATATGTATGTACACATGTCTACACCTAGCCTAATATCAACCTTTTGTGCCTAAACGCTTAGGAAGATCCCTCTTCTTCGTGGACGACCCCGACTTGCAGCTATCTGCTTAGTTGTAGATAGTAAGCATTTAGGGCTTATAAATATTAACTTTGAGAGGTACGGCGACGACCTCCCAACAACCATTCATAATAATGATTGGATAGGCTGGAATTTCAATTGAGTCGATCATATTGCAACATTAATTGGGATTAAGCCTATTATACAGAAGCACTTTTAAATAGAAATTTCCAAATTGATCTAAACCTACTGTGACAATGTAAAAGAAACTTCAAAATTGAGCATTTGATGTTGCAAAGTAAATAATCTAATAAGAAATATAGTAAAGAGTTAATATAACTTTACCTTTTGGCTGAAAGTGCCAATATAACCCTACAATTTGAGAAAGTGTCAATCTAACCCTGGAATTGGCTGAATTTTTACTCAACGGTTATTAGACCGGAATATGGTGAAATGAAAAAAAATTCCATTGATTTTAAAAAAAGAAAAAAAAACTAGAAAAGATTTAAATACCCATTGATTTCTCATTTCACTTCCACAACCTTCGATTTCTCATTTCTCATTCAAGAATTAACCAAATTTTGTGTTAGTACAATGCGTAAGTTATACCGCACACGATTAGCTATTCGGTTCCAGCTAGCTAATCGCGGCGGTGATGGGGGAGGGGCGGGGTGGCAGAGGCGGGGGTAGGGCTAGGGTTTTTGCGGTGGCGGCAGTCGAGGAAGGAGGATGGCATCGACAAGAGGGGGAGAGGGTGTGGAGGTGGGGGAGAGGGGGCTAAGGTTTTCGGCATTGGTGTAGACAGGGGAGGATGAGAGCAATGCCGAGGGAGATGGGAAAGGGTGGTAGAGGCATGCAGAGGGGGAAGTTGGCTAATCGCAAAGGGGGTGGGTCTAGGGTTGTGACAGTGGCGGAGGTCGAGAAATGAGGGTGGTGGAAGCGGGGGGAGGAGTATAACGGCAACCAGGGGGTGGGTCTATGGTTTCGGCGGTGGCAAAGGTCAGGGAAGGAAGATGGCAGTGGAGAGGGGTGGAGGGGAGGATTGGCAGAGGCAGGGAAAGGGGAGAAGGGGTGGAGTACGACAACGGGGACAAATTTGTTGAATATGCGATGACGGATTTGTGGCTAAGCTGGTGGATCTGTGGCGGTGTGGGTATGGCGACGACAGACATTTTCGGCGCTGGTGGCAAAAGTTTCTGGTAGCGGCGGATGAACAGCGACGGGTGAGCAATGACGTTGGCAGATGTTTCTGGTAGCGGCAGATGAACAACGATGGGTGAGCAATGACGTTGGCGGACGTTTCTGGCGGGGTGGGTTGTGAAGAAGAAAGAAAATAGGGGTATAATGGATATTAAAATTTTGTATAATGGATATAAGGGGTATTTTGATCATTTCAGTTTGTGGTCAATGGCTGAAATCTTTGGTTCAATATCGGAATTAGGGAGTTTGGCTATATTGGCACAATTTGACCTATAGTCAGGGTTAGATAATTAGATTGACACAACTTGTAATAAGTTAGGGTTAGATTGACACTTTCTCAAATTGCAGTGTTATATTGACACTTTCAACCAAAAGTTAGAGTTATAAATTATTTTTATATAGTAGTTAAAGCAGTAGCAAACTATCTTCGTCATGCTAATACTATAACTCTATAAGAAGGGTGTGTTCAAGGTGTGAAGTGGGAAAGACCGTCTTTCCCAAGACTTTGCCTATACTGAATCACCATGGACACAACTCATAAGTTCAAAAAATACCCGCATCACCTTTACCAGAACACTCCCTATCTAATTTAAATAATCAAATCTATCCTCTAATCACTGTATTATATTCAACCAGTGCTTAACCGCTTACATTCCTCGAGATATCAATTAAATTATTTTTCAACTATTTTAAATAATAAAGCCATTCCTTGATAATGGCATGCCAGTTTGGAAGCACGGAATCAGTTTGGTTTTATTTTGTTTTTTTTTAATAAAATCACCCGAAGGTGGGGGTACTATATTAGAGGTTCCCCATTCCTCATACGAAGTATTTGTACAAATGTAGATCAAAGTTTGCGATGAGGCAACAGAATTGCCCTCCAAAAGTCCTATTAATCCTATATCGAGTTCTTATATTATGAACAAAATTATCCTAACAAAAGATATTGGTGGAGTTGCGATCCGGAGGTGAAAATCTCCACCCCGCGTGTTAATTAACACCTCCGGCCAGGCAACATCTATTCCCCAATTAGATTAGAGAAGGAGTGGATCAGTAATATATCTTCTTTCCATCAGAAGGCCGGGAAAAGCATGCTGATCCAAAGCTGATCTGAAGATGAAGAGAAAGAACAGGAAGGCATCATCCCAGCAGAAGGAGCTCCTGTTCCAATGAATGGCAGTGGATCTTTGCAAGTGTGAGGTGCAACGGTTGGAATCCAGTTGAGCTGGATCATGCTCTGCAAAGAACAGAGAAATAGTAATTAGCAGCATCCGTCTCTAAGTGAGAAACTAGTGAGCTCTAACATGTGGAACATGATCTTTGTCCAACAGAATTAGCCCCTTAATATGCTGAGGAATGTTATGAGACTGGATACTTTGAAGATGACAAGTATGATACCTTGCAGTCGCATTTGCTACCGAGTTACCTTCCCTAAAAACATGATTCAACTTTGCTCCACACATGAGGGCATTAATTTTGAAAGCTAAGTTAAAGAGTTTCCAATTGGCTGAATAGGGGCAGTTTATCATGTTAACTGCTTGCTTACAATCCGTTTCTAAAATGCAGTTCATATGAATTCCAGGCAAAGCTTGAAAAGCAAGTAAAATGGCTTTCATTTCAGCCTCAATCGGAGAATCAGCAGAGATGGACACTGAATATAAGTTAATCAAATCACCACAGTAGTCCCTAACTACTATCCCAGCAGCAGCCTTATCAGTATACCAAGAAGCATCAGTGTTTATTTTAAAAAACCCAACTGGAGGTTTCTCCCACATGACAGTTGATATATTAGGCTTAGGTGGGGGTCTAATGAAAGGTATCCACTGATGGAAAGGTAAAGAGATAGAAGAATGAGTGAAATATGTCCTTGGAGTAGTTAGGAAAGCCAGTTTTAATAAGTTGAGAATCTCCTTAGATATCAGATCTGAGGAAAGTGGCACATTATCATGTAAAAATCTATTCCTAGCTTTCCAAAGTGACCAACAAGTTATTGAAGGTGTTATTTTGCAGATGAAGTGTTTCCAGTGAGGTAGATCTCTGGTATTCCAAAAAATAAAAAATCTTTCAGGAAGAGAATGAGTATCCTGAAGATGAAAATTAACTAAAGAAGCCATGTTACCCCACACCGCTTTAGCAATATGACATGAAATGAAAAAATGTTGTATTGAATCAGAATTTAAACAGGCAGGACATTTTGAAGCAAGGCTGAAACCACATTTAATGAGCACCTCATCAAACGGTAAAAAAGATTGCAGCATTTTCCAAGTAAAGATGGATATCTTTTTTTGCAATGCATTATTCCAAATGAATTTTGAGGCAGGGAAATTACCTGGCATCTGAGTGAGCATTTTGTAGGTAGACTTAGAAGTGAAGTTACCTGAAGCTTCAGGCTTCCATACCAGTCTATCTTTTCTGCCTGGGACTAAAATTGCTTCCTGGAGAAAAGACACAGTATCAAGGTCCAAAAAAGAGATAATCTGAGGCAATATGATGGACTTATTATGAATGAAATCTGCCACAGTTAAGTATGGCATGGCTTGTACTATATGCTCAGGGATAATAGTATCTAAAGGCCCCCTAAAACTCCAGTTAGCTTCCCAAAAATTACAGGTACCCTCCCCATGAATAATTACTGAGTGTTGCTCTGCAAAAGAATTAATGTGGATAATTCTCTTCCATGTTACAGATTTTCTGTAGGATATAGGAAGAGACCAGATCAGTTTTGACCAAAGGGAGTTGCCTAATTGACTTTTCCACCAAAGTTTAGTTGAACATGTGTCAATTATAGCTTGGATTGATCTAAAACCAAGTCCATTCAAGTCAGTTGAAACTGCAATATCTTTCCATTTTTTCCAGATTTTATTATTTTTTCCATGTGATTCTCCCCAAAAAAACCTGGCTAATCTTTTTTCAAAGGTACGAATTATCATTTTTGGTGGTTTTGTGACTGCCCAAATGTGCTGTGGGAGGGAGTAGAGACAGTGTTTAATTAAGACCAGTTTCCCCCCCGCACTTAACCATCTATTCTTCCAACTTTGAAGTTTAGAATCCAGGCTAGCCATTAAGGGTTGGAAATGCCTTTTTAGTGTTCTTCCCCTAAATATTGGACAACCAAGGTAAGTAAATGGGAGTGAACCTTTTTTCATTTTTAGAGTGGACTTAACCTGAGAGATCTTAATGTTAGAGGCTCTTTTACTTAAGTAAAATTCTGACTTTTCAAAATTAAACTTCTGTCCTGAAGTCACCTCAAAGACATCTAGAAAAGCCTTTATTCTTATGAGATTTAATTTTGATGCCTGCATGAAAATTATGGTATCATCTGCATATAATAGATGAGATATGGCAGGTATTGATGCAGGAAATTGGAAATGAGATAGCCTTCCAGTAGAGAAAACATATGAGAGACTCCTTGAAAAAGCTTCAGTAAAAATATTAAAGAGGAAAGGAGAGAGAGGATCACCTTGTTTAATACCTCTAGTAGCTGAGAAAAAACCAACAGGTATTCCATTAATTAGAATTGAAAATTTTGCTTGTGCTAAATTCTTCATCACTGCATTCAGAAAATTCCCTTGAAAACCAAATTTAACTAAAATCTGCCTAAGAAAATGCCAGTTAACCCTGTCAAAGGCTTTCATTAGGTCCAGTTTCATTATACAGTTGGGAATTCTGTTTTTCTTATCCAAGAATCTAACCATTTCCTGTAAATATAGTATATTATCAGAAATATCTCTCTTTTTCAAAAAAGAAGATTGGTTAGGAGATATCAAAGAGTCCATATAAGGTTTTAATCTTTCCATGAGGACCTTGGAGCAGATTTTATTAGAGACATTAGATAAACTAATAGGTCTAAAGTCTCCAAACTGACATGGGGTTGTTTTCTTAGGAATAAGTGTAATCCATGTGCTAGATATCCCATTAGGAATATTAGATCCTACAATGAAATCATTAACTGCCTCTAAAAGGTCATTCTTAATAAAAGGCCAGCATTTCTTATAAAACTTTGGTGTGAAGCCATCCGGGCCAGGGCTACTGTTGCTACTTAAATTCTGAACAACTAATCTTAATTCAGGTTCCAGAATAGGAGAATCTAAGATATGATTATCAGAATCTGTTAAAATCACTGGAATTTGGCTCAGAAAATGAGAGGAGAAGGTATCATCTGTGCCTTGATCTGGTTCAGTTAGTAGATCTGAGTAAAAAGAGATTGCCTCTTTCTGAATTTCAGGTTCAGTGTTTAGCCATTGGCCAGCCGAGTTTTTTATTTTATTAATCTGTATCCTACATTTCTTTTCTTGGACAATCTTATGAAAATATTCAGTATTGTTGTCACCTAATTTATGCCATTTAAGTCCTGCCTTTTGTTTCCAGAACTTTTCTTTTTCCTTTAAGACCTTCTGCAAACTAGCTTTTTTCTGATTAAGTTTAACCAATTCATTTAAATTAGGATCATGATCAAAAACAGATTCTTGTATTCTTAAGGCATCCTCAGCTTGTGAAACATTGGCATCAATATTACCAAAAGATTCTCTGTTCCAAGTTTTGATGACTCTTTTAAGCCTAATCAGTTTCAGGTAGAATTTAATCATTCCATTTCCTTGTATAGGTTTTTCCCAAGATTCCTGCATTAAACCTATGAATTCCGATCTTTGGAACCAGGCATTGATGAATCTAAAAGGTTTGGGATATGAGGAAGTTAGATTAGATAACTGAAGGAGGAGAGGTGAGTGATCTGAGGTGTGTCTATTGAGAATCTGGATGGAGGAAGATGGAAATTTGGAGCTCCAGGATAGTGTACAGAGCCCCCTATCTAACCTCTTGGAAGTGGGATTCCTTAGCCTAGAGTTACACCAGGTGAATAAATTGCCTACTGTGCTTATTTCCTGAATCCCATTTGAATTAATCCATGTATTGAAATCTCTAATAGTCCCTAGAGCTGGATTAGAGGGTCCTCTGTATTCAGTTAGACTCCTAATAGTGTTAAAATCCCCTATAAAAATAGTATCACTGTTAGACAAAGGCTCTAAATCTTTCCACAAAGCTTTTCTACCCTCCCTATCCCTTGAAGCATAAATGAAAGCAGCATTCATATTAAGAGTCAGAGAAGAATGAGATATGCTAACAAAAAGGAATTGGTCATGAGAAGTAATCAGTGAGACTGTGAGAAGATGAGTCCACATTAACCAAAATTTTCCATTAGGAAGGGCTAGACAGTTTGCAAAATGTAAAGATGTCATATAGGCCTGTATTTTTGAGTTATCATGCATAGGTTCTATTATGCATAACAACTGAATTTTCTTAGTTTTGATTAAATTAGATAGCCTAAGCAATGATGATTCCATTCCACGAAGATTCCAGATCTGAAAATTAATATTAACTGTTCCTATCATATTTTCATAAAATTGAGTTATCATGCATTGGTTTTATTTTGTTAAGATTGAGTTATAAACACTAAAGCAAATTATTTTTGTGAACATTTAACTATCACGATCATACATTTTGTTTGTCTATTCTCTTTTAAAAAAAACACCTTTGACTTCTCAACTTACAAAATTGCTTAACCGTGGCTAGAATAGGGCTATGGTCGTGAGCAGAACTGAAAATTTGAGGCTTAAAAGGAAGGGCCGAAACTCAGAATGAACAATTAAGAATTTGGGGTTAAAAGGGAATAATTGAAAATTTAGCATTTGAAATATAATTTTAATTCACATTGTTGAATAATTAGTATTACATAAGTATGGACAATTGATAATTGAGGGTAGATATGAAGAAAATATTAATTGATATTGTTATTAACTAAATATTTTTAAGTTTTATCCAATATCCCGGGTACCCGATTTTTTTTGTACGGCCCTAGTCTGTTCCCATTAAAATTAAATTTTCAGTCCAAACATCCAAACTTGAAAAATGAAAAAGTACCCAATTATTTTAAATAGGGCCAGCAAATGGTCGACATGGTATTGCAGGCCAGGTATTTTTAAACACCCCTAATTATAAGAACTTACAATAAAAGATCAAAATATAATTTTAAAACACATTATTTTAGTGAAAAGAAGACTTTTGTAAAAGCATCACAAGATTTGGTTGGAACACTAAATATAGGAAATGAAACATCAAATCTGATAGTAAAAATACACATAGCGCAAAAACAGAGAGAAAAATTATTTTGCGAGTTTTTTCGACTCAAATTCTTGACCCGCGAAATTCTTACGATTTGAAATTATTAACTCCTCATATTTTACCTCTAGTACTCCAAAAAATGGTATTTACACCAAAATCCTTCCTTACATCCCAAATTTCTAAATCTTCCATTTGAAACACCATTCATTTATAATACTTATAAAAACTTTATTTTAATCGTATAAAAATTTTTATCGTATTAAATAATATTTTTTACAGTTTTTACTTCTTAATACTTATGGTTATGCATATTGTACGAGTTCCGTTTGATTTTCAATTCAACGTTAAACTAGTAATAAACTTATAATCGAAAGAATAGTTCCGAAACCCACTGTATTCACATATTATAATATTAGTAATTACATGAATTATGAGAACCGAAACATGCTGTTTTGATTTCCTGTAAACAGAAAAAAGGTGTTTAGAGACAAGATCATAGTTTTGGGACAGGGGAACTATAGATATGGTTGTTGTCAATTCATGTAAGAGAGATAATGCCTGAATTATATAAAACAGAAGAAATAAACAATAATGCCTGAATTATATTAGAACACAGACAATAATGATTAGACTAGAGCTTAAGAATACATTTCGTCGCATTATCTTCGTCACAACAAGTTTTGGTGACGATTTTTTCAAGCGAAAGACTCACGTGACCGTCTCACCATAACTTAGGGTGAGACAATGAATTAAGTAAAGTTTTGAAAATTACTAGAAAATGTCCCATATTATCTCTCGTATTCATATAAATGTATTTAGACTCTCGGTCACACCATAAAATAGAGTGAGATTATCCCACTCAAGTCTTTATATTTTTTCAATTGGTCACGACGACTGATTTTAATGACCAAATATTTTTGATCATGAATATTGGTGACGAAATATATTCTTCCACAAATTAGTCACCAATAAACCAGATGCGGTCACTAACTTGTTGCGTTGATGACCAAAAAAAATTTGTGAAAAGAAGTTTCAGTAACAAAAATGATTTAGTCACTAAAACAAAAAATGACCATTAATTTTTAGTCACTAAAACATTTGATGACCAATAATGGTAGTCACTACAAAATGATGACCAAAAAACTTCTAATCACTAAAGAACTGATGACTAATAATATTTAGTCACTAAAATTTTATTGCCAATAGTATTAGTCATTGAATGTGTCACAAAAATTAATTTCCGTCCAACCCCTTTATAGTATTTAGTGACAAATAAAGTTACCGAACATTTTTATAAAAAATGGTCACCGGCTGTGACACCAATGACCAAATTTTAAGTCTCAAATTTGGTCATAACATTTAGGCGATGATGACCATATTAAGAAACAAAATTTTTATTTAATAATAATTAAATGAAACATATAGTGAATTGTGTATACGTATAGTGAATTGACCATGGTTTAGTGGTAAGTAACACTCTCTATAACTGAGAGGTCCAGGGTTCAAAACACACTTATTCAAGAATTGTGAATATTATAGCAATTTCTTGATGGGGATTACCCAGCGTCATGAGACCGTGTCGGTGGTCCCCGTTGTAGTTTCCCAACCAACAGGTGATCAATGATGGTGAGATCATGGTTGTTCCGGTTTTGATGGCAGCGGTTCGTTTGTTCTCAAAAGGGCGTCCCTACCTACTCAAATGGATAGAGTTCCAGGCTCCATTGAGTTTCAATAGATTCGATGACAGTGTCTCCTAGTTAGGTTCTAGATTAGCATGTTAATATGTAATTTGGTTGATTGTATCTGATCTTTCAAAAAAAATGTACGAGTATGATGTTATGATGTTAATCAAATAAAGTAAAATTGTTTGTCCGGAATAAAGTTTTAAAAAAAAACTAATTATTTTAAAAAATAAAAATTTAAAGGGTTAAATAAATTAATAAAAGGTTAATTAAATAAGATCCATAAGAGAATAAAACTATTAGTTTAAACCTGAGTAAAAAAATTAAGAATATGAATATATACATTGAATTAAGAAAAATTGATATATAATTTAAAGTAAGGGATTAGTTAAAGTCAACTTAGTTATTAGTGTTTATACATAAAAGGTTACGTAAGGGTTTACCGTTGATTAGTTAAAGTCAACATAGTTATTAGTGTTTTGACCGTTGATTAGTTAAAGTCAACTTGGTTATTAATGTTTATATATAGAAAGACAAGTAAGTGTTGACCGTTGATTGGTTAAAGTTTGGATATTAGTGTTTATATATAAAGTCAAGTATGGGTTGACCGGTAGTTGGTTAAAGTCAACTTAGTTATAGTGTTTGTATATATAAAATCAAGTATGGGTTGACAGTTGATTGGTTAAAATCAACTTGGTTATTAATATTTGTATATAGAAAGTCAAGTGTGGCTTGGCCGTTGATTGATTAAAGTCAACTTAGTTATAGTGTTTATATATAAAGTCAAGTATGGGCTGGCCGTTGGTTGGTTAAAATCAACTTAGTTATAGTGATTTATACATATAAACTCAAGTATGGGTTGACCGTTGATGGGTTAAAATCAATCTAGTTATTAGTGATTATATAGAGAAAGTCAAGTAAGGTTTGACCATTTATTAGTTTAAGTCAAGTTAGTTACTAGTGTTTGTGTATAGAAAGTCAAGTAAAGGTCGAACGTAGATTAGTTGTAGTCAAACATTTTATTAGTGTATACAAAGAGTTGATTATTGATTAGTTAAGGTCAACCTAGTTATTATTGTTTACATATAGAAAGTCAAGGAAGAGTTGACCAGATATTAATTAAAACAAACTTAGTTATTGGTATTTATACATGGAATGTCAAGTTAGGATTGATTGTTGATTAACAAAATTTAACATAGTTATTAGTGTTTAAATATAGAAAGTGAAGTAAAGGGTGATCATTGATTAGTGTAAGTCAACCTAGTTATTAGTGTTTATATATAGAAAGTCAAGGAAAGGTTAATCGTTGATCAGTTAAAGTCAACCTAGTTATTAGTGTTTATATATAGAAAGTCAAGTAAGGCTTGGCCGTTGATTAGTGAAAGTCAACCTAGTTATTAGTGTTTGTGTATAGAAAGTCAAGTAAGGGTTGGCCGTTGATTAGTAAAAGTCAGCCTAGTTGTAAGTTTTTATATATAGAAAGTACAATAAGGGTTAACCGTTGGTTAGTGAAAGTCAACCTAGTCAACCTAGTCAACCTAATTATTAGTGAATGTTTTGACTGTTGATTAGTTAAACTCAACTTATCTATTAGTGTTTGTGTATAGAAAATCAAGTAAAGGTTGAACGTGGATTAGTTGTAGTCAAACATTTTATTTGTATATACAAATTAAGTCAAATAAGAGTTGATCGTTGATTAATTATAGTAAACTCAGTTATTAGTGTTTACATGTAGAAAGTCAAGTAAGGGGTTTACTGTTGAATAGTTAAAGTCAACTTAGTTTTTAGTATTTACATGTAGAAAGTCAAATAAGGGTTAACCGTTGATTTGTTAAAGTCAAACAGTTTTCACTGTATTGATATATACTAAGTAAATTAAGTGTTGAACGTTAATTAGTTAATGTCAAATATTTTGATTCGTAGTTATATACATTAGGTCAATTAAAGGCCCATTTATCAATTTAAGTCAATTTAGTTATTAGATAAAGTCAACAAAAGAAATGAACGATTTTGAAAGCTTTGAAAAAAAAAGTTAGCTTATAGCAGTTGCATCTAGCCCATAAGTTTTTGGCAAAATTTTGTAATATTTTTAGCAATTTTTTATAAAAATTTTGGAAGGAAGATTGAATTTTAAAAAATTTTAGCAACGATTTTTGAAAATCGGTGCTGCAAACTGGTGACATTTCCTCTTTGGCGACGTTTTAAAAACCAGTGCTCAAATGCGAATATTTATTACCGGTTCTCAAAAAACTGGAGCTAGGAAAAAAGGAATTGTTGCCAAAATTGTCCAAGTACTAGTTTTTATTAAAAATGTACCTGGTTATCAACAATTTTCAAAAAATTGGTGTTAAAATAAAATGAACCGGTTCCCTACCATTTAAGGAACCGGTTTTCCAAAACCATTGCCAATAAATTGATGCTTAGGGGGGGGGGGGGTCTCTGTGATATTGGGAGTTTTCCATTAAGAACTTGGGCTCTTTACATTACTTTCTCGATTTAAGGGTATAGTCCACTTCTTGGGTTTGTTTAGGCCGAGTAAATATGAGGTATAAATGCACTTTCAAAACTTTGGAAATCATATATGCACTTAGGTGACCACTTTATATTTCGGTTGGTGAGTGACCGTAATTTTGGTCACTAAATACTAAATTTTGGAAGTTTGGTGAGTGACCGTAATTTTGGTCATTAAATACTACTTTGATGATCATTTTATATTTCGTCATCTCCACTAGTCACCAAGGATAGCCAAATTACTTAACTCTTATGCCCAACACCTTTTTGTGACTAATTTGCTGACCCAATTTCACTTAGTCACTAAAAGTTCATTGGTGACCAAAACACAGTGGAAAAAATAAGTCACTAATGCGATTATTAGTGACCAAATAACTTGCAGTTACTAGAATTTGGGCACGAAAACCATTTTTCTTGTAGTGTGTAGATTGTGGAGTTGTGGTAATATTTGCATGACGTCCCCAACTCTTCAAATAGAGCTTCAATATATACAAATTACAATGTTTTTTAGTTTAGTAATTTCAAAAAGTTGTGTGTATATTGTAATTTTCTTTCCGTAGTCAATTATGTTTACTCTTCCCTTGATAATGTATGGGCCTGAAGACCAGGATGCGACTGACATGGGCCTTGGAAAACAAAGAAGACCCAATGCCAAGTCAAAGCCCTGTCTAGCTCAATGGGCTGGAAAAGGCAACAGCCAAAGGACTAATGGGACGTGACATGTCCCATTGACCACAAACACACCATATAACTAGGAAAAGAGCATAGAAGGAGGTAGGTTCTCTGAAATCTAGCTTATAAAACACACTCCCCAATGCTTTTACAGGAATCCTGATCTAACTTGATCGTTGGAGCAGGTCCAAGCCGACCTGTCTGACTTGTGGTTCTTTCTTGTAGGCTTGGGAGCTGGTTCGGAGTTGGGACCAGAGACGACAGGGACTACCAAATTTTGCATTAACATTGGCGCCATCTGTGGGAAACGCTTAGCTTTTAGCATCTACGCAGCTCACACACCATGGAAGAACAACCAATAGTAGCGCCGCTGCTCAACCGCGTGCTTATGGAGGACGTGACACATGAAAATGAGGTGGAGATCATGCTGACACCAACAGGGGAGCGGCACATGCTCCTTACAAAGGAAGAACTTGTATTCAACTCTAATGTCCTGCAGACCATCGTCGACTCTCAAAAAGAGATGATGAGAAAGCTGTAATAGTTAGAGGAGAAGGAGAGAGCCAGGGAAGGGGGTGGTTTGGAGAAAAGGAGACATGTCATAAATCCTATGAAGCTTTTCCAAGAGCAGGAGGCGAGCTCCCGGCATGAGGAAAGAGGTGGAGAGACCAGACGCACCCCCACCAGAGGTAGGGAGAGTCTGGCATTATCAGGAAGAATAACGGTTCCCAATAACACGGAGCTTCACCAGGTTTCTACCGAGGACACCTGGCATGGGCCCTATCATCCTGTCAAGGGAGGGGAAAGGAGTAAGCAAGAGCAGCAAAAGATCGAAAGCAAGGACAGGTCATCGAAGAGGGGAGAAAGGGGGGTCGCCGTTCTCCAGAGGAATCTAGATCTACAAGTCGGACCCCAAGCTGAAGATACCTCCCAACCTGAGCCTGTACACAGGAGACGCAGACTCAGAAGTCTGCACACTTTCTCTACCAACATGGCCAAGTTCCCAATACCTGAGGCCATTTTGTGCAAAGTGTTTGCAACCACTCTTACAAGTGCAGCCAGAATCTGGTTCAAAAACTTTGAGGATGAAACTATAGACAGCTTTCAGCAGCTGCAGAAAAAAAAATCTCTGCTCGTTTCATGCAGAGAAAGAAGTTCATAAAAACCAGGTCCGAGCTCCTGGCTATTAAAAAAATCCAATGGAGACATTGGTGGAATACTGGGAGAGATTCAATGGTGAAGCGAACCAGGTGAGGGAGAGGAGCAACCAGTTCATGGTGGACACCTTCATAAACAGGCTGAGGCATAAGTTACTCCTAAGGGACTACACTATCGACCCCCTAGACACATAGAAGAGTTGATGTAGAGGGTTGGCATTTTCAGCAGGGATAACCTTACAGACAAGCAAATGAGAGAGACCCTGGGAGGACCAAGTCCTCAAAAAGGAAAGACAGGGGGAGAGAAGTTAAAAAAACCAAGCTCAAGGAGCGGGTGATGTCAGTTTTTGACAAAAAGTTCACCCCCTCGATCAAGATGCCTAGGGAGATATTTGCCATGGTGTTAGGAAAAGGAATCCGGGATCCCGCCAG
Organism: Rubia yunnanensis; assembly: GCA_037428765.1. Classification (NCBI taxonomy): domain Eukaryota; kingdom Viridiplantae; phylum Streptophyta; class Magnoliopsida; order Gentianales; family Rubiaceae; genus Rubia; species Rubia yunnanensis. The sequence continues at coordinate 19,813,225 of CM075068.1, read as the reverse complement.
GAAGATGAGGGTGCCACCTGAGAGAAGGAACAAGTGGTTTTTTTTTTGCGATTATCATGATGGCTATGGCTACGAGACAAATAATTGTATCCACCTAAAGCAGACCATTGAGAAGAATGTTAAGAATAAGACTATTTCCCACCAGGCCAAAAGTGTAAGGGCTCATAATAAGGAAAGTATTAGGGCCAGGGGAAGTCAGGAGGGTACAAGGCACAGGAGGCGTGCAACAGGACCCCAGATAGAAAGAGAGAAACAGATCAAAGAAAACAAATAGCCAGAGTGGAAGAAAAAGAAGAGCCAGGAGAGAGAAGCATGAGGGGCAAAGAGGATGACTCCGAGCTGATGGTTATAGACATATATGCCATAATTGGAAAATAACGCAAGGGGTAGGACGGAGTCCCAGAAGAAAGTGTGTTACAGGAATACACCTCCGATGACACTAGCAGACTGGAAGTTAGGGCCAGACGAGGTGATTTCCTTTGGCCAGATGATCCGATGCCGGACATATCGACTGGCGGAAATGCAGTGATAATCACGGTTAAAGTAATGGTGCAGAGGATCCATAGGTCGTATATGGATAGAGGAAGTTCAGCGGAGGTGATGTACTGGCATTGTTTTGAGAAACTAGATGAGAATACGAGAAGGAATTTAACACCAACAGATGTCTCGTTGGTAAACTTTGCAGACAGAACCATATTGCTAGAGGGAGTGATCACCCTGCCAGTAACGGTCGGAGAAGGGAACAAGTTCAAAACCGTGGACATGGAGTTCATAGTGGTTAGGGCCAACTCCCCATACAACTTGATACTAGGCAGGCTGGCCCTGGCCCTGCTGAAAGGAGTAGTGTCGACTCTACACCTATTGTTGAAGTTTCCAACAACACGAGGTATATCAGCAGTCAAGGGAGACCAACAAAGAGGAAGGGAATGCCACATGATAGCCCTGAGCAAGAGAAAGAGGGAAGCGCAGGATATGCCTTTGGGGGGACAGATAAAGGAGAATCAAGAGGTAAGAATGGTGTCCAGCTCAGTTAGCCCCAGGAAGTTTGGTGCGGAGACGCATGAAGAGGCAGTAAGGGAAGGACAGAAAGTGCAGGTGGGCACGTCTCTTCCCTCAAAGATGAAGTCAAGCCTTATGAAAGTATTGAGAGACCATGTGACCGCTTTTGCTTGGAAGCTTGAAGACATGACGGGATTGTCCGAGAAAGTCGGATGTCATGAGCTGAAGGTGGAACCCACACACAAGCCCATCAAGCAAAAGAGCGTGACACTGTGCAAGGGAAGGAACGAGGTAGTGAACAAGCAAGTAGAACAGCTGGTAGCGGCAGGGATACTCAGGGAGGTCGCATACCCAACTTGGCTAGCTAACTCAGTCCTTGTTAAGAAGGGAGACAAGAGCTGAAGGATGTGCGTGGATTACACAGATTTGAACAAGGTCTGCCCCGAGGATTGCTACCCCATGCATGCTATGTAACAAAAGGTAGACGCTATCACGAACTACCCGATCAAATGTTTCCTGGATACTTACAAAGGCTATCACCAAATTGCCATGGCAAAGTCAGATGTACAAAAAAATAGCATTCATAACAGAGAAGGGAGCATTTGTCTACTGGGTGATGCCTTTCGGCCTGAGAAATGTAGGTGCCACCTACTAACGGGTAGTGGACGTCGAGGAAACACTAGCACGCCTGGAAGAGGCAGAAATGGAGTAGGGGCAGGGAAGTTTTTGGGGCACATGGTGTCAAATGAGAGTTTAAGAGCAAACCCAAAGAAGGTCAAAGAAATCCTGGAAATGAAGGCTCCGGCCATAGCAAAGGAAGTCCAGAGCATGAATGGAAAGACAGCAGCCATGAACCGTGTTCAGTCAAAAGCCATAAAAATAGCACTTCCCTTTTTCAAACCGTTAAATAGGAGTGTAAACACTAGGGGAAAGGTGCAATGGGGACAAACATAGGATTGAGCATTTGAAGAATTAAAGGAACACTTAAAAAACCTCTCAACGCTAACCAGCCCTCAAGAAGGAGGAAGCCAGTAGTGCGGCTCCGGTAAGGAAGGAGAATAAAGTGCACTAACCTGTGTACTATGTGAGCAGAACATTGCAAGGCCTTAAGCGTAGGTACACCAATCAAGAGAAGTTGGCGTTAGCACTACTAAATAAAGCAAGAAGGCTGAGACAGTACTTCCAAGCCCACCCGGTCGTGGTCCTAACAAACAACTCTCTAAGGTCATTCCTGACATAGCTAAAGGCATCGGGGAGATTGGTCAAGTGGGTTCGTGAAGCTAGGCAAACACGACATCGAGTATGCCTCTCACAGAGCAATCAAGGGGGTAGGTGATAACATATTTCTTGGTGGAAATGCCAATAGGAAATGAGACCATCAGGGCGGAACCCACTGATGGTACCAAAGATGAGAGCCTATCAGGGTCGGATGTATGGAGCCTGCATGTAGATGGAGCTTCGGGGTGGAAGGTGCATGCACAGGACTTGCAATCTCTGACCCCGGGGGGGGGGGTAGAAATGACCTACACCCTCCCTTTCAAATTCCCAACTTCCCAAAACAAAGCAGAATACGAAGCCCTGATAGTAAGAATGGAGATAGCAAATAAGTTTGGTGCATGGAAGCTACAAGCTTATGGGTACTCAATGTTTGTGGCATGCCAGTACAACGGGCAGTATGTGACTAAAAAGCCAACTATGATGAAGTACAGGGACAAGGTCAGAAGTCTAGCAGTTAATTTTGGGGAGTTTAACATCACCCGGGTGCCAAGATCGCAGAACACAAGGGCAGACACCCTGAGCAAGTTGGCCTCCTCAGCACGTGCACACTTGACAAAATCAATACTGGTGGAGGAGCTGGAGAGGAGGTCAACAGAGGCTGGCCCTAAATTGGTTAGAGAAATAGGAAATATGGAGCCAGTCTGGACCACCCGAATCAAGGGTTATCTGGAAAGAATGGTCTTCCTAGAGGATGAGAAGGAAGCTAGGGTAATCAAGAGGAAGGCGCTCAGGTTTGCTGTAAGGAACAACATAATGTTTAAGCGCGGATATTTGGAACCTTGGCTCAGGTGCATGGATTCGAACATGGCGGATTTAATTTTGAGAGAAATGCACAAAGGAAGTTGTCGCAGCCATTAGGGCCCCCAGGCGCTAGCCATGCGTGCTTCCAGGGCTGGATTCTACTGACCAACGATGGCAGCAGAAGCAGAAAAAATGGCCAGGGAATGTCACAAGTGCCAGTAGCACACTAAGGTTCAACAACTACCAATAGAGCAGATGTCGAGCGTCAAATCACCATTTCCATTTCCTAAATGGGGGATATACATTGTTGGTCCGTTTCCCGAAGCAGAAGGGTGGAAAAAGTTTCTCATAGTGGCGGTGGACTATTTTACCAAATGGGTGGAAGCAGAAGTTGTGGCATCCATCACGGGGAAGAAGGTTACAAACTTTGTATGGAGAAGTATAGTATGGAGGTTTGGGATCCCCCAAACCATAGTCAGTGACAACGGAAAACGTTCGCGAACGAGCCCTTTAGATCATGGTGTGTTGGCTTGAGAATAAAGCAACATTTCACATCGGTGGAACTTCCCCAAGCCAACGGCCAAACAGAGGTGACCAATAGGAAAATCGTTCAAGGACTGAAAAGAAGACTGGGGCTAGAAAAAATTGAATTGGAAGAAGAGCTGACCTCCGTCCTATAGGCCTATAGGACCACCCCCAGGACCTCGACCAAAGAATCCCCGTACAGGCTGTGTTTTGAAAGTGAGGAATTTATCCCGCCTGAAGTGTCAGTGTCCAGCAGGAGAGTGGTCGAGCTCTTAGCCGGGGAAGAGAACAACCAGGCAGTCAGGGAAAATCTAGAGACACTAGAGGAGCTGCGGAAAAAGTTACCTTGAAGGAAGCAACATACAAATCCTGGATGGAGCAACACTACAATAGCCAAGTCAGCCACATAGTGCTTAAAAAGAAGATCTAGTCTTGCGCAAGAATAAGGCGAGTATAGATCAGGGAAAGAAAAATACTAGATGCTGCCTGGGAAGGTCCGTACAAGGTGTCAGAGGTGCAGGGAAAATGAGCCTACAAGCTGGAAACTATGGCAGGTAACCCAATTCCCCGCACTTGGTACATAGCCAATCTGGGAAAGTATTATGCATGATAAGGCCGTGTTTTTATGTTGAATGTAACATCTCCGGCGAAAATGCTGGTAGTGTAACTTATATTTTGCACGGGAGAGGAGGAATTCCCGAAGAGATCAAATCTTTTGTAACCCATAAAGGGGCATGATCTCGAGGAAATTCATGGAACGTCCCTACTAGATGTAATTTTAGAAGAACCATGTATACAATTTCAAGGCTGCCAGCAATAAAAAATCAAGGCAAACCAAACCTGGCCTTTTCAGGCAAGGAATTACGCTGAAGGAACAAAAATGCATATACACACCTAACCTTTTCAGGCAGGGAGTTGCGCCCAAAAAGACACATGCACACCTGACCTTTTCAGGCAGGGAGTTGCGCCCAAAAAAGGCATATGCATACCCAACCATTTCAGGCAAGAAGTTGCGCCCAAAAAGGCACATGCACACCTAACCTTTTCAGGTAGGGAGTTGCTCCCAAAAAAGGCATATGCACACATGACCCTTTCAGGTAGGGAGTTGCGCCTAAAAAGGCACATGCACACCTGACCTTTTAAGGCAAGGATTCGCACCCAGAAACAGGAAGGCGAATGCAACTTTCCCAGGCAGGTAAGCATGCCCAAAAAATCCTTAGGCAAAGCAAGCGATTTTTCCTGGCGCATGCCTCGACGAGCCAACTATAAGGCAAAGTCGGCACACAGGTATGCCACAAAAACAACTAAGGCAAAAATTAGAAAAAAGAGGTTAAAGAGTAAGTAGGAAACAAAGTGAGGCAATGATTCGGTTGTTTCTCTTAAAAATAAAAAGGGGAAAGCAGGCACCCTAACCTAAGCTACCAAGATTTTTCCCCATCAACCAGGGGACTTTCCAAAATAAACAACAAAGTCTTTGCCCCATATACCAGGGGACTTCCACCAAACAAAAGAAATATTTTTTTTGCCCCTTATGGAGACTTACACAAAAAAACCAAAAATAAATGTTCAAACTACTGAAGTTCCAATGACATCGCCATGTGCCTCGCCTTGTGCCTCATCATGTGCCTCACCCTAGTCTCCTGCCTGCTCGCCCAACGTCCCTGCTGACAAGTTTGATGACCCTACGGTGTCCAATGTAATATCGTCTAGATTCCACCCCTTAGAATCAATAGTGTTCATGTTAGGATGGAGCGACTTGAAGTACTCGAAAAAGCTGTGCTCCCGAAAGGGAACAAAAACCTTAACGATGGCCTCACGGAGAGCGTCAGCATCAGTGATCTCGCCGATGATATCAAAGGGCATGTACATTGCCTCCACCAGGAGTTGGGAAGATCTCTCACTCTGCACGGCTTTGGAGTAATATCTAGCCCCAGAAGGCCTGAAGTTGAGCCACATCAGCCTCAAGCCCACCGATGGTAAGCTGCAAGGATCCGGTCACTCCACGATCCAGCTACATGTCTCTCTTGGTGCTAGTGGTCCTCTCGTGGAGTTTCTGTGTGTCAGCAGTAAGATCTTTCACAGTCTAGCGCAGACGAGAGACTTTGCGCTGGGAGGAAGCCAACTCACTGTGCATCTACTCTAGCTCCAGTTGTACCGTAAACATGGCACACAAATGCTGTAAAGGAAAAAACCAAGTCACAAAACTATAAATAACGCCTAAAGAAACACAAGTAAATAGAAACGATAAACATACCTCTAGGGTAGCAGAGACGTTAAGGGTAGCAGCACCGGAGGAAGAGATGGCGTTCAGGGCATGGTCAGCAAACCAGACATTGTAATGCTCCACAGGGAGAGCCTTGGACAGACTCTCCATGCGAGACTGAGGCCCATGAACGACCCTAGAGTGGGCTGTAGCATGAGGGATAGGGTCTTCCTGAGGTGCATAGTGAACAACGAGAGCGGTAGAAGAAACAGGCGGGACATAAGGAATGACTAAAGGCATGATATGCACAAACAGAAGAGTCTTAGGGACCACTTCTGCAGCAGGAATTTTCTCTTTCTTGACCAGGTGGCGGCGCTTGCAAACCAGTTTGCTGGTGCCCTCAAGGATGGGATCGCCAGGCTCAGAACTGGTAAAGAATGTGATGGAAGGATCGGGGTGGTTAATTTCCTTGCATTCATCATCAATGCATAGGTTCGAGTGGCTGGATGGAATGATGCAGTGGGACAGGCGCAAAAGATCACCAATGAGGATAGCCACCGACATGCCAGCTCAGAAGAAAAAAATTAGATAGAGAAATACAATGAAAAGAGAGGCAGAAAAGCAACAAAGAAAGAAAAAGTAAACAAGTAAAGTTAGTCTTGTACCCCAGAGATTACCGGGACCACCCAAGGGGGTAACACCGATTGGAAAGTAAAGCAGGCCAACAACGCAGAGAATGGGATCACTTAGGGCAAACTCATCTTTTACCGATAACACCTCTAATACAAAGGAAAACTGGCTCAAGGAGCCATTTCCCCAAGACTAGGGTAGGTTCCCTGGTTTATCGCAGGGCCGGCAGGGAAGGCTCCAGTATGAGCCTCCCTCCCTAACACCAATTCCCTATCCACATAGATAAAATTTATTTTCCACTCAACTCGGGTAGGGAGGTTAATTATCATCTTGGGCCGACCTGTCGAAATTTTAAATTCATCCAGCTAGGGTTGGCCGCATGATGGCAGGAGATCATATATAAGGGAATAGAGGGAGTAAAGCCCATCCCCATGCACAAAACTTCAAACCCTAAAAGGATACGTACATATTTAGGGGAAAGGTAATTAAGGGTAAGATCGAAATATCCCAGGACGGATTGGAAAAAGGTGGACAGGGGAAAGTGAAACCCATCAGAGGCGATGGTCTCTATATACACATATATCATATGGTCCGGAGCATCTAAAACAGTCTCGTTAACCCCCGAGAGGATAATGTGGTTAGTGAAATCACCAAATTCGATACCACTATCAGCAAACATAATTTCACAAAGGTTCCGAATATAAGCGATTACATCCGGAGAAACCCTACAACATTAATTCTCTTTGGGCTCACCTACAGTCCTACCCATTTCTAGGGGAAAGAAGCAAGAGAAAAAAGTGAAGAGAAGAGAGAAAGTTTGCTACCTGATTAATGGAGGTTTGGATCGCTTTAGCGACGAAGAAACGAGGGGAGAATGGAAAGTTGAAAATAAAGTAGGGGAGAAGACGAGTATTAAATACAAACGGAGAATCCCCGGGACAAGGTTCATCTCAGAAGTAGGGCAACACCTCAGAATGGTTGTGTTTTTTACCTAAATAAGAAGCAAATTTTATGACGAGGAGCACACAAAAGACACAGACAGACGCGCGATGACAATTATGACAAGGGAGATGACGGTTCAATTTATGGTCCCACTTCCCTCAAAGTCACAAATTTTCAAAAGGGAGGAATTCCAATTATTTCCCTCTCAAAACATGAAGCGACGCATAGCTCGAGTGAATAGGAACCAGCTATAGCACTTGGAAGGTCCGCCCTGATTCAACCCGACATCCTGCACGGCACAACGATGAACCTCTGGCTGGGGGGACTTGAAAGTGTATGGGCCTGAAGACCAGGACGTGACTGACACAGGCCTAGGAAGACAAAGAAGGCCCAATGCCAAGTCAAATCCCAGCCTAGCTTAACAGGCTGGAAAAGGCAACGGCCAAAGGGCTTATGGGACGCAACCTGTCCCATCAGCCACGAACACACCATATAACTAGGAAAAGAGCATGGAAAGAGGTAGGTTCTCTGAAATATAGCTTATGAAACATGCTTCCCAATGCTTTTAAAGGAATCTTGATCTAACTTGATCGTCGGAGCAGGCCCGAAAAAAGCCGACCTATCTGACTTATGGTTCTTTCTTGTAGGCTTTGGAGCTGGTTTGGAGTTGGGATTAGCGATGACATGGACTACCAAATTTTGCATTAACATCCCTCAAATTTTAAAAAAAATATGTCATCAAAACTCTAACTCATGAACTTGGAGCTGGAGTTCGATGAAGAGAAGTGACAATAGTGAAAATTGGAGTTGTAGGCCTGATAAAAAAGAGAGTCGATGTAGTCAAATTTTGAGCAGTGAACTCGATTATGAGTTTGTATTTTATCCGTAAAAATTAAATTTATTATATGTATATATACGTATTAGGAACTTAGGTAATAAAGTAAAATAAATAAGGGTAATATGCAGATATAGCCCTATATAATTGAGAAAATTCAAATATAATCTTGAGATAATTTTTAGTGCAAATATAACCCTAACTATTATACATAAGTGCAAATATAACTCTAAAACTATTATTCTGGCATTGACTTACCATTTTCGACCACTGACTGACCAGAAATGACCAAAATATTCTTTTAACCCAGCACAAAAATTTGCAGGACAAAAATGCCCTTTACCCATCACTGTTTTGCATCTTCAACCAATGCTTTTCCTTCCTCTTTTTCTGTAACACAAACGTTATCCTAAAACTTGCCCTTAATCCAAGATGCATTTCCAATAGCAGCCACTATCCCATTTTCTACAACATTTACGTATGGTGCCGTGCCAATTTTTAAAGATTCTTTAAGACCAATTCTGGATGGAACTTGCATTTTGTTCTGCACTTTTCATCAGTTAAAATTTTTTGGATTGGGGTCACCACCTCTTGGCCACCACCTACCACCCTAGCGCCACCACTACCACCACCCCGCCTCCCGCTGCCATAAACCAAAACCCCACCATTCCAGTGCAACCACATGAGCCCTGCCACCCCTGAGCCATGCCACCACCACACCTCTGTTCACGCCACAAACTCCACCACCCCACTCCATTCATCCCGACCGCTAAAACCCCATCCCAGCCCTCCCCCCAAAACCCTAGTGTTGGCCACCACAATCCTCACCAGATCCCGCTGATGAACCCACATAACCAGCCTGGATTAACCCCACATCCTGACCCGCCGCCACCATCTTAACCCGCCACCCATCTCCCCCTCCTCATCGCCTGGTGAGCTCCACTGTTCCACCGCCCAGCCTCGTCTCACTCCTCGTCCCACCGCTCTGCTGCCCTCCAACCCAATTAATCCATCACGGTCGCTTGGATTAGGGTGGAAAATGATGACCCTAGGTGCGATTCAAACAAAGAAGTTTAGGAAGATCAAAGACCCTAGGCGTGAAGGAAAATCAAAGAAAATAATTTTATCGGTGAAGGAAAATCAAAGTTAGCCCAGCGACGGTGAAGGAAAATGAGAGAAACGGGTGAGAAAATGAGAGAAGCTGGGGAGAATGCCTTAAGGGGTTTATGGGTAATAATATAGTTTTAATGTCTTTTCTCTTTTTTAAAAGGGCCAAAATAGTATTTTCACTTAATTCCTGCCTTAAACATCAAAAAAAGGTTATATTTGTACATAACTTAATATTTAGGGTTATATTTGCACTTTCAATTATCCCAGGTTTATATATGAACTTTCGCCAATTATGTAGGGTTATATATACACTTTTCTCAATAAATAATTTAGTGCAGGACCTTTCACCTTTTATTGAGCTCCCACCCTCAATCCTCTTATAATGGCTCATTTTCATTTTGGGGTGATTCTTTTCAATGGTTCGCTTTATTTTCCACAAATTCTAAATGATTTACATTCACCTTCTTTTTAGTCCAATTCGACGTCTGCCTTATTTTTTAAAAATTTGTGTGGTGAAAATTATGGGTAACACAAAGTCTTACTTTAGGAAACCTAAACTTTAGGCAGACCCTATTATGTATATAATATAAATTTGAAATGTGGGGTGGATTTTTTAAAAAAAATATGCTAAAAGATTAAGGGCATGTTGTGTAATTATCGAAATACTACATATATCCCAAAAATATCTAGATTTTATTTTTTTTTGGATATCGATCGAAAACCGCTCCTCTCACCAGAAACAACCACCTGACTGCCGGCAACCACCACCAGACGTAGGATTTTCACCATTTTTTTCTGAACACCGATTCTCCCATGAATTGATACTCTGTGTCACGGGGGTGACAAATCTATGACAGAGATCCTCTCTGCAATTACGCCAATGAGTTCATTTTTGCTTTGTCTGTAATACGCCACCTCCGATCATCTCTGCAATTACGATAAAGCACCGATCCAGCGATGAGTTAACGAAACTAATTCCGGCACTACTTGGTTGAGGATAATGGCGACGCTACTCGATCGAAGACGACACTGGCGCTGTTTGAACGAGGATGACGACGGTGTTGCTCGATAGAGGACGATGATGGTGATGCTCGATCAAGAACGATGATGGTGCTGCTCGATCGAGGATGACAACAGCGCTGCTCGATCGAGGACAATGGTAGCACCGCTCAATCAAGGACGACGGTTGCGATGATCGATCGAGAACAACAGCGGCACTACGTTGGAGACGATGCTCACTATAAAAGCCGATTCAAGCACATGGTGCTTAGAAAAGAGGATCTAGTCTTGCGCAAGAAAGAGGCGAGTAGAGCTCAGGGAAAGAAAAAACTGGATGCTTCATGGGAAGGCCGGTACAAGGTATCGGAGGTGCTGGGAAAATGAGCCTACAAGCTGGAAACTATGGCAGGTAACCCAATTCCCCGCACTTGGTACATATTCAATCTAAGGAAGTATTATGCCTGAGAAGGTCGTGCTTTGATTTTGTATGTAATGTCTCCCAGGTAGAACATCCTGGTAGTGTAACTTATATTTTGCGTTGGAGAGGCGGAATTCCTGAAGAGATCAAATCTTTTGTAACCCATGAAGGGCATGCTCTCGAGGAAATTCATGGAACGTCCCCACTAGATGTAATTTTGGAAGAACCATGTATAAAATTTCAAGGCTGCCAGCAAGCAAAAACCAAGGCAAACCAAACCTGACCTTTTCAGGCAAGGAATTGCGCCGGAGGAACAAGAAGGCATATGCACATCTGACTTTTTCAGGCAGGGAGTTACACCTAAAAAGGCATATGCACACCTGACCTTTTCAAGCATGGAGTTGCACCCAAAATAGGCATATGCACACCTGACCTTTTAGGCAGGGAGTTGCTTCCAAAAAGGCACATGCACACCTGACCTTTTAAGGCAAGGAGTCACGCCCAGAAGCAAGAAGGTGGATGCAACTTTCCCAGACATGGAAATGCACCCAAAATAGCCTTAGGAAAAGCAAGCAAAGCAAGCGAAGAAAGCAAAGCAAGAACATGCCTCGAAGAGCCAACTGAAAGGCAACGTTGGCACATAGGCAGACCACAAAAACAACTAAGGCATAAAGCATGAAAAAGAGGGTAAAGAGTAAGTAGGAAACAACGGGAGGTAACACTCCTACTGTTTTTCTTTAAATAAAAAAGGGGGAAACAAGGCACCCCAACCTAAGCTACCAAGAGTTTTGCCCCATTAACCAGGGGACTTTCCAAAATAAACAACAAAGACTTTATCCCATAAACCAGGGGACTTCCACCAGAGACAAGAAATATTTTGTTTTTCCCCTTATGGGGACTTACACAAAAAAAACATAAATAAGTATTCAATCTCCTGAAGTTCCAACAACCACACCCCGTGCCTCGTCTTGTGCCTCTTTGGTGCCTCACCCTCGTTTCCTGCCTGCTCGTCCAACGTCCCTGCTGGAGCCTGCAATACATTCCCAGATAAGCTTGCAGACAAGTTTGACGACCCTATGGAGTCTAATGCAATCTCGTCTGGATTCCTCCCCTTGAGATCGAAAGTGGTCATGTCAGGGTGGAGCAATATGACCTACTCGGAAAATTTGTGCTCTCGTAAGGGAACAAAGACCTTACCGATGACCTCACGGAGAGTGTCGGTATTAGTAATCTTGTCGGCAATATCAAAGGCCTTGTACATTACCTCCACCGGGAGTTAGGAAGCTTGCTAACTCTACACGAATTTAGAGTAGATGCACATGAATCCGCGCAAGAAGACCCAGACTCGAAAGGCCTGAAATTGATCCACGTCAGCCTTAAGCCCACTAATGGGAAGCTGCAAGGACCCGGTCACTCCATGCTCCAGCTCTAGGTCTCCCTCGGTGCTAGTGGCCCTCTTGCGGAGTCGCTACACATCAGCAGTAAGATCTTTCACACTCTGGCACAGACGAGAGACTTCGCATTGAGAGGAAGCCAACTCACCTCACACCCCCTCCAGCTCCAGTTACACCGCAAAGGCGGCGCACAAATGCTGAAAAGAAATAAACCAAGTAATAAAAATAGAAATAAATCCTAAAAATACACAGTTAAATAGAAATGACAAACATTCCACCAGGGCAATGGAATCGTTAAGCAGGACCGGAGGAAGAGATGACGTTCAGGGCAAGGTCAGTGAGCTATGCATTGTAATTCTGCACATGGAGTGCCTTGGACAAAAACTCCATGCGACATTGAGTCCCACAAATGACCCCGGAGTCAGCTGTAGCACAAGGGATAGGGTCTCCCTAAGGCGCAGATAGGACGACGAGAGCGGCGGAAGAAACATGCAGGACAAAATGAACGACTGAAGGTAGGATATGCACAGACGGAGGATTCTCAGGGACCACCTCCGCAACATAACTTTTCTCTTTCTTGAACAAGCAGCGACGCTTTCGAACCAGCCTGTTAGCTCCCTCGGGGATGGGATCGTCAGGCTCAGATCTGGTAGAGATAGCGATGGAAGGATCAGGGTGGTTAACCTCATCGCCATCATCATCAGTGTGCAGGTTTTCACGGCTGGACGCAGTGACGCGGCGGGACAGGCGCAAAAGATCACCAATGAGGCTGGCCACCGACATGCCTGCTCAGAGAAAAATAATCAGATATAGAAAGAAAGTGAAAAGAGAGGCAGAAAAGCAAAAGGAAAGAAAAAGTAAACAACTAGAGTTAGTCTTGTACCTCGGAGATCACCAGGACCACCAAGAGAGGTAACACCGATTGGTAAGTAAGGTAGGCCAACAACGTAGAGAATGGGATCACTTAGGGCAAACTCATCTTTTACCAAAAATGCCTCTAATAACGAGGAACATCGGCTCAAGGATGCCACCTTCTCGCGACTAGGGTAGGCACTCCGATTCATCGCAAGGCCGGTAAGGAAGGCTCTAGTATAAGCCTCTCTCTATAACACCAATTCCCTATCCACATATATAAACTTGGTTTTCCACTCAACTCGGGTAGAGAGGTCAATTATCATATTGGTGCCGCCCTGCCAAAATTTTAAATGCATCAAGTTATGGGGATTGGCTGCAGGATGGAAGAAGATCCTAAACAAGGGGATAGAGGGAGTAAAGCCCATCCCCATGCTTAAAGCTTCAAACCCTAACATGATACGTAAAAATTTAGAGGGAAGGTCAATAAGGTTAAGATCAAAATATCCCATGACAAATTGGAAAAAGGTGGATAGGGGAAAGGGAAACCCGCCGGAGGTGATGGTCTATATATACATAGCTATCATGTGGTCCGGAGCATCTAAAATAGTCTTGTCAACCCCCGAGAGGATAATGTGGTTAGTGAAATCATTGAATTCAATGCCATCATCAGCAAACATAATTTTGCAAAGGTGCTGAATGCAAGCGATTACATCCGGGGAAACCCTACAACAACAATTCTCTTTGGACTCACCTACAGTCCTACCCATTGTTAGGGGAAAGAAACAAGAGAAAAAAAGTGAAGAGAAGAGAGGAAGTTTGTTACCTGGTCAATGGAGGCTTGGATTGCAGTATTGACGAAGAAACGAGTGGAGAATGGAAATTTGAAAACATAGTAGGGGAGAAGGTGTGTATTAAATGCAAACGGAGAATCCCTAGGACCCAAGGGATGTCTCGGAAGCAGGGCGATGCCTCAAAATGATTATGTTTTTACCTCAAAAAGGAGCGAATTTTATAACGAGGAGCAAGCAAAGGATGCAATAGACAGACGTGTGGCGATAATTATGACAAGGGAGCCGACTGTTCAAGTTATGGTCCCACTTCCCTCAAAGTTGCAACTTTTCAAAAGGGAGGAAATCCAATTTTTTCCCTCTCAAAACAAGAAGTGACACATAGCTCGAGCGAATAGGAACCAACTATAGCACCTGGAAGGTCCCCCCTGATTCAGCCCGACATCCTACGCGGCATAGCGCATAACCTCAGGTTGGGGGGACTTGATAATGCATGGTCCCAAAGACCAAAATACGATTGACTCGGGCCCAGGAAGAAAAGGAAGGCCCAATGCCAAGTCAAAGCCCAACCTAACTCAAAGGGCTGGAAAAGGCAAAGGCCAAAGGACATATGGGAAGCGACTTGTCCTATCAGCCACCAACACACTATATAACTAGGAAAAATGCATGGAAGGAGGTAGGTTCTCTGAAATCTAGCTTACAAAATACGCTTCCCAATGCTTTTACAGGAATCCCGATCTGATCGTCGGAGCAAGTCTGACAAAAGCTGACCTGTCAGACTTGTGGTTCTTTCTTGTAGGCTTTAAAGCTGGTTCAAAGTTTGGGATCAGAGACGATGCGGACTACCAAATTTCACATTAACATCCCTCAAATAAAAAAAAGATGTCATCAAGACTCTAACTCGTGAACTTGGTGTTAGAGTGCGATGAAGAGAAGTGATGACAGTGAAAATAGAGTTGTAGGCCTGATAAAAAAGAGAGTCGGTGTAGTCGATTTTGAGTAGTGGACTCGATTCTGAGTTGTCACTTTATCCTAAAAATTAAATTTATTATATGTATATATACGTATCAGGAACTAAGGTAATAAAGTAAAATAAATAAGGGTAATATGAAGATATAACCCTATATAATTGAGAAAGTTCGTATATAATCATGCGATAATTTTTAGTGCAAATATAGCGCTAACTATTATACATAAATCAAAATATAACTATAAAACTATTATTCCGGTATTGACTGACCAATTCCGGTTATTGACCAACCAAAAATGACCAAATTACCATTTTAACCTGATACCAAAATTTGAAAGACAAAAATGCCCTTTACCCATCGCCGTTCTCCATCCTCAACCAATGTTTTTCCTTCTTCTTCTGTAACACAAACGTTATCCTCAAAATCGCCCTTAATCCAAGATGCATTTCCAATAGCAGCTATTGTCCCGTCTTCTGCAACATTTACATATGGTGTCATGTCAATTTTTAAAGATTCTTCAAGACCAATGCTAGATGGAACTTGCATTTCATTCTGCACTTTGCATCAGTTAAAAAAGATTGGATCGGGGTCACCACCTCCTGGCCACCACCCACCACCCCAGCTCCACCACTACCACCATCCCCGCCTCCCGCTACCATCAACCAAAACCCCACCCTCCAACACTACCACCTGAGCCCCGCCACCACCACACTTATGTTCACACCACAAACCCCACCACTGCCGCTCCATTCATCCCGACCTCTAAAACCCCATATTTTCCCTCTACTGAAACCCTAGCATTAGCCACCACCATCCTTACCCTGCCACCACCACTAACCCTTTCCGACCACCACCACTAACCCTTTCCGACCACCACCACCAACTTCTCTCCCGCTTGCCACCCCCACAACCACCACCACCACCTCCGCCACCATCCGCTACCGTTTCTAGCTCCGCCCAGTCAACCACTGGAAAATCGAGACCTACCACCCCCGCAAATCCAGATCCCACCACTGAACCCACAACGCCAGCCCCCACATCCAGATCCGCCATCATCATCTTAGCCCGCCACCCATCTCTCCCTTCTCATCTCGTGGTGAGCTCCACTGTCCTATCGCTCAGCCTCGTCCCACTACTCTACCACCCTCCAACCCGATTAATCCATCACGGTCGCTTGGATCGGGGTGGAAAACGATGACCCTAGGCGTGATTCAAAGAAAGAATTTAAGGAAAATCAAAAACCCTAGGCGTGAAGGAAAATCAAAAGATGACCCTAGGCATGAAGGAAAATCAAAGAAAAGAATTTTGTCGGTGAAGGAAAATCAAAGTTAGCCTAGCGGCGGTGAAGGAAAATGAGAGAATCAGCTAAGAAAATGAGAGAAACGGGGGAGAACACCTTTAGGGGTTTAGGGGTAGTAATGTAATTTTAATGTCTTTTCTATTTTTTACAGGGGGAAAATAGTATTTTCACTGAATTCCGGCCTTAAACTGCCAGAAAAGATTATTTTTGCACATAGCTTAAATATTTAGGGTTATATTTACACTTTTAATTATTGCAGGTTTATATCTGCACTTTCGTCAATTATGTAGGGTTATATATACACTTTAATCAATAAATAATTTAGTGCAAGACCTTTCGCCTTTTATTTAGCTCCCACCCCCGATCCTCTTATACTGGCTCCTTTTCTTTTTGGGGTGATTCTTTTCAATGGTTCGCTTTATTTTCAACAAATTCTAAATTATTTACATTTACTTTTGTTTTAGTCCAATTCGAGGTCCACCTTATTTTTTTTAAAATTATATGATGAAAAATATGGGTAACACGAAGTCTTACTTCAGGAAGCCTAAAGTTTAGGTAGACCCTATTATGTAATTAATATAAATATAAAATTTGGGGTGGATTTTTTTAAAAATATGTTGAAAAATTTAGGGGGCTACTGTGTAATTATCAAAATACTATATATATCCCAAAAATATCTAGATTTTTCATTTTCACTTTGTTGAATTCGGGTCGAAAATCGCCACCTGACCGTCGGCAACCATCAGACGCCACATTTTTGTCAATTTTTTGCCTGATTCTCCACCGCTCTGGCACCAATTCTCCATTTAATTGATTCTTTGTGTCATAGCGGTGACGGTACCACGGTAGAAATCATCTCTGCAATTACGCCGATGTGTTCATTCCTGCTTCGTCTGCAACACACTGCCTTTAATCATCTCTGCAATTACGATGAAGCGCCAGTCCAACGATGAGTCAACAAGGCTAATTCTGGCGCTGCTCGGTCGAGGATGACGGTGGCGCTGCTTGATCGAGGAGGATGGTGGCGCTGCGTTGGGGACAATGATCTATTTTTTGGTTCTCTGCACGACGATATTCCCAATCGTGCTGCATTGGAGACGACGACGATGAGCTCTGCAATCGACAATCAGATGAAAAGAAGACCGGGATGAAGAATAGGGGCGCATGAGATGCACGCGCCCAAATGAAGGAGATGCGTGAAGCCATGAGCAGCCAGTAGTGACGACGGTGATGCGACGACCGACAACAACGACTGAGCTTCGACCTCTGAGAGATGAGGTTTGATTTTGTATTTTTTTTTCTTCCAAAGACTTGCTGGTGATTAATATTTATTTGAGGTTAATGTCATCAAAGATTGTTTGGTTTAGTGGTTAGTACTCATGTTGTTAAGTTTATAGGTCAGGGGTACAAGTCTTGCCGTGTGCATTGTTTTTTAATATTTTATGTTCTTGATGTATATGATGAGCTTCAATATTATTTGATTGATTCTATGTTGTATGAGTGTCTTTGGTGTAGTGGTTATTAATATAGGCTTTAAGGTTGTTGACCTGGGTTCAAATCCTATAAGGTCTTTTATTTTTAAAGAATTTTTATTCTTGAGATACTGTAGCTTTTTGTTGATATTTTTTTAGCTTTTTTTTCCTCTTCTGTTGATGTTTTCCACTATTTGGATGAGATTTAATTTATATGAGTTGGGGGTTCTATAGTTTTTTTTGGGTGATATGGATTGATATTCGTAGTTTAAAAAAAAAATCTCATGTTGATGCTTTTCATTTTTCGACTGAGGTTTTGGTAATATGAGTTGATGTTTGTAGTGTCTTTTTTCTTATGTTGATGTTTTTCATTTTTTGGATGAGGTTTGGAGATTAGGAGTTGATGTTTGTAGTTTTTAAAAAAAAATCGTTGATATTTTATGATTTTTAGAGTAAATAATTTATACTCTTGAGCTACCGTAGTTTTTTTGTTGATGTTTTAAGTTTATTTTTCTCTCATGTTGATTTTTATTATTTTTTAGATGAGTTTTAGGTGATATAGGTTAATGTTTGTAGCCTTTTTTGATGATATGATTGATTTTTTGTACTATTTTTTTCTTATATTAACGTTTTTTTCATTTTTTGGGTGTAGTTTAGATGATAATAATTTATATTTTTAGATTTTTGGGTGATATAGATTAATGTTTGTATTTTTTTTAAATGATCGTTTAGCTTTGTTGATATTTTTATGATTTTCAGTTAATTTTTTGTTAGTCGTGGTCGATGTTTTTAAATTTTTTATTAATTTATTTTTTATATAGTTTTTGCTGCAGTTTTTAGCTGATGTTTTATGATTTTTAGTTGATGTTCGACTATTTTCTGTTTAAGTTGTAGTTTTTTATTGATTTTTTTTTTTTGCATTTTTCAAATATTAAAATAAAACTAATTTTTTATAAAAAGATTGAAGAAAAAACCTCTGAAAAGTTATTAGCATAAATCCCTATAAAATAATTACAGATAAACATTATTTGAGATGAGTATCTGAAGATAAAATATTATTAAAATGGTAGAAATGTCCTGGAGTTTAGGCAGGAGACCATCATTCCGTCCAAAAATTGAAAGAAACAGATGCCATTCATTCATATTTTGTTACTCCCAGTTTAAAGTGGGAGTAATATTTTGTGGGAGTTTAGGCAGGAGACCATTATTTTGTTACTCCCGCTGTAAAGGGGGAGTAATATTTTGTCTGGATGACGGCATCGCTAATTGGGTGAAAGCGACGGCACCCTGAAATCCATGAAAAGATGAAAAAAGAAAGGGCTAAATTCAGAAAAGGCGTATGAATGCATGTGAGTACTGAAGAAGGAGTAGCATAAACAATTCACTGATGACTGCAGTGCCATCTTTCCACAAACTTCAAAAACTAATCCAAAACCAAAACCAAAACCACCACTCCAAAATTCCATCTCTCTGCATGATGGCCTAGCTGTTCTTGGATCCGGGGATTCTGGGTCTTCTTTCCTCTTTTATAATTGTATATTTATACCTTATAATTACATACCTCCAAGACATGATTTGGATTTTCTTGTTCCTCTTCTTGTTCTTCCCGAAACCC
The DNA here is from genome assembly GCA_037428765.1 of Rubia yunnanensis. NCBI lineage: Eukaryota > Viridiplantae > Streptophyta > Magnoliopsida > Gentianales > Rubiaceae > Rubia > Rubia yunnanensis. Next base: position 19,794,150 of record CM075068.1, on the reverse strand, counting down.
TGTTTTTGTTCCTCCCTAGGCTCAACAGACGCCTCCTTCTCCGTACCCTTTGTGTTATAATTGATAATCCGAATGCCTGTTGTCTTTCTACCTGCATTTCACCTATGGAGGAGCCTGTTTTTGTTCTTCTCCTTCTTTCTCTCTGTCTCTTTCGCTGTGAACTTGCAGGGGGAAGCTCTGCTTTCATGGAAGAGGACCTTGAATGGCTCCCTGGAAGCTCTCGGCAACTGGGATTCCACCGATGAGGATCCTTGCAAATGGTTCGGGATCACTTGTAATTTCGAACGCCAGGTTATTGAGCTGAATCTGAAGTACATGGATTTGCTCGGAAATGTTCCAGGGGATTTCACGGCGTTGTTGTCGCTAGAGAAGCTCGTGCTCTCCGGGACGAATCTCACCGGGGAAATCCCGGACGCTATCAGCGACGTTCGGGGGCTGACGGTGCTGGACCTGAGCGATAATGCGTTGACGGGTAGGATTCCGGCGGGGGTTTGCCTGCTTCCGAAGCTTTATCAGCTTCATCTGAACTCGAACAGACTCGAAGGTTCGATCCCGGAGGAGATCGGGGATTTGTCGGAGCTGAGTTCGCTGATCTTGTACGATAATCAGCTCAGCGGCGCGATTCCGGGGAGTATAGGAAGGCTGAGTAATCTCCAGGTGTTCAGAGGCGGCGGAAACAAGAATCTCCAGGGCTCTTTGCCCGAACAGATTGGAAACTGTACTAATTTGGTTACATTAGGCCTGGCGGAAACTTCCATTTCCGGGTTCATCCCGACATCCCTTGGGCTTTTGCCAAAACTCGAGACTATTGCTGTTTACACCACCCTTTTGTCGGGGCAAATCCCTGCGGAGCTCGGGGATTGTTCTTCGCTGCAAAACATATACCTGTACGAGAATTCGCTCACGGGTTCGATTCCGGCAAGGTTGGGGAACCTGAAGAATCTGCAGAATCTTCTGCTGTGGCAGAATAATTTGGTGGGGACTATTCCGCCGGAGCTTGGGAATTGCCGGCAGCTGGTGGTGATCGATGCTTCCCTGAACTCGATTTCCGGCAGCATTCCGGAGACGTTTGGGAAACTGAGTTTTCTCCAGGAGCTGCAGATGAGTGTGAATCAGATTTCCGGGAGGATTCCGTCGGTGCTGGGGAATTGTACTGCGCTCACTCACATTGAGCTCGACAACAATCAAATCACAGGTACGATTCCTTCCGAATTCGGAAACTTGTCCAATCTCAGCTTATTGTTCCTCTGGGCTAATAATCTGAACGGGGATATTCCGTCTACTTTGTCTTCTTGCCGTAACCTCGAGGCTGTTGATTTGTCGCAAAATGCATTGACGGGAAGTATTCCGAAAGGAATCTTTGAGCTCCAGAGTCTGAACAAGTTGTTGCTGTTATCCAACAATCTCTCCGGTGTCATCCCTCCGGAGATTGGGAAGTGCTCGTCTTTAATCCGGTTCCGGGCCAGTGACAATCTGATCACCGGCTCGATCCCCCCAGATATTGGGAACTTAAAGAACTTGAATTTCTTCGACCTGGGTTCTAACAGGCTCACCGGTGTGATCCCGCCGGAGATTTCGGGGTGTCGGAATCTTACGTTTCTTGATTTGCATTCAAATTCAATTGGCGGGAACTTGCCGGACAATTTAACTCAGCTGGTTTCGCTCCAATTTTTGGATGTTTCAGATAATCTCATGGAGGGGCCATTGAGCCAGAGCTTGAGCTCGTTGAGTTCGCTCACGAAGCTCGTTCTGGGGAAGAATAGGTTCACCGGGGAGATACCGGAACAGCTGGGTTCTTGCTCGAAGCTTCAGTTGATTGATTTAAGCTGCAATCGTTTCTCCGGGAAAATCCCGGCGAGTTTAGGTAAAGTACCGGCGTTGGAGATCGCTCTGAATTTGAGTTGGAACAGTCTCTCCGGCGACATCCCGGGGGAGTTGGTTGACCTGGATAAGCTCGGGGTACTCGATATATCTCACAATCAGCTCACCGGCGATCTCCATTTTCTCGCCGAGCTTCAGAATCTGGTGGTTCTCAACGTCTCAGACAACAACTTCTCCGGCCACGTCCCGGACACGGCATTCTTCTCAAAGCTGCCGCTCAATGTGTTATCCGGGAATCAAAATTTATGCTTCGCCGGCAACAAGTGCTCCGCCGACGAGGGCGGCTCCTCGCGTCGGAGCAGGGCGGCGCGGGTGGCTATGGTGGTGCTGTTGTGCACCGCATGTGCACTTCTCCTAGCTGCACTTTACATAATCGTCGGAAACAAGAGGCGGGCCCACGGGCCTGGCGAGTGTGACGTGGACGGTAATGACATGGAGATGGGCCCACCTTGGGAAGTCACAGTTTACCAGAAACTCGACTTGTCCATTGGGGAGATTGCCAAGTACTTGACACTTGGCAACGTGATCGGCCGCGGTCATTCCGGCATAGTTTATCGGGTGGTCCTTCCCTCCGGCTTGTCGATGGCGGTGAAGCGATTCACGACGTCGGAGAAGTTCGCTGCATCTGCATTCTCCTCGGAGATCGCCACCTTAGCTCGCATTCGACATAGGAACATTGTTAGGCTACTGGGGTGGGCGACGAATAGGAGGACCAAACTCTTGTTCTACGACTACTTGCCTAATGGTTCGCTAGGTGCATGGTTGCACGGTGGTGGAAGCGGAGGAGGAGGGCCGCTCTTAGCTCAATGGGAGACGCGGTTTAAAGTCTCGCTAGGCGTGGCTGAAGGGTTGTCCTACTTGCACCACGACTGTCAGCCACCTATCCTCCACCGCGACGTGAAAGTGGACAACATTTTGTTAGGGGATCGATTCGAGCCGTGCTTGGCGGACTTCGGGTTAGCTAGGCTCGTAGAGGATGAAAACCGGTCATTTTCAACTCATCCTCAGTTTGCTGGATCATACGGCTACTTTGCTCCGGGTAAGATTTCCAATTTCATTCTTCTCCTATGTACAATCAGTTGATGCTACGTACAATTACGATTATCATCTGCTTAATTGCATGGAATTCAGAATATAGAAAAAGTTGAGATGTTTTGAGCGTGACATGAATATGGAAGTGATGGGGGTTGGGGAAAAAACAAAGGATTTGGAAAAAGGTGAAATGACAATGAATTAGAGACATGACTTTAAGTGTGGGGAACGTGAAATGTGGTGGTGTTTGTTTGATTTTATTTTATTTTTTGTGATAAAAAATGGTTTTTAAAAATATTTATTTTGAGAAATGCCTGATAAGATATTGATGATTATTGGTTGGAGGAATGCGTTTTGTGGGTGGGGGACGGGGCTATGGAACATGACTTCACATGTGGGTGGGAGTTGTGTGTTTTGTCCCAACTGATACCCCATTAAACGTATTTATCGAGCATTCTGGGATTCTCTTTTCTCCTTCAATCTACTTTTCATCTACTGTATTTTGAATCAAACCCACTCTCACTTTCTTTCATTACGTACAACCTTTTTAATTGATATAATCCATTATTTATCATGTGGATTTCGTTACCTTCCTTGCATATTATATTTTTATTTTATATGCTATTATTATACGGCAAAGTATTGGAAAAGTCGGTATTTTCATATGCTTATGGAAAGATGGAATTTGTAATATTAAAAATTTATTATGCAACGTGTAGCTGTAATAAAGCTTATAACCAAATTCATGCAACCCAAAAATTTTATCTTCATTTTTTTTAATTTACACTTTAAACATTAGTCCTTCCATGACTTATGGAAATATCGTCTTCCAAGAGACGGACTCGTATTATACATGTATAAAATTATTATATAAAAAGTCTTGAAAAAACTAATGTACATTTCGATGTTGAACATTGTTGTATACTTTTTGGTTTTAACTTGCTGTATTTATTAAGCATGCTGGGATTCTGTTTCTCCTTTAAGTATGTTTTGTAGTAGTCAGCTTTTATTTTACTACTTCGGATACGTCTCTCTTTGTGTGTTTGGTTTGGTCATTTATTAGGTTGATACAAAATCATGTTTTAAACTTATAAGATGAGTCATTTTATAACAAACTTATATTTATTATATAATATTTTTAAAAAATTTAAAATATATCTTAAAATATGCACAGTTATAATCTAGACATAAAATTTGTAAAATGATGTTTTTCATAATCGATTCCAACTGTTGAGCGATCTGACGGAAAACATTGCCTTTTGAGTTCTGATCTTTTAGGATAAAAGTACTATTAGGTTTTTCTAAAGGGAGTAACCTACCATTCCTTTCTGAGATTTACACTTACCATGTTTACTTATAATTTTAAAACGGTCACTTTTTGTTTTACCCCTTGTACATGCTCCCTCCATTTTACTAAGAGGCACACTAGGTTTAGCCTCTTGGATTAATGTGAAGAAAATAAGAGGTTGAAATCGAGTGTAGAAATTAAAAGTAGAATGAGTGGATGAGATTGCAGGAATCTTGCCAAAAATGGAAAGTGTGCTATTTAAAAAAAACATCTCAATAAGGCAAGTGTGTCACCCTTAGAGAAAATGAGAGAGTATTAATTATGGTTTTTTAAAAGTTGCATTGGATTTGGTCCGTTAACCGCTAAAAGTTGTTACCAGTATCACATTCCTGGAAATCAAAATCGAATGCAATTTAGGATTTTAATAATGTGGTTAGTCGGTCCATTCAAGTTTATGATAGGTTTTGCGCAGCAGTATTTTTTATGGTAACTTTCATGATCTCAATGCTATCCTACTGATATACAATTGGGTCGCCTGATCCTTATGTCCCCTTCCAGAATGTACACATTACAATGAATTGACCTCTTTTATGCCGTTGCTTTCAAAATTGACACCCTTCAATAGAACGAATTGACACCCTTTTATTGCTATACATTTCATAATTAATAGCAATATTTCAGAAAAAAATACTCTTTTATGCCGTTCATTATATATTTAATTTGTAAAATATCTTTATCTAAATTAGAAATAAATTTAGAAAAGTCCGCTTCCCAAACTTGACCTTATTGTTATTGCTTTCAAAGGCTAACGGCACTATTTGAACTGAGCATAACGACCTTAAAAAACCAAACCTTTCTCATTCCTCCTTTATCTAGTAAGAATAAATAAAAGAAACAAAAATATTAAATTAAATTGTATATTTTCTTTTGCTATTATTAACCTGCTAAATTAATCTCATAAATGCAGAGTACGGTTGCATGCTGAAAATAACGGAGAAAAGCGACGTGTTCAGCTACGGAGTAGTGCTGCTGGAGATCATCACCGGCAAACGGCCGGCGGACCCATCCTTCCCGGAGAACCAACACGTCATCCAGTGGGCCCGGGACCACCTGAAGTCGAAGCGGGACCCAGTGGACATCATCGATCCGAAGCTGCAGGGCCACACCGACACCCAGATCCAGGAAATGTTGCAGGCCCTCGGGATCGCTCTGCTCTGCACCAGCAATCGGGCCGAAGACAGGCCGGCGATGAAAGATGTGGTGGCGCTGTTGAAGGAAATCCGCCAGGACAATTTGGGCCTCGCCGGCGCCGGCGAGGCTCAGAAGCCCTCCCAGAAGTGTAATCTGACGCCGGCGCAGTTGATGATGCTACAGGGGTCGGGTAATTGCTCGTTTGGGTATTCTTCGTCGGGTAGTTTTCAGTCAAGGAGACTATGATTTTTATATCCTTCCAATTTTATGAAATTGTTAGGTCTCTAGTAGAATTAGAAAAAGGGGAGATAAAAATGGTAGATGATAAGTAGTGTTGATTTGATTTATGAAATGTAAATTAGAAAAAAACACCTATCAACTTCCCATCAATAATTCCCTTATATATCTAACAGGATTAACACCCCATCCTAAAATAAATGGTACATTTTATATTTTCGTTCGTCCCATATATAATGATGCATTTTAATTTTTATTTAAAATGATAAAAAATATGCTATGAAATTCCTACAACATACTCTTTAACTTCAATAACTTTATGACCGAGCTAAAAATTTCTTCAAAATATCTCTATTTTTTCACAATTATTCTTTGTCACTTCATGTTGCATAAAAATACCGAACCAACTTTCAATATGTCATTTATTCCGGGATGGAGGGAATACAATTTAAGATAAGGAATCACATTTACTCCTTCCATTAGATTACTATTAACACTTCACTTTTTGATACAATAATTTAGAAAATGTTAATTGAATGGAGCAAATTAAATGAAAGATTTAAAAAGCAAAATTAGTGGGTAGAAATAATTTTAACTTTGCTATATTTAAAAGATTAAAAAAAACACTTCAATATAAAAATCGTTCCAATATTAGATTATCAGAGGGAGCTTTAATATTCACAACATCTTGATTTAGACTTCTTAATTATTAGATAGGATCATTTTATAATCATTGCAACTAATGAGATTATAAGATGTTTGTCTCTAACTATTGCAACCATATTCTTAAGATTTTGAAAATATTTTGAAAAATAAATAAATATAATTTGCCTTGAAAACTTATCAAAATGATATTTTTATTATTGGTCCAATCATTGAGCGGTCTTACAAGAGATTTTTCTCATTAATATTGTATTTTAGTTCAAATCAGTTCATCTCAATTCAACCCAATTCAGTTTAGTTCAGCTACAATTTAATTTGGTAAAATTTAACTTTATTTAGTCATATATTTTTTTAGTCCCCTACAAAGTATTTTATACCATGTTTTGGTCACTATTTGCAAATCAACCCTTAGACACCCCACAAATTCCATATGATTTGTTTGGTCTCCAAAGGTGATTTTCAGGTAAGACTAAATGGTTTTTCGGTATAGACAGGGGGTATAATAGTGATTTTACTACTAAAAAAAATATTTTTAATTAAAATTTCTTAATTTTAAAATTTTAAAATTTTAAAATTTTAAAATTTTCTTTTTCTTTGCAAATCTAGGGAGCTATCGTCGATGAATCCACGATGTTGACTTCACAAGATTGAATTAGCTTGAAAGAACTGAACAAGTGAAGCAACGAATTGAGGTTGTACTCATCTCTTGATGTAGTATGGACCACGAAGAATCCACCCGGTCTGAGCGTTATGGAAACTTCCGAACTGAATTGAACCGGCCTTGCCGTCCGTCCAAACCGGACTCACCGGAGAACTCAAAATTGAAGGTGCTCGCCGCGAACGGGTAGCGGTAGGGGGAACCGTAGTGAACCAGGGGAAGAGTTGCTCGCCTGGAGATTCTGATCGAGTTCGTAACTCCGATGTCGCTCAACGCGCCGATGCCTTGGCCTGCGGCGGTGTCGATGCAGAGAGACCTCAATTCCAGCTAAAGGAATCCCTCGGAGACCAGATCCTAGAATACGGAGAGTAGTATCTCCGGAGCGCGGCGGAGGAGGCACCAAAGTAATCCACGGTGGTGCTCTACCTAATTTGGGTTTCATACGACAGGCGAAGAAAGCAGAACTCGGAAGCGGCCCTGGTCGGAGGAATCGCATCGGCGAAGAGGGAAAGGGAGGAAGATGATATTTTCCTTTTTTTCTTTTTTTTAACCTAGGGGTATGATGGTCAGTTTATAGATTTTGATCAATTTTACCGTTACTTTACATGAAAAATACCTTTGGGGATCAAACAAATCATTTTGAATTTGTTTGGTACTGTATGAGGGTTGGTTTGCAAACGAGGATCAAAACATGGTATAAGATACTTTGTAAGAGACTAAAAAAATAATTTAGTGTATTATTATTATTATTATTATTATTATTTTCAACATACTTATTTTAGCTCAGTTCAATTCAATTCAATTCAGATCAGTTCAACTAAACTATAAAGAATAGGGTCTTACTGTTTGTTGATAACTAATAAAATATATTTATATTTGGGGTAATATGCAGGTATAACCGTATATAATTAAGAAAGTGCAGATATAACCCTGAGATGACTTTTAGTGCAAATATAACCCTAACTATTATACATAAGTGCAAATATAACCCTAAAGTCATTATTCCGGCATTGACTGGCCATTTTCGGACATTGACCTACCAAAATTAATCAAAATGCCCTTTGGGCCAAATACAAAATTTAAAAGACAAAAATAGCCTCTGCCTACAACTGCCCCACCACCACCCCTACCACCGCTCCACCACCACCCCTACCACCGCTCCACCACCAATTGAAATTCCATTAAGAATACCAAATCCAATAACTGTCCGTGAACCAAAAGGTCTGTGTTCAAAAAACTTCATCCACAGCGCCACATGAAGGGAGCAGAAAGTAACCAGCAAATGCCAGCTTGTCAAAGTAGTAGCTGCATAAAGAAAGCCAGTACAAAACACAAGACATTATTCCAACATTCTTTCACTACTACATTTCTGCAAGATCCTTGAATTTAAAGTAATCATACATTTCCCATTAGACTAAGCAAATCTCAGCAAGATCCTAAATTTCAATAAAATCACAATAATAAAGTACAAATTACAGAAACTCACCAAAAACAAAACCTAAATTGCTCACCATCTACACAGACGAAACAACTGACAAGCTCAACGCTCCAACCATCCCAAGCTGAAAGCCTTTACTCTCACTCATCTTTCCACCTCTGCTGCACATAATCAAAAATATGCATTTCAGACACAATTAAGCACGAAAAAAGTTCACAACAAACAAAACAAAGACACACCAAACCTTAACAGTTGCAAAAGCTCCGAGATCTGATCTGTAAAACTCGGATGAAAAACCTAGGATAAGGAAAAGAGAATTCCACGAACTTGAACTGAACGTGAAACAAAGTTTTGGAAGTTGAGGAGGAATTGCTTAAGCAAAGACTTTGGGTACCAAATCAAATTCGAGGAGTTGATTTTGGTAGTAGAGGAAAGAGAATGGCGTTTTGTAGCAGAGGAAAGAGAACGACGTCTGGTAGCAGAGGAGTTGGGGTTTGATAGCATAGTTATTGTCATATTTGGCATTTGGTAGTAGAGCAAAGAGAACGGCGGGAGTAGAGGTTGAAGTTAGGGTTAGGGAGTTTGGGTTAAAATCGTAAATTTACTTCTTTTTTCTTGTTTTTCTTTATTTTTAGAAAGGTAAATTTGTCTTTTCACCTAATTCCGGCATTAAATTTCCAGAAAATGTCATATTTGAACATAACCAAATATTTAGGGTTATATTTGCACTTTCAATTATCGCAAGGTTATATCTACACTTTTGTCAATTATGTAGGGTTATATATGCACTTTGCTCTTATATTTGTATATAAATAACACACATTCCTTATGTCCCACTCTATATTGCCTAATTTGACTTTTGAAAGTCAAACTTAGCCAACTTCGACCATAGTATTCTATATTATATGACAAAATCATGTATGAGACCGTCTTATAGCAAGATCAAGGATTAATGTGCAATATAATGAAGTTTAAATGGAGATGGGTTCCAAGTATAATTAAAGAAAGTTTGAGAGAGTAAGGAGGAATCTGAGTGAAAATAATTTAAATATTTCTGTTTGTAAGTAAAAGGATTTCATTTCATGTTATTGGAAACATCCAGTATCGTCTAAATTTTTTTTTAAAAAAATAAAAAATTGGGGGGGGGGAGGGAATCCCACACATTTTTGAGTGGCTTGCTTGCTTTCGTAAAACTAGCAAGCGAGTGAACAAGAATGATCCAAAAAGGTAGATTAACGCATGTTTCATGAGGGACTGAATCTGCCTAATGAAATCCACGCATGAGAGGCTAGGATCGACTTCACCTCTGGTCATGTGAACGACTCCCAAATCATCTCCAAGAACACTAATGCTTCCATTATGTGATTCCTCCGCCTAACGGATTGCCTCTAGCAAGACTGTATCCCATGCCCTTGCTGCATCTGCGGTGCCTACCAGCTTCATCGATGCAGCTCGTCAAAATTTATGATCATTGCCTAAGTGTAGCAGTATGATCCCAACATATTCTTCTGCAATGCTTGCATCAAACTGAAGGAATATTAAAATTAAACTTCTTGCTGCTGCATCATGTCCCTAACTTCCTACTGCAACTCTAATGAAGCTGATCTTTCTGCTGTGATATTTCTGCTGCTTGATGATCCGTCTGGAAGCATCTAGAAAGCAGCACAACATAGAGCCACAACATCCAAAAGCAAGAACAATCAGAAGCTTCCAAGAATCAGTCAGTTAGTTAGTCATTTAGTTAGTTTTAGTTTCAGTTTTTCAGTTAGCATTCAATTAGGTAGAAGTTTGTTGTTGATTAGTTTGTTAGCTGATTTGAGAATACTATAAATGTACAGATTGTATGCCATTTGAGTAAGTTAATCAAGTAATACACTGAAAAGTTTCCCTCCCAAAACTCAAAGTCAGTTTTTGATCATTCCTGCAGCTTGGCTGAGTCTTTTGTGTTCTTGCTGAAAATCCTTTTGGATTTCTTCATAGTATCAGAGCTATAGGCTTTTGATTGAATCAAATATCTCTTCTAGAAACTCTGCTTTTGAACACCAGATTTTGCTGAAATGGCTAGATATGTTGCTGATGATGATGGTTATGTGAGGATCAAGCCTAATGATTCTCTGTTCTTGCCGGCTTCTGATCATGCTAGCCTTACTGTGGTTTCGGAATTATTGACTAAAAGTAACTATGTCATCTGGAGCCAGGCTATAATCACTGCCTTCTCTGCAGGAGGAAAGTTGCAGTTCATCACCACTGGAGTTCCAAAACCAGATCCTGACTCCCCTGCCTATGATCAGTGGATGAAGGTTAACTCCACACTTGTTTCATGGATCCAAAGCTCAATCAGCAAGGAGCTGTCTAGGAGCTTTCATTTCTACACAGATGTGAAGATACTTTAGGAAGAAATCAAAGAGAGATTCTCTGTGAGTCAAGAACCTTTGTTCTATGAACTAATGAGAACATTAGATGAATTGAAGCAAGGATCAAACTCAGTCACTCAATATTTCTCAAATATGAAGAGCATTTGGGATGAGATTGACATTATCAGGCCACAGTTAAGATGCACATGTTGCAACTGTGATTGCAGATGTGGATTTCATGAGAAGGTGGAGATGCATGCCAATCATGATAGGCTACAACAATTCATGATTGGACTCAACAATGAATTTGATGCCCTGAAGGATCAACTCTTAGTTATGGATCCTTTACCAAATGTTGGAAAGGCTTACTCACTATTTTGAAAGTAAGAGCAACAAAGAGGAATGCATGACAATTTTTGTAACATTATTGAGAATGATGCAGTGATGGTGAAGTAGGCATCAACTCAGTTTAACATTAACAGATTCAATCAGAAAAGGAAGGAGGGAGATAACAAGAAATTTTTGAAGTGTGAATACTGTCAGAGATCTAAACATCTGAGAGAGAATTGCTTCAAGTTGAATGGTTATCCAGGCTGGTGGCCTGATTCAACTAAAGTCAAGGCAAAACCATATGCTAATGCAGTAATTGCAGAAACTAAAGAGAAGGAGCAAATCAGTAACACTCCTTTGGATGCAGAAGATGGACATTAGTTTGAAAATGTGCAGTTAATGATTGCAAACATGATTCACAATGAGTCTAGAAAACTTGTAAAGGGGAAAGCAAAGGAATCGGGTTAGAGATGGGAGACAAGATCAACTTTGCACACTTTGGAGAATACTCAGGTAACCTGCATTCCAATGCTATTATTACTGCCTGTTGTTTTAAGTTTGGTGAATGTATTCTATATAGTAGAGCATTATCTCACATATGCGGAAATCTGTCTATGTTTGAAACTCTCAGATCAATTGATCACAAAATGCCTATCACTCTACCTGATCATTCCAGTGTAGTAGCTGATTCCATTGAATCAGTTAAACTTACTGATTCAATCACTTTGCATAATTGTCTCTATGTGAAGTCTTTTAAGTTCAATATTTTGTCAGTCAACAAGTTATCACATCAATTCATATGTGCTTTATCTTCTATCCTAATGCTTGTGCCATACAGGACCTCAAGACTAATTCCATCATAGGGGTAGCCACTGAAAACAATGGACTATATCTACTGAATCAAAAATCCTTTATGCCATCAGTAATAAAGAGCTTCCTCATTAGTCAAGACTCAAGTCAGATAATAAAGCATAAAGCCTTGTATTCTGCTAGAAAACTATCAGATGCAGAAACTTTGAAACTGCATTACAGATTAGGTCATCCATCAAGAATTGTAATGCAGCATTAGAATCTTCCTACTTTGAATAACATTTGTACAGTTTGCCCTTTAGCAAAGAAAGTTAGAAACTTCTTTTCAGATTCAGTATCTCATAGTTCTACTATTTTTTATTTGATTCACATGGATGTATGGGGGCATTTTAGGGTTAAAACCACTGCTGGAGCACAATACTTCTTAACCATAGTTGATGACCTATCTTCTCTTAGAGCCTTTGGATCCTTGTGCTATGTCTCTAATCTCAGTCCACTCAAACACAAATTCAGTCCTAGATCACAGCCATGCATATTCATAGGATATCTTTGTGATCAGAAGGGTTACAAGGTATATGATTTAGTAGATAAGAGGATTCTAGTCACCAGAGACATACTCTTTCATGAGCACATTTATCCTTTTAAAATAAAAAATCAATATAATAAACTTGTCATACCTTATCCCACTGAACATGTTTCACAGTCATAAGTTATAGTTAACACTGAGCATGACATTCTCTACATACTTCTCCATCTCAGACACCCAATCATAATTCAGACCAGTATCATAATCTTGATAGCCATGCATCTCCTTCTCACAGTCACACACCCCATACAAATCCCCTCACTGATAATTCTATTTCTAACACAGATAATCCAAGCTCTATCTCTAATCCTCTTGCTTCACCAGTTCTTAGGCAAAGCACTAGGATCAGAAATAAGCCTTGTTGGATGCAGGACTTTGTGGTCAATTTTGCTTCCTCTGATGTCTTCATACTAACCTTTTCTTCCACTCATAGTGCTTTTGTTGCAAAATTGTCAAAAATTCATGAACCTCACACTTATAAACAAGCATGTAGTGATGAACATTGGGTGCAGGATATGGAAGCTGAGATTGATGCACTGGAAAGTAATCAAACTTGGGACTTAGTTTCTCTACCTGCAGGAAAAAAGCCAATAGTGTGTAAATGGGTGTTTAAAGTTAAATGTAAAGCTGATGGTTCAGTGGAAAGGTACAAGGCTAGGCTGGTAGCTAAAGGATACTCACAAATTGAAGGGGTGTATTATTTTGATTCTTTTTAACCTGTGGCTAAGCAGGTTATGGTCAGATTGCTTATAGCCATCACAGCATCCTATAACTAGCATTTACATCAAATAAATGTAAATAATGCATTTCTGCATGGCTATATCACTGAAGAGCTGTATATGATGCCTCCACAAGATTATGAGAAGACCCTTCCTCATCAGGTTTGCAAACTCAAGAAGTCCCTTTATGGCCTAAAACAAGCATCCAGAGAGTGGAATGCTGAATTCTCCAAACAGTTAATCAGATTTGGATTGCAGCAGTCCAAACATGATCATTGCCTATTCTTTAGGCACAGTGCTCAGTCATATTTTATTCTCCTCATTTATGTAGATGATGTCTTGATCATTGGTTCTTCTGATACTGAGATTGCAGAGCTCAAATCCCATCTTCACAAGCTGTTTTCCATCAAAGATTTGGAGCCTGCCAAATTCTTTTTGGGAATAGAGATAGCTAGATCTGATGCTGGCATTTTTCTGAATCAGAACAAGTATGTTACTGACATTATACATGATCTGCACTTGACTGATTGCACAGCTCTATCTGCTTCTCTTCCTACTTCCTGGCAAGCTGAAGACAAGGCTGCTCTATTAATCACTGATCTAGGGCCTTATAGAAGATTAATTGGAAGACTACTGTACTTATCTTTCACCAGACCTGATATAACATTCTCTGTGCATCAGCTTAGTCAGTTTGTTCAAACACCATTAGAACATCACTGGAAAGCTGCTATCCGTATTGTCAGATATTTAAAGGGATGTTCATCTCATGGCCTGTTCTTTCCAACTCAGAAGTATCCTACTCTATCAGCCTATTGTGATGCAGATTGGAATACTTGTAAGATCACAAGAAGGTCTGTCACAAGTTATTGTATCTTCCTTGGCCATTCTCTCATCTCCTGGAAGTCAAAGAAGCAACACATTGTGAGCAAATCATCAGCTGAGTCTGAATATAGAGCCATGTCCATGACAGTTTCTAAACTGAAATGGATCACTTATCTGCTTTCAGACCTACATATTTCAGTTCCTCTTCCTATATCTCTGAAGTGTGACAATATAGCTGCTCTTCATATCACTTAAAATCCAGTAATTCATGAGCGTACTAAACATATTGAGATAGATTGTCATTATGTTCGGGATGCTTATATTGATAGTTTTATTGATCCTCTTCATGTATACTCTCATGATCAACTTGCTGATGGTTTTACCAATTTAATTCCTCCAGTTTCAGCAGTTCAACTTCTGTCCAAGATGGGATTTTGTGCTTCACAAAATGCCTCATCTTGAGGGGGGGGGGAGGTGAAGGAATATTAAAACTAAACTTCTTACTGCTGCATCATGTCCCTAACTTCCTGCTACAACTCTAACGAAGCTGATCTTTCTGATGTGATATTTTTGCTGCTTGATGATCCGTCTGGAAGCATCTAGAAGGCAGCACAACATAGAGCCAGGACATCCAGAAGCAAGAACAATCAGAAGCTTCCAAGAATCAGTTTCAGTTTCAGTTTTTCAGTTAGCATATAATTAGTTAGAAGTTTGTTGTTGATTAGTTTGTTAGTTGATTTGAGAACACTATAAATGTATAGATTGTATACCCTTTAAGTAAGTTAATCAAGCAATACATTGAAAATTTTCCCTCCCAAAACTCAATGTCAGTTTTTGATAATTCCTGCAGCTTTGCTGAGTCTTTTGTGTTCTTGCTGGAAATCCTTTCAGATTTCTTCACAAACAAAATTATTTCTCCTTCGTCAGGTGGTCGCAGTAGCGCATGCAGATGAAGCTGCTTGAGGGACGTTCCGACCACTAATTCGCTGCTTTAAAGCTGCTCAGATTCGCTGTGAGGAAGTCTACAAGTAAACTCTTGTAAAAAATCCTTTGGTTTCTCTGAAATAATAAGGCATCACAAACCATGGTAATTATTTTTGCCACTTCTTATCACTTGTCTTAGTCAAATTTTGCATCCAAAAATCCCCACACACGTTACTCCTTCTTTAATTAATAACTCCTTCAGTACCAACATTCTCCAAGCTTGATTTGCATAACAACATTTGAAGAAAAAGTGGCTTAAGGTGCCATTTGGTACCATTTTCTTCCCCACAAAATGCAAAAGCCATGGTAACATCCATAGTTCTTTTGGAAAAATTCTATATATGTGGCAACAGTAACCCGGAGCGGATGCATATATGGAGGACGCATTCCTCGAATGCGTCCTCTATGGTTTGTAATTTTTTTCTAATTATAAATGCATCCTCGTTGAATTTTTCTTTTTTTTTTCGTCTGGGATTGAAGAGAATGCATTCAAGGAATGCGTCCTCAGATTTTGCAATTTTTTTCTGATTTTGTGAGGACGCATTTGGCCAATGCGTCCTCATTGAAAATTTCTTTTTTTCATCTGGGATTGAAGGTGACGCATTTGAGGAATGCATCCTCGGTTTTTTCTCGTATGCTTTATTGAAAATGCATTCGAGGAATGCGTTCTCCAATCCTCGAGTGTGCCACGTCCTCGAGGACACATTCGTGAAATGCGTCCTTCAATCCTCGAGGATACCCTATGTGCAGCAAAGTCCTCGAGGATGCATTCGTGTTCTCGAGGATGCATCCGTGCAGCAGCATCCTCGAGGATACCCTATCCACCCTTGTTCTCGAGCTTGAGGACGCATTCGTGAAATGCATCCTCCAATCCTTGAGGCACCCGTGTTCTCCAGGACGCATTCCATGAATGCGTCCTCTTATCCACCCGTGCTGCCACGTCCTCGAGGACGCATTCATTGAATGTTTTCTCCGCTTCTTCATCTAGCCTTGAGAACCCAGATTTTAGTTCATTCTCACTTCTTCATCTACCATCGAAGCCCTGTTTCTTCACCGTACTCCGTCCTCGAGAGATTGTTCGCTGAGCTATTTCTTCATCTTGCTCCATCCTCGGCCGATATTCGTCGCTGGTTGTCGTTCCCAAAGTTGTTCAGTGAATTTTCTTGCTCTCTGATTGTTGCTTTGGTTGTTTGTTTTATGTTTTTGCTGAAATTTATCCCAACCTCATAGGCTGAGCCTTGTCCTGCCCTCGGACACCGTCGCACGCCGCCGCCGTTGACCGTCGTTGCGAATTTTTGAATTTTTTAAAGGTATTTAAAAAATTCATTATCATACGAATGTGTTGATTGATTATGCACGATTTGTTGTCTAATAATATATTATTAAATTAGGCGTAAGATCTTGTTATTTCTGAAGTAACATTCTCTAGTAACATTGTTATTTATGAAGTACTTGAAAAGATCTTGTTGATAAGAATGTGTTTAAAGATTGTGTGCAGTTTGAGTGATTATGTTTCTTGATTCTATGAAATTCTTGAATGAGAGGATGCGTGAATATGTGTGAATTGATTATGTGTGATTTGTTCACTATTGTTTGCATTAAAGTTGTAGTAATAGTTTAATTAGTGTGGTACGTATATGTATAATGCAGTTGCTCGATGTTTTTGACTGTGTACCTATATAGAGGGGGACAAATTAAGTTTGATTTGACTGTGGGTGTGTATTATGACCCTCCCATACCGGAAAGGAACATGAATCTCGAAAGGAGGTTAATCCACTCCGAGCTAGTTCATTTAATTTTCAGAAGGCTTGGTATTGTAAGTGTGGAGTTTCATGTTAAATTGTATTACCGTTGTCCTGAGCTGATTGGTTCGGCCGTATACTATCTGTGTTATAATGTGGAAGATGACGAGTCTACCGCGACATTCTTCGACATTGTTGATCGAATGTTCTTTTCCTCAGAAGACTTGTACATTATTATGGAGAAGGTGTCAAGCACCATTGACCGCGTGGGTGATCTTAGTTCGGGCACATTCATGTTGTTGTTGAGGAACATGCATAACTGTACACCTTTACCAACCTTACCACCCCCGGTTGATTGCTAAGGTTTTGCCTTTGGTGAGTCCAGCAAACCCAGTGCGTATGTTCACTTCGATTGTGCTCAGCCGTCACAAGTGGTGGTATATATGGTGGCCATCATGGGGACCTGAATGAGTTCGATGATGATTATGTGGGTGAAATTAGCGAGTACGTTGTTGGTAATGTAGGGAGCGATGGGGATGATGAGGAAGGGGAACTTGGTGAAGGCAGTGAAGGTGAGTTCCTTATCAACTGATTCAAATCCAGGGGATGAAGATGAAGTAGTGGTGAGCGATGTGGATGATGAGGAATGGGAACTTGGTGAAGGCAGTGAAGATGATTGTTCCTTATCAACTGATTCGAATCTAGGAGACGAAGATGAAGTAGTGGTGTGCACCAACAGTGTAGCCACATCATTCTGTATTTTGGTGAATCCCGATATGGAGGCCTACTTTAGGGATTATGTCTGCCTTGATGAGGATGTCTATGACCCAACAAATTGTGGTGACAGAGGTACTCGTTATGTTCAAGCGACTGGTGAAGTGGAGTTGGGTATGTGATTCAGGACAAAGGCAGAATTGGTAGAAGCTATTTCGAGGTAGAGTTCCATAATGAATAGGGAACACAGGGTCGTGGAGAGCAGGTCACGCACATGGTATGCAAAATGCATGGATGTAGTTGAAGGAACCGGTAATTGTCATTGGGTTGCTAGAGGCAGTAAAAAGGCTTTGCATGGCATGTGGGAGATCACCAAATGAAAAAGTAGTTATGCTTGTGTTGGTGTTGGTCAATCGACGGGTAACACTAACCTAACATCGTTGATGATCACCTGTGCGATTCACCACCACATTGACGTTAACCCTTCTTACACGGTGAAATATGTACAAGCGCATGTGAAGACGGAGTTTAATGAGACCCTTTCCTATACGAAGGCGTGGTATGCTCGACAGAAGGCTATTGATTTGGTGTTCAGAACTTGGGAGAAATCCTTTCAACGGTTGCCGACATATATGGATGAGCTAGCGAGGGCAAATCCGAGCACTATTGTTGAGTGGGCAGATGTACCCGATAGAATACATGGGCGTGGGTGTAGGAAATCCAAGTTTATTTTCTGGGCATTTGGTCAGGCTATCGATGTATTTTGCTACAGCATGCCAGTGATTAGTGTGGATGGCACTCATTTTAGAGGTGCATACAAGGCCATAATGCTAGTTTCCGTGACGCATGACTCGAACGACTACATACTCCCCATTGCTTATGTCATTGTTGACAGTGAAACAAATGAGAGTTGGAACTGGTTCATGCAGAGACTGCATATCCGCGTGGCTGGTGGTGATAACAGGTCAATCTGTATTATATATGATCTCCATGATGGAATTTTAAATGCAATGAGACGTACGGAGGAATGGAGTGAGCCAGCTGGATACCACTGATTTTGCTTGCATCATTTTCAATCATGCTTCCTTAGTGCTGACAGTGGGAAGTTCAAGAATGTGGTTCTGAAGACTCTAGTTTGGAAGCTTGGTGGTGCCAGACGAGAAAGCAGGTGGAGGGAGTACAAGGAGGAGTTGGAGAGCATCGAACCATCTGCTTGGGAATGGTTGGTAAAACATGATACCAGTAAGTGGTGCCTTGCCTTTGATGAGGGTGATCGACGTTGGGGAATTCTAACAACCAATTTGTCAGAGAGTTTCAACAACTATTTAAGGTGTGCATGACATCTCCCGATAACCGCGTGTGTCAAAGCGACCTTTGAGCGAACAGTTGAAATGTTTGCTAAAAGGGTAATGGATGCCACGAATTGGAGGTACTTTCCAGATTTATTACAGTTCTTTATGGATTCATGGGGTAGTTTCTTGACTCTAAATTTATGTTCAAATATTTAGGTCTGCATTCCCTTCTAGGATTTGGAAAAAAATTCCAGAAGCAAGACACTTAGGCACAGGGACATATTGCCACTGTTTTTGGGCATGCGTCACAGAATTATAGGGTTGTGACAGGGACCATTGATGGCAACAATGGTGAGATCCAGTACACGGTTAAATACCGGAGAAAGGAGTGTACTTATTGTGAATGGAAAATTTTCCGATTCCCATGTTCACATGCATTGACCGTTTGTAAGCATAGGTGTGACTATCCAGCTACTCTATGTGACAAGGTATATCACACGACCACCTATGTGTAGCAATATAGTCAGGGTTTCATGCCTGTACGAGATCCATCACTATGACAATGTGCTAGTTGGAGGCTGATTCCCGATAATGAAAAGTTCCGCAACAGGAGGCGTGGACAGTATGCAGAGAGAAGGATAAGGAATAAAATGGATGAGACGGTGCCGGGTAATTCCAGAGGTGGCCGTAGGCGAGGGTGTGGTTAGAGTTGTGTATGTGTATTTGGTATTTGTGTATTTGTGTATTCGTGTATTTGTGTATTCGTGTATTTTGAATATTAAGAATTATTAGTAGCAATTTAGATTGAAGCTAGTGTTATGTTATTGCATTACTTTAGTTGCTTATTTGCATTACTTATTTGGGATACTTGACTGAGTTACTGCATTACTTATTTGGAAATCTTGACTGAGTTATTTTGTGTTGTGATTCTAATTGTCAGCAGGGATAAACCATGTATCATCCGGAACCCATTGACGATGAATTATTGTACCTGCATCAGGAGCACCATGCATGTGATCTGTAAAATGATCAGTTAGAGGATGGGGCACTGCAGGTGAGGCGGTGCGATGGAGCTTGTTGGACTGGTCAAATCCCTGATCCTATCATGCGCTACGTGCGTAAAGCTAGATTCTAAGGACTTTTGGATTCCGCACCGATGCACATTGATCATTATCTCTCCACATCCTTAGTAGAGCATTGGAGACCTGAGACTCACACATTTCACCTGCCAATTGGGGAGGCTATGGTAACTTTGCAGGATGTTGGCATGCTATGGGGTCTACCGATCGATGGCAAGCCAATTACTGGAGTGGACACTAGCCGACGCATAAAGGACTGGCAGAGATTATGGGGAGACTACCTAGGGGCTACACCGAAGCAAGTGTTATCAGAGGAGGTCTCATAAGGGCCAGTTGGTTGGGAGACTTGTTACACAGTCTATTCCCTATTGATGCTACTGAGGTAGATTGTCAACAACGGGCTAGGATTTTCATTCTACCGTTGCTCGAAGGAATGCTATTGTCTGACACATCTGGACACCTTATCCCTTTGCTTTATTTGTCTGTATTGATGGATCTCGGGACAACACATCAGTACAGTTGGGGTAGTGCCATTTTGGCACACTTGTACAGGTGCTTATGTGACGCTGTCATCCCATAAGTGAAATCCATATCTGGACCACTTGTCTTGCTACAGGTAACATTGTTGGTTAATCTTGTCAGTTGTACATACTGTTGATAGTGATCTATTATATTATATTAAATTTTATTTCATTTTTTGTCAGCTGTGGGCATTGGAGCGAATCCCATCCATCCGTCCGGCCGGACGACTACCAGTGATTGTCACGATGAGTGCTGTTGGATCCAGGTACGTATTGAATTATTCGGGAGTCAATTTTTAAACTGCAAAGGAAATAAATAGGAATGACTAACAATATTCATTTTGTTCCTGACATGTGGAGAACCCAATACGATTTATCGCAATCACCTATGCATGTATTGAAAGTGTACCGCGATCAGCTCACATCTCTCCATGACAGACAAGTATATTGAATTTCAGATTTCCTTTCAATGAATGAATGGATATAAAGGTTTTTCGGAGCTAACCAAAACACCTACCTGTTATTGCAGTTTATTTGGCAGCCGTACACGGAGGATGTCAGGCAACAACTCCCACATTGTTGTACGGCTGGTAGCAACAACTGGCTATTGTCTGTTGACATCATTAGCTGGCATGTCGTCGAGTACCATCACATACATTGTGTTCTCAGGCAGTTTAGCCTCATCCATCCAATACTCATCTAGTTGGTCACTAAGGATGAACATAAACTGCTTCATACTGTAGACCGTCGTGGGAGGTCAGGAATGGATTGGCTTGTAGAATTGAGAAGATATCTCGATGCTTGGGAACATCGAGGAGAGCAACAAGTTTATGTGTAAGGGCCAACTGATCCATACACACCCAGTCTACAATACATGGAGTGGTATTTTTGGAGAACAATGACCCTGATTGATCAGCTAGGCCGGGCTGAAACAACTACGGAGGATTTTCATGGAGACGGGGCTACTATGGAGTACATGGTATTTCCTAAAAGTCTAATAGTTTTCACAATTAATACTATACGTTTCCTCAATATTATGTAACTAACATATTTAATTCATTCGTGTAGTTGCAGGCAATGTCTCAAATGAGAATCATGTTGGATACAAATTTGGATGAATGTCCACCGCGTATCGTGAACCTGATCAGGGAGGTACGCGATGTTGCCACACGTACTCTACAGTATGCGCATCAGCCCTCTAGACTGCAATTTCATCAGCTGTGTGTGCACTGTGAGGAAGCTCCACCTGGTGTCAGATACAATGACATAGAAGCTAGCGTCCAGCTCCACCTTGTCGACATGGTGGTCGGCGATCACGTGCTCGGGCACATACGAACCGCATTGGTTGATCACAAGCTGAAACCTCAAATGCGTGTCCGACAGACCCTGGAGCTTCACACGGTGGACCATCACAGTATGACACTACTACGTTTGATTTCACTTCATATCATACTCCCCTTGCTAGTCATGCCGGACAGTTACATGGTGGATCCTCATAGTTTGACACGGCTGCAATAGATTTAACGACATATGTTACTCCCACTTTGAGTCATGCATACATGCCGCATACTGCTCGATTAGATACCGGTGGTGTTCACATGCCCAGCATGGTTCATGCCGGGACACAGGAGAGGATATGGAGGAGGATTTAACAGAGGGAGCGCCAGATGACGCCATGTATTTTTCTACTGAGGTCGTCATTCCACAATGCACATCCCGCACCATACGTCCTCCACTATGTGGAACGGGTGGAAAGATTGCAGAGGCCGTCATTAGTATATTACATGATGACATTTAGCACTCATTTCATTACCTTTGACACGTCTTCTCCGGATATTGTACATTTATGTTCAATTATATTCATTCCTACTATTTATTATTGCAATTTTTAGAATAACATAAAACAACTATCAGTCTACTTATGCGCTATATTCAACCAAAACAAAAATATAAAGAATAATTTATAAAGTATATTTTTTACTGATTAAAATCTAATATTTTCAAGAAAAATTAGATTTCAAACAGCATTTTTTCCCAGCAATGAGGACGCATAAATTCAAGAAAAAGTAGAATTCAAACAGTATTTAAAAAATGTATCAACAATGAGGAAGCGTTCAAAGAATGTGTCCTCTAATAAATATGCGGATATGGATCCTCGACGGTTGGAGGACGCATTTCATGAATGCATCCTCGATGATGTGGCAGGATGGATTGAAAGAGGATGCACTTCACGAATGCGCCCACGAGAAGGTGGCAGCACAGGCCCTCGAGGGTTGGAGGACGCATTTTACAAATGCGTTCTTGAGGTGGTGGCAGCACAGGTCCTCAAGGGTTGGAGGACGCATTTCACGAATGTATCATCGAGTAGGTGGCAGCATAGGTCCTCGAGGGTTGGATGACGCATTTCACGAATGCGTCCTCGAGGATGTGGCACCAGGGGGTTT
Source organism: Rubia yunnanensis (assembly GCA_037428765.1). NCBI lineage: Eukaryota > Viridiplantae > Streptophyta > Magnoliopsida > Gentianales > Rubiaceae > Rubia > Rubia yunnanensis. Next base: position 19,771,365 of record CM075068.1, on the reverse strand, counting down.
ATTGAAGGACGCATTTCACGATTGCGTCCTTGAGACATTAAAAAATGGAAAAAACGAGGACGAGTGCATCCTCTACAACAGATTAAATTTTTTTTTAAAAAGAGGATGCATACGGATTTAAAAAAAAGGAAAATGAGAGGATGCATTCATAAAATGCGTCCTCTAAACTGATTTCCAAAAAAAACCATGGACGAATTCATAGAATGCGTCCTCCACCACTGTTTCCAAATACCAGGACCATGCACAATTGCATCCAAAATTTTGGTATCAAGCACCAAACAATCAAGCTCTCTAGTTCTTTTACGTAAATTCTCACATGTTGGTAAGGAGTCAATACATATCCTCCAAGCTAGGTGTTTAGCTTGTTGGCGAATATGAAGCTTCTAAAATTTTCACCATAAGCTTCTCTCTTAATTCACCCACGGGAGACGATGGTACACGTATGATCTTGGCAACTATACGAGGGTGTAATATGCAGACTTCACCATGTATTTTCCTATAGACGTGTGGTGCCAGCACTAGTGGTTTATCTCGGCAGCTTGTGGAAGTAGTATACGGTGGATAATGGATACATCCTCCGGGTGAAAGAGCTCATTTAAAATGTCCTCCCGCCACCAGAGCGTATCTAGATCGATTAGGTCCTCGACTTTAGAAAACGTTGTTGGCATAGCCTCTGCATATTTTACATAGAAGTCCTATTTTCTTGGTATCCATGGGAAATGACAAATTCTTGTTAATTGAATGTGTTTTTGATAGCAAAATCCAAGCACTTTAACACCCTTCATGATACTCCTCTAAGACCAGGAAGGTTACCAACCCAGTGCAGCTTCATATATTGTCAAATTTGGGAAACACTTATCCCTGAAGACTCTAGTGACAAGTGTGCTTGGTGCATAAGAAACCTGCATGCTTGTTTCCCCAAGAGAGCAAGATTTTCTACCTTTAAATTCCAAAATCCCAATCCACCATTAACTTTTGCTCGGGCTAGCTTCTCCCAAGAAATACAGTGAATTTTTTGTGAGGCATTCGTGTTTCCCCTCCCCCCTACCAAAAATTGCCTATCATACCCCGAATATCATCCAAGATAGAATCAGAGATACTAAAGCAGCTCATGGCATAACTTGGAATAGCCTGCAAGGCTGATTTTATAAGTAACTCCTTTCTTGCTTTAGACAAGTTCATTTTCCATCCATCGATCTTTTGTCTAATTTTAACCTAAAGGTTTTGAAAGATATCCAACTTGTTCTGACCAATCTTGGAGGGCAGCCCTAAATAGAAACCATACGACTTAACCTCTGGTATCTTTAAAATATCGCACACCTTAGCTCACCTTTCAATTGCCGTGTTCGAGCTAAAGAGGATGTTGACTTATCAAAATTAATTCTTTGGCCTAAGATACTTTCAAAGAGGGTGATAGAACATTAAACATATCTTGCCTTCTATTTTGTCGCTTCACCAAAGAGTAATGTATCATCTGCAAAGAATATGTTAGACATCCTTGGCCCAAAACCTGGATGTGCCAATTCCTTTACTCTTTTTGGAGCACATTAAGTCGGTAAGAAGACCAGAGAATACTTCGGAACATTTGATAAAGAGATATGGAGAAAGAATATCGCCTTGATGAAGTCCTCGCTTAGATCGCAACATCCTTATCTCACCTCCATTCAAAATAAAGGATAAATATATCCTTAACAGGCATTGGCGGATGAGTCAAACAAAGGCTTCAGGGAATCCCATCGTTGTTAATGTGCAGTATACAAACTCCCATTCAATGCGATCAAACACCTTACTCATATAGAGTTTAATGCTCATATGACCTAAGGTCCCCGTCCTCCTAATTTTCATGGGATGATGAAATTTCATGCGCAATAAGAATATTATATATAATTAGTCTTCTCGGGATGAAAGCTGATTGTGATTCAAAGATTATCTTTGGAATGATTGGACTTAACCTGGTTGCCACTACTTTAGAAGCAAGTCGATACACAACTTTTCCATCCCAAAGGTCGAACTTCCTCTTGCGAAAGGACCTCATTAAAGTATCCAAGACATATCTACGGTATCGTAGGATCTAAGGCTAGTTGCTGAAAATTTTTCCATCCATCTTTTTGCCTAGCAACAGCCGGTTCTCCATGGTAACCAGTGAAACCAATACGACTACCAGAAATGGTAACAAAGACATCTATAAAATGGCTAGACATGAATTTTAAATCTATTACTACTTGCTTACTCTATAACAAAGCAAGACCACCAGAGCGACCTTGCGACTCAAAAACAACACCAAAATAATTTAACTGCGACCTCAGCTTATCAATAACATCTACGGAATATTTAGTTTCACTAAGAAAAATAACTGAAGGTAATATCAAGCATACCATGGTACGCAGCTCCTGAACTGCCCTAACCCTTTTGAGCCAACGATAGTTCCAGCTCATGATATTCACTGGCATGTGCATGATTGGTCACAATCTCCAGTCACAGCCTATGTAATGCCCGAGCCCTCCATGGCTGGAGATGCCTCCTCGAGGCCTTCGTGTTGCTTCTGTTTCTTATTCTCTATGTCACCATTTTCCTGGATCAACGCTCCCAAATAAAGTTTCCTCTTTGTTTAGCCACGACTATTTTTACGTTGTGGTTTCTGATGTAATCCTTTTCTGTGCCCTTTTCTTGGGTGTTTTCTATTTTTCTTACAGATCTTCTTCATCTGCTTCATGATTTGGCATGCCGGTGCAACAACCTCAATGGGCACTTGGACCACTGCCAGGCTGAGAGGATCAGCTAAAAGGGTTCTTTGTTCTCGAGGTGGTGAGCCTAGAGGTGCCACTATTATGCCGGTAGTTCCATCAGAATATGGATGGTCTTATACCTATTAGATCTCATCCGAGTTGTCTTCATTAACGAGAGGTCTATGTATCATTGGCACTGTTAGGGAGTTTACTTTTCCTTTGCTATGACTTCTCATACGAGATGACTAAGCTTCCACTAAAAGTGTCTGGTATCCCCTCTAAACTTGGCCTCCAGATTTGGATTTTAAAGACCTTGGGCGGTGGGGGCTTCTTAAGAACTGTCTGGTCGCAATGTTCAAAGCCTCTAGTTCCCCGTTGGGGCATCACATTGGTTACAGATTCCATTAATGAAGATATTTTTTGTGCTACGATATTAGCATCCACAATGATGTTCAATGCTCGCGAGGCTTCTTGCAGTTCACTCCAGCCCTCCCTTAGCCGTGTTCTATTAGCCGCCGCATGGTGCACTACATTGCCTAGAATCACGCTTCCATTGGGTTCTTCCACCTCATGGTCTTCATCCCACCTCAAATCCGGGTAGGTATTCCGCCTGTTGTAGCGATCTCCATTTTGAATTTTCTCCGAATACGATATCCTTCTCCTCCCCGCAGTCATGAACAGTGATAGGTTTGAGTTCATTCCCAATAGTGGTGAGCAGTGCAACGCATCATGGTCGGCGATAAACGCTTGGGTCATGCTTTCGTATTCTCTTTGGCCATGCCCCTGTCGACCATAATATGAACAAAGCCTAGGCAGTTTCTCATATTGAAGTAATAATTGCATCTGGTTCCCTGGGAGCTCGACTGTTTGGACCCTTTTCAAAGGTTTTGTGATGTCAATTTCACAATTTATATTCATATAGGGGGTGACCATCAAACCATCAACATTTTTTTCCAGGCTTCACAAGGTTTATGTTCGCATCACTGATTAGTCTAGCTAATGCCTGATTCATAGATAGTGTGGGTACACGATGAACGTAAATCCAAAAAGAACTCATCTTAAATTGGATGTGGGATGCTACCATGCCTTCGTATGGTTTGCAGAGTGTAACGAAAACTTACCAAATAACCATAGCTCTCTTTCCAAAACCCAAAAACCCAAGCCGTGTACGCCGGATTAGAGAATTGAAACAAGATCACATTGTCACATAAGAATTTTCCAGTCATTAAGTTTTTCATACCTCAGAAGTGCTAGAGAAGGTCAACAATCTCCTCGTACGAGATCCGCCTCGGTGCCAAAACCTTGCTCACCAATGCCAGTCAAAACTGGGATCAATCGGAATTGAGTACCGTGGCTTACGGGAAGTTCTCGTCTTCCGTGAGAGAAAGGTTCGCATAAAACTTCTCTAGGGCATCTAAATTCATCTTCGTTGAAGGGTTATTGTCAATTTGAATTGGTAAGAGGGTTTGCACTGAAGAAATGTTTGCGCCGTAAGGAAGCAAGACAAAGAGCTCTCTAAACCCTAAGGTAGAGAGAGAAAGTAATTTAAATTAGAAAATAAGGTTTTGTTGCAAATAACTTAAATATTTTATTTTTAAATTTAAGTATCATATACTTCAATTTAAATATTTATTTTCAAATTAAATATTTTACTTTTATACTCCCTACTTTCCACTCTATTTTGCATAATTTCTTTTTAATAGTTTTCAATGAGTATGTGTGCAAAAATAATGATGTAATGTTGTGTTTGTATTTATGATCCATGGTACATTATATAGTTTACAAAAGACCTAAACAAATATAGAAAATGTTACTAATCTAAATACAAGTAATATTCACAAAATATTCATTTTCCTCAATACTCCTCCTCAAGTTGGAGCTTGAAGATCGAGAATGCCCAACTTGCCAAGTAGTAGTTGAAACTGATTGTGTCCATAAGCTTTCATGAACAAATCCGCAGGCTGATCAGAAGTGCGAATGTGCTGAGCAACAATAGTATCAGACTATACCAGATCTCTGACAAAATAACAATCAACCTCTATGTGCTTCGTGCGTTCATGAAAGAAAGGATTTGCATAAATATGAAGAGTAGATTGATTTCCGCAAAACAATCGCATGGGGGCAGAATGCACAACACCTAAGTCTCAAAGCAAATACTTAACCCATAATAACTCATAAGTAACGGCCATGACACGATAGTCCGTTTCAGCAAAAGAACGAGAAATCGTAGGTTGGTTCTTGGTCTTCCATGAAATCGTAGAATAACTGACCATAAAAAAATAACTAGAAAATGAACGTTGTGTGATAGGGCAAGCAGCCCAATCAGAACTATGGAAGGCATTCAAGTGTAAAGAACTACGTGAAGAGAGAAATAAACCTTGAACAAAATGACTTTTTAAGTAGTGTAGAACCCGCGGTGTAGCTTGCCAGTGAGGAACACAAGATGACTTCATGAAATGAGCAAGTATATGAACCAAATAACTAAGCTCAATGTGTAATGATAACGTATATGAGACGACTGACTAGGTGTTTAAATTGCTCAATATCATTGAAAAGTGGCCCCCTCCACACACGCAAGGTCATATTGTTTCTTGATCGGATAGTCAGTCGGTTTCGCACCCAACAGACCAGTATCTGATAAAATGTTAAGGTCATATTTCCTTCATGAAAGAAATATATCATCCGATCTTCTAGCAATATCTACACCCAAGAAATACTTAAGTGCACCAAGATCCTTCATGTGAAAACAAGAGCTCAAGTATTTCTTGAATTCAGAGATGAGCGATGGAGAACTATCATTAATCACCAAATCATCCACATAGACCAGCACTTGCAAAGAAACTGAACCACTGGAGTAAAAAAGAGTAATCAGCCTTACTCTGAATAAATCCAAATGCGCGTAGAGCCTGAGTCAACTTGGAAAACTAGTTGCGAGGAGCTTGTCGCAACCCATAAATTGATTTTTGAAGCGGACAAACCATGGCGGGATGGCGCAATATAGCTAGGAAAATGGCACATAAACACTTCTTCTTGTAGATCACCATTTGTGATCATCCATCTGATGAAGTTCCCAACGAGTAATGACCGCAACACACAAATATAGGCATACATGAATCATCTTTTCAATAGGAACAAATGTCTTCGTATGGTCTATTCCCTCAATTTGACAATTCCCCACAACCACCTGACAAGCTTTGTGACGTTCAATAGTACCATCAGCCTTAAACTTGGTACGATAAACCCATTTGCATCTAATGTAAAAAATTTGTCAAAAATTACATAATCAGTTAAAGGATGGAGAACAACTGAGTATAGTGATGGCACATGAGTGACTGTAGCAGTGTGGGAGGTGTTTAATAGCAGACATAGTCATCTAGATAAGCAGAAGGTTGCGAGCACTCTATTGGGAATGAGTCAAGTCAGCCGCATGAGGTGGTGTCGGAGCAGGAGACAGCGATGATACCGGCCGTGGAGAAACCACATCTAGTGGCAGATCACATGGGGTCGTTGGTGGCAACAATGACCAGTAGTCGGAGTTAGGAACCGCATCATGAGAAGGAGAAGCCGATGACACTGACGGAAGCACTGGTTAGTAATCGATGTCCAGGCCTGCGGCATATGGTGGAGCGACTGGCAGTGCTGGCAGGAGCACTGGACGGCAAACATAATTAAGAACCATGACATGCGGCGGCTGGTTGAGCACAACATTCAGTGCTGGCGAATATGATGCCGGCGATGAGGCGGTGGCATCGCCGGTAGTCAATGCTGGAGCCAAGGGCGGAGAGTCGTCAAACCAAGTTTCAATTTGTGACTGTGTAGTCTGAGCAGGTACGGATGACACAAAAAATAAAAATGTCTCTTCATAAAAATTGGAATCTCTACTGTTGAATAAGGTGCGTGATTTTAAATTATAAAGGCAATAAACTTTCTTTCCAGCAGGATACCCAAGAGAAATGCAACGTCGACGTTTTGGAGCAAATTTTGTCACGATATCTGGGAATGTATGAGGCAAACAAAAGCAACCAAAGAGTTTCAAAAGCTTGTAGTTTAGAGTGCATCTATAGAGTAACTCGAATGGCATACGCCCATTGAGTTGATTTATTGGTGTCCAGTTTATGAGATATGCAGTGATGAGAACACATTCTCCCCAAAAATTAATAGGCATATTATCTTGAAAGCACAAAGCACGAGTCACATTTAACAAATGACGATGCTTGCGCTCCACATGACTATTCTGTTGTGGTGTATCTAATATGAATCTCCTTAAGAAGACTCTAGATTGCGGAATTTTAGATCTTTAACTAAACGAGGGATTTCTCACACCCTAGTATAGCTGCACAAATTGATCAAAATTAACCCTCGGGATCTTGAAGAACTCGAGAATTGTGAATCTAACTAACCCAAAGGATTAGTTCATAAATTGAAAGTATTGATACTTAATTAACCTGTGGGATTAAGAAACAATGAAAAATGCTCGCAAGGAAAGAGTATGAACTCAAAAGTATGAATATATGATTGATAAAAGTGTGTGTAAACATCTCATCCAATACCTATATTTATATGGTGAAATCTCTACCTAAACTCTAATCACAAACAGAAACTGAATCAACTTATAACAACTTTAAGAAGTTAAAACCATGTCTAACTACAATGCCTAAAAACAAGGTTGTATGGTTGAATTCATCAACAGGTGTTCTTGAATGAATATTGACTTATCTAATCTTACCAAATCTAATTCTAATCAGAATAAAACTGAATATTCTAACCTAATTGACCCGATTGAAATTAAGCTCTTTAAAGGCCACATGGCCAAAACTTAACTCCAAAATCTAAAATGAAATAATTTTACAATAGTTTACAACTATCACACTACCTTATTAAAAACTCAGTGGAAAAACAAAGTATAATGTTCTTCATGATGTCTTCAGTTTCTCGACACTCTTGAACAATAATCCATGATGTCGATGATGACTTATTATTCAATTATTCATCATGAAGTTGATCCATCAAGCATTTAAAGCAGCATCTCTAAGCTTCGTCCTTGACCAAGTCATAGGTCTTGCCATTTCACTTAGAGGATCCCGAACATAACCTTTAAATGTTTGATCAAGTCATGGAATGTCTTCATCTATACTGGAAGTAGTCTTGGCATCTCCACCAGTATCAACCATAGATGTCTCAAAGATAATACCGGATTTAGCAAAGTAAGATCTCAAAGGCCGATATTTTGTAAAATTATCAGCATGGACACGACAAATGTTGTGCCCAAACTGAGTCTTGATCAAAGCACAAAATTCAATAAATCTAGAAGCTACATCTGACTTAGCCACTAATAAATATACCCAAACAACTCAGGAATAATCGTCAACTATAGTTAAAAAATTAAATGCACAACTAGAAAATAGTGAGCTATAGGCCCCCCGAATGTCACAATGTATTAATTCAAATGTAGAACTAGCATTTGAAGAACTCAAAAGAAAACTATATCTAGTCTGTTATGCTCTATGAAACACAGAGCATGGAACAGAAGTATTATTTATGCTAAAATCAAGAATAGAAACAGAAGATAACACAGTAGAGGATGGATGCCCAAAACCTTGATGCCATAAATCAAATGAAAATGCAGAAAATGCAGAAAATGAAGCAACTATTAGAACTGACTACGGTATAGGAGACCAAACAGGTGTATCCAACAAATAAAGCCAATAAACCCCCTTATTTTTTCACCCACACCAGTCACAGTTCTTGTACTGATTTTCTATAAAATGAAATAATTTTTGGCAAATAAATCTAGACATTTTAAGACAGATAACAATCAACAACATGATAATAAATGACATTGTAATGTAAGGATATAAAGCACATGCATAAGAATATTATCTCCAAAACATATAGAACCATCATGTGTTGCAGATGACAAAAATTCATCATGTAGCAACACATTAGCAGAAGCAATAACATCAATAATATCATTAAGAGAACCCTTGTCACCAGTCATGTGATATAAGGCTCCCAAATCAAGTATCCAAGGTAAGGTAGGCTTGCTTGACCCAAGGTTAAAGATAGAATTAAACTGATTAAATAGTTTAAGGGTCGTACTCCATTGGTTGTCAGACAGATCATAACCAAAATCAAAACGAGCAGGGGCGCCGAAGGATGCGGTCGCCGCCCTTCGTGAACCATTATGGATACTCTGTGAGCTTGAAACAAGTATCTTTGTCGTGACCCTTGCGATGACAATGCGTACAAATGAGATACTTGCGCTCAGATGTAGTGAAAACTCCAGGGGAAGGTCCAGAAGGTGTTGGACGACGCGTAACATATGCCATGGAATCAATTGAAGTTTCACAAGATCGGATGAGAACATTGTGATTCTCCTCCCGAGCCTCAAGGGCATATACACACATGACGGATGACAGGGGATCTTGAGTCATGCCATTAGATTGCAAGATATGATAGCTTTCATCTAAACCAATAAGAAATTGATAAATCAATTATTTCTCTCGATTATGGAAGATAGCAACAACATAATTACATGTGCACATCGGTTTGCAAGCTTCACAGGTTAAAACCCGAGGAGGCTGAAGAGAGTTCTATCACACAAGTTCTTGAGTTTGCCAAAGTAAATGACAATTGGCTGACCATTCTGCTGGCAGTTCTAAATATAATCATGCATTTTTAGAATTTTTGGACCATTACCAAGGGAAAAACATCCAGCAATTTTATCTCAAAGCTCCTTAGCAGTGGCAAAGTAAGTAGTAGAAGATCGTATTGCTAGATCAACAGTTTGTAAGATCCAACAAACAAGTGTAGCATTCACCCCGGGTCATTCATCAAAATCAGGATCACCAACCATGGGTTTAGTAATGCTTCCATCAATGAAATCAAAGCACTAAAAATTGCAGTAGTCCATTCAAGGTAATTTTCTCCATCGCTTAGTACGATGGGACAGATGACTAAATTGGGACTATTAGAAATGTTGAGGTAGCATGGAGAGTTTATAGATCAATCAGGAGGTGCAGAATGCCCAGTGCTAGTTTGCCATTGCAACTGGTTAAGTAAAGCTACAATAACATTGGAGGCATTGAGATTTTTTAGCTTATTGGCCTCAACTTCGATGATGATGCAAACATGTTCTACAATATCAGATCAAGAATTGGAGGCAGGGGTCAACATCATAGCAGATCAGTGGCAAGGGCGGTGATAAGCCCCAATTTTCCCCCGCTACTACGCCACTACACGTCGACTTCCGTTGTGCCTAAATCTGCAAGAAAAAGCCCCCGGAGGTGTCCGGGGGGAAGAGGCTCTGACAGCCAAGTAAGTAAAGAGTGTATGTGAGTGTAATTAGGAATGAATAGTCGAGTGTGTAGGATAACCTTTAGCCTTTATATAGGTAGGCAAGTATGACTACTGTTTTGTTTGCTTGTGGAACTAGTACTCCACATTGGGCCGGCCCAAAAAGGGGGCTTTACCTAAAGGGTAAAGCATTGGGCCGATGGTCCGACACACATGTCATTAAGCTTAAATGGGTTCACAAATTATCAATAAGCCCCTAGAAAATTGAGGGTTTGGCCTTCGAATTTTATCCCTAGATCGGGGGTTTGAATCTGTACTCGCATCCAAAACATCCCAATGCCTGAGGGGTATGATTTTGGCATCCCCGTGGAAAGTTGAGGGTCCGTTCTAGGTGGGCATTGAACTTTTTGCTTAAGCTGATAAAATGTGTCGCAGGTCCAGCCCTCGGTGTTCTAGTTTGAGTTAGGGCCTAAGGGCCTGGATTGCACCTCATTTATATCCCCTGGTGGCCTTCGGGCCCCAGTAGCCTAGGGGTAGGGTTTGGGCCTTGGTGTTCTAATCCGTGTTAGGGACCGAGGGTCTCCGGTCCGTACTGGGCAGATAAAGGGGGTTCGGTCTTTATCTTATTGATCTGTGTCAGGGTCTAAGATCAGTTGTCCCCAATATCTTAAAGATTTGTGCTAAAAAGTGAAGTGTTCGAATCTTTCTAATAAAGAGTAGAGGTTTCAAAAAATGCTGCTTAGTGTAAGGGTATTCGACCTCTAGCCTTCTGATCTTTGACAGTAAGCGAGGCATTCGAATCCTTCCATTAAGAGATAGGGTTTCAAAACTATTACTTAGTGTAAAGGGATTTGACCTTTAGCCTTCTGATTTTTGCCAGTAAGAGAGGCGTTCGAATCCTTCCACTTGGTGTCAAGGGATTCGACTTCTAGCCTTCTGATCTTTGCCAGAAAGCGAGGCATTCAAATCCCACCACTGAGGAGCAGGGGTCTCAGCGTAGTAGACCCGATCCTCTTCAGTTTTAAGAGTGCTCATATGCGAAGTCATGATGGGTTCGGCCCATGGCCTTCCTACCCTCGTTTAGAGAGCCAAGCATTTGAAAATTAAAACTGGGAAGTGGAAAAGTCACCCAGGACTAGAATTTGAATTCAAAGGGTGGAGTGGAAAAGGCGTGCGTGATACTTATTCTTTCTTCTCCAGGCGTGTCGAGCCCCTGTTAGGTTCCACGTGCACCACTTCCCCATGATTACCTCGATCTACGCAGCCTACTTACCCACGTAGCAGCTTCTTCTCTTGGCAGCCTGAGTTAATAATTGCTACCTTTTCCACTTCCTATATATATACGCAAAAACTTTCTTTGTTTCTCACTTTTAGCTCACTCAAAATTCACGTAACTTCCAAACTCTTTTCTCTCTCTCAGAGCACTTTGCCGGTGCCCTTTCTTCGTTCATGCTTTTCAAGAGCCCCGACTACCTTTTCCAGCCACTACCTAGTAAGTTCCCTAACCTTTTATCCTTTATTTTTCTTAAGGATGTTATAAATGCCTTAATCCGGAAAGGGTTCCATTGCAGATTATTTCCCAGCTGCTTTGGCCACTGGCGCTGAAAGTTCCTAGCTCAAAGATTCTGGCGCCGTTTAATCTTCAATGACTGGCTATTCTACTATGGGTTCAGATGTTGGGGGAAGTTCTAGCAGCAGCTTTGTACCGCCCATGGGTTTCAGCCAAAATGGGTACTTTCAAGGTCCCAGGTCCCAAGTTGGGCCTATATTCAGGAAGACGAGTCAAGAAGGCCTTACTTTTTTGAGAAGATATTAACTCATGATCTTGAAAGCCCGGAAACATTGGCTCCAGAGGTAGCTAGTCTTTTGAAAACCCTCCATTCATGGGTGAGAATTCCAGAGGACTTAAAGTTTGAGGTCCTCTAAGAAAATGAAAATCTGAGTGATACAAGGCCCGGTCGGTGCGCTGTCTACGAGTGCCACTTCAAGTTTGGATTATGTTTCCCTCTACCCCCATCCTCTCTCACTTTCTGGAGGAGCATCAAGTGAGCTTGGCCCAAGTGCATTCGAACGTCATCCTGCTGGTTATGGGATTTATGAATCGGTGTAACAACTTAGGTATCAATCCTTGGTACGAGCTATTTAGGTCATTATACTACCTCTCCGGCAGTAGATCAGTTGTGCATTCAGCCAAAGGCTAGGATACAATTCTTGGGGGGATCGTGACTCTGTGCAACTGATTCTCGGATCACCCCATAAAAATTGCTACGAGCTGCAAAGGGTGGTACAAAGCTTCTATTTTCACTTTTGAGAAGGAGGTCAAAGATTACTTTGTCCCTGATTGGAATCTGAAGCCTAAGTTTAAGAATCATGCTGCATATGTAGCTCCAGAGAGTATCGTGAGGGGTATGGATCTATTACTGAGTGATCCCCTCGATATCTCAAGTAATTTTTACTTTGTATGGTTGGAGGAATTATATGAATTTATTTATAATCAAGTGGAAGTTTGGATTAAACCTCCAGCGGAAGCTATGAAGTCTATTTCCAACAAAGGGAAAAAGAAGGAGAAGCTTGCCAACAAAGAGAAGCTTTCCAAGAAGAGGACTCCTATCACTAAGGAGGAGGCCGCTGTAATCAAGAAGAAAGATGCAGGTGATCATCCCCTTAGAACGGAAGTAAAAAGGAATCCCTCTTTGGTTGTTTATGGAGGGGCTTCAAAGGATGCTAAGAAACAAAAAACAAAGGGTAGCAGCCTTAAACCTTCCGGGTGCACCTTCGAAAATGCTAAGGCTGTGACAAAGCCTTCCTTAGTAGAGAACACCTAAGAGGATCCCATCGAGATCTCTTCATCATCTTCTGAAGGTGTTTGCGGCATCCTTAGTTTTTTCCTGCCCTTGCTTTTATATAGTCTTTCTTTGCTTTCTTTTTGTTGGATAATTCATGTTTTCCCCTTTTTCCTTTTGTTCAGTGGATTTTGTTGTAACTCTTGGCTTTGGCAACGAGATAGAGGCCGAGGCAACTTTTGTAGAGGCCTCTCCAGAAACCCCTCGCAGCCATCTCACTTCTAGCCCCGTTCGACCGGAGAATCACTCCGAGGTTCAGTCAGAGCTCCAGGGTGGAGGAAATGGGGTCACAATGGTGCCTCGATGCCCCAGCCTTTCCCTCAAAGGCCAAGAAACAATATGCCCCCTCCGTTCAACCCCCCGGCCAAACCTGGTCCCCCCCGGGAACACCAGTGCAGAGGCCGGTCCCCCTCTCGGGGAAGAGCAACTTGCCTCCTCCATGTGTGGAGGGTCATCTAGCCCTTATCCAGGAGACACCTTTCTCATTTGCCTTGGACTCTGTTGTCCAGGCCTATTTAATAAAGGTTCAAGAGGTTGAGCAAGCTATTGCTAAGTCTAAGGAACTTAAATGGGAGTTACGCGAAACTGCTTCCCATTACAAGGAAGACTTGGAGAAAGTGTTCTCTGACTACGAGGCCGAGTGTGTTGTCGCTGCCCTCACCCATCAGGTGGAGCTAGAGAATAGGGCTCTTATTCATAAGAGGGAGCTCAAGAAACAGGCCATTGTTTACAGAAGGGAGCTCGAGGAACCGGCCTCCAGGAAAGACAATCTTCTGAAAGGGCTCGAGGTAAAGCTTTCGGAGGCCTAGGCATAAATTTCTAGATTGTCTTGCCTTTGCTCTCCTAAGCAACAGACTTCGACTTTTGAGGCCTATACCAATAGGGTGGTCAAGACCTAGGGGTTCTGGGATTTTTTTCTCCTCCCTTTCCACGCTCTTGGTTGGGATTACCTGGAACAGTTTGGCTCTCTCAATCTCCAAGGACTTTCCGGCTGAGTACACTACTATGTTGAATGTTTACAAGAAAAATTCGGAGCCCAAATAGCTAAGTCATTTCGGGTGGAAGTCTATCCAGGATGGGAGATCAAACTCCCTTTGCTTGACCATTTGAAAGCCTCCAACAAGTATTTCTCGGCAGAGGAGATCCGTGGCCTTGAGGTGGATGAAGACACCAAGTGGAAAGAGTTGGATCCCCTTATCCCTCTGAGATCTTGGCATACGCCCACCCCTTCGTGTTCTTCTCAGGAAGCATATAGCGTAGGAGAAAATGTTTGAAAATTTCTCCCTTTGGGGGCTCCTAATGTACTTCTTTCTTTATATTAATGAAGACTCTTATTATCTCATACTTACCTGTTTTTTCTTTTGTCTTTTGTAGACTTTAGACTTGGTACCATTCCCCCCCCCCCCCCCCCATCCACCTCCCATTTGCAAATGGGTACCTTTTGATTTCTTCTTTCAAATCATGAAGGAGTGGTATCATCGGATAGAGGAATGGGCTTGGGAGCATCAGATCGAGTCATCCTGGTTTTGGTATAAGTCTGACTAGCTCGAAGAGGAGCTTCGAGCAGCATACGAGGAACTGGGCTTATGACGCAGTGGTATTCATGGAAAGTAACAGGAACTCCTCGAAGCGTTGAGCCGTTCGAGAGAGGAAAGGGATACCTTAACCGCTGCTAAGGATGAAATTCTAGGAGATTTTCGATCTCTTGAAGCCCGGCATAATGAAGTTCTCGAAGAGATAACTACCAAGGCCAAGTTTTCTTCAATGTATGAATGTCTCTTGGCTGCTAAAGCCTACAAAGCCACTGGGGAAACATCAACTTCTCGGTTGAATAAGTCCATCAAAAGCTACCGTCATCGAGCGGTGCTAACAACTACTATCAAAAAACATAAGTAGTGGAAATAAGGAGTCTATACATATTAGCGAGACCTGGTTCCAGCGCTGGAACGAACCATTAAGGTGAATCAAGCCCTTATTGTTGCCGTTTGTAGGGAAAAGGAGAAACTTGAGAGAGAACTTTCCAAACTATATTCAACATACGAGGCAACGACCAATATCATTCGAGCGTACGGACTCCAACTCGGGATAGTTGAAGCTCTCCTGATTAAATATTTCAAAGGGTTTCTTTGACACTATCAATATCATGGAGCAAAAACATATTACTCATAATCCCAAGTATCATGAAGCGTATGAAGAGGCTAGGAGGTGGTTGGACAGAGTGCAGGAAGTGAAAGCGGGAGATGCAAGTTCCCGTACTGCCCCTAGAAGAATTGAGGCTTCTGGGTCAGTTGAAGCCCCTCCTCCTGTGGCTTCAGCTCAAAGGAATAACACGACTCGGAGCCTTTCCTCTGCTAGCGGAGGGAGAGGTTCTTCATCTACGACTGGTCGAAGTCGACCACGGTCCTTCGATAACGAAGAATAACCTTAAGTTAGGAGATCCCGACGCTGAGTCTTAAGGTTCCTACTTTGTAAATTAGTAGTAATTTATTTTTGTGTAATTTAAAATAGCCATGTTGGCATAATAATAATACGTTCTTCCCTTCGCTGTTGTTAGAATATTTCCCCCCTTTTTTAGGTAGGGTTATTGCCTCCAAGTTAAATTTATTTACCTTGTTTCTCTAACTTTTTTCAAGCGATTTACTAGGTCTCAGCCCTGTGTGGTTGACACACTCGAACGAGGCTTCGTCCTTCGTATATTTTACAAGGTCTAACCTTTGAGCACTTGTTGCACATTTGAATCTCATCTTTGGGATTTTTGTCCCCAAGATGGGCTTATTAGAACGGAACGTTGCAAACCCTAGCCTAAGGGGTCTGTACCCCTAAGACGGTGTCCGAACAACAAAGGGGAGCGTGCCCAAAAACATTCGAGGAGACATATTTCAAATATGTTTAAGGGATTTGTTTCCCTAAGGTCTTCGGTGGGCAGCTCGAACCCTCTCCACTCGAACCCAGTATCACTCGAACCTCTCCACTCGAACCCAGTATCACTCGAACCCAGTATCACTCGAACCCAGTATCACTCGAACCCAGTACCACTCGAACCCTCTCCACTCGAACCCAGTACCACTCGAACTCTCTCCACTCAAACCTCACCACCCGAACCTCTTAACTCAAACCTCTCCACTTGAACCCAGTACCACCCAAACCCTCTTCACTCTAACCCAGTACCACTTGAATCCAGTACTACTCGAACCCTCTCCAATCGAATGCCGTACCCTCTCCACTTGAAAGTCTCAACTCAAACCCAGTACCACTTGAAACTCTCCACTCGAACCCAGTACTACTCCACTCGAACCCAGTACTACTCCACTCGAACCCTCACCACCCGAACTCTCTCCACTCGAACCTCACCACCCGAACCTTCTTTACTCGAACCTAGTACCACTCGAATCTCTCCACTCGAACCCAGTTCCACTCGAACTCTCTCCACTCGAACCTCACCACCCGAACCTCTTAACTCAAACCTCTCTACTTGAACCCAGTAACACCCAAACCCTCTTCACTCGAACCCAGTACCACTTGAATCCAGTACTACTCGAACCATCTCCAATCGAATACCGTACCCTCTCCACTTGAAAGTCTCCACTCAAACCCAGTACCACTCGAAACTCTCCACTCGAACCCTCTCTACTCGAACCCAGTACCACTCGAACCTCTCCACTCGAACCCTCACCACCCGAACTCTCTCCACTCGAACCTCACCACTCGAACCCTCTTTACTCGAATCTAGTACCACTCGAACCTATTATTACTTGAAACTCTCCAATTGAACCCAGTACCACTCGAACCTCTCCACACGAACCCTATGAAAACCCCTACAGAAATAGAATTAGAGTGCATGTAATAATTAAATTTTATCAAACATTCCAATCTTTCCTTTAATTTTCCGATAAAAAAAATAAAAATTTTAAATTTAAATAAATAAATAAATAAATAAATAAAAAATATATAATAATAATAATACTAATAACAATAAGTAAATAAATAAATAAGTAAGAGAAATTACCGAGAAGAAAAGATACATAATTATACTCACACACACACACACACATATATATATAGCCACGGTTCGAAGCTGGTACTGAATTAGCCACGGTTCGAAGCTGGTACTGAATTAGCCACGGTTTGAGTGAAACCTAGGAACCTTGGCTGAGGCTGGTCCTGACCCCCCATATTCAATGGGTAGATTGGTCTTGGAGGAGCTTGCATCCGGATCCTCTGGTTTAACGCCAGGGGAATAGAACGTGGAACCCTCACCTGTTGATAGGCCATCTGTTGCCAAAGCATTGGGGTTTTACCTGGTACTCCGCAGATCTGAGAGTCTGGGCCTATTGCACCAGGTCCTACTACGAAGGGGGGGTTGCACTGTTCGTGCCCCTCATCCTCTGAATGGCCCCCACCGTAGGCTTCACTTACGAATTGGTTGTAGCCACAATATCTCACTTGATATTTTTATGCATATATATAAATTAAAATTTAGGGTCAAAGTTGTACAAACTTTAACTTAGAAAAAGTAATTGTGTAATATAGAGTGAGACAGAACTAATAGTATAATGTTTCTTTTATTTCTATGTTCAAAGACGTGTTGTTACATGTTTAACTTATTATATACAATATTTAAATTAAAATATATAAATTTCAAGTTAAAACGTAAAGTGATTTTCACGTAATCTCATAATTTTAAAATATTTGTCATATTTATACTAGATTTCGTTTCTTGAAATACGGTATTTCCACAAGTTATAGAATGATCAAGGTTTAAATTACAAAATAGAAGAAATGGAGATAAATTTTTTGGGTAGCATTAATCGGGTCATAAACTTTATAACTACTATATGTTGCATAATAAATTTGTAATATTGAAATTTTTACATTTAACATTTTTATTATTCTAATTAAATTTCGTCTTTCTATAAAAGACGGTCATTTCTAAGACTTTGTCTTTATATGCACAATCTTGGGAAAGACCATTTTTTCCATAGATCAATGGAAAGATAAGGTTGAATTAGAATTATGAAAATGTTAAATATTTTAGTTGCATTATTAAAAAATTTATTGTGCAACGCGTAATAATTTTAATTTTAAGACCCCACGAATGCAACATGAAAATTTTCTACTTTGGGGTTTAAATCTTGGTTATGGAAAGATCGTGGATGGACTCAAAATTTAATTGAATATAGAAATTAGACTCAAAGGACATTAAATTTGGATATCACAACATTAATTATGCTTAGAAATTAAATTTGGACATTCAGTAAAGATCACAACATTAATTATGCTTATATCCAAGTTTAATAGGGAAATTATAACGCATCCCGAAAATTGTTGAAAAATTTCAAAGCTGATGACACAACAGAGAGAATAAGGGTGACAGCTGTTTGGTTGGGATAATTAAGGAATTTCGTTGGAACAAACCGGCGTTTTGCAGCTTTCCATTGAAACAGATTGTCGTCTTCCATGTTGCCATTGGAACAGATATTGTGGTCTTTCCAGTTTCAACGCTTCCCCGAATAAAGACAAAAGAAAAAACCTTCCTCTCCCACTCACCTCATCGTAAACCCTTGCTACCTAGGGCATGGTGGTACTCGTGTGTACCATGTTTCTTTGTAATTCACCTTCTCCCCTCAGCCCGTTGTGCCTCTTCCCTTCCACCATTCTCCCTTTCCTGTCTCACATTCTGGAGTTATCAACTGTGTATTTTGTGTTCAAGGGTTTAGAAACTGAAGCTGATGACGTCATGTTGGTGGCCTTGTTTTAATGCGGTCGCTGAACCACCTGATGAATCCATCCTATGTAGAAGCTGAAAGGGAGTGTAGAATGTCGATCGCAGGCGTGTCGATCGCGGGTGATGGAGGTCCCTAATGGCGGAGTTGAGGCAGACCAGCTGGAGCAGGGGTTGTTAGCGGGACATTCTCGGACCGAGTGCGCCGGTTCCGACGAGGAAGATGATCCGGTGCTCTACGCGGCGTCGTTTGAGGAAGGCGAAGAGAACTTTGTGAAGTACCAAGCGGCCGAATGGGGGTGATGTACTCGCTGCTGTTTGTATTGGTGTGGGGCATCGGCTTCTTCATGCTGCTTTATTTGCCGTCGCTCCAAGATTTCTGCTCCAGAAAGCTCTCTGTCACTGCCAATGCTACGCAAGATTTTTTTTATTCAATTTTTTTTTTTACTTTTCCCAGGAATTTGAGTAAATTAGATATAGCTGGAAAACTGTGATTTAATGGTACTATGTGCGTGTGCGCTTGTGTTTTGGCTAAGGTGACAAAGCCGGTGGCATTTCCTTGTTTCGGTGTTTTGAGGAAAGAGAAGCATGTAGTATTGCCTTCTGTTGCTGACATTGCTATTGAACAAGGTATGAGCACATTAATTTCCTGGACGTCTAGAAAATTTCTTACCGTCAAAGTGTCAAATGAACTAGTTTATGATCATATTTTGCCTCAGTTTCAGTTAATTTGCTGCACAGTTTATCGTTTTTATAATGAACATAACATATATTCCTTTGTAGTTCCGACTGTTCCATTATGTCTTTTAAGGCCTTCCCTCTCCCCTTTTATTTGTTATAGTTGTTTATTATTTTCTAGATGTCTTAAGTGTTGAATATAAGGGTCTTTTAACAATGTGCCAAGACCATCTTACATGTGTTTCTCTCATTGATGTAATCATTTAATGTGAGTATATGAGGAGAATTATCCTGCAAGAACTGTTTTCTCACTCGCACAAGGCAATTACAAGGTGTCCTGTGGTGTGTTGGATGTGGGACTGAAAGGGGATAGAGGAGCACAATGGCACTAGGCCAACAAATGTTGGGGTGGGGTTGGGATGGTTGCAAAGTGTATACATATATTCTGCCACTGATTTATTGTGTATATAGCCAACATTATGTGGCTATTGATGAACTCCAGTTGAAGCATCTTCGGCTGATGGTGTATCATTCATGGGGTATACAGGAGGATGCTGTTGAAGAAGATGAGGTTTGGGTTGCTCAGTTTGTTTCTTTTATATTGCTTTAGTAGAATGGCATTTGCCATAACAATCTGGTATGCATGTGTGCAATGGAATGATGTATGCATAAGTGCAGCTTAATAATGTAGCCATACTTTACTTGGATGATATCAGAGTTCATTATTTGTTGAGTTTTATTATTTGTTTATTTACTTCTCTTCCAATTGGTATGTGCTGGAGATAGTATATGTGAATGCTGGTTTTAGTACTGGGTGTTTATTTTCAGTTTTCATTCCTTTTGTAGTTTCTGTTCACTGAATTATTTCCTGTATACTAGAATCTCTTCTTCCTTCCATATATAGCTTGATTATTACAAGAATTAAGCTAAGTGTTTTTCGAAAGGCACTGTATGTGTGGCTATTTATTCTTGCACAAAAAATTGAAATCAAACTGAAAGTTGTTCACATATAATGTTGCTATATATGGCTATTTAATGTTGCTTCTACCTTGCAGAGATGGATGGTATCACACTTTTGGTGTGTCACAACTTACCAACAGTCAGTGAGGCCAGCAGCTGAAACTGGGAAAGCCTATGTGCATGACCATCTCGATATCCGTAATAGGCCAGTTCTAGTGGTAGAGATGTCCAAACATATCCCTGGTGTGAGCCTTACTGCGCCATTATTTTCTCCATTAATTTTTGCACAAACAATTACTTATTGTCTTTCATAGATCTAAACAAACTTCTATGCCATATAGTTGCTAACCATGTGCTTCATTCAGATCTAAACAATAGCAGTTGTTTTCTCCATTACTCTAATACTGCTATCATATCTCTAATCTTATCCCCATGTATATGTTTGTAGAGTGCAGCCTTAGTTTTAAACTACGTTTTAGTGTTGACAGCTGATTAATACTGTCTATTACAAGATTTGTTGTGGACCTGAAATTATTCAATGCTGATAAGGAAAAGGCTGCTGACATTTCTAAATCTAGTTAGGATGTAAATAGCTGATGAAGATGCAAATATGATGGTTAAGTTGAAATTTCTCACATATATGGTGAAATCCTGATTAGTGTTGACATACATGCTGACCTCTCTTTCTGATATGAATCTTTTGTCATGTTCTGGTTATAGTTTGGTCAAATTACTTGGATTTCTTTGTAGTTGGGGACTTTTGGACTGTGTGATATTGTGGATCTTGGAGGTAACTTGGGCTGGTCAAATTCCTTTGAATTTTCTTTGTAGTTCGGGAATTTTGGACTGTGATATTGTGCATCTTGGAGGTAACTTGGGCCAGCATTTTATATTTTCTCTCGTCTTTATTGTTTGGGCTTTTCATTCTTGAATACAGTAATCTTTAAGGCTGTGATATCTTTTCATAAAAACAATATTTTCGGATCTGTTTGGTCAAAGGTAATTAAGAAAAACAGTATTGATGGTATCGAAATGTAAAAGCTTTTGACACAATTTGATACTATCTTTTTCTTTTTCTTTTTCTTTTTCTTTTTCTCCACCAATATTTATGACCCACATTTTCTCCCTCCTCTAACATCTTCTCCTTGAATGAGTCATTGATTAGGTTTCAACTATATTTTTCTCTTTCTCCCCCTATATTTATGACCCATAGCTCCTCCCTCCTCTACACATCTTCTTCTCTTTGGTGTGGATCTGAAAAACTTCCGCCTCCTCCTACTAGCAAAAGTCATCTGAAAGCCACTCTTATCCTTCTCCAACAAATTTCCTCATCATTCCCCGGCAAATCAATTCCAAAGTCCATCCACATCCATGGCTATGCCCAGAAAACATCCATCGCCAAATCAGTTCCAAAATCCATTCACATCCATGGCTATGGATTTGGATTTGATTTTGGTGTTTGCGCACAATCCACTTTTTAGACCCAACACTTGCCTTTTGCTCCTGGATTCGGGCGGGAGACATCCGATTTGCCTAATGATCCTTTAGATCGGCACATCTCCGCAATGCCGAGCTCGAATTGGCACCCTCAACAGCACGAATTAGCACCATCAACAACTAGAATACAATCCGCTATAGTGCGCATGAAATTCGATGGTTACACTAATCTCAATCCCTGGCATGCCCAAATCACAAACCCAAATACACATCTCCAACAACCCAAATACACACCTCCCAACTCACAAATCCAAAACGAGAACCCCTAAACCCTATCTATAAATACCTACCTATTCCTCCCCTAAACCCATCTATAAATACCTACCTATTCCTCCCCTAAACTCTAACCTTGTCCTTGCATCCCACGCCTCCCTCTCCATGGCTCCTCGGAACACTAACCGTATCACATCTCATGTCTCTCTTCCTCCCGTGACGGTGCTCATGCCTCTCTTCCTCCTGTGACGGTGCTGCCTCCGGAAACCATGACCCCTGGTCGCATAAACAAGAACAAGGTGAGGAGGTTGGCCAGTTTTGTAGCATGCAACGTGGAAGTTGCTCGCGTCGAACGTTGGCACGCTGCTGCACCTCAGAGGGTTGCCGCCTGTGGCGCCCCAGGCCGTGCTGCCTCTGGCTGCGGCTCCCGCTACAATAGATGTCCAGGTAAAATTTGACCCATTAATTTCTTTGCTGTGGCTTTTATCATTATAGGATGCATTAAATGTTTTTTATTAGATTTGTGTTTCTTTTGAGGTTTTTTTGTTGTGGCTCTTGATAAGCATCCAATGATATCGATGCGTTAAATGTTTGTTATTAGATGGAGTGTGTTTCTTTATGCTTGATAAACATGATGCATTAAATGTTATTAGATTGAGTGCGTTTCTTTTTTATGTTTTTTTGTCGTGGTTCTTGATGAACATCCAATGTTATGGATTTAATTAGATGGAGTGTGTTTCTTTTTGATGTATTTTTGTCGTGGCTCTGGATAAACATCCAATGATATGGAACATCCAATGTTATGGATTTAATTAGATGGAGTGTGTTTCTTTTTGATGTATTTTTGTCGTGGCTCTTGATAAACATCCAATGATATGGAATTTTTTTGTTCTGGCTATTAGATTGAGATAAACATCCAATGATATGGATTTTTTTTTTTTGTTGCTCTTGATAAACATATGTTATGGATGCATTAAATGTTTGTCATTAGATTGAGTTTCCGGATGGTCCGAGAGATTTCACCCAGTCCCTGAATGTCTTCAAGAGCTTCAAGTCGAGAGGGTAAGTCTAATAGCACCTATCCTATTTGTGTTAAATATATATGGATATGTTTTCTAATTTTTTTTTACTGATCTGGTTTGTTTGTGTTTGTTTGTGTTGTTTCACATTATGGTTGGTTTTGGACATCCACTTAATCTGCCTGCCGGGGTTAATGACATTGCCTGTATTCAGTTCATTGCCCATGATATTGGCGGGTAAGTCTAATAGCACCATCTACGTAGGAGGGTAAGTCTAATAGCACCATCTACGTAGGAGGGTAAGTCTAATAGCACCATCTACGTAAGAGGGTAAGTCTAATAGCACCATCTACGTAAGAGGGTAAGTCTAATAGCACCATCTACGTAAGAGGGTAAGTCTAATAGCACCATCTACGTAAGAAGGTGTGAGGATGCACTACCCAACCGTCCTGTAACTTGGGCCATATTTGCAATGCCAATATCCTATTGGGTAGCTTAGGTGGATTTTCAAAACCAATTGTAAGGTAAACCAACACAACACAAACATACCAGATCAGTAAAAAAAATTAGAAAACATATCCATATATGTTTCGTCATCACAACTTCTTAACCGATGGAAATCTGTCATCACAACTTCTTAACTGATGGAAATTTGTCATCATACTTCTTAACTGAATTATAACTTCTTAACTAAGGGAAATCGGGCTCACTAATTGTTTTGTAGTTAGTGGTAGATATTCTAGTAGCTGATAGAAAAATATGGTGAAATTTTGGATGATGTATGTTGTTGACAAGTACGATTTGGACTATTAGTTTTTGTCTTGAAAATATTCCAATAATAGTAGCATATTTTTTTTTATCTTAGAATTTAGAAGATGTTAAATGAGTGGATGAAATTGAATTGAAACTTGAAAAAGTAAAATAAGTAAATGTAATAACATTAAATTGGTCATAAACTTGCCTTAAATGGCAAGGGAGTATATGATTGGCTTAAAAGCCTTGCACAGTTTAATGCACGACAATGTCCATAAAATTCTAAAATAAAAGGACCGAACAATAAAATGATCTTTTAAAACTGAGAAATCGTTCACGAAACTCAGTTTAAATCTACCTACTGGCGTAATATCAACTCAAAACAGTCACCATATCAAGTTATGAAACTTTTGT
This sequence comes from Rubia yunnanensis, assembly GCA_037428765.1. NCBI lineage: Eukaryota > Viridiplantae > Streptophyta > Magnoliopsida > Gentianales > Rubiaceae > Rubia > Rubia yunnanensis. Next base: position 19,747,244 of record CM075068.1, on the reverse strand, counting down.
GTTAGGAGAAGTATAGTGGAAATAGCAGCTTTGGTCAGAACTCTGTAGGGGCTGTGAAGGATGGCAGTGGTGTGGTCAAGTCAAAGGAGTTGCATGTTGGACAAATGAGACAAATAGAGACAATTTACTACGAGCTGAAGTGAGTCGGAAATGTCGTCTTTGCTTTCCTTTTATAGGCTCCTGCAACTTCAATTTCATATCCATCTAAGATGAAGTAGAATTTCTGTCCTCCTGCTAATTATTTACCATTGAGTTGGGGCTGAATTGTAGTAGTACTACGTGTGATCATAAAAATATTAGAGGCCATCAATTTTGAGGATTAAAATTTGAGTATTGTTAAATTAAATTCTGTTTTTTACTGTGTTACGTATTAGTACATATAATATGCATGAAGTTAATTTAATTTTGTAATATATAATAAGATTATCAAATTCTCCCTCCCTGCTGCAGCCCTCTCCACGGGAACTTTCTTCACTGAAAAATATTTCGTCGGTCATCACCTTAACCATCATTTCCTGCAACCACCCTTCTCACATTTCTCACTGGGTTTACGTTTGATGTTAGAAGTTTTCCGGGAGAGTGGTTTCATCGATAATTTTTTTAGAAGAATGGTGGTGTTTATTTTTTGTTTTTTAATCGTTGCCACCATACTCATCAATGTCTAGTTGAAATAACATGTATTGGAGATGAAATATCAAATACTATTGTTAAAATGTATGCATTGCGAGAAAAATGCATCACACTTTTAAAATAAGCACATCTTTAGTAGTTTACCAAACACAAAAAACTGCTTACATTTATAACTAAAAATCTTAGAAACCCTTCCAAACACATCCTTGACAACCCATTGCCGGTTATAAAATAAAAATTATGATTGTTCTTATATGTTTTCTCTTTTGATGGCATTTTTGTGTGATTATGTTAATCGTTGTCCAATTGGATTTACTTTTGCTGAATCTAATTTATTTTTGTTCAAGTGAACTTATTTTACTTGAATTGAACTAGTTTTTTTCCAATATAAAAGTGAATAAGAAAAATAAGTCGGGATAGACACAACCGAACTAAAGGGAATCGTACCTGACTGGATTGATCAAACGAATATGAATTTTGAGTGCACAAAACTCATCGTTGTAGCGACTGCACTATGCACACGGGGGCATGTTTACTCCAGTGATTCAATGCTCGTGCCGATTGAGTTTGGGCCAAGTTCAAATTAGGCTCAGGTTGAATTTCTGTTCGAGTCAGGCGGTCCAGTAGGATTCAAGCCTAGATCAGGTTTGTCTTAAGGCTGGGTCTTAGGTGTTTTGATCTTGTTCGAGCCACTACATGTATACGTAGGGTTTATATTGAGTTGGATACGGGTCAATTTGGGTAGGACCCATATTGGGTTTGGGGTTGGGTTTAGGTCAAGTTCGGTCCCCTACAAAAGATCTTATACAATCTTTTGGTCCCCATTTGCAAAACAACCCTTAGACGGTATCGAACAAATTCAAAACATTTTGTTTGGTCCTCAAAAGTGGTTTTCAGGTAAGACTAAATGGTTTTCCGGTATAGTTAGGGTTATAATGGTAATTTTACAAATTTTAAAATATTTTCAATTAAAAAATCCCAATTTTAGAATTTTCATATTTTTGACAACTTCATCCTGAGCCCTCGAGCCTCGAGCCCTCAAAGCCTCCTGCCTCGATCCCTCGAACCTCCTACCTTCAGCCCTCGAGCTTTCGAACCCTCCTGCCTCCAGCCCTCGAGCCCGAATGTGGGAATTTTTGACAACTTCATCCTAAGCCCTTGAGCACGAGGAAACCGGTGGCGGAAGGAGACGCGAAGAAGATGAAGGAGGAGAAGATGAAGGAGGAGGAAGAAGAAATTGTTCGAGGAAGAAATCAGTACCCGGCGGCCAGGGTACTGATTCGTCGTCGGCGAGCTTCGACGAGGAGTGGTAGAAGAAATCGTTTGAAGAAGAAATCAGTACCTGGCGGCCAGTGTATTGATTCGTCGCCGGTGAGCTCCGATGAGGAGGAGGAGGAAGAAGAAATCGTTCGAAGAAGAAATCAGTACCCGGCGGCCAGGGTACTGATTCGTCGCTGGCGAGCTCTGACGGGGATGAGGAGGAAGAAGAAATCGCTCCAGATTCCAACAAATGTGAGCTCTGGCGAGTTCCAGATTCAAACAACGGTGGCGGTGTCAAAGAAGACGCAAAGAAGACGAAGAGTTTTTTTTGTTTTTTAAAACTCATGGGTATAATGGTCTTTTTTACATATTTTGATCAATTTTACCATTGACTTTCTCTGAAAACCACCTTTGGGGACCAAACAAATTATTTTGAATTTGTTGAGTACCGTCTAAGGGTTATTTTGCAAATGTGGACCAAAAGATGGTATAAGATACTTTGTAGGAGACTAAAAAAAAAATTTAGTCTTTATATTTATGAATGTTTGTCAAGTTTGACTTTGAAAAAGTAAATATGTCATTACTGGTGGGACGAAGGGAGTATAGGGTGAGTTTCGATTAAAAAAAGTCTTCTCTCACATAACCACTAGGGGTGGGCGTCGGGTCGGTTTAATCAATTTTTGCTTTATTTGGTTTGGGTTATTGGGTTTTACCCCTGAAAAACTCAAAACCAAAATTGACCCGAATAACCTGATAAAACCGAATTATCCAAACTGAATTTGAAATTTGGTTTTGGGTTGAATTTGGTTTAAAATCGAATAAACCAAATTTATGGAAAATTTTATTAAAAATTACTAAAAATATATAAACTAATTTAAAATTTTACAAATATATGTAATTATTTAATTTCTACATCATCAAACTCAAGTGTTTAAAATAAAAATCCAACAATAAAAATACAAATTCAACCATGACAATTTTAAAGTTTTAAAATTATATAATAAATATATATAATTAATTTATTTTTTAATTGCAATTCGGTATTCAGGTCAATTTTTGGATTGAGATTCAATATCCAAAACAAATCAAAAACCATATTCAATAATCGATTTACTCAATTCGATTATCCAAAAATCGTATTATAAATTTGGTTTGGATTATTCGAATTTGAATTATTTTGATTTTAGTTCGGTTTTCATTTTTTCCCCACCCCTAATAACCATGGCTTTTGGACTATAATTCTAGAACCTAGGAGGTTTTGTTTAGCCCAACAAACTTCAGAACTAAGATTTCTTATTTCGCCAATACGACCCAACCAAATAACTCACAGGCAGAGACAAGAATAATCAAGTGCTAACCGGTAGTTTAATCGGCCATATTAAAATGAGAAATTCAATAAAATGGGCTACCGCAATTTATATACACGCATTAAGGGTACAACATGGGGGATCAAAGGCGCATGCTTAGCAAATATCAGCTCAAAAAATTAAGTAAATCATCTGATTCTGCAACTTTTCGCTTTATTTATTTTTGCTTTTCGGTTCTTCGTTGCACCTTCGTTGTAATCTTTAAGTATATACAAAGGCACCCAGGTTCTGAAATTCCCGTGGCATTTACACAGTGACATTAACTCTTCAGCTCCAACTTCATACAGCTGAACTTGCCATTTACCAACTCAGCAGCAGCACGAGTAGCAGCTGATGCCCGTTTTGCAGCAATAATTGCAGCCCGAGCTTTATCCAACGCATCCGATGGCTGCATTCCAATGCCTTTGGTTTCCATATTCAGCCCATTGTTGTGATCCTTCTTAGGAGATGGTATTGACTTGTCGACGGCCATTCGAGGTGAGTTTCCAGCTGAATGGGGGAGATTGGTTGAAGTGACCCTGCTGGACGTTTGGAGATGGTGTAGAGTGCTTCAAAACAGGTGTTTGTTTCTTTGTATTTGTCTCAGAAGCTGCAGTTGTGGGTGCAACTATCTGCTTTGGTCCGTTCTACAACGCAGAGCATAAGATGATTTACAACAAACATATTGTGATTCACGGGAAAAACATGGTAGGAAATCAAATGCTTATAAAACCTTTCATCGAAAAATCCTCTCAACCCAAACAAAACAACACTAACATAATGATTGGTTATATGCTTCAACTACCGATTATAAGACTCATACTATAGGAACCTGTTTTACAACCTTAATTTCAATAAAACTAAGTGTTGATTAGAACTCATATTATAGGTTTCATTTGTGTTTCATATACCTCTTTTTCAATATACAAGTCGTCTTCTAGTATGAAAAAAATTCCTTCTTCAGATTGCTAGACGAAATTCCAGAAATTAAAAGAAAGAAAAATGCTTTTTGTAAAAATATTATCCGAATGCAACAAAATATATGGATGCAACTGTAAATGAGAGAAACCTCCATACATATGAGGTGTGAGTTTATTAGACAATGCCCAATTAATACAACTTGGGCTTACATCCCATTACTCAACTCCTATACCCCCCCAAGCGAAGCGTCGGGTTGATCGAAACGTAGAGCTTGGAACAAAAAAATTCAAACAATGGCTTTGGTAGCCCCTTGGTGAAGATATCCGCAAGCTGCAAGGAAGTAGGCACATGACTAACACGAACCTTGCCAGAAGCCACCAGCTCCCGAACAAAATGATAATCGATGTCGATGTGCTTCGCCCGTTTATGAGCAACGGGATTCTGAGCCAAGAAGATCGCACTGTTGTTATCACACAACAACAAAGGCGAATCATCCAAGGGAAAACGCAACTCCCGTAGTAGATGAGAAGCCAAACCACTTCAGCCGCCGTGTTTGCGAGAGCATGATACTCCGACTCTGAGCTCGAGCGCGAGACAGTGGGTTGCTTCTTGGTACTCCAGGATACCAAATTATCACCCAAGAAAACCGCATAGCCGTAGGTCGAACGACGTGTCTCCAAACAATGGGCCCAGTCAGCATCCGAGTAAGCACAAATATCAGAGGAACCACCCGAACGGAAAGTAAGATCCAGATGAGGTGTGCCAGCCACATATCGAAGAATCCTGGTGACAGCTGCAAAATGAACCTCCTGGGGATCCTGAAGAAACTGACTAACCGAGTTAACAACAAAAGCCAAATCCGGACGGGTGATAGTCAGATACTGAAGAGCACCAACAAGCGAGCGATAAAGAGTCGGATTACCGAAAGAAGCACTGGAGCTACGGGAAAGCTGAGAAAGCGGTACAAACAGAGTGGTGACTGGAGAAGTCTTAGTCTTGTCGGCTCGAGAAAGAATATCACGAGCATACTTGGCCTGGCCAAGGAAGATACCCGAAGGAGAAGAGGATACCTCAAGACCAAGAAAATAGTTCAAAGAACCTAAGTCCTTGATCGAGAATTCCTGATAAGTTCTGGTGATAAACTGACGATTGCCAGTAAGGATGATGTCATCAACATAGACCAGAAGGTACAGCAGCGTAGAACCCCCAGAGAAAACAAACAGGGATGTATCCGAAGAACTGCAAAGAAAACCAAGCTGGCGTAGGTAAGAACTGAATCAATCAAACCAGGCCCGAGGAGCCTGTTTAAGGCCATAAATAGCCTTCTGAAGATGGCAAACATAATCAGGACGAGCAGGGTCCTTATACCCGATAGGCTGAGCCATATAAACTGGAGTATCAAGAACACCATTAAGGAAGGCGTTCTTGACATCAAACTGATGCAACGGCCACTTCCGAAGCGTAGCTATAGCAAGAACAGTCTGAACTGTAGCAGCTTTGACCACCAGGCTGAAGGTGTGATCAAAATCGAAACCAGGAATCTGCGAAAAACCCTAAGCAACCAGACGGGATGAAAAACCCCTCCTCATCCGCCCCTCGTCTCTCTCCCTCCCTTCTTCATCGATTTTATTTTTTCTCTTCCTTCAATCATGGTAGAAGACAAGCTTTCTTACAACTTGGGCTTACAGCCCATTGCTCAACTCCTATATGAGAGAAACATCCATACACATGAGGTGTGAGTTTATTAGACATTTATAGGCAAGACAATGCTTAATTAATACAAATTGAGCTTACAGCCCATTACTCAACTCCTATAGCAACTATGGCACAATTTTCCTTGTAGCTATGCCTTTCATGCTAATATCATTCCAACTTGAATCTAATATTAATCCAAAATCTGATTCAATATGCATCACTATCATCACACATTCTGAATCCTAAGCTTAAGATATTTAACAATTTCTATATTTTCTTCAATGATACATCTGAAATGTTTTAATTAAATGGATGTTTATAAATCATATCCGCCAAATTTCTTCTCTACTCTAGTACTACATCTAGTTTGAGTTATATCTCTGAAATCTTATAATAAAGCATTTAGACTCTAATACTTCCTTGGAGGCATCTAATTGAACATGTACTTTTTTTCTTTTCATATCATTAATTAGACTATATCTTTTCCAACATCTTTTTTTTAAACAAACAGTCGGTCTTTATATTATTATCATCATATTTTGGTGTATATAGTCTCCACGTATTACATGACGAGCTAAATTATGAGCATTCCATACAATCGTTCCTGGGACCTTCATTATATGGATTTTAGTAAAGACCATTGCTAGCATTATAATATTTCTAAATAGACCATGTAAACCTGGTGGTACGCTTGGGAATTTGCTAATGTGATTTAGAGCCATCTCAAAGTCCGTCCGTAGACAGATATGTGTTGTACCTCGTGTCCTTGCATCTGCCATTGCTTCGTGGATTACCGTAGGTTCAACTTGGACTTCGGATAGAACATGGATATTCCTCGCTCCAAACAATAAGTTTCCCCCATCTTGTCATGTTGCCCACCAAGCAGCCACTGTCTTCCCATCCTGAGCTCTGAATGCTGCATCAGTGTCAATTCACGTCCAACTGGTATAAACTGGGTCTAGGTGATTTCCATGTGAGAACCATAATAATTGAATCTCTCCAACTATCGGCCGTTTTGACTGACTGGCTTGTAGTGGACATGACACTTGTTCCAAGAGTAATTGATTGGAATTGGGATCTTCCAGGAGTCTTGTATCCTTGTTTGTCATTTCTGCCTACAAATCATTGATAATATCTTGGACCAAATCAATCCAATTAGGAATGACAACCACCTATACTTAGTAAGTGGGTAAAGGAGAAACAAATAGCCCATATCGTACTTTTATGTTGACATAAAGCATCCAAAAATTGACCATCAACTACCTCGTATATGCTTCACTCAGAGAACAACCACATGCACAAACATAGCTAATTAAAAAGGGATCAGCCATACCACCCAAAGAAATAAAGAAAAATAGTAAAAAGTACTAGCAAATCCTCAGTCTTGACTCTAGAACTAGAATACAAATGCTACAGTCATCAGGTGTTGTATCTGAAATATAAAACAGTACATTATTGGAATCTTAGTTTCAGCAGTCTTGAGGTGTTGTGTCTGAAATCCATCCCACCAACTTATTGCTACAATGATGTAGGTGGGGTTGGAACCAGCAGTAGTTGAAAAGGTTGGTCAAAACAGTTTGGTGCCCGTCCTCTCTGAGGGTATTTCAAAAAGTTCTATATGACTTATCATGGAAAGAGTAAAATACACCGTACTATTTTTACACCATGGGAAGATATATGTTATTTCTCATGTAAGATCTCCTCATATCCTTGTTTGCAAAGCATATTTTATTACTCAAGAAGAAGGTGTATTCCCCCGCATCTTCCACATCTTGCCACTTAAGGTTGGCTTCATCCCATCTGAATACCGCCATTCTGTGTTCTTTCGTTATGAAAATAGATGTGAGGTAACCATCGAAATCCAAGAGGTATCCTTCAGAAAACCCAGAAAAGCCATGAAACGCATCTTGTATCCAAGTTAGAGTGTTGGGATCAAACGCGCCCAATTATCCTTGAAAAGTTAAAAAAACAGATGCGGGATTTGTCGAACGAAAATGTGCTTTTATTGAAGAATTTGAAGATAAAGAAATTGTGGGATTCAGTCATAATACAATGGGTGTTGGTCCTGACGATGCTTTGTTTCTTGAGGAGGACGATCTTGTATTGAACTGCTCAGTTGGACGTAAAGATCAAGAGGGAATTTGGGTGGATTTCCATGAAAATGTGAGTCGTAAAAGGAGGAAATCGAAAAAGGTTACTAAGAAGCGAAAAGTGAAGAAGTAGTTTCATCTTGTGTAATACTTCTTGTCATGTTAATACATTCCACAAGTCTTAAACTCCTCAAATAACACAAGTCTTAAACAAATTGGAAATCTCCTAATTATCATCGTGGATGCCCACCACGTCGTGACCACCAATATCCAGCCCTGCATCGACCTCTCTCTCACTGTCGATGAACTGTGGCTCAAAATTTGGTGGCTTCTTATCATCTCTTAGTACTAAATTGAGTCCTTGAGCTGCCATGAAACATTCATGCTGGGCATCGGCTCTAGTCAACATTTGCGATGTCTTCTTGATGTCTCCACGAAGGCAATTCAGGTACCTACAAGTGTAACAAATACAAGTTCTGAGTTTAAAATGTTGAAAAAATCAAACTATTTATACTTACAAGATCCCAATGCCTCGACCCTACCAAGTTTCGACTCCCTAGCCCTTTTTGCATTTTTTTTCCAACTGCCCCGGAACGACGTGCTGCTCCCATTTCTTATCCTCTCAAATTTTCAATTGCTCATGCTGAAACCAACCCTCGTCATAATACTCTATGCACATTGGTCGATCATTCGGTAGGACGCCAGCCTTCTTGATCATAGCAGTGATCAAGCCACCGTCAGGGAGTTCATTCTTCTTTGTGTTGGCGGCCTTAAGCATGCTCATTAGGATGATAAACCCGGGGGTTTATCTTCTTTCCCTCCATAACATTGTAGAATAGCATGAGGTTACCAATAGTTGGCTCACACATGTGGACACCCATTGGGAGCACATTCAACCAAACTCATTCGTGTATAAGTCTCAACTCAACCGTCAATTTCCTTATGGCATAGCTCTCTTTCTGGCCCAGGGCCACCCCACTTCTATCAAAGTACTTCTTAGCCATCACTACGGGATGTAGTGGGGTAGCTTCGGTTACCAAAGGCCAACTCTGTTGGTGATAAATTTTGCAGGGGCCAATAGGGATCGTCAGTTACTACCAGTTTGTCAAGGGTGAGGTAGGAGCTATCTAGGGCTTCACAAATTGTGTCCTTATTCACCAAAATATCCTTCCCATTCACCAAAGTCACATCACGATTTTTAAAAGATTGTCCTAAATTTGCATAAAACTAAATAACCTCATCTACATAAACAGGTTCTTCTAAACACATCAAAACATCAAGATGTTGTTCTTTAAATATCCAAAGCATAACTCTTCAATTGACTATTTACTAATCACTTTATCATTAATCACTTTACGTTTGGAGAATTCAACATACCTCTCCTCCGCTTTTGTATAGAAAAACCATTTGGATGCTCCAAATTCTGTGTAGGGGATGTGACTCCGGTCGTTGGCCTCGCCGGTTTTCTTTTTAGTGTATCGTTGCTTTGACATTTTGCTAGGATTTCATATTTGTTTTTTTTGGTGAGGGTTAGGGTTTTGATGCGGGGAGGGAAATTGGGGGGTTTTGAAAAGCATTTGTGATAGTGGCAAGTTGAATATTTGATTTTTTAAAATATTTACAGAGGTTCCAAACTCGGAAACAAGTCAGGGTTTTTTTTAAAAAAAGGGCCAAATATCTTCCGAGTTTGGAAGAGCAATCTAGTGGGAAAAATAACCTTTAAGGCAGGTTTTCAAAGGGTATTAAATACCCTAAGAAGGCCAGCCATTTCCCTCCACCATTCCCCTCCAAAAATCATCTTCTCCTTCTTCACATCCATCCTCTTATTCATCTATTATCCATGATTTCTTCACATGTTGATGAAAGGTTGGTGTCAATGCTTAAGAATCATTCAATCATCTTCTCAATTTTCTCATCTAACATATTTATCTCATTTTTGAGGGGGATGGTGATCATGGAGGAAGAAGGCTTGAGAGAGAGCTAGATTTCATCAACTTGATCCTCCCATTACTTTATTTTTAAGGTTAGTGTTGCAAAACCCTAAAAATTCTTGTTCTCCTTAGTGTGTTAAAGAATGTTTTGTTCAACCTAGGGCTATTATGATATTATTTGTGTTCAGTGTTGTTGTTTTTGGATATTCTATTGAGTGTGGCTATTTTTTCTGCCAGTTTGTGAAAACCTAATGAAAAATAGTATAATATTGTAAGAATTTGAATATGAAGGGGATCCCAAGTTATGTGACGTAGTTTATAAATATGGCATGTATTTTGTTGTAGGAAAAAAACATGTCTAAGCAACGGCCTCATGATAATGCGCCATGTTTGTAATGTAGCGATGGCAAGACTATGGGATTTGGTTCCAATGATGATGATGGATCATACAAGGTAGGAATATCCAAGACCTATTGTAGAACTTTAGAACGTAGGATGGCTAGGAAAGAGTTAACTCCATTAGTTTTTAACGAGCCTGGCAAGTGTTTGTCAAAAGATCGTCCAAAATGGTCTAGTTGGGTCGTAAAGATTGGTAGAAGAAGGGTTGGCATTCGGTTTGATAGTTGGCATGACGTACCAAAAGACTATATGGATGGAGTGCAAGGTAACATTAATGGTCATAGTGTGTTCGCAAAATATTACTAATCAAATATTTTAAACTGATAATCGCCTCTAAATCCTCATAGATATCTTTTGAAATAAAATCCCCGGATATTGACATATATTAGGAAAAAGGCAATGATCATGATGTAAAAAAGTTGGCGGGAACACAAACATACTTTGTCGAGAGAGTGCATGTTTTCTTCGGAAAAAGGTGATCACCTGTGGGTGACGTAGACACACATACAACTGGAGAGTTGAGAGATCCACAAGACAAGGGCTTTGGATAATACTTCTAACGTTAGTAAAGTTATATAAATTTTACGCAAAAATTTTAATTGAACTAGTTTTTAGTGTTAAAATGTCCCTAACAACCTAACATAGGGTACAAGGGCAGAAACAAAAGCATTGCGGGTTTGAATAAAATGCCTCATCGTTTAAGCCACGACGGGTACGGATTGGCGGCAATGAAGTTAGTAGAAGAACGCCTTGAGAAAGATGTTCAGATTGCAATCGAAGGGATGACCGAAGAAGAGGCTTGCGCAAAGGTACAACCAATGGATGTGAATGACACTGATAGGTGGGATCTTTTCCTCAAAGGCCGATAGACAAGGAGGGTGAATACAAAAAGAAGGATATAAGAGAAATTGCAGAACGAGTTGTATACCATTTATCCACACGTTCTATTTTTTCATTCGCATATTTTCCGTTAACTTGAGCTAACATTTTTCCCAAATTTAATCAATTGGGAAAAATTAAAGAATGATCAATTAGAAGGGAAATTCATACCCACCTTCATGATATTCTTTGTGAGGCGATAAATAAATCGGACCATGCGGGGCGTGTCAGGGGAGTGGGTGGGTCCTTGACACAATGAGAGGCTTTTGGAATTATCCGGGACTATGGTTGTGCTCAACCATCGTGGATCCACACGTTGCAAAAACATGCCATTAAACAAGAAAAATGAATTGAACAACAAGACATTCTAATTCGAAAGTTGATCATTTACGCCTACCTCTTCCTGAAAATTTGGATAATACAACACCGGATTGGACTCCCCATCATAAGGATCACACCACTCTCCCAAAGAAGTTGAGGTTAATCGGGAGGCAATTATCCTAAGTCCTAGAGACAAAGGCGACAACCTTGACAAGGTCTTACTCGCAATCGATAAAAAGGTACATGTTTCAGTATACCAACTCTTTGATATGAACTTTGTGTATGACATAACATTAGTGATTGGTGGGATGTAGGGTTCACATGTTTGTGAGTTATACATTGATTAAGACATAGGTGGTAGACTACTACATTTTGCCAATGGTTTTATACATGAGTTAATGATGCACCATCACACCATACCAATTCTGGAAGAATTTTCAAGTGTATCTCTAGAGAAGGCGTTGGTAAGGGGTGTGTTGCCATTTCCAGACGGAAAATACAAGACCGTCGGTGCTGCTCATAGAATGTTTTTATTGTGGCCTTGTCGATTAATTTATTCCAATCCCATTAAAGACCTCCATTTGAAACTCAACCAGCCAACAACACCTAAGGAACCTCGTAGCTACAAGAAAACCAGAGCAAGCTACACAAAAATGGGTCGAAAGAGCACTTAAACCGGTCCAAACAACACCAGACAAGATTCGTCAACCGGTACCTACGGCACAACTCCCAAAAGACTCACCTCTTAACGTGCGAGTGCTATACAATTGGCTTCAACCACATGATCGGAAATCAACTTACGGATTTCATGGAAACGATTGTGTGTTTGGTGCGAAACGAGATTTCATCGCCCTATGGAGTGACTTTGAGGACCTTTGGAAATGTGAACAAGTTCATCAGCCGCTAATGTCCATTTACATGGATTTTTATTTTTGGAACCAAGTGGCCTTCCACGCTTCAGGCGTGTCGTGATTTCTTGAGTGACTTTGTTTTCAATTTACCCTTTTGGGATTTCAATTTGAGCAGGAGCATTCTCAGCTGGGATGTGAGATTTTGTTACTCTCTTTGTGTCTATAAATGCATTAGGAAGTTGATTTGCTATATCTTGCATATGCAAAATCCTTCGGACTTATGCATCACACTCTTTTGAATAAGGATCAAGATGTAATAATGTTAGTACATCCCAGGTAATATTCCTTTTCAACAGTTTTCTTTCTCCCCCTAATGCTAGAAAATTTTCTTCATCAAAATGGCAATCAGCAAAACGAGCTGTACAACTATTCCCAGTTAGGAGTTCAGAGTATCTAACAATAGATTGGCTTTCAAAGCCTACATAAATGCCAAGACTTCTCTGTGGTCCCATCTTTGTTCTTTGTGGTGGTGAAATAGGCATATAAACAGCGCAACCAAAAATCCTTAGATGAGATATATTTGGTTCTTGGTCTGTTGCAAGTTGTAGTGGGGACTATTTATGATATGCACTTGACCTGATGTCAATCAATGTTGCAACATGTAATATTGCATAACCCCATACTGAAGTAGGGAGAATTGTTCTCATTATTAATGTTCTAGCAATGAGTTGGAGACGTTTGATCAGTGATTCGGCCAGACCATTTTGTGTGTGCACGTGAGCAACAACATGCTCAACAACAATCCTAACTGACATACAATACCCATCGAAAGTCTGGGATGTGAATTAACCGGCATTATGAAGTTCGATTTTCTTGATCGTATGATCAGGAAATTGATCTCGCAGTTTGATTATTTCAGCGAGTAATTTAGCAAATGCCATATTTAGAGTTGATAACAGACATACTTGTGATCATTTGCTATAAGCATATATCAATACCATGAAGTAACGAAATGGTCCACATGATGGATGGATAGGTCCACATATCACCTTGAATACGTTCAAGAAACGCTGGTGCATCTGTTGCAACCTTTCCTGGTGAAGGCCTTATGATTAGCTTTCCAAGGGAATAACCCTTACATTGAAAGAATTTTCCACGAGGATCCTTTGGTCTTTCAATGGATGCCCACGTGAGCTGTCAATAATTCTTTGCATCATAGTTGAACCAGGATACCCCAACCGATCATGCCATATAGTAAATATTAAAGTTTTGATCACTACCGTATTTGATTCTACTGCATTTATATGTGTGTAATGCAATCCAGTATGGATCATTGGTAGTTTCTCAAGTATGCATTTCCTTCCAGATTTATACACAATGAGAAACATATATTTCATGATACCATCAGTTATAGATTGAGTATCAAATCCATGAGAATATATATCATTGAAACTCAATAAGTTCCTTTTGGACTTTGGTGAAAATAAGGCATTATTTATTATAAACATTGTGCCATTTGGCAATGTAAATTTTGTCTCGCTAACTCCTTCAATCATATCTGCGTATTCACAATGGTGCCTCGCTAACTCCTTGAAAACATTGTGCCTTACTAACTCCTTGAAAATAAGGCATTATTTTGCCTCGCTAACTCCTTCAATCAGATCTGCGTATTCACAATGGTCTGCGTTGGTTTTACCTTAGAGAAGAACCTTTTATCCTTTAATATAGTGTGCATTTTCCCACAATCGAGTATGCAAATATCTTCAATTTTAATCCTTTGGTTGGCATCACTATTAGATTTATCTATTTCACCTCTTTAATTAAAAACAAAACAAATTTGATAAGAAAAGTTAATAAATTTGAAAGTAGCAGGCTTTAAATAAATCCATATATATATATAAGAAACAAACAGACATCGGACCATCTAGCTTCATTCTCAATAATAGTTATACAACTGTCATTCTTTTAGTTTCCACCACTTGTTTGCTCAGTGAAATCACCAACTATGTCCATGAAATCATCATTGAAATCAGAAGCTTCGAGATGAGTGGATTCATTGAAGTTTGCCTCATTTTCCTTTCCTTTTATGGACTCTTGATAGAGTTCGCAAAAGTGCTTCAAGACTCTGCAGACTCTTGACCAATGTCCTTTGCTACCACATATGAAACAAGAGGTTCCAGATCCTTTGATGAACTTGCGTTTTTCCCATTTTATGGGTACTTTCATACTTTCTCTCATATTGATGTTTCTTGTGCTAGTAGTTACCGGACTTATAGGACAAATTGTAACCACCCCGATAGCGTCCGTAACCACGACCTCGACCTTGACCTCGTCCACGACCTCGACCTCTCTCAACCCTGAAAATAAATTTTGCATTCAGGTTTGTCGGAGTTAACAGTGTTTGCTTCATGAAACGCTCTTGAGCCAGTCGGGCGAGATTGATGATTCTTCATCAACAACTCATTATTCTTTTCCACAATGATCAGACAAGCAATTAGTTCATAATATCTTTTAAAACCCCGCACATGATATTGTTGTTGCAAGGTCACATTTGATGCGTGGAAAGTAGAAAGAGTCTTTTCCACCATTTCATTGTCAGTTATGGTAACCCCACAGTATGTTAAGTGGGTTACTATTGTGTACATTGCAGAATTAAAGTCGCTGACTTTCTTATAGTCTTGGAACCGTAGATTGTTCCAGTCATCGCGGTATATGGGGAGCATTACATCTCTTGTGTGATCGTATCTTTCTTTCAAATTTTTCCACAGTTCAAGTGGATCTTTCATAGTGAGATATTCATTTTTGAGACTCCCATCAAGGTGTTGAGGAAGGAAGATTAAAGATCTTGCCATGTCCATCCTTGATGAGTTATTACCCTCTTGGATTGTCTCAAGGAGGTTCATTGATTCCAAGTGCATCTCAACGTCTATCATCCAAGGCATATAGTTGTTACCACTGATGTCGAGTGGACTGAATTCAAGCTTCATAAGGTTTGACATGATGATGATCAATGAAGATGGAGAGTGATCGTGCTGATAACGTGTTGTGATTTTTACTAATTTGCACTAATTTATTGATAAGTTAGCAGGGGTTTGATGTGAGAAGTAAGAAGGAGATAATGGAGAAGAAGATAAGATCGAGAAGAAAATATTATGAGAAAAAGTGAGAAATGAGAGAATGAGAGGTACCTTTTTTCTTTATCCTCTAAGTGGATATTTATAGTAGAATTTGAGAGTAATGGAACAGTATTCCCCTTTGGTAAATAAATAGTGATATAATTAATTATCACAAATCTACCTTATTGCTAATGAGCATTTCATTATTCTTAACAATAAAATAATTTTTTGAAATATTAATATGAGTCTGTCTCTTGAAATACACTCTTTCCATAAGTCATAAAAAGAATTAGATTAAAACTGCAAATAAGAAGAAATAAAGATAAAATTCTTGGGTTGCATATTATAAACTTTATAACTATTACACATAGCATAATAAATGTTAATATTTCAACTAAAACTTTTTAACTTTTATTATTCTAATTAAATCTCGTATTTTCATAAAAAAATTTATGAACGATGGTAAAAGAATTCAAACGTTGAATATCTCTTCCGTGGGTCCCACCCTTTGCACGGATTCTTTGGTCAACAACATCAAAGTGGGCTGGCTTTCGTGGGTCCCACTCACATGCATGTTCCTCTTCAGTTGGTTTAAATGACTTTAGTAATTTGCAGCACCAAGATTCCCATTTGGACCCCCAAATTTTAATTTTCACAAATTACCAGTATCCTAAGAGCACGTGACAGTGAAACTTATTGCAATTATTTTTTATAATTTTATTTTATTAAATATGTAAAAATCACAAATTTTATATAGTAGTTGAAACACTTGTACGGCCATTTCAAGGATTTCACTTAATTTTTTCTATCCTACTCATTAATTATATATTTAATAATACATTTGTAATTTTTGAATTGAATTTCTTTTCATATTTAAAATTATTTTCAAAATTTTTTTTTTGAATTTTTTAAAAAAATGAACCATATTTTTAAAGGTAAAGTCTTGGGAAAAATCGTCTATCCATAAATTTATGAAAAAACGAGATTTAATTAGAATAATAAAAGGTAAAAGGTATAAGTTGCAATATTAAAAATTTATTCCAAAATGTATAGTAGTTATAAAGTTTATAACCCGATTCATGTAACCCAAAAAAATTATCTTTATTTTTTCTAATTTGCACTTTAAACATGGTTTTTCCAAAATTTATGGAAAGATCGTCTTTCAAAATACAAACTTTTTTTAAAAAAAAAATCTAATTTCAATTTTTAAAATGAACCAAAATTAATTTTCAATTTGAACTAAAATTAATTTCCAATTTTTTAAATAAAAATCAAAATTTTAAAGATTCTTATTCAGTTTCTTCCGATTTATCAAAAAATTAATACTCCCTCAGTTTCTTTATTAGTGGCACACTTTCCTTTTTGGTTGTTTCTTTTATATTGGCACACTTTCCATTTTTGGCAAGATTCCTTCAATTTCATCCACTCATTCTACTTTTTTACTTTCTACATTTAATTTCACCCGCTTATTTCCTTCACCTAAATCCAAACACCTAAACTTATGGTGCCACTATTAGTGGAACAGAGGGAGTAACTAAATTTCAGCTCTGAAATTCAATGTTCAGCAGCATAAATGTTCAGTGGCATTAAATGTTCAGCGGCCCACCCACGTGATGTTGCCTGACAGAATTGCAGGCTTTGCAAACTGGAAGCGGTTCGACTTTCTTTCAACCGCCTCTTGGTTCCCCGCTTGGGGAACCAACAATGGAATTCCAAAGTTGTAAATGGGTTATAAATTGGTTCGAGTTTCGATCTGAAACTCCTATTAATGCCAAAATTTGTATCTCTACCTATATATGATTTCCTTGTGTTCAGTGTATTTATGGACCTGTAAAATGGATAGATTAAGGTCAGACAGTCATGCGCAGGATCATGCCTGCTCCGACGCTCCAGTCAGCCATGAACATGGTGTAGAGAGGATCTTAGGTGAATAGTAGTATGGATGGTAAGTTACCTTTTTTTGCCATGTTTCCTCGTTTTATGTGTTTTGGTGGTTGATGGAACGCCTTCCGTACGTCAGGTGCCATCAGCCACTTATTGGATATGTTGCCTTCTTCCTGCCTTCTCATCAGGCTTTAGGCCGCAAGGCTGTGGGTTGAACTTTATGGCCCATACGTAATCAACTCCCCCAGCCCAAGACTCAGCGGGCAGAGCCATGTCTGAGGCTCTGGGCTAAAGCTCTTACCTTTGGCCTGTGGAAACGTAAATTCTTTTGTCTGACAGGCTACAGGTACCTTGTATGATTCCTGCTGGCTGTTTGTGACCTCTTACAGCGAAAAAATGGCAGTTTTCTGATTTTGAATCATCCGGGCTATGCACATGCAGTTTTATTTATGATCGGTTCTGACGGTTACGCTACCTGCTCGGATATGCGCCACACATCCTTTTCTTTTCCACTTCCGCATATAGAACCTTAATTTTTGCCTCTTCTCAAGGCGGTTATCATCACGCTTCAACCGCTCTGCCTCCCAAGGCGTTTTTTGGGCATGTCGGACTTTTTACCTTTTCTCTGTAAAGTCCCACTGTCCTAACTTATTTCCTTTTTCATCGTTCTCTTCACTCACTCTGCCTTTTTCTGTTTCACTCTCTAGACTGCCTTCCCATCCTCCTCAGGTACCTTTTCTTTCCTTTTTCTCTCTGCCTTTCGTTCATGCTACTATGGTATCAACGGTGGGACCTCCTAAGGAGAATTCGTTCTGCGATACTACTAATCTTGAGTATCGTTCTGTCAGCCGAGTGATCGAGGCGGCTTTCAATGCCAATGAGATCACTTTCCATGACATTGGCAACCACGTCACGTTACTAAGCTACAATCAGACCGTGCTGGATGGGCCTCGGCGCGGTTGTGGTCTATATGGATACCTTAGAGCATTGCTGCCTTAGATTCCCACTGTCTCCTTTTTCCAAGCTGTGCTGGCCTATTACGGGCTAAGCCTAACCGTCCTGCCTCCTACCCTATTTGACTCCTCCTGGGATTTGAGATTTTGTGCCTCCTTCTTCACATCGAGCCTAGCATTCCACTCTTATGTGTTTTCTGTCAACCTGCTAGGATGCCACCCAACTGGACTTTCCTTAAATTTAGGCATGATGCCCATAAGTTCTTGATTGACTTTCCTACTAGTGTCGACTGGACCCTGCTTGCCTCATTTTTCCTCAGTGTCAAGTCTCCTACCTTTAAGGTCATGTGCTTGACTTTACTATCATCGTGATGATCTATATGCAGCCTCCTTCAGCGATGATTTTTCCCTGAGTTCATCCAACTCCTCTAGGTTTCCCTGATTGCTTGGCTGTTTTCTTCCTGACTCATTTGCTCAACTACCCTTCTGCTAGGGACAATAACTTTAGGCAGGAGGATTCTCGGTGGCTGTCCTAGGAGTGGTCCCGTATGCCCACAACACACTTGCATGTTTTTCCTCCCATTCTCCTTTTGTCTGTCCCAACCTCCTTTTTAGGCCCTGCACGATTGTTCTATTTGTCACCTCTAACCACCTGTTTGACTAGAGGTGCGCCCGTGATGTGAACTGTTGCCTTCTGTTCAAGCCCAGACACCAAGATTTAAAAGAGTCATTGGCAAATTGTTTCCCACTGTCGCTAACTATCACTTGTGGGATGTCGAACATGCACACTATATTTCTCCAAGCACAGTTCGTGATCTTCCTTCCTGTTGCTTTTACTGCAGCCTCTGCTTACACTCACTTTGGGAAGTAATCTATTGCCACCACTAGAAAATGTTTCTTCCCCACTGGCTCTAGGAATGGTCCAGCGATGTCTCTCACCCATTTGGCAAAGGGCTAGGGCGATGTTATGTTGGTCATCCGCTCTGCAGGGAGCCTCTAGATCTTGGCATGCCTGTGCCACGTCTTGACCAAATTTTCCGCATCTGCTCTCATGGTTGGCCAATAATATCCTGCTCGCATAGCCCATA
This sequence comes from Rubia yunnanensis, assembly GCA_037428765.1. NCBI lineage: Eukaryota > Viridiplantae > Streptophyta > Magnoliopsida > Gentianales > Rubiaceae > Rubia > Rubia yunnanensis. The sequence continues at coordinate 19,727,880 of CM075068.1, read as the reverse complement.
TCACAACTTTTCTTGGTCCCTGATGACTTCTGCAACACCCTTCATGTATTTCACAGAGTACCGTGCCTTCCAGCTCGGGTTCTGTGCACTGAGCTATGGTTCAGTGTATCCCCTCTTGTACAACGAATTGCTTTTCCAGGTAAACTACAGTGCCTTCCTCTTGATTATTCTAGCTTCTATATCATCCGCTGGCAACATCCCATACTTCAGGTACACCCGGAGGGGTGTCGTCCAATTGGGTGTTGCATCCTGTATCGCCACCACTAGGACCGTCTTTGTCAACCTGCTTGTTAATTCATTGACCAACACCAACTTAGTCAAGTGGGCATGTGTTGGGGATGCCAACATGGTAAGCGTGTCGGCCCTTGTGTTCTGAGACCTTGGTGATATCAAATTCCTTGAACCTAGATTCGAAGCTCCTAACCTTGTCCCTGTACATCATCATTGTTGGCTCTCTGGCAGCGTACTTCCATTGTACTTGTTAGCCACCAGCATGGATTCTCCATAGGCTTGCAGCTTCTTCGCTCCTAATTTTTTGGCTATCTCCATGTCTGCTATCAGCGCCTCATATTCAGCCTCGTTGTTTGACGTAGGGAACTTAAAGCGCAGGGCGTAAGTTGCCTTCACACCCTCTGGGTATAATATTAACAGGCCTACTCATGCGCATTCCACTCTGGATGCTCCATCAACATACAACTTCCACACATCTGACCCTGTCAGGCAGCGTGAGTTCACTGTTTTGTCTTGGTCTTTTGCTTCTTTTGGTGTTTTCATTCTCTCATCTCTTGGCATTTCAGCCAAAAAGTCTGCCATTACCTACCCCTTCATTGCTCTCTTTGGGACGTACTCAATAGCGTGTTCTCCCAGCTCTACTACCCACTTCATTAGTCTTCATGAAGCCTTCGACTTAGTCAATATTGCCTTCAACGGCTGGCTGGTCAGTACTACCACAGGGTGTGCTTGGAAGTACTGCCCGAGCCTTCTCGCAGCATGAACCACAGCTAGCGCTAGCTTTTCCTGGTTCGTATACTTTCTCTCCTGACGAAATACACTAGTCGTTGAACTATATTTTCTTCCTTTACTATTGCTCCACTGACCACCTCCTCCCTGGCTGCCACATACAAGTACAGGGTTTCCCCTTTCTTTGGGATGGTCGGTGTGGGAAGATCTTTCAGGTAGGCTTTGAGCTCCTCAAATGCCATTTCCTTGAGTTCTCCCCAATGTATGCCCCATTCTTATCCACACACCATTTCAACGTTTTTAAGAAAGGGAGCGCTTTCTCTACTGCCTGGGACATGAAACGATTCATGGCTGCTAGCTTCCCATTCAGGCCTTGTATTTCCTTCACCGTGCCCGGTGACTTCATTTCCAGGATAGCTTTAATTTTCTTTGGGTTTTCCATCAGCCCTTCATTTTACACCATCTGCCTCAGAAACTTCACTACCACGCCAAACTAACATTTAGCTGGGTTCAAATTCATTCATATCAACCTGAAACACACTAGTGTTTCCCTGACATCCTCCAGGGAGGTCTCATACTGGCTGCTCTTTATAACCATGTAATCCACATACATCTCCACGTTTCTTCCAATCTGCTTCCGGAAGATTTTATCTACCACCCTTTGATATATGGCACCAGCATTCCTTAGGCCAAATGGCATCATATGGTAGCCAAAGGTCCTCTTCTCAGTAATAAAAGCAGTTTTTTCTACATCGCTCTCTAGCATGGGGATTCGGTGCTACCCCTTATATGCATTAAGAAGACATTTAATTGGATAATTAGTAAGAGCACATACATTTCGGTCTACAACTGGAAATAGGTAACAATCCTTGGGAAGGACCTTGTTCAGGTCCGTGTAATCCACGCACATCCTCCAGTTGCCATCCACCTTTTTACATGCACCAGATTAGCTAGCTAGGCTGGGTAGGGGATTTCTTGTAGGATCTCCGCTGTGACCAGCTGGCTCACCTCCTTGTTTACTGCCTCGTTTCTCTCCCTGCAGAGCATCCTCCTCTTCTGCTTCACCGTCTTATGAGCCAGGTCCACCTTCAACTTATGGCAGCCCACATTTTTTTGGACTCCTCTCATGTCCTCCGGTCTCAATGAAAAGGCATTCTTGTTCTCCTTTAGAACCCTTATCAGCTCCCTTTAACCTCAAGAGGAAGCGACATGCCTACCTGCACCATCTGGTCTCCATTTATCTTTATTGCTTCCACTTCTACGTCCAATTTTGATGGATCACCTCCACTCAAGGATAGTTTCCCAGCCTCTCCCGGCATGTACCATCATCCCCTCACTTCCGCTTGCTGAGAGAAATTTTGTGTTATTCCCTAGCTTTTGCTGATCCCCTTTAACAGCTGAAATCCCCCTCTTGTAGGGAATTTTATAAGAAGGTGCAGGGTTGACACAATCACTTTCAGCAGGGCTAGGGCCGGCCTGCCCAAAATCATGTTGTATGGGTTGTTTGCTTTCACAACTATGAACGCCATGTCCACAGTCTTGCTCTTCTCTCCCTCCCCCACCGTTACAGGGAGGAGTATGGTCCCTTCATGCCATATTATTCTTTCTGCAAAGTCCACCAATGGAATCTCTGTTGGCTCCAACTTCCTCATTGTGTTCTCTAACTTCTCAAAAAAAAACTCAAGTACATAATCTCTGTCGAGCTTCCGCTATCCACATACGCTCGATGAATTCTTTTGTCCATCATCCTTACTGTTATCACTATAGCATCTCCTCCTACTGGTATGTCCGGTAAGGGGTCACTGGAGTCAAACGTTATTTCTCCATTTGGCCCTAGTTTCCTGTCTTTCAGCGTCGGTTGCGGGGTCTGCAACAATGAGCCTTTCGCTGGAATTTTGTTCTGCCTCCAGCACTCCCTCCTTTGATGGCATATATGCCTATCACTGTGACTGGCCTGCCGTCCTCCATTGGGGAATCCTACCTTTGCCTTTTTCCTTGCTCATCCTTGACTTTGGCTCTGGCAACCTTCTTGCCTCTCTCTCGTCTGCTTTCTCTGTCTGGGCTTCTATCCTTGCCTTGTCCCTCCTATCTGCGAGACCCTCCGTACTTATTCTTCCCTCGCCAGGTGAATTTATTATGAGCCTAAGCGCTCTTTGCCAGATGCTCGAGCTCGCCACTCTGGACGCAGTCCTTAATGTTGTGCTTGAAATGAATGCAGTCATACGTATCATGGCCATGGTCATCATGATAATCATAAGACTGGGATTTACTCATTTTCTCACGGTCCTTCTTCATCTTTGGCGGCACATCCCAGATATTCTTCCCTGTATACAGGGCAAAAATCTCCTTGGGTGTCTTGATGAGTGGTGTGAAGACCATTTCCAACCTGTTGAACCCGCTAGGCAAAAGTGGGGCACCCAACTTGACACATGCCGCTTTCTTTGCCTTCCCATCCATCTCAGTCCTTCTTTGTCCCTAGCCAACCTACGTCTCTTTCCTCCTCTTGTTAGCCACGCCCCTTTGTTGAAGTTCCATACTCTCTTCATCAGGTCATCAATTGTTCTTGGTGGGTCTAGGGTGTAATCCCTCGGCAATAGTTCATGCCTCAAGCCATTAATGAACGTGTCAATAGAACTGGCTGCTCATTTCCTCTACCGATGAAGCCTAATCATTGAAGTGTTCCCAGTATGCCGACAACATCTTTGTCGGCTTATGCTTGATAGCTAGCACCTCGAAGAGCGTCTTCTGATATTTCTTCCTCTTCATGAAGCGTACTAAGAACTTTCGTTCCAACAAACTATAGCTGTCAATAGTCTCGTACTTTAGGTTCTTGAACCACACCCTAGCTACTGATGTCCGAGTGGTTGTAAACACTATGCACCAAATGGCCTGCGGTATCGCAAAGGTAGCCATATTGGTACAGAACGTGTGCAAGTGATCCTCCGGATCCGCCTCAATGTTATACTGCCCCAAGTTCATTAGTATCTTCAACTTCGAGTAGGCTATGAACATCTGAATCCTCCGGGTGAAGGGGGATCCCCTGCTCTCATTCTTTGCCTCAAACTCTAGCTTGCTGACTGGGGCATTCTCCCTATCATTTTTCTTTATCTTAAGCGGTGACACATAGCCTTCCCGCCACTTGCGTTCCTCTATGGTCTCTTCCCTTGCAACTGGATCTCTCCTTCTAGAGCAGGCCTTGCTTAAGGCCGTCTCCGAGCCCTTATCCTTCCAGCTGGCCCCCTGCTCTCTGCTTCCCGCTCAGGGAACTACTGCGTTGCCTGCAGATCCGCACCTTTCTGCCTTGTCTCACCATTCTGACTGTCCATTATGCTCTTCATCCTCCTCAACATTTTGTTCTAAGATGCTAGGAGCACCTGAATTACCTCTGAGTTTGCTAGCTCCGTCGATGTGTGTAGCTGGTGCCTCTCCCTCGTCGACATCAGAGTCGGGGTTGAGTCCTCCTCTAGGTCCGTCACATCCTCCATCATCACTTGATTAAGTAGATTTCCCGTTGGTTGTGCCTCCATGTCGTTTGAGCTGCGTGGATTCTAAAAGGAGTACATCGATCCTCACAGACGGCGTCAATGTTAATGCCAAAATTTGTATCTCTACCTAGAGAGGATCTCCTTGTGTCCAGTTTGCTTCAAGGCAGGTAGGCAGGCGCAGGGCCTTGCCTGCTCCGACGCACTGGTTAGCCATGAACATTGTATAGAGGGGATCTTAGATGAATGGTAATTTGGATTGTAAGTTACCTTTTTTTTGCCATGCTTCCTCTTTATTTTATGTGTTTTGGCGGCTGATAGGATGCCTTTCATACGCAGGTCCCATCAGCCACTTGTTGGACACGTTGCCTTCTTCCTTCCTTTTCATCAAGTTTTGGGCCGCAAGGTTGTGGGTTTAGCCTTATAGCCCATACCTTATCAACCCCCATTTTACATGCTCTAACAAGCTCGTACTTCTTCATCTATGCATTCCTCTACTAAAACCCAGAAAAACCTTAAGAATAAAATAAAAGCTACAAATTTGAGACCCCTAACCTTCAAGGCATGAAGCCCACACCAAGTCTGAATTGGTGAATCACTATATCACGTCCTGTATTTTACTTGATTACGCCATGTATTTTTACTATTGAATATACAATATGTATTTTAAATTTAATTTTAAAAATAAAATAAGTTAAAAATAATATTAAATAAAATTTTAATTTAAACACATTACCACCACCACTGAAGGTGTTTCCCGACGATGGTGCACAACGGCCGGTGGTGCTTTGCCCACGATGGAGATGGTCGTCCACCGCTGGTTTGTCTTCTCCAGTGCTGGCGGTACTGGTTTGTCTTCTCTGGTGCTAGCGGTGCTAGTTCGTCTTCTCCGCTGCTGGTGACACTAGTTCATCTTCTCTAGCGACTCTGGCAACTGGTTCGTCTTCCCCATCCCCATCTCTTTCCCCGTCCACGTCCTCGTTCTTCCCCATCCCCGTCCCTGTTCTCCTCCTTCCTTATCGCTGCCTTCCCCGTCCCCATCCCCGCCATCCACATTCTCCTCCTCTGGAAACTCTTAGTTTCCTTGCCTCATTCTCCTTCTCCGATGACTCTCATTTCCCGACCTAATTCGTGTCGCATGGTTCTCGTTCCCTATCCCTGGTCTGGATCTTGTCGCCCGGTTCTCCTCCTTCCTCTTTCCTTCTCCCATTTTTTTTTCTTCTTCCGGTTCTCCTCCTTCCTTCCTTGCCTTTCCCATTAGCCCATCTCGTAGACCCACTCCCATCACCAGCCCAGAGATTTCTCAGGCTGGGTTTTGTTAGGACCGGCAGTGGCGGTGGCAATAGTTCTGGCGGTGCTGGTGGCAGTGGCAGTGGTTCTGACGATGTAAGCGGTGGCTCCGCCAAGGGAAGTGATTTCAGCGCCGGCAGTGGCGAGCTGTTGGTGGTGGCTTTGGCGTCGGTGGAGATGGACCAGTGGCGGAGGTGGCACCGGCGGTGGCAGTGGTGCCAACGGTGGCAATATTGTTTTTGTTTTTTTGGTTTTTTTGTTTTATTTTGAAAATTTAAAATTAGTATTATACATGTATATACGTATTATAGCGTAACCTAGTAAAATACAGGGCATGATATAGCAACACCCAAAAATTGAGACCTCTTCCCATGTGCTGCTGCTGACCCTAAAACATGGATGAACTGTTCATGTGATGCTGATTGCCCAAATTTGTGGGATCACTCATTTTTTCTGGTGATTCAAAGTGATAATAATTGTGGTTTACCAATTGATAGTCCTAACACTTTTATATACGATTAATACTTCCTCTGTCTAATTAATTTTTATTTATTTATGATCTTTAATAAACTTGTTTGACCGTTAATAGACGTTACGTTGAATCTAACAAATCTTACATGATATTTATATGTATATTATTTGAAATTTAGGGTCAGAGTTTACAAATTTTAACTTTAAAAAAGTAAATAAGCAAGTTTTAGTGGGACAGATGGAGTATTTACATGAAAAAGTCTATTCTAACCTTATACCCTAATAGTTTTATTTCTAGTACTCCCTCTATTTTTTAAAGTTTGACACACTTACCATTTTTGTATGCTTTTCTAAGATTGCCACATTTCATTTTATGGGAAAAAAATACATCATTCTCAACCACTCATTAAATTTTTTACTCTCCTCAATCAATTCCCTCCACACATTTCAACTTACAAAAAAAAAACCTGAAACTATGGTGCCAAATATAGTGAAACAAAAGGAGTATTTAAAATTGTAGAATTTAGAAAACGTACTATTCTTCTCTTCTCCTATGCTTTTAATTGCCCTATTTAATTCATCTATTTTTAAAATGTATTTAATTCATCACGCATATGCCAGAGAACCATTACAGGCTAGGCCTCACCCTTCTATTCCTAGTTATTCACAGGGTCCAGTATATTCGTTACCTCTGCTAGCTCCATCTGCTCGTACCTTCGACTTGGCCTATCCAGGAGCAGCGTATAGAGTAATGTCCCCTTCTACCATGCAAGGATACAAAATTATGGGAGTTAGTCAGGGGCTGTACAATCCCTATGTCCAACCACCTTCACCACCAGTATACCCAAACCTCGGACAGCCTTGGATGAACCCCGGCTACGAAGTGACTCAACCTCCTTATATGCCACAGTTGGGCGGTCACGACAGGGGCTGAACTTGCCAGGGGGGCAACAGGATCCCCCCTCGGATGCAAGTGAATCATTAAGAAGGGAATTGGATAGGTTGATTGGCCTCTTGGGCCAGGCTGCGGGGTCTCCTTTCAGCGCGATGATCACGGGGGTTCGATGGCCAATAGAAGTGAATCCCCCGGAAGGACTTCCCACATACAGTGGTGAGATTGACCCTCAAGAGTTCATCATGAAATTCCTAGGCTTGATGAGTTCAAGGGATTTTGATAAGAAATTGACATGCAAACTGGTAGGTAGCTACCTGCGGGGAAAAGCACAACAGTGGTTCAATAAGTTGCCAAGGGACTTGCTTCGATCATATCGAGACTTCAGTAGAGCCTTGTTGAGCTAGTATGCACAGAAGAAGAAGTTTACCAAAACCCTGTTAGAACTCTACCAATCAAAGCAAAAGATAGGGGAAAGCACAGAAGCCTTCTACCATTGGTATGTGGACAAGAGCTTAGGAGTGATAGAAACAACGGAGAAGGGGGTAATCCAGGGGTACCTACTGGGGATAAAGGACCTAGAATTGTACAAGAAGCTGAGTAACAATACCCCCAAGACTTTGCAAAAACTTTAGGAGGTTGTAGAGCAGTACTCGAGGGTAGAGGAGACAACTATAAGGAAAAAGGGAAGGACGGTCGAACCTATAAGAAAACGGGAAGAAATGTAGAGTATAGAGGAAAAGGAATGGTCGAACCCATAAGAAAACCATTTGAGAGGTATAATCCATTGCCACTAACGCTCAGAGAAAGATCCCCTGCACAGATCTTAAGCATACATAGAGGGTTGTTCCGAGCACCCCCACCCTTGTAGAGTTTGTACAACTTAGTTGCAGTCCGGGGGACAACAAATTGATATTGTGATCATCACATGGATTACGACCATGACACAAATGATTGCATGCAGTTAAGGATGAAGATCAATAGGTGTGAGCGGGGAGGATGGTTCAGAGGGCAAAGCCACAAGAACCAGGCTGACCCCTCGAGGGCCCGAATAAACAAATGGTAGCCTTATAGAAGGAACAAAAAAACAATGGGGGTAGAGGAGATAGAAGGCCACAAGAACAGGCGATTCAGGATAGGGAGAGAAGGAAGGGAGGCAAGATAGACCCAATGAGCAATAGGAGGGAAATTAAGATAACCAAAACAGAGAAAATCCACTCGTGCAAAGGGTAATTAATGTCATCAATGGCATGGTGGGAGAGAGATCTTCGAATGATGTGATAAGAGCATAGGCACGAAGGGTCCCTGCGGAAGAGCCCAGTCACATGAGGTTTCGATCGGATGAGACGGTCACTTTCTCGGAAGCGGATGTCGTACCAGACCAAACACCCCATGAGGATCTTATGGTAATTTCAGCCATTATTGGAACATCTTTGATAAAAAGGGTATTCGTTGATGACGAAAGTGGGGTAGAAGTGATGTTTTCTTAGTGTTTTGACCAATTGGACATGGGGCACAAAAACTTGAAAATGTCCACCTCTCTTTTATCCGGATTCATGGGAAATCCAATATTTCCTATAAAAGAGATACCGTTACATGTTTGGGTAGCAGATGGTGACAAAGGGGTGACCATCAGATGTGATTTCTCTGTCGTGAATGATCTTTCCCCTTATAATGTGATTTTAGGAAGGCCATGGATGTGCCAGGCTCGGGTGGTCTGGTCTTCCTATCACCTGATGATGAAGTTCCCAACTGAGAAAGGGGTGGCATCCATTCGAGGAGATCAAACTATGGCTCGGAAAGGTAACCTTAAGGCAGTACGGGAAGTGAGAAGGCAAAGGGATGTAGCGACAGTACATGCAGATGTGGAATTGACTGATACAATACAGATGCCTATTCGGGATACAGGGTCAGTAGCTGTTGGGAAGAAAATTCCTGAAGATGTAAAGAGGAGACTAAGAGCCTTATTGGGAGAATATGGAGACGTGTTCTCGTGGGATACCTCTGACCTAACGGAAGTACCTTCGAGTCTTGCACTGCATAGGCTAAATATTAACCCCTCGATTAAACTAGTGAAGCAGAAGAGAAGGGTGTTTGCTACTAAAAGAGCTGAAGAAATTAAAGAAGATGTGGAGAAGTTGTTGAGGGCAGACGTCATCGAGGAGGTGTTCTACCCTGACTGAATTACTAACCCACTCATGGTTCCAAAGCATGATGGAGCATGGAGAATTTGTATAGAATTTACTGATTTAAATAATTATTGCCCCAAAGATAGTTACCCATTGCCCCCAATCGACAAACTGGTGGAAGCCATAATTGGATATCAGATATTGGCATTTTTTACGCGTATAAGGGGTATCACCAAAATCCTCATGGCGGAGGAAGACAAGGAAAAATATCATTTATTACCGATGTAGGCACGTACTACTATAAAAATATGCTCTTTGGCTTAAAAAATGTTGTGGCTACTTACCAGAGGTTGATTGATAGACTGTTCAGAGGGCCATTAGGGAATAACATGGAAATATATGTGGATGACATAGTTGTCAAAAGCAAAAATTATGAAGAATTCTTAAGAGACCTGGAGGAAACATTCAGTAGGCTTTGAGGGACTAATTTGAAGTTGAACCCATGTAAGTGCGTTACTAGTGTGGGGGCGGGGACGTTTCTTGGATTCATGGTCTTAGATAGAGGGATTGAGGTAAACCAGGAAAAGATCAAAGCTTTGAGGATAATTAAAACCCCATAATCAATAACGGATGTACAGAAGCTTACATGGTCTCTAGCAGTGTTGAGCAGGTTCCTATCGAAGGGGGCGGAGAAGCACTTACCCTTCTTCGTTGTCCTTCGAAGTGCAAAGAAGTTTGAGTGGAGTGGCAAGTGCAACGAGGCATTCAAGCAGTTGAAGAAACACTTGGGGACATTACCTGCCTTGATGAAACCAGACAAGAATGAGATGCTATACTTGTATATTTCCGCATTGTCGTTGGCAATCAGCGTGGCCCTGGTAAAAGAAAAAGGAAAGGTTCAACATCTGATTTACTTTGTCAGTCATGCTTTGTAGGGGCCAGAGATGAGGTATATAGTTCTCGAGAGGTTGATTTGAGCCCTAGTACATGCAGCCAGAAGATTGAGACCCTACTTCTAGGGACACAAAATAGTGGTGCTCATGAACCACCCTATTCGACAGATCCTGCTGAGGCCAGAGATTTCAGGAAGAATGATGAAGTGGGCAGTGGAATTAGGAGAGCATGATATCCAATATCAACCTCGAGTTGTGATTAAGGGACACGCACTGCCAGACTTCATAGTGGAAACTACAGACCCCCTCGAGGTATATTTGGATCCCATTTGAAAGGTGGAAGGGAGCCAAAGAAGGGTATGGAAGTTGTATGTGGATGGTTTGTCACATTTAGGAGGAAGTGGAGCTGGGGTTCTGTTAACTAGCCCCAGTGGCAGAGATTACCCTTATGCATTAAACTTTGCATTCAAAGTAACTAACAGTGAGGCTGAGTATGAGGCACTGATCACTGGATTGTACCTTGCAAGGGAGCTGCAGGTGGAGGAACTAGAGGTTTTCACTGACTCTCAAATTGTGGTTCAGCAGGTGAATAGAGAATACAAGGCTAGAGAGCGTAACTTGAAGAGATACCTCGAGGTAGTAAAGAACCTGTTAAAAATTTTCAAATCTTATGCTTAAATGCAGGTTTCGAGAGAAAGCAATCATAAAGCTGACGCTCTAAGTAAGCTCACTTCTTCGGATTTGGGAACCCAATCCAAGAAGCAACTACTCATGGAAACTTTGAGCATATGAAGTTTTGAAGAACTTGTGGTTATGGCGTAGAAGTGAAAAACTCCTAGATGACACCGTTCGTGGCATATCTTTGAGTGGGTGTCCTGCCGGAAAATGAAGTGGATGCCAGAAAGATAAGCTTGAAAGCTCCAATGTATGTGTTAAATGTGCCCATTTTATACAGTTATATTAGGACTTTTGGGATTAACTTTTGTACACTTTTGTGCTCTAATTGTGAAATTTTACCTTGAAATTATCTAAGGAGGGTTAAAAGTGACTTTTGCATTTTTATCACTTTTAAGAGAATTTTGTGTGACAAGGTAATTTGTTTGAAAACTTTGAAGACTTTGAAGAATATCTTTGAAGATTTGAAGACTTGGATTGGAGCTTTTTGAAGATATGAAGAATTGAAGAAGTGAAGAGAAGAGAATAATATGAGATATAAAAGAGAAAGAAGAAGAAAAAGACACAATGCAAAATTCTGGCACCCGTCGCGAGTCACGACTATCTGTTGCGAGTCGCGACGGACTGGTGGCCAGAATTTCACCTTATCTTCTTTGTACTATAAATACCATTCTCTTTCCTCCTCTTCAACAGCTTTTGCCCAGCTCGTTTTCTGCATTTTTGGGCTTGAAAACCCTAGGTTTTCTCCTCTTTCTTTTCTTAGGTTTTGTAGTTTAATTATGTCTTTTAGTTCTCTAGCTTAGTTTTATCTTGGGAGCAAAGGATTGAAGCTTCCATTTTTATGTAGTAAGAACCATTATATCTATCTATTTGAGGTTTTTGCTATTGTTCACTTATTGAGCTTTGAAGGTTAATTGTTAATTGCATTGATGTTGTTGGGAGCTTGAGTATATGAATTGCTTGCATGATTGCTTGTTAGGGTTGGGAGAAAGTAGCTAATTCTCCCCTCTTTTAATGTGGAATCCAAGAGCATGAGTTAGAGCTTCTTAAATGATGTTGGTGTGTTGATAATTGCTAGATGAATGTGATGATGTCGAATTCGTTGTCATGTTCATTTTAGGTAGCAAATGAGAGAGGTCTATGAATGTCGATCGTTCTTGACTAATCTTGTGTAAATGCATGAATTGGTTAAATGCTTAGACACGGTGTAGTGTTTATAAGTGTTGCTAAGCTTGTTGATTCTTTGTGCTAAATGCCATCAATGGGATACTCTTAGCAATAAGGGAGTCATTGGTGAGGTTTGACAAGAGATGTCAAATTCACTCTTGCAAACTACTATCTAAGAAGGATAGGAGATTTATCTTCACAACAAGTAGTTGAAGTAGTGAATAGATCGTCTCACTCATTCTTGAATCCTTTGTTATTTAGCATTTATGTATTATTGATGCTATATTTCACTTTATTTATGTCATATGTTGTTTGAGAATAGGAAGTGTTTTTATGATTGAAGTGTTAGGGTGTTAGGAAAGTGACGAATTCCTTAGCTCCTTTGCATGAAAATCTAGGAACGTGAACTTAGAAATTTTTATGCATAAGGTGTTGTGATTCTTGCTAGATGGGTATGTTAATGTTAAGCCAAGTGACGAATGTGATAGAATGAGTGAATGGTTCAATGATCTACATTATGTTTGGAAGTGGATATCCCTTTCCCCCAAGGCTTTATCTTTGTAGTTTTAAACCCCTTTTTCTTTAGTTTTGTTTGATGATTAGCATAGTTACTTAACCTTGCTAGTTATCTTGTCTTTTGATTTCATAACTTAGGACAACCAACCAACCAACCCCCCCTCCATTTACATGCTTTTATTTGTATGTACATATGTCTACTACTAGCCTAATATCAACCTTTTTGTGCCTAAACGCTTAGGAATATCCCTCTTCTTCGTGGACGACCCCGACTTACCGCTATCTACCTAGTTGTAGATAGTAAGCATAAAAGGGCTTATAAATATTAACTTTGAGAGGTACGGCGACAGCTTCCCAATGTTGTAGGAAGAAATGTTGTGCAGAAGGGGTCATTTGCAGTCATTACTTCGATGCGTTAACACTCATGAGGCCGATTATCTCATAAAAGAGGTCAACAAAGGGGTATACTGCAGCCACCAGGGAGCCAGGTCTGTGGCGAAGAGGCTCATTCGAGCGGGATTTAACTAGGCGACGATGTTTGAGGATGCTAATCGATATATTCAGGCTTGCCACCAGCGTCAGAGACATGCCCCTATAACACATGTTCCACGGGAAGAGATGAGAATCATTTATAGTTTGTGGTCATTTGACAAGTGGGGGATCAATCTAGTGGGCCCTTTTCCAGAGCGCCTTGAAAATTTAGACACTTAATAGTGGCTATTGATTATTTCACAAAATGGGTAGATGCTGAGCCCCTGACAAACATAAGAGGAAAAAAATTCATCTCCTTTTGCTGGAAGAACATTGTATGCCATTTTGGAATCCCAAGAACGATCATTACAGAAAACGAAACACAGTTTGCTCAGGGTCCCTTCAAGAAGTGGTGCAAGGAATATCACATTAAGCAAAAAGTGACATCTGTTTACCACCCCCTAGCTAATGGACAAGTGGAAGTAACCAACAGAAGGATAGTAAATGGAATACCTCGAGGGGGCGGAAGGTAACTGGATATGGGAATTACCCAATTTGTTGTGGGAATATCGGACAACTGAGTCTTCCACTACTGGGGATACGCCTTATAGTCTAGTATATGGCTCGGAGGCAGTAATCCCTACAGAAATAGGTGTTCCTATCCCAATGATGATGGCTACTACAAATGAGACAATCAATCAGCAGAACCAATGTCTAGATTTGGATATGGTGGAGGAGAAGAGAGAGTTAGCTTCTCTACATGAGCCCAAAGTCAAAGAACGGGTCAAAAGATACCATGACAGAAGGGTAAAGAATGTGTTATTTAATCCCGGGGACTTGGTAATGAGGAGAAATGAGAAAAGTATAAAGGAACCCGAAGGAAAGTTAGCTAAGCAGGCTGTTTCCAAGAACATGTGTCTTACATGAATAAAATGAGTTCCGCGATAATCAACAACTCATCGTGGTCACAGTTTCCTTAGGAATACTCATGAGTGCTCTAGAAAGACAACCCTTAAAAGTATTTCATAAAATTAAATCAAATCCTTTACACTCACGTAGGTCCTTCCATCAAGTCTCATTAGACCACCCAATCAGGGCTATGGAAGGATTAAAACGATTCATCCTCACATAATTTCAGTGAACCCCACAAGTCCGTCACAAATTAGAACTATCTTGGATTCATTAAGAGCTTTAAGCTCGTCCTCACAACGTACACATATCATAGAAATGGGTAGGTTTTGTACTTTTGCGAATCTTTTCTCGGTTTCGTTTGACTTCAATTCGTTTGAGAAAAACAAGAGTATCCACCAAGAATTTTTCACGTAGCGGGATTTTAACCTCATTCCCCTTGATGAATCTAGGACTATCTTTCTACTTAGTCCTTTAGTAAATGGATCGGCTAAATTTCTTTCTGGCCTTACGAACTATAAAGCCAGTACACCAGTCTCAATTATATTTCACACATTCATGCCGAATGTGTATGTCTTTTCTTACCATTGTAAGCCTCATTTTGGGCAACACCTAGGGCTGCCTAAGAGTCACATAAAGGTGAGACAGTTGGAGTGGGTTTCCCCCGAATACCTACCAGTAATAACCTAAACCATTCAACTTCTTATCATGCCAAGTCTAGAGCTATAAACTCAGACTCCATTGTAGATCATGCTATACAAGTCTGTTTTGAAGATTTCCACGAAATGGCAGCTCCTCCTAAGGTAAATATATAACCCCTAGTGGAACTTACTTCATTATTATCGGTTACCCAGTTTGTATCATAATACCATTCCAAAACAGCAGGATATCCTACAAAATGCAATCCTAAATCCACAGTTCCTTTTGGATATTTTAGTAAACATTTAGAGAAAAGTGCACATATAACCCTATATAATTGATGAAAGTGCAGATATAACCCTGCAATAATGAAAGTACAGATATAACTCTGCGATAATTGAAAGTGCAAATATAACCCTGGTCAGTCAATGCCGGAAATAATGGCTTTAAGGTTATATTTGCACATATGTATAATAGTTAGGATTATATTTGCACATATGTATAATAGTTAGGGTTATATTTGCACTAAAAAATAACTCAGGGTTATATTTTCACTTTCTCCAACATTTAGGGTTATATTTGTATATTACCCAAACATTTAAGGGCAACCCTATGTTATCCACTAGGATTGTGGGTGTACCTACTTTGTCTACTCACAACATAGACAATATCAGGTCGAGTGTAGTTCAATAAGAACATTAAACTACCAATAAATTTTGCATACTCCCCTTGAGACACACTTCTTCCTTTATTTTTCTTTAAGTGAATATTGGAATCATAAGGAGTTCTTATTGGCATTACATCAAAGTTATTAAATTTTCTCAACACCTTTTTCAACATAGTGACACTAGAATAGAATGAAACCATTATCTTTCACAGTAAATTTTACCCCCTAAAATGACATCAAACTCCCATAAATCTTTCATTTCAAATTTAGAGGATAAGAATCTTTTGGTTTCATTAATAGCATCAAGTTCATGTGTAGCAAGTTTGACATTTTTCCAATTGACCTTTTGGCAAGTTAGGTAGCAAGTTCATGGGTTGCATTCGTATAAGTGAATTTTTACTAACATGTCCTAAATGTGCATACCAAATATCAAAAGATTCAACAATATAAGCAGAAGTAGATGCTTCATTAATAGCAGTGGTGTTCACAACAAATAGCCCCCTAGACATGTATCCCTTTCCCACAAATTGGTCATTTTGAGTGATAACTAGCTTGTCAGCCTAAAACACTAGTTTGAGATCGGCCTTGTTAAGCAAACCAGTAGATATCAAGTTTCTACGTAGTGACGGAACATAGAGAACATTTGAAAGAGATAAATTCTTTCCGGATGTCAGTTTAAGAAAAACCTTACCTTTACTGAGAATTGGGGCATTGCTTGAGTTTCCCATGTACACTTGTTTACCAGTAGTGACCTCCTCGAAAGTTGCAAACAGGTCCCTGTTTGCGCAGAAGTTTTTGGAGGCTCCAGCGTGAACGATCCAGTCCATCTTGTTTTCGACCAAGTTGATTTCAGAGACTACATCAAAAATGGTCTCCACTTGTTCATCTTCGGCGAGATTAGCTTGAGGTTTTTTTGTTCTAGTTGGGTTTGTTGGCGGCGTCCTTGTACTGATAGCACTGGTAGGCTCAATGACCGGGTTTGCTGCAGAAGTAATAGGCTGCCTTGGACTTCTTCATAGTTGACCCAGTTTTCTTGAAGGTTCCACCCTTTTTTACTGGGTTGATTCCTTTCTTGAAGGTACCAGGGGACTTAGACCTGTCAACATTTCCAGATTCTACAAGGTTAGCTTTAACCGAATCGGAAAAGGAAGAAAATCTTTTATCTTTGAGGTGATTGGCTTCCGCAATTTTCATGTGGCTGACATGTTCCTCTAGAGTCATATCTCGTTTCTTGTGCTTGAAGTGGTTGTGATAGTCAGACCAAGACTCTGGTAGCCTCTCGATGAGTACGTTGGCCTGAAGGATGTCGTGCATGGTCTTGCCTTCTGCAATTACTTTGGCGGTTTTCGTACTCATGGACCTGGTCTATAATGGGTTTGTTGTCCACCATTTGGAAGATCATCCAGTTCCCACCACATTTTTTTCTTCCCTACATCATTGGTGCCATGATTTATCATCATTGTTTCCCATATTGACTTAGCAAATTTGTTGGCGATCAATAAGTCAAAAATGAGATTGGTCATGTTGTTGAGAAGATGGCCCCTAGCGGTTTTGTTATATTTCTCATACTTGAGAATGGGGTTGGAAGTTTCCTTTGAAGGAACTTCAAGGGTCGTATCAATAGTTTGATTGGTGGTGGATGTAGCAGAAGAGATTTTTGGAGAATCAGTAAATGGGACGTAATCAACTTCCAGTATTTCAAGGAAAATCATAGCCCTTTGAGACCAGCGTTTGTAGTTAACACCATCCAGAGGAGGTATCTTCGAAAGCTCATTCAAAAATATCGTCTGACCAGACATAATTTGCGTTTAGGAAGTAAAATTGTTGGTAAATTTTATAATAATGAACGAAAATATGTATAATCCGTTGTGTGTCTGCAAAAACCTTCTGTAGAAAAAGAAAATTTTGTTTTGGCAGTAGCTAGAAAAGAATTTTGGCTTTTAAAATAGAACTAAGGGCAGCATGAAAATATAATTGCCTTTGAAACAAAATTCGCCTAACCCGTGGTGCAAGGTTCAACACAGGCGCTTGTTTCCCAAGGTACCACACAACCTCACCAACTAGTGCACTCAAACAGTGAGGAGGAACTCTTATTATATGCTTAGAACTCAGAAACTTTGAAAGCATGAGAATGAGAAGAAGAGAGTAGAAATGTGTGCTTGATCTGCTTCCCGACTGCATTTTTATAGGCACCCAAGACAACACCCAGACCTTGAAAATCTGGAACGTTGGAAGCTGCTCCGCACGACTGGGAACGTGGAGTTAGTTCCACCATGACTCACTAGTTTTGGTAACAAATGGATAAATGGACTGAGTAAATATAAGCTGACCGAGTGTATATAGGAACTGTAACGACCCGGTTAAAAAAACTTTAGGGTTTTACTTCAACGAGGTAAAAATGGGTGTTCAAAGGTAAGGAGAAAACTTAGGGATAAAATTTTTAAACGTTTTTGATCATTTGAAAAGTCTCATAAAGCTAGACTCTCAAACTGACCGGGACCAAAAAATTAATATAGGCCTACGACCCAACCCGACCCATCCGTTCGTCTGTCCTCCTGCCTGGCCACTTCAGGGGCGGTAGGCGGCAGCGGCGGCATGTGCGAGGGGTATTTATTTCTCTTGCTCATTCAAAGTAGAAGAGAAACATTTCCATATTTAAACGACCCACGTCCCTTCTAAACGTCCCATGTGAGAATAAGAATAGGGACAAAGTTTTTCTCTTTTTCCTTTAAAATTGATTTTGGGTTGATTGACCCATTTGCATTGCTAACAATCCCCCAGTAATGCAAAAGGGAAAAAGGTAATTTTTCTGAGCATGTGAAAGTTCGACACTTAAACATCAGTATCTTGCGGTTGAACTAATGCATAGTGATAGAGGTTGGGCCCAAGAAGGGCAATGGGCCATAGGTGTGGTGGCCTAATCAGGGTATTATTAAATACTCTGGAATGGTTGTCATATTTACGAGGTATCAATGGCAATAATTAAGGAAACCATTATTTTATTCTTGTTAATAAAACGTGAAAGTCTTTTATTAGATCAACTAACGGTTAGAAAATTATGAAAAATATTGTTTCAATAATTTTTAAAATTCAAATTATAATTATTTATACATTGAGAAACATTTTACTCTAAGTTTTTTAAAGTGCAAAATATTATGGTTGATTTTATTGATGATACAAAGGTGCTATATATAAACACCATATACAATCACAAATGGAAAATGATTCTATCTAAGGTAAAAGATATACACAAAATATAACAAAATATCTCCTTAACACTCCTCCTCAAGTTGGAGTATGTGGATCGCAAATGTCCAACTTGTCAAGAAGAGTTTGAAATGACTGTCGTCTAAGGGCCTTATTAAATAAATCTGCAGGTTTACTGGAAATGTAAATATAATGAGTAATGACTTCACCAGACTGTACAAAATCACCAACAAAGTGGCAGTCAATCTCAATATGCTTCGTATACTCATGAAACACAATATTGGCTACAATATGAAGGGCTGCCTGATTAACGTAGTATAAACGCATAGGAAAAGAGTTTCCTATTCCTAAATCACGAAGAAATAACTTAAGCCAAATTAGCTCACAACAAACAACAGCCATGGTGCGATACTTAGCTTCTGTGGAGCACCGAGAAACAGACGGGTGTATCTTTGTCTTCCAGGAAATAAGAGATTCACCAAGCATAACAATATATCCAGTCAAAGAACGACACGTAATTGGGTAAGCTGCCCAGTCAGAGTCACAAAAAGCAATAAGCTGAAGAGAGCTTTTAGCAAAAAGAAATAAACCTTGACCTGGATGGCTCTTCAGAAAATGTAGCACGCGCAGAGCAGCCTACCAATGTGCCACTCGCGGCTTCTCCATGAAATGTTCCAGAGTGTGCATAGAATAACTAAGCTCCAGAAGAGTGATAGTCAGATAAATCAGTTCTCTAACAAGCAAGCGATATTGCGCAAGATCAGTGTAGAGGCGACCATCTGCCGACGCCAAGTTGTGTTGTTGCTCCATCGAAAAGTCTGTAGGCTTGGCAGCTAACAATCCAGTATTAGCCAAAATATCAAGAGCATATTTTCGTTGAGACAAAAACATACCATCAGGCCTCCGAGCAATCTCAATACCCGAAAAATACTTAAGAACACTAGGATCTTTCATATGAAAGTAAGAATTAAGATACTTCTTGAACTCAATCATCAAAGTTGAAGAAGATCCAGCAATGATCAAATCATCAACATAAACCAAAACATGCAAGGAAACTCCATTATGCAAATAAGTGAACAAAGGGTAGTTTGCCTTCCTCTGTACAAAGCCAAAAATGTTCAGGGTAGCAGCAAGTTTGGCAAACCAATTTCTGGGAGCCTGCCAAAGACCATAAAGAGATTTGTGAAGCTAGCAAACCAAACCACGCACAGGAAGAGAATAAACAGGATGAGGTGCATGTAAACCTTCTCATGCAGGTCGCAATCAGAAATGCACTGTGTACGTCAATCTAATGAAGACCCCAACTACGAATAACAGCAACTGCCAAGAATAAACAAACTAAGCTCGTCTGGGAAATAGGAGCGAAAGTCTCGGTGAAATCAGTGCCCTTAATCTGTCGATTGCAAGGGACAATCAGCCGAGCTTTTTAGCGCTCAATCGAACCATCTGACTTGTACTTAGTTCTAAACATCCCTTTGTTTCCAATATCATATTTATTAGGGGGCAGAGAAGATAGAACCCAGGTATTGTTCCGCTCAAGTGCATCAACCTCATCAGCCATTACTGCCTGCCAAGCCTCAGATAAGTAACATGGTTTGAGCCATATGTAACTGCAGCTAAAAATCTAGAATGAAAAACCAAAAAAAATATTAAATGGGTACCTGAAAACATATCAGACGGGGAAGAGAGAACAGAAAAGGGGGGGTTTATGGCGCAAGTAGCAGTGCATATGTAATCCTGTAATTTAACTGGAGCACAATAAAGGCGAGTATTCGGCGGTCGGAGAATCAACGGCAGCGAAGACTTTTCTGCGTGAAAACCGGTAGACTCAAAAGCAGATCTGCTCAGGAAAAATGAGCCGTGATGTTGGCACCAGCTTGACTGTTGGTGACCAAGGTGGGCGGCGGGAGGTAAAGGCATCGGCGGCGGGAGGTAAAGGCATCGGCGGCGTAGGCTGCGACGGAGCGGACGCTGGCGACAACATGATCGGAGTTGGCAGCAGGCGAGCAGCTGGTGGCGTCGGAGCAAGCGGGGTGGCATCATAGAAGGAAGATGGCAGAAGCAGCATCACATCCTCGGAAAGAGGAAATTCAGCAGTAGATGCATACGGATAGCAGTCTTCATAAAACACAACATCTCGGCTATCAAGCACAGTGCGAAACTCCAAGTCATAAACACGCCAAGCTTGCTTGTAAAGTGGATATCCCTGAAAAACACATTTGCGACTTCTGGATGCAAACTTATCACACAGCTTTGGGAGCTGAGACGTAAAGCACAAACAACCGAACACATGAAGATGACTATAGTCGGGTGCGCGACCATGAAGAAGTTGTTGAGGTGAACGGCCATTCAACACCAGTGTTGAAGTATGATTGATAAGGTAAGCAGCACTAAGGATGCATTCTCCCTAGAAGTCAATAGGCAAATGAGCTTGGAAACGAAGAGCACGAGCCACGTTTAAGATGTGGCGGTGCTTCCGTTCCACTCGCCCATTCTGTTATGGCGTGTAGACAGTGGATGTCTCAAACCTTATTCCTTTCTCATCAAAGTAACGTCTGAGAGGAATAAAATCGGTTCCATTGCCAGCTCTAACTCATTGAACTCAATGGAAAAATTGTGTCTGAACGAGAGCAAGAAACTCCTTCATCTTGGCAGGTACATAAGCCTTAGAGACTAGTAAATAAACTCAAACAACTCGGGAATAATCATCAACAATGGTTAAGAATGAAAATTCTCCACTAGAAGAAGGTGAGTCATAAGGCCCCCAAACATCACAATGTATAAGTTCAAACAAATGACTAGCCTTGAAAGTACTTAAGGGAAAACTAGTTCTAAACTGTTTTGCCCGATGACAAACAGAGCAAGGAACAGTTTTATTCAAATGACTAAAACTTAAAGCAATAACTGGGATAGAAGACAACGCCGAATTGGACGGATCACCCGCGCCAATCACTGTCCTCATGATGATATCATGTAATATGCATAATTTTTAGGTAAGCAAAACCATACATTTTAAATCAGCAGTTAACATGGCAAAAGACAATAAGTTGCAAAGTAATACCGGAATAAATAAAAAACGAGAGACAAGAACATCACCAAAGTATCAGTTCCCGTGTTGAGTAGCAGTAGAGATAGAGCCATCAGGAAGGATGACATCAACATGATCAGCAGGTTGAATATCATGCAGAAGATCCATGTCACCGGTAATATGGTATGGAGCTTCGTATCAAGAATTCAAGGTAAAGTATGCTTACCTGACATATTGTCAGAATTAGTCATCTCAGAGAACATATTAAGAGCTGTAATCCACAGTTCCTTGGACAAGATGGGATCAAAAGCAGTCCGATCAGCATTTGAGAGAATGGCGTGGGCGTTGACCGCAAGTGGAGTTGCGGTGGCGGTAACAGGAGTACCTCCGGCGAACGGTGCCGCTCCAGGGGAGCGGGCTCGTTGGTTTTGAGCTCTCTGACCAGATCTTGGAGATCTGTTCTCCACAAACCACTCAGCATACCCAATAATCTTGAAGCATGTAGTGACATCGTGACCCTTACAGTTGCAATGAGTACACATGAGGATTTTCCAATCAAGGACGGCAGCGGGCAGATTTCCTGGGGCAGCCACGGTTGGCTTCGGAGCAAGAGATAGTGTCGAGCGTCGTGCACCAAAGGCCATGGTGTCCGAAGTGGACTCACGAGCATTATTACATTCTTGTGAAGCTACTCCTGAATTGCAAGAGAGTGAACATGACCAATAGAGGGCAAGGGATCTTGCGGTAAGATATGTGATCTCAACGTATGATACCATTCATTAAGACCAATGAGAAATTAATGAACCATCTCATTCTCACGGCACTGAGTAGCAACATCAGCAGCTGGACAGACAAATGTCTGAGCTGGCAGGTAAGTAATCAATTCATCCCACAGATTCTTACATCTACTATAATAAGCAACAACATATTGACCATTCTGGCGACAACTATATATGGCCGCACGAATTTCACACATGTTCAGTACATTACCAACTGAAAAACTTTGTTTAAGGTCATCCCAAAGTTCCTTAACATACGCACAATAAGTAATACCAGTATGAATGGATGGATCAAGAGTCTGAACAATCCAACATACAAGCATAGAATTTACACTCGGTCATTATAAAATGGTTCACTAAACAATAACTTAACAATAGAACCATCAAGAAAACCTTCTTTACGTTTAGCATAGAACGCATTAAACAGGGAGGTACTCCATTCATTATAATTATAACCTTTCAAGATCTTAGGACAGATTCTCAAACTTGGGTGATCTGACAGATGAACATAGTAAGGATGACCGGCAGGTAACACATGAGAAGAGTCACCAACGGACTGGCAAATAGCATGTGCGACGGCGACCGCCGCAGCCTGGAAGACGGCGGCATCGGTAACGTGCAAATTGGGAAAGCCGGGAACCATGAGCTGTGGCGGCGGTGGAACTCCTGTTGCGGCAGCAGCATCGACACCAACGAGCAGGCTGGAATGCAGGTGGATCAGCACCGGCGGAAATTCTAATTAAATTACGTTTTTTCATAAACTTATAAAAAAATTATCTTTTCCAATACTATGTCTTGATTATTTATTACTCCCTCTGTCCCAACCAAATCTGCACACTTACTATTTGGAGGTCAAAGTTGTTAAAATTTGACCACATATTTAAGTAGATATATGAAAAATAATATTATCGTATGATATATTGTTAGATTCGTCATAACATGTAGTTTCTAAATATCAATTTTATATGTGTCGTTATTGTCCGTAGTTACATATATTTACAGTCAAACATGTTTTTTGGAGACCGTGAAAAAGATTCTGTGTAAATTCCCCTGGGACGGAGGGAGTAATATTTAATTTTAAAATGTTATTTATTCAAATTTGTCTATCAAACTCTGCGTTTGCATTTTGGAGGAAAACGCCATTCCAATTGAACGCAATTATTGCGTACGGTATAAAATTTGTTGGGGCTACGGTACCCGCTATGTGGCAGGGTACTGCAGTAAGGGTATGTGTTTTGTTTTTTCTTTTGTTAGTTTCATTTCATTTCTTTCGTTCTTTATATTATTGTATGTAATTCTTTTTTCACATCAATTTTATTATTTTCATTTGTTTTCTTCTTTCTTATTTCACTGATTTAAATTTTTTTATTTATCGGTCTTAGAAAAGACCATCTTTACAAATGCGTATGGAAAGATTTGAATTAGATTTATAAAAAAATAAAAAATTTAAGTTTCAATATTAAAACTTTATTATAAAACATGTAGTAGACAGTAGTTAAAAGTTTATCACCCGATTAATGCAACCCAAAAATTTTTATCCCAATTTCTTTTAATTTACAATTTAAACTTTGGCATGTCTATAACTTATGAAAACACTGTCTTTCAAGAGACAAACTCATTCATTATTTGCAAATTTTATTTTATATGTTTTGTGGTTTGATTATGAGTCTGTCTCATGAAAGACGATTTTTTCATAAGTAATGAAAATACCAAAGTTTAAACTTCAAATTATAAGAATGAAGATAAAACTTGTGGGTTACATTAGACGGGTCATAAACTTTATAATTACTGCACGTTGTATAATAAATTTTTAATATTGCAATAAACCTTTTACCTTTTTATTATTCTAATATTATCTTGTCTTTTCATAAACTTATGAATAAATGATTTTCCCCAAAACTTTGCCTTGATTATTAGTTAGCATACCATAGAATTATAATATTTAATTTAAAATGTTATTTATTCAAATTTGTCACTCAAACTCTAGTGGGGTTTCACCGTGCGTTGCACGGTGTCTTTAATCTAAAAATTTAGATAAATTTTTATGCACTTTCAGCATCTCATATTTAAGTTGGAAAGAAATAATTTTAAAAATTTCAGTTTAGCCATCTAATAATAACAATATAAATCATGAAGAGAAACAATTAATTTAGTTAGAAGTAAAAACAAACATTTTATTCTCTAATATGGATATGATATTTTTTTAGATGGAATCTTTTCTTTTAAAACTCAAACCCATCATTTATGAAAGAAATATTTCCCGTAATGATTCTGATTAGTGATGAAAGAGGGAACAACAAAAAAGACGGGACTTCACGTGGGCTCTGACATGAAACCAAATGGGAACGATTTCGATTCTCTGTGTTAGGATACATTATATTACCGATTAGATTATGATTTATTATGATTAGCGTTCTTTCCTTATTACACATCTATTGTACTCTCTATATATTCAGTTATCAATAATACAATTCCCTACGACAAATCTTTCTTTCATGGTATCAGAGCCTTTTCTGATCCAAAACCTAAAAACTTAAAATTTTGCCACTCTCTCATCGCTGTTAGTTGACAGCGGCTCCGCTCCTCATCCAGCGGCTCAGCTCTCACGCGCGCCACTCCGCTCCCACGTGCGTTGCTTAGCTCCTCTTCCAGCTATCTCCCCTCACAGTCGATCCGTCCCATTTCCTCTTATTCATGGCTCAAGAAAAACTCTCCTACAATACTCTGCTCCAGATGATATAGATCAAGATCACTCCATCAAATTATCTTCTCTGGAAGAGTCAAGCAGGTTATGTCTTTGGTCCTCAAGGTCTGTACGGTTTTATTGATGGCACTAGATCTCATATCACTTTACCACCACCACCGCAGACCCTGTCTTTTGCTGCCACAGTCTCAACTCCTTCGGGTGGTAGCAAGGTTGATCTCCAGGAGGCCTTTTTAAAAGCAAAAGAAGAGTATGACCAATGGGTTGATGAAGATTAATGTCTCTGTAGTCTCCAGTTTTCCTCTCTCACCGCTGAAGTTCTAGCGAAACTCCCAGATTGTGCCACTTCCAAAGATATATGGGTTAATCTTGCTCTCATCTATAAAAAAATAGCAGTGCCTCCACCATTCTCCATCTTCGCGCAGATGCGCATGGTATTCTTAAGTCTAGTACTGTTCATGAACTTCATCTCAAATTTAAGGAGAGTTTTGAATGACTGTCTGTCATGGGTAATCCGGTTTCAAATGTTGATCAAATTGTCTGGCTCTTTACTGCTCTTCGGCCTGAGTATAAAGATTTTTCTACTCCTTCGATTAATGATGTTCCAACCCCGCTTTATGTCGACGTTCTTACCCGTGCCCAAAACCACGAGGCCTTTTTTGATGAATTTACAGGGACATTCAGGACCAGCCGTAGGACAGGTCACATTCCAGACCAGCGACGTACCTCAAGCCGGCCGCACGTGGGATCACACGCCAACTCAAGGTAGCCGTGCGTGGACTTCCAATGGTGGCTGAGGCAGTCGCTTCGATACTGACGCGTTAACGGTCGACAATCCTTTTTTGGTCCTCAAGTGGGTTGTCCGGTTCCTGGTTGCGATCGTCCTCACTGTTCCTGGTGCGGGCAGCTTGGTCACTATGTTGTGATGTGTTACCGGATGTAGGAACAGATTGGTCATCCACCAAGCACTCATTTGGTAGAAAATCATCAATTTTCTCAGCAGTCCGATACTTCCTCTCGTCTGTCAGATTGGTATCTTGATTCCAGCTCTACCAGTCATATGTCAGCTTCCACCCCAGGCCTAGACAGTTTCACTCCTTATATTGGTAAATCTCGTGTTCTTGTTGGTAATGGTGCCCCAGTTATGATATCTCATATTGGTGATTCTAAAGCTTCCGAGAACTTGCATTTGTATGGTGTTTTGGTTGTGCCTGATATTACTAAGAATTTGTCGTATATTAGTCGGTTAACCACATATATGGGTGTCCTAATTACATTTGATGATCAGAATTTTATCATTCAGAACAAAGTAACCAGGGTCGTCGTGGGTCGGGAGCACAGTGAGGTTGGATTGTACGTCTTGGACCGGGGAGATACAACATTTGTTTCAGTTTTACAGCAGAATAAGAGTCGAGCTTCAAATGAGTTGTGGCATGCACGCTTAGGTCATATTCCTAGTGCAGTGATTACTAGTTTACATAAGCTTGGTTTACTTTCAGTCTCTTCTTTGTTACCTAAACCGCATACTTGCTCCCCCTGTGTTATGGCGAAGGGTCGACGGTTGGCTTTTGTTGAGAACCCTAGACACGCTGACAATGTTCTTGATTTAATACATTGTGATTTGTGGGGTTCCTCCCTAGTTTTATTTGAAAATGGCTTTGAGTATTATGCATTATTTGTGGATGATTTTTCGAGATTCACTTTGTTGTACCCCCTTCATCGCAAATTAGATTTTGTTGACACTTATTTACCGTTTGAGGCACTTGTTGAGAATCAATTTTTAGCAAAAATTAAAGTTTTTCAAAGTGATAGGTGCATTGAATTTTTGAACACCAGACTCAGATCACATTTTTCGGTGAAAGGTATTCATCATCAGGTTCCTTGTCTGGCCACTACGAAAAAGAATGGGCGCGCAAAACGCAAGCATTATCATGTTGTTGAAATGGGTCTCATGATCCTTTTTCACTCACATCTTTCAATTTCTCATTTGGATGATGTGTTCATCACTGCTGTCTACATTATCAACGGTTTGCCTACTCAAGTCCTGCAGGGATCGGAACCTTATGGTCTTCTTTATCGCTGGGATCCCATCTATGGTAACTTTCATCCTTTTGGTTGTTGGGTTTGCTGATCATAAGCTATCTCCCCGTAGTATTCCATGTATAATTATAGGCTACAACTTGCAGTATAAGGGGTTTCGGTGCCTCGACCCTTCCACTGGAAAGGTTCATGTTACTTGTCATGCTCGGTTTGATGAGACTTATTTTCCTTTGGCTCCGGCATCAGGAATTGGGTCTTCCTCTTTAGTTTGGATGTCTCGGCCTTTACTGATTTGGGTCATGGAACGACGATGTCACCAGCCTTGGCTTCATCCCCACCTCGATTCTGGTTTCCTAATGATGAGTCGTCTCAACTAGCTGCGCCCATAAGCTGACATGCGTCCGCCGTCTTGTCTCGCATCCAGCCACGGTGGCTCCTTACCCGTATCCAGCCGTGGTGGTCCCTCGCACGTGCCTAGATGTAGCAGCTAATCGTCTGCACCCAGCAGTGATGTCCACGGGCTCTTCAGGCACCACAGCCACAGACGGCCACAACCATGGACGGTCACGACCACGGCCACACTCGACCACCAACGGCCCCGGGTCCTTCTTGCGTTATGGCCACGGGCCTCTCTGTCCCATCCCATGATGGCGTCTTGGCTGCAACCATGGACGATCACGGCCCCGCCGTCTCGGCTACATCCCAGATCTTGGTTTCTCCGAGTCCCGCAGCTTCTCGCATGGTTACACGCTCTTCCACCGGAGTTATTCAGCCCCTATATTATTCAGATATTAATGCTCATGGTCTTCTTACTGTTGTTCTTTCTCAGAAAGAACCAACTGATTATCGTTCTGCAAAACAAGATCCTTCTGGGGTTTCTGCCATGGATGAGGAGATGACAACTCTTCATAGTCAACATACTTGGGATCTTGTTCCATGCCCTCCAAAAGTCAACATTATTGGGTTTTATCGGCTGAAGTACATACCTGATGGTTCGTTTGATTGCCATAAGGCGTGTTTGGTAGCTCAGAGTTTCGCTTAGATTCCCAGTTTTGACTTTGACTATACTTCCATCCATGTGATTAAAGCATCTACAGTTCAGACAGTTCTTGCTATTGTTACTATGCATGATTAGTCTCTACATCAGTTAGACGTTAAGAATGCTTTTCTCAACGGTGTTCTTGATTCTCCAGTTTTTATAGCACAACCCGTTGGATATAAAGATCCAACTCATCCGAACTATGTTCGTCGTTTACGTAAGACCATTTATGGTCTGAAGCAGGCGCCTTATTTATGGTTTCAATGTTTCAGTACTTATCTTTTGCAGCTTGGGTTTTGTTGCAGTTCTTCTGATACTTCATTATTTGTGTTGTCTCATGGCTTGTCATTGTTGTATATGTTGGTCTATGTTGATGATATCATTTTAACAGGGAATAGTTTCGCTCTTCTTCGGCAGTTCATTGATCGCACCCATCAGGAGTTTGCCATCAAAGATTTTGGTGCCTTACACTACTTTCTTGGCTTGGAGGTCACGCCCACTGCCTCGGGACTTCTTCAGGGACAGGCGAAGTACGCTCGGGACATTCTTTCTTGGGCTGGTATGTGAGATGCAGTGCCAGTCTCTCCGCTGTTTATGCCAAATTCTCAGCTCCACAGCAGTACGGGTTCACAGTTCAAGATTCTGACGTTGTATTGCTCTTTGGTTGGTGCTCTCCGGTATCTAACCATCACTCATTCAGACTTAGCATCTTCAGGACCCTCGGGAGGATCATTTTTTGGCTGTCGCTCGGATTCTCCGCTATGTTCGGGGGACTCTATATTTTGGTCTCAATTTTCATGTAGATTCTTCTCTAGAGGTGCTCGGTTATTCTGACGTAGATTGAGCCAGGAGCTTGGAGACTCGTCGTTTTACTTATGCTATGATGTCTTCTTAGGCGGTAACTTGGTTTCTTGGAGTGCGAAGAAACAACCCACAGTGAGTGTCCAGGTTCAGCACTGAGTCGGATGGCCAACACTGCTTCCGAGGTCATCAGGAGGACCATTTGCTTCGTGATCTACATGTTCCTCTTTCTGGTGTGCCTCTCCTGCTTTGTGACAGCAACAGTGCCATATTCTTGGTTCAAAATCCAGTGGCGCATAGCGAGCTAAGCACATTGACATTGATTATCATTTTGTTCGCGAGTTGGTTTCTTAAGCCAAGTTTATGTTGTTCATGTTCCTACATCTCTATAGGTGGGGGATATCTTCACCAAGGGTCTCTCTCGTCTCGTGTTTGAGTTCTTCAGGTCCAAGCTTTGCGTCTCTGAGAATATGACGCTTCACTTGAGGGGGGTGTTAGGATAAATCAGATTACTGATTAGATTATGATTTATTATGATTAGAGTTCTCTCCTTATTACACATCTATTGTACTCTCTATATATTCCGTCATCAATAATACAATTTCTTACGACAAATCATTCTTTCACTCTGCAATCGAAATCGAAACGTATTGCAACCACTTTGAAACTCCCATTATAAAAAAATTAATTTTAGTATAGTTTCAGCTCAGTTTCAGTTTTTAATTGAAACCACTTTCAAGCACAAATCAGTACATGCTCTTAATTGCTACAACAAGTTGACGACAAAGGAATCTATTTGTGGTTAAAGATGATATTCAATTCCAATTTCCAGTACCCATCATACATTCATATGCATGGAGCTTTTTGTATATGTTGCCCACACCGCATATCTATTTACAAAGAGAGATTTCGATTTAGGTATTCTTCTCATAGGTACCAAATACCGGATGCATTATTTGGTGGTAAAATTAACAAGCATAACCTTGCATATAACTTATGCTCTCTCTCCGATTTCTAAATATTGCCATTTTTTTAATTTGGTTTTTTAAATATTGACACATTCTTTTTCCGGTACAATTAAGATTGTTTTCATCCACTTAATTTACTTTGAATTAAATATTTTTGCAATTCTACCTTTAAACTGAAAGTGTCAAAACAGTCCTGTAAAATAAAAAATTATCAAATTAACCATAACTTTATGATGAACTGTGCCGATATAACCTTCAGGCCACATTCCGACATTGACTCACCTATTGGGCCATTGACCAGATGCAAAATAACGAATATGTCATTGGCCATTTCAGCTTGGCTGGTTGCGAAGAACAGGTGTCGGCGAGTTTGAGGAAGCGTGGCTGGTGGCAAAGAATAGGCATCGGCGAGTTTGAGGAAGCACGATTGTGCCTCCACCACCCACCACATCGTTGCACCGCTAGGTCTCCACCGTTGATGATTCACGCCGGCGCGTTTTGAGGAAGCATGACTAGTGGCAAAGAACATGCACCGGCGAGTATGAGGAAGTGAAGTTTTACACAATCCACCCCCCCCCCGCCGCTAGGTCTCTGCCGCTAACGCTTCGCGCCGACGAGTTTGAGTAAGCGCATATGTGCCCATGTTACCCACCCACCACCACCGCTGCACAGCCACAGCCAGGTCCACGCCGCTGACAATTCGTCGGTGAGTTTGAAGAAGCGTTGTTGGTGATGAGAACATGCTTCGACGACTTTGGGAAGAGTCTCCACCACTAACGATTCGCGCCACCATCAGCCACTCCGGGACCTCCGGAAGCAATTCCCATCAGGTCTGGTGGGGCAAACGTGAGCTCATGGTGGGGCAAACGAGTGCTTATTCTTCCGTCGCTGCCATAGTGAGGCTAAGATAGACCTGGGGGAGGGGTATAGCAGATAGGGTTTTGTCTTTTTAATTTCTTTTTCAAATTTTTTACAAATTCAGGGGATACATACTTCGTAAAGTTGTGGTTATTTTAGCACATTCTAATTTTACAAGGTTGTATTGACATTTTCAAGTTAAAGTCAGGGTTATTTCGACACTTTACTCATTTACTTTTTACTCTTCCAATCCTCCTCTCATTTTACTTTTTTATAAAAAAAATATATATATGCCCATTAGTTGGGGGTTGTTAGAAATAATGAAATGTTCATTAGCAATAAGCTAGATTTGTGATAATTTATTATATCACTACTTATTTACCAAAGGGGAATACTATGCCATTACCCCCAATTCTACTATAAATACCCCCTTAGAGGATGAGGAAAAATGCACCTCTCATTCTCTCATTTCTCACTTCTTCTCATCTTATCCTCTTCTCCATTCTCTCCTTCTTACTTCCCACATCAAGCCCTTTGCTAATTTCTCAATAAATTAGTGCAAAATTAGTAAAAAATATGACACGTTATCAGCACGATCACTCTTCGTCTTCATTGAGTAAGTCATTTTCTAAAAGTTGTAAGAATTTTTTGATGATGAATCAAAGTAGTTGGTATTAAGGATACTAGTCCAAACTTTTCTATTAATTTGTAGATGTCTAGAACCTCATATGTTAAAATTTGATTATATTTGACTGAACAGATTAACTTCACATAAATGTCCAACAACTATGACCTAAAGATTTTTTCTCATACAGGACACTCTTAATCAGGACCATTTTGATTGGCTCGATTTTCAAATAAATCTCAACATACTAGAATTCCTAAATAATAATAATAATAATCAGTTGCAGTAGAAATGATGTGATGTATAATAATTAACTTTCTAACTTCATAACATCATTAACCTTCTAACTACATAACACTAGTAACTTCTAACTACATAACACCATATTACTATACGCTGGAGGCTTTGTTGCCTTATGGTAATGAGATGTGATTTATTAACTTTCTAACTATGTAACACCATATTACTATACACAGGAGTCTTTGCCGCCTTATGGTAATGTGATGTGATTTATTAACTTTCTAAATGCATAACACCATATTTCTATACGCAGGAGGTTCTGCCACCTTATAGTAAAATGATATGATCTTCATCTAACAAATCTTTAACTTCTTTATTTTAATATTTCTATGATTAATTGTGTCTCTAATATAGTTGTCTACTTATATGATGACGTTACATTGCTAATCTACTCTTAACATTTTAACTATAATTAATTAATGTAACGGTTATAAACGTCTACAGTTTCAGCGGTAATACAACGGCTATACGGCTATATTTTACACTATAAATACAAAACAACAAATGATACAAAACCACACCCTCTCTTCTACCTCATATTTTCTTTCTAATTTTTCCGATAAAATGTCTAGACTAATATTTATCTTTGTTGCTATAGTTTTTTTAGTATTACATGTTACCATTCTCACCGTAGAAGTTTCACCGGAAGATTTTAATTTTTCTTCATTAATGATCGGAATCATGTATTACTCTATATTTTTTGCAATCATTATAGACTTTTGTATTTTGAATTAAATCTAATGAACTATTTTACTTTCCCCATTAGTTATCATCATGTCAAACCTTGTGAAGCTTGAATTCAATCCACTCGACATCAGCGGAAACAACTATATGCCATGGATGATAGACGTTAGATGCACTTGGAATCAATGAACCTCCTTGAGACAATCCAAGAGGGGAATAACTCATCAAGGATAGAAAAGGCAAGATCTTAATCTTCCTTCGTCAACACCTTGATGTAAGTCTCAAAAATGAATATCTCACTATGAAAGATCCACTTGAGCTGTGGAAAAATTTGAAAGAAATATATGATCACACAAGAGATATAATGCTCCCCATATACCACGATGACTAAAACAATCCATGGTTCCAAAAATATAAGAAAGTTTGCGACTGTAATTTTGCAATGTTAACATCAGTAATCCACTTGATATATTGTGGGGTTACAATAACTGACAATGAATGCTGGAAAAGACTCTTTCTACTTTCCACGCATCAAATGTGATCTTGCAACAATAATACCGCGTGCATGGTTTTAAAAGATGTTCTGAACTAATTGCTTATCTTCTCATTGCGGAAAAGAATAACGAGTTGCTGATGAAGAATTATCAATCTCGCCTGACTGGCTCAAGAGCGTTTCCTGAAGCAAAAGCAGTTAACTCTGACGAACCTGAACGTAAAAATTATTTTCAGGGTCGAAAGAGAGGTCGAGGTCATGGTCGGGGTTACGGACGCAGTCGAGGTAGTTACAACTTGTCCTATAAGTCCGGTAACTACTACCATAAGAAGCATCAATATGAGAGGAACCATGAAAGTACTCATAAATGGGGAAAAGATGCATGTTCCTCAAAGGGATCTAGAACCTATTGTTTCAGATGTGGTGGCAAAGGACATTGGTTAAGAGTCTGCAGAGTCCCGAAACACTTATGCGAACTCTACCAAGAGTCTACAAAAGGAAAGGGGAAGGAAGCAAACTTCAATGAATCCACTCATCCCGAAGCTTCTGATTTCAATGGTGATTTCATTGACATAGTTGGTGATTTCACTGAGCAACCAGGTGATGGAAACTAAAAGAAGGACAGTTGTATAACTATTATTTGGAATGAAGCTAGATGACCCGATGTCTATTTGTATCTCTTATATATGTATATATATTTAAATTCTGCTACTTTAAAATTTATTATCTTTCTTATCAAAATTTTATAATTAAAGAGGTGAAATGGATAAAGCTAATCGTGTAGTCAACCAAAGGATTAAAAATGAAGAAATTTGCGTACTCGATTGTGGAACAACGCACACTATATTAAATGATAAATGGTTTTTCTCAAAGGTAAAACCAATGCAGACCATTGTGAATACAATATCGGGTCATGTAGATCTGATTGAAGGAGTTGGCGAGGCAAAATTTACATTGCCAAATGGCACAATGTTTACAATAAATAATGCCTTATTTTTGCATAAGTCCAAAAGGAACTTATTGAGTTTCAATGATATATATTTCATGGATTTGATACTCAGTCTGTAAATGAAGGTACCACGAAATATATGCTTCTCATTGTGTATAAATCTGGAAAGAAATGCATACTTGAGAAACAGCCAATGCTTCATACTGGATTGCATTATAAATGCAGTAGAACTAAATACGGTGGTGATCTAACTTTCAATATTTACCATATGGCATGATCGGCTGGGCCATCCTGGTTCAACTATGATGCAAAGAATTATTGAAAGCTCACGTGGGCATCCATTGAAGGACAAGAAGATCCCTCATGGAAAATCCTTTCAATGTAAGGCTTGTTCCCTTAGAAAGCTAATCATAAGGCCTTCACCGGGAATGGTTGAAATAGAATCACCAGCATTTCTTGAACGTATTCAAGGTGATATATGTGGACACATCCATCCACCATGTAGACCATTTTGTTACTTCATGGTATTGATAGATGCTTCTAGCAAATGGTAACAAGTACGTCTGTTATCAACTCAAAATATGGCATTTGCTAAATTACTCGTTGAGATAATAAAATTGTGAGCTCAATTTCCTGATCAAACGATCAAGAAAATCTGACTTGATAATGCCGGTGAATTCACATCCCAGACTTTCGATGGTTATTATATGTCAGTTGGGATTGTTGTTGAGCATCATGTTGCTCATGTGCACAGACAAAATGGTCTGGCTGAACCACTGATCAAACGTCTCCAACTCATTGCTAGACCATTAATAATGAGAACAATGCTCCCTACTTCAGTATGGGGTTATGCAATATTACATGCTGCAATATTGATTCGCATCAGAACAAGTGCATATCATAAATACTCTCCACTACAACTTGCATCAGGCCATGAACCAAATATATCCCATCTTAGGATTTTTGGTTGCACTGTTTATGTGCCTACCACACCACCGCAAAGAAAAAAAATGGGACCGCAAAGAGGTTTTGAATTTATGTAGGCTTTAAAAGCCAATATATTTTTGGATACCTTGAACCCCTAACTGGGAATAGTTGTATAACTCTTTTTGCTGATTGCCATTTTGATGAAGAAAAATTTCTAGCATTAGGGGGAGAAAGAAAACAGGTGGAAAGAAATATTACCTGGTATGTACCAACATTATTGTATCTTGATCCTTATACAAAAGAGTGTGATGGAAAAGTCCAAAGGATTTTGCATATGCAAGATATAGCAAATCAACTTCCTGATACATTTACAGACACAGAGAGTGACAAAATCTCACATCCTAGCTGAGAATGCTCCTGCTCAAATTGAAATCCTGAAAGGGCAAATTGAAAACAAAGTCACTCATGAAATCACGACACGCCTGAAGCGTGGAAGACCACTCGGTTCCAAAGATAAAAATTCTCGTAAAAGAAAAGGATCAGAGAAACAAGATGACCCCAAAATGGAGGAACATATTCCTGTAGAAATACGAAATGAGGAAAATCAAGAAATTTCGATTAGTTATGCTAATACAGGTATAAGGTGGAACTGAAATGAGGAAATCGGTGATGCATTCTCTTACAATTTGGCATGCAATGTTATGGATGAAAATGATGGAGATCCCGAACCACGGTCTGTTACCGAGTGTAAAAATAGACACGATTGGACTGAATGGAAAAAGTTCATTGAAGCTGAGTTAGACTCGCTTAACCTGCACAATTTTTTTGGGCCTATAGTACTCCATGAATTTGTGAGACCCGTTGGATACAAATGGTATTTGTGTGAAAAAGAAATGAGAAAAACGAGGTTGTAAGATACAAGGCTAGACTCGTTGCACAAGGTTTTTCTCAAAGGCCCGGAATTGATTTTGAGGAAACATATTCCCCGGTTATGGATGGAATTACATTCAGATTCCTTATCAGTCTAGCAGTTCATGAGAAACTTAATATGCACCTTATGGATGTTGTTACCACATACTTATAAGGATCGCTTGATGCTGAAATTTACATGAAGATCCCTGAAGGATTCAAAATACAAGAAGCATTAAGTTCAAAACGTAGAGAAAGATATTCAATCAAATTACAAAGATATTTATATGGGTTAAAGAAATTCGGACGAATGTGGTACAACCGACTAAGCGAATATCTATTACAAAAGGGGTATGTCAACGATCCTGTTTGTCCCTGTGTTTTTATCAAGAAAAAAATATTTGGGTGTATGATTATCGCTGTCTATGTTGATGATTTGAATATTATTGGGACCAATGAAGAGATTCTGGAAGTAATCTCTTACTTAAGAAGGAGTTCGAAATGAAAGACCATGGGAAAACAAAATATTGTCTTGGTTTTTAGATTGAGCACTTGCAAAGTGTGATACTTGTGCATCAATCAAATTACACGAAAAAATGTATTAAAGAGATTCAATATGGATATATCAAACCTATTGAGTACCCCCCAATGGTCGTAAGATCCCTTAATTTGGAAAATGATCCATTTCGTCCATGTGAGGAATTTGAACAGGTTCTTAGTCCAGAAGTACCATATTTCAGTGCAATTGGTGCACTTATGTATCTCGCAAATTGTACTCGACCCGATATAAATTTTACTATTAATTTATTAGCGAGGTTCAGTTCATCTCCTACCAAACCTTCAAGGAACAATCGATTTGGTATTATTTTATTCCAACACTACGAAACTAGTTTTGGTTGGCTATGCAGATGCAGGTTGCCAGTCAGATCCACACAAAAGAAGATCTCAAACTGGGTATATGTTTACTTGCGGATGGACTACGATTTCTTGGCGTTCACAGAAGCAAACACTTACCACAACATTATCAAATCATGTTGAGCTTATCGTATTGCATGAAGCAAGTCGAGAGTGTGTGTGGTTGAGATCCATGACGCAACATATCAGAACCGCAAGTAGTTTCCTATCAAATGATAATCCCATCACACTTTATGAAGATAATGTCGCATGTGTTAATCAAACGAAGGAAGAATACATCAATAGCGACAGAACAAAGCACATTCTTCCAAAGTTCTTTTCATTTACTTAGAGCCGAGAGAGAGTAATATTATCAACATCCAATATATCTGTTCCTGTGAAAACTCAGCGGATCTGCTCACAAAGGCCTTTCCCCCTTCAGTGTTTAGAAAACACGTTCATGACATCATAATGCAAAGACAACGAAATTTATGAAGAAATCATCAATGCGAACATGGGGGGAGCTATACTTGGTTGTACTCTTTTTTCCTTACTGTGGTTTTTATTCCACTGAGTTTTTCCAAGTAAGATTTTTAATGAGGCAGCATGAACATGTAATTATTGAAATGAGCAATCCAGGGGGACAGTTAAGAATAATGAAATGTTCATTAGCAATAAGTTAGATTTGTGGTAATTAATTATATCACTATTTATTTACCAAAGAGGAATACTATGCCATTACCTCAAAATTCTACCATAAATACCCCCTTAGAGGATGAACAAAAATGCACCTCTCATTCTCTAATTTCTCACTTTTCCCATCTTATCATCTTCTCCATCTTATCTCCTTCTCCATTCTCTTCTTCTTATTTCCCACATCAAACAATTAGCTAATTTCTCAATAAATTAATGTAAAATCAGTAAAAAAATATGACGGGGCCAATTTTTTAGGACCAGAGGGAGTACTTCTTCCTTTTACATCACTATGCAATATGCACTCACTTAGTGATTAATTGTCTAGTTACGTGCTTCAGTGACCACAAATTTGAACTCACATGTTTCAGTGATCATAAATTTGAATCCTAACAGTTGTAGTGTGAGTGTTTTCTCTAATGAGGGATTCCTTATGGCTCAACAAAGCGGTCGTTGGATGACTCGGCCTTAAATGCTGAGAACTTGTGATCAACTGCGATGCTGGAATGAAAAAATTTCGAGGGCAATGGTATAAAATCTCTCACTGATTTAAGGGGAAGAAATAAATAATTCTTGAAACATTTTAGAAAAACCAAAGACGGATGCCTCCCACAGGGGATGGTTCCACCATAGAAGACTATTCTATTATCTTATAAATCAGTCATGTTGCCACAAAGGTCATGTTTATAATTTTAAAGAATCAAATATATTTTCGGGATCATGGTTGTCAGAAAATACATTCTTGTTAAATTGATCTTTACGGGACATAGATGAAAACCATGATGACAAAGTCTTGTATAAGACTGTTTCACGGTGAGATCAGAGTTTAAATTGTAAAGATTTTAAGATGGAGTTTCATATTGATGTTTTAAAAGTTCAGGGATTTAACATGTAATTGTGATAATTTACAATTTAGTTCAATTCTATTAGTTTTTTGTCCCTGAAATTAATTTTCTTTTTTTCTATTTTACCTCTAGTCTCTGGTCTCACCATAAAATGGTCTCATACGAGATGGACTCTAAAAAATAATGTAGCCTCAGTAACAATGCGGGGTAATAAAATGCCCTCATTCCAAAAAAAAAAAATTTTGCCGGAACGAAAAAAACAAAAGAAAGAGTAAAAATATAGTGGAAAGTAAAATTGTGTACGGTGACGGGTGATAAGAGGGCAGAGGTAATTAAAGAGGGGAGCAGAAAGAAGTAATTAAAGATGGGTGCAATCACATCAAATGAGAAACAGTGAAACGTGTATGATTGACCTCCATTTCTTCAATTCAAGGTTGTCTTTCTTTCTCGTGAAAATGGAAATTCAGGTTAAACTGATGGTACTCACTCCTTCTCAACTAAATTTGCACACTTTAACTTTTATAAATTAACTAAAAATATTTAATTATTAATATTTATAATTATGTATAAATATAAGTTATGAAATTAAATATTTTAAAAATACATGCTACAATAAATCTATAAAGAAATCACATATAACAATATCTTTACTTATTTATCAATTTAAATTTAAGGTTAAAATTAAACAATTTCAACTAAATAAATAATTAAATTACAGATTTGACAGGGACGATGGGAGTATCTCAAATCATAAAATTGCAAAACTACCTGTAAATTCGAAACCAATTATGTTCATGCTATCTGTTGGAGACTTAAAACATGTGCAGAGGGGTTTCAGAATACTAAAAAATGTAGAGTTCATCTCGACCGTATCATGGTGAGACCAAGGATTAGAGGTAAAATAAGATAAGAACAAATTAAATTTGGGGGAAAAAAATTAATAGAACTGTACTAAACTCTAAATTATCACAATTACACATTAAATTCCTAAACTTTTAAAATATTAATATAAAATCTCAACTTTATAATTTAATCTATGGTCTCACCGTGAGACGGTGTTATACAAGACTTTGTAAAAAATGTAAGCAGATATTTGTAAATGTTGGGCTTGAAAGTAGTAGGACAGTGTGTTGAATAAGAGCATGTAAACCACACTAAAATCATAAAATAGTAAGATTTTGATGTATTTTCATTTGTGTGCAACGGGCCTTTGCCATTTTATCTGCCCAGCCCACGTGAACTCATAACCCCACCGCCAACGTGAGCTGAGATACGTACAATGATATGAGTGATGGGATTAGTTAGGTGTGCCATAAATAATAAATTAGAGGGAGTACGATTTTTATGTTCCAAAACTGAGCACATTATTGAAGATTCTACATTTTTGTATTGTATCATTTGTTATCAAAGCAAACACTAGTGATCTTTTATGTGCTCACGCTTTGAATTTAGCACTTGACTTAAAAATTATTTGATCATTAATATTTTTTTATTAAAGATAATTAAAACGTGTAAGAAATTTATATTTTGAAAATATATCATAATGAATCTAAAATATATCATTCAATATGATTTATACTTATAAACCTATTCAATTTTAAAGTTAAAAAGTTTTAACAAAATATATACTAGTACTCCCTCTGTTTCACTAATATTGGCACCATAACTTTTGATTCTTGAATTTAGGTAGATGAAATGAGTGGATGAATTTGGATGTAGAAAGTAAAAAGTAAAATAAGTGGATAAAATTGAAGGAATCTTGCCAAAAATAGAAAGTATGCAAATAT
This sequence comes from Rubia yunnanensis, assembly GCA_037428765.1. NCBI lineage: Eukaryota > Viridiplantae > Streptophyta > Magnoliopsida > Gentianales > Rubiaceae > Rubia > Rubia yunnanensis. The sequence goes on along the minus strand of CM075068.1, from coordinate 19,688,189 downwards.
AAAAATAAAAATCTAATAGAGAAACATAGGGAGTAGTTGAACTACAGTTTATAATGGGACAAACTAAGTTTTGCTCATTGATGTTTCATGTTTGGTCTCGCATGTCCTCTGCTCTCTTCTTTTCGGATTAAATTGAATAAATTTTTTTATGAATATCAAAAAATATGTTTGACCGTTAATGTGATATCAGTAAATAAAAATTTACTTTTTTAGAAATTATTCATTACGATGAATTTAACAATATTACACATGATTTTATTAATTATATATATATATATATATATATATATATTTTTAAATATACAGTTAAAATTGAATAGTAAATAGTAATAAATAGTAAAATGTGCCGTTTAATGCTGGACACGGTATCAATTTCTGTACTCTTAGAGTTTGTATGTACGTGAATCACATGCACACTCGTTCAATCGAGAGTGTAGCATTCCCTCTGTTTTATCTCAAATTGCACAAAAAAAAATTGCATGCCCATTAAAAAATTTATCTAATCGTTAATATATTTAACTATATATAATAATGGTAGATAAAAAGTTACTTTTGTGAAACTACTTGTTATGATAAATTTAATTATATAATATACATATATATATATATATATATTTAAATATATGGTCAGACTTGTATAATAAATAAGAACATAAAATGAAGTACAGTATATAATTTGAATTGGGAAGGAGAGAGAGTTCATAGAACCATTTACTCCCTCTGTTCGTCTAATAGTGGCACATTATTTTTTGTGTTAGAATTTAGGATATGATAAATGAGTGGATGAAATTCAATTGAAAGAAGAAAAAATAAAATGAGTGGAGGTAATAAACTTAAATTTACTATAAATAGAAAGTGTCAATATAAAAAAAATAACTCAAATTAAAGTGTGTCACGATTAAAGAAACGGAGGAAGTATCAGTTCCCAACTTAAATGTGACAATACTCCACATTCACGAGGCTTCTGTACATAGTACTTGTGAAGAGACCAGACTTCACTTTGCAGGTCTACATTCATTAGGCTTCTGTCAATCGAGTAAGTGGTCTCCTCTCCTAAAGTCCGGCAAACAACTTCTTGCTGCACAAATTCTTCAGAAATCCACAATTACGTACTCCCTCCCTACTCTGTACCTGATTAAATTGCATAATTTTTTATACTCCTTCCATTTTTTTTATTGGCACACTTACTAAAAGTGGTATTTTTTTAATTGTTTCTTGCTATTTTGGGCAAGTTTAAGGTTTTTACATCCACTCATTTTACTTTCTCTTATTTCAATTTAATTTCATCCACTCATTTAGCATCTCCTCAATTCTAACACCAAAAGAGAGGTGCCAATGAAAAAAAAAATGGAGGGAGTATGATTATCAAAAAAATTATTTAATTGTTAATGTTTAATTATATTTAATATCAGTAAATAGAAAGTTATATTTTAAAAATTATCCATTATGACGAATCCAATAATATCACATACAATATTATTATTACTTATATATAAATATATAATCAAAATTTAGCAGTGAGTAATATTAAATAATAAAATGTGTAATTTAATCCAATACGGAGTACTCCCTCCGTTTTTTTAATATTGGCACACTTAATAAAAGTGGGTGTTTTTTTTTCATTGGCACTTTCTATTTATGTCAAGTTTAAGGTTATTACATCCACTTATTTTACTTTCTCTTCTTTCAATTCAATTTCATTCACTCATTTAGCATCTCCTAAATTCTAACACAAAAAATGAGGTGCCAATATTAAAAAAACGGAGGGAGTATTAATTTAGACACAGAAACCGACGTAGCCTTAAAGCGAAATACTATCGAAAGCACGGCCTCATTGCAACTGGCAGGTTCAATAATTATTATTTTTATATAAATAATAATAAATGATTGGAAAAAATGAGATAGTTGGTAGTTATGAAAGAATATTTTAAGAATTATTAATTATTTAGAATTAAAACTCAATACTCCTGCTTGTTTCTTAATAATGACTTTTTTTTATAAAAATATTCAATACATGTTTGACCGTCGATAACTTTAACTTTATACAATAACGGACTATTACATTTTAGAAATTACACGTGACGAAGAATCCAAAGACACCTCATATGACATGATGTCCGCATGGGCGGAACTAGTGGGGGTGAGGGGGTGCTAGCGCCACTCCTAGGATTCGGAGGCCCGAAATTTAGGCCTAGAGCCATCGGGAGCCACCGGATTCCGCCCCCCTTGAGCCCTAGCAGTGCCTCGGTTTCCGGCATCCACTTGAGGAAGACGACCATTGTTCTAATTTTTAATTTTTTTTATTTTCTCACTAAACAAAATGACATCGTTTTTCCTTAAGTGAAATGGCGTCGGTTTGTTAATGTAAAGCCAAATTTTTTTTGATGGGCAATTGGGCTGAAACCCAATTGACCCAACTACAAATGTTAAACCCGACCTTTGGGCGAGATTCTAAAGAGAATCACATCTCTCGGACTTTGCCTTTAGTCTTCCCACTTCCGCCGACTGCCGTGAATCCGTGACCAGTTGCCGTCCATCCATCGCGCCGACTTCGTGCGCAGCTGTCCGTCCGCCTGCGTCCGACGTCTCCTTCCTCAGACAGCGACCACGTCCGAACTAAACCGAGGGCAAGGTATGCGAGGAGATGAACTGAATAGCGTACTTTTACAAGGTGCCAATATTTTTTTGTGTAACTTGTGTTGAGTTGAATTGCTTATTTGTGTGAAATTGTGAATACTAAATGGCATATACTAATATACATATTTAGTGGTTGTGTTGAAAGAGTCCGTCTCTTGAAAGACGGTTTTTCCATAAGCTATGGAAAGACTAGGGACTACATTGCAATGAAATATTCACGGGTCACAATATGGTTGAATTCGGGTCATAACAATCCATGCACCTATATAAGCTAAAACCTATCCTTTCGTTATTCCCCAAATCCATGTTCTGCTCACGATTTTTCCCCAAACCCCATCGCCGATCCCACCAGAAATGTTACAGATCTTAAAACGTTACAATTCTGGGATTGAAAACGTTGCTGATTGAAAACGTTGCAGATCTCGCCAATTTGCCTCATAAATTCAGGCAATTTGTCGATTAAAAAAACGTTGCCGATTTGCCTCATGAATTCAGGCAAGGTAATTGTACAAATATTTATGACTAGAATTCTATGATTTTTATTTGCGATTTAAGCTTTGAAGTGCAATATAATCGTTATGTTTTATTAATTTGATTGAATCTTGTTCATTAGATGATCGAAACTGAAGAAGAAATTGAAGAAAATCTTCTTGTTGCTGCTATAATGCCTACTGAGTGTATGTCTCCCTTTTAATCTATAAAGAATTAGATTCATTAGAAACTGAATGTTGCACAATGATACCTTTTAAATCATAAGTAGTATGTTTTTCTTTAACAAATATGAAGTTCTTCTGTTCATGAAATCGAAGAATAACTTCTTGTTGCTGTTATTATGCCTACTGAGTGTATGCCTCCATTTTAATCTATACAGAATTAGATTAATTAAAAACTGAATGTTGCACATACACAATGATACCTTTTAAATCATAAGTAGTATGTTTTTGTTTAACAAATCCGAAGTTCTTTTGTTCATGAAATCTTGTTGTTGCTGCTAACGTATTGTTGTTAGCTGAGTCCTAATTTCATTATTGTTTTAACACTTAAAGTCCAAGTTTCAATATAAAATTTAGTGTTTATACTTAACATATTTAAGAGTCTTGGATCAGAAGAAAAACCAAAAAGAAAAGTTAACTGAAATTGCAAATGAGTAACTCTATATTTTTAATATATAAAACCTATATGATTTAAATTATATATCAAGTGTTTCAGTCTAAAACTCTAATGTTTTATATGAAATTACTGCAGTGTATGACCATCTACCAAACTTAGCTGAAATTGATGTGACTGAATGCTTTGATGGGCTTCAAGCAAGAACGCTGCAAGAATTGGAGGACCTCTACAAACGGCATGCTAACAAATTAGGATTCAACTACAAAAAAACCACACAAAGGAAGAACAATGGAGTCATTACTGAAAAGTAATTTTCATACTCATGTCAAGGGAAAACTTGAGAGGAAAATGCAACATTAACCCCACAAATGCCAATCTGTGATGGATCAAACGAATCAACCTCGAAAAGGAGAAAGACAAAGGAATTTTCTGTAACTAGAATAGGTTGTAAGGTTGAAATATGAATCAAGTTGGTGGACAACCTTTATAAAGTGATGCACCGTATCTTGCAGCACAACCATGGCTTTACAAGACAAGCTTGGCAATATCTACAACGTAGTGAGAGAAAAATCACAGCAGAGAAGGCCAAGATCATAGAGGGGATGGAAGCCGCTGGATTAAAGCCATCAATTGGCTTCAATTACTTGGTCCATGAAACTGAAGGTAAAAGGAATTTAGGGCATACCATGAGGGACCATATAAACTACATTGGAAGGCTGAGAATAAAGGTGATAGAAGGTGGGGATGCACAAACTGTTATAGAGCAGCTTCAACAAAAGAATGAACAAAATGCAGATTTTTTCTTTTGAGTGAAGATTGATGATGAAAGCAGGTTATCGGCCTTATTTTGGAAAGACTCGATGATGAAGGAGGATTACTCATTGTTTGGAGATGCGTTGGTGTTGGACACAACCTTTAGAACAAACAAATACAACCTAATATGTGCTCCATTTGTGGGCATCAACAACCATTGGAAGAACGTCATGTTTGCTTGTGCTTTCATATCTGATGAAAAGGCACCACCGTTTGAATGGTTGCTTGAAACCTTCATAAAATGCATGGGAGGGAAAAACCCATAACCATATTCACTGATCAAGACCAAGCAATGGCGACTGCAATAGAAAAGGTATTGCTTACCTTACAAATCCTGATCTTTTCATAAACAATTGAGGTTTCTTTATAAACAATTAATGTTTTAATATATGACTCATGTGTTTCAACATTACATACTGGAACAGGTTTTACCAACAACAAGACACCGGCTATGTATATGGCACCTTCAGCAAAATGCTTGTACGCATAGTGGAGAATTGAAGAAAGACAATCTATTCAAAAAGGCATTTGATCGTTGCTTAATAAGGTGTGTTAATCATGAAGAATTTGAAGACAGTTGGCAGGCTATGATCACGACATATGGCTTGGAAGACCACACTTGGTTTTAACGTCTATATAATATCCGTAATAAATGGTGCCCAGCTTTGAACAAGGATTTTTTCTCAGCTGGAATTTTAGCATCACAAAGGAGTGAGAGTACCAACAGTGCCATCATGTTCAATGCTAGTAAAAAAATATCTCTCACTCAATTCTTGAAGATATTTGAGAAAATTGTCAAGAAATGGAGAAGCATAGAAAGCACAGTCGAACACAACATAACTCGATCCATCCCAAAATCAGCACATGATAGTCATGCTGGGCTTCTAAAACATGCAAGCGAGGTCTACACTTTGAAGCTATATAATGACTTCAATAAGGAATTCGACATCGCAATGGCAACAACAATAGCGGAAAGCTACAACGGTGGCAATTTCAAACTGTTTGAAGTAAGTTGGGAGAAACACCCAATAGTAATAGAATCAGTAATGTTCAATAAAACACAAGCATCAGTTGAGTTCAATTGTTCTTGCAAGGCCTTTGAAGAAACAGGTATGTAGCGGGTCAATAATTCTTCCTATAAAATATTACGATTTTAGTATAAACAATTACTGTTTTAACATATATTGTACAACCTTCACTGCTTGAAACAGGTATGTTGTGCTTTCATTGCATTAGAGTTTTGCACCTCCATTCCATCTCTAGAATACCCCCATAATACATTTCTACAAGATGGACAAAGAATGTGAAAAAATAGGTCTGGGATAAATACCTCAAGCAAGACATAGACCCGACAACAAAGAAATTGAAGAACACCATTCCATGGTGTCATGAAATGGCAAGGAAATTCTACAACATGACCTTGAAGGGTGAAAATATTGTAAATGCTAGAGGAGTTCTCGAAGATGCACTAGGTAAACAAACAACCAAAATTTAGCATACCATGTCTACAGAATCAAGCGCCACATAACAAAACGAGGCTATCAGCGCATCAAGTTTAGTCACATCAAACATACTCAATCCAAAGTATGCAAAGACAAAAGGAAGGCGTGCAAGAATCAAGTCAGCATTAGAGAAAGGCAAACGATCTACAAATGAGTTTGGTACCAAAACAACATATCATTTGAAGCACTTCAGCAACTTATTTCAAGTGTAATACTGAAACTGAATGTTTCTTTTAAGTGACATTATAGACCATTCATTACAATGTTTATTCTAAAGTATTAATGTTTTTTGATAAAACCTTCATTACAATTGTAAAATCAGCATTATAGACTGCATTAAAAAATCATATGAATTCTACATTTCATAATGAACATCTATCACTATAAAGTCTTGATGTTTTAACCTAAATACCAAGTCTGCTAAAATTAAAATCAGGTTGATAGCAGGCTAAACTTTTGACTAATGCAACTTATAGTGAAGATGTATCACTACAAACATGCAATGTTTTAACCTAAAATCCAACCCGGCACACGAATAAGCAGCTAACTTTGAAATTTTAAGAGAAATCACTAAAATAAACTTCTGAAATGAACATTTTAAAGTGAGCATGTATCTCAATTAACCTCTCAACTCCTTAATCAAGTCCGGTCTGCAAGAAAACTTATAAACCTTCTCAACTCTACAATAACAAATAACAACATATCAATAAAACGATATATTATAACTAAAACATTAACCTTAAAAAAAGGTACACCTATGACACGTATTTATAAAACGAAAACAGAATCTGTACAAGACAAAAATCACATGTTTCACCATAAAAACATCATGTTGAAAAATACATATAGGTTAGGTTCGTAAATGGTAGGCGCGTATTTATAAAACTAAAACAGAAAATGTTCAATACAAAAATCACACGTTTCACCATAGAAACATCATGTTGAAAATGGAAAAACTTATTTTGCTCAATCGCTGCCCACCAGCATCACAACTTGTTGAACCTCCCGATCTCTCTTCTTGACTCATGCCTTCTTTTTCTCAGCTTCCATTGCCTTCTTCTTCTCAGCTTCCATTGCCTTCTTCATCTCCTCAGCTTCTATTGTCGCCGCCTTCTCCTCAGCTTCCATTGCCGCCGCCTTCTCCTCAGCTTCTACCTCCTTCTGCTCAGCTTCAACTAGGTGTTATGAAAACATGAAAATAGACTTAAATTATTTGAGTGGAGAGATTCGAGTGGTACTGGGCTCGAGTGGTCCTGGGTTCGAGTGGTCCTGGGTTCGAATAGAGAGGTTTGAGTGGTACTGGGTTTGAGTGGTGAGCATTCGAGTGGAGAGAGTTTGAGTGGTGAGAATTGAGTGGAGAGGTTCAAATTAAGGTTCAAATGGAAAGGTTCGAGAGGTATTAGTTTGAGTGGTGAGGGTTCAACTGGAGAGGTTCAAGTGGAGGTTTGAGTGGAGAGGTTCAAGTGGCACTGGATTCGAGTGGTATTGATTTGAGTAGAGAGGTTTAAGTGGAGAGATTTGAGTGGAGAGGTTCGAGTGATGAGAGCCCGAGTGGTGAGAGTTCGAGTGGTGAGGGTCGAGTGGAAAGGGTTCGAGTGGTACTGAGTGGTGAGGTTCAAGTAGATGTTAGAATGGAGTGGTCCAAGTTGACTTGAGAGGGGTAGATGGCTTGAGCAGATGTGGTGGATGGTTCGAGGGGTGTTGATTCTAGGGGTGGAGGGATGGATGGTTCGAGGGGTGATGATTTGAGGGGTGGATGGTTGCTTCGAGAGATTGATGGTTCCAAGGGTTAGGAACCAACTGTTCAAGGTCAGAGTGAAGGCGCGGTGGATGGTTCGAGGGATGATATTTCGAGGGGTGATGGTCCCAAGAGTGGATGGTTGATGGTTCGAGTGGTGGCTAGGCAGATGGTTGATGGTTCCAGGGGTTCAAGGGGTGATGATTCGAGGGTGACGAGGTGGATGGTTGGTATTCGAGGGGTGGATGGTTTGAGTGGTGACGAGGTGGATGGTTGATGGGTCGAGGGGTGATGCCTCGAGGGGGATGGTTGATGATTCCAGGGCCTCAAGGGTTGATGAATCGAGGGAGGATGCCTCGAATCAACACCCCTAGAGGCGGATGGTTGGTGTTCGAGGGGTGGATGGTTCAAGTGGTAGGGAGGCCTCAAGCTGAATGATTCGAGGCATTAACCAGAGGTGGATGGCACAATGGATGATTCGAGTGGTGCCGAGGGGGATGGTTGATGGGTTGAGGGATGATGCCTCGAGGGGGATGGTTGATAGTTTTAGGGGCTCGAGGGTTGATAATCTGAAGGAGGATGCCTCGAATCAACACCCCTTGAGGTGGATGGTTGATGTTCGAGGGGTGGATACTCTACGTTCGAGGGGTAGATGGTTCGAGTAGTGGTGTCGTGGATAGTTCGAGGGGTATATTCCTAGAGTGGACCATGGTCTGAGAGCTAATGTGGATGGTTCGGCGCTCTAAGTGGTATACCCCTCTCGAGGGGTGATGTACCCCCGAGGGCTGGTGTACTCTCGAGGGGTGGACAAAATCAAGTTGATAGCAGGCTAAACTTTTGACTAATGCAACTTATAGTGAAGATGTATCATTACAAACATGCAATGTTTTAACCTAAAATCCAACTTGACATACAAATAAGCTGCTAATTTTGAAATTTGAAGAGAAATCACTAAAACAAACTTCTGAAATGAACATTATAAAGTGAGAATGTATCTCAATAAATTGTCATTGTTTTAACATAAAACATCCACCTTGTCATGCTTAAAGTCAGAGAACCTGTCATAACTAAAGTTCAAATTTTGTTTCATCCAAAAGACAATATGCTTTCATCCAAAAGATTCAATTTCTGGCCCCAACTAAATCCACCACACCCTATTACAAAATATTTTCAAAACAATGCGAAGGTCAATCATCAATGTGAAGGTCAAAACTAGGCATAGAATCAACAACTTTCTTCTTAAAACCATCGTACAAATCATCAATCTGCTTCAATATTGCAGGATCTTCAAAAAAATCTTGAGAGCCAAGCTGCTAGTCCGAATCAGTATCAGTATCATCCCGAGGGCCCACTGGTTGTGCTGCTTCAACAAACGCTCTGATAATTTGGCACTAACTACTTCCATGTCCCTCCAAAACAAGGCAAATGCCTCACTAGCAGCCTATAAAACAACAAATAATTAAACTAAAATACAAATAAACCAACATAAAACAAAAAACAAATGAACACCATACTCACATTCATTTTAAGGGCTGCAATATCTAAATCGGCAGAACCCGACTATCAGAAGCAGCAACATTACGAACCTGACTCATACTACCTTTCGACCCACCATCTCTCAATATACCACACTCAGTCAAAGGATACACTTCCTTCAGTAGCATAGCTCACTCATACCCACATTTCTTCAACCACTCACACCTTTTTTTCATCTTTTCCTCAGTCCAATGCTGAAGAAGGGGTACAACCAAAGAATCCTTCATACCGTGATAAGGTACACATTGCAAAAATTGAATTAAGAGAAAGTACACACAACCACTCACCGCCTTATATGAAGGAACCTTCTTAAATCTCTCCACACCCTCACGCAATTTCTTAAGAACATATCCACACCAATTCAGCTTCTTAATTCTAGTGACATCTTCAACAACTCTTAAGAGCTTCATATCAATACCCTTGCTCCTTAAGTGCCCAACACAATACATGATAAAACAACGCTGAAAGTCCTCGTCTGCATCCCTCAACCCAATCATATAATCAAAAACCAGCTCTAAAAGAATCTCATCTTTCTCTCCAATCTTAAACATTTCCTTCCATCGTCCCCTTAATTCTAAATATCGCTTTTTACCCTTGCCTGCATGACTAATCTCAATAACTTCCTCATCTGAAATAGGCAATCCAAGCACATAAAAAACATCATCCGGGCACAGCGTATACTTATCAGCACCAACATATTGCGCACAAAAACCTGGATCAAAATTTTTTACCAGAAAAGGAACGATTTTTAGGGGCAACTTACGGATACTAATCTCCAACAAACTACCAAAACCAAGAGAGAGGACACCATCCACTTGACACTCAGACAATAAGCCATTCAACTCCTTAACAAATCTGGTTTGCAAGAAGACTTGTAAACCTTATCAACTCTACAATTGCAAATAACAACACATCAATAAAATGATATATTATAACTAAAAATTTAACCTTATTTAAAAAGAAGGTACATCTATGACACGTATTTATAAAACTAAAACATAAAATGTTCAAGACAAAAACCACATGTTTCATCATAAAAACATCATGTTGAAAAATACATATAGGTTAGGTTCATAAATGGTAGGACACGTATTTATAAAACTAAAACAGAAACTGTTCAAGACAAAAATCACATGTTTCACCATAAAAACATCATGTTGAAAAATACATATAGGTTAGGTTCGTAAATGGTAAGACACGTATTTATTAAACTAAAACAGAAACCGTTCAAGACAAAAATGACATGTTTCACCATAAACACATCATGTTGAAAAAAACACATAGGTTAGGTTTGTCAATGGTAAGACACGTATTTATAAAACTAAAACAGAAATTGTTCAAGACAAAAATCACATGTTTCACCAGAAAAACATCATGTTGAAAAATGAAAAACTTACTTTGCTCCATCACTGCCCACCAGCATCACAACTTGTGGAACCTCCCGAGCTCTCTTCTTGACTCCTTCCTTCTTCTTCTCAACTTCCATTGCCTTCTTCTTTTTCTCAGCTTCCATTGCCACCGCCTTCTCCTCAACTCCCATTCCCTTCTTCTTCTTCTCAGCTCCATTGCTGCCGCCTTCTCCTCAGCTTCAATTACTGCCTTCTTCTCAGCTTCAATTGCCACCTGGTTTTTCTCAGCTTGAAGATCCTTCTCAGCTTCAATTGCTTTCTTCTTCTCAGTTGCTGGTGCTAACTTTCCACTACCAGATTCATCAGCACCAAGGACTCTTTTCCTCACACCAAACTTGACCTTCTTAGGTCCCTCACGAAGGACAACATCCTCAACAAAATCAGATTCACCAGCACCAGCAAAGTCAGCACCCGCAGCATTCACAACCTCAGTTCTAACCGCGCACATTTTTGTAACCTTCTTTAAAATGCAGAGAGGAGTAGTTTCTACTTCCTCAATTACCACATTAATAGCATTCTTCCCCTTATTGAACAAATCCAATGGAATAGTCGGTAAATTCCTAATGCGCGATGATTTGCGTAATCCTATTTGTACAAAGCCAAACTGATCAGTAAAAATAATAAAGCAACAACATTATAGGTATAATAATGAACCTTATAAGATAAACTGATAATGTAACATACTAATATAACATCCTTTTAATATACCAAAACCCAGGCCTCATATGAATTTAAATACAAAAAGGAAAAGAGAAACCTAAGTCAGTTCTTAGTCTCAAAAGCACACGAATGCAAATCATGAATCAACTCCAATGAAAACCAAGGACTACATTGCATCAGCAACCTTTAAAAAAATAATGTAAATACTAAAAAAAGCATCCAACATTAAAGGAAGACAGTAACATTTTTGAAAATAGAAACAACAGAGAAGCCATGAGTACATTATACAAGCCAAATGACTTGAAAGGCACGCAATGCAGTCAACCAACAAGGACTTTAAATATAAAACTCTGTTGAATAAGAGCAAATAGTTTTAATACAGTAGAACTTCACAACAAATATTTTGAATGCAGTAGAACTTCACGGCAAATAATTATAATACAATAGAACTTCACAGCAAATAGTTTTGAAACATTCATTATACATTTTTATACTTTCAGACTTTCATTCATAATGTACATTGTGCACTATCAGTGAGGAACGAATTCATTTAGTAGCAGAAAATCCATATTCTTAGAATTTACTAATCACTCCTGAATGGGAAATAAAGAAGGGAAAGGAAACAGCAACTAGGTGTTATGAAATCAAACTTAAATTATTTTTGAGGTGTTTCAGAAGAGGAAGAGGAAATCACAGAACATGAATCCCCATACTCTAGTAAAAAAAACTTCAGAAAAAAAAATATAGAGAGTGCTCTGGAAAAGCTGCCCAAAACCAAGAAGTATGCACAAAGCAAGAAGACGAGCTCAAATGTATACAGTGCATATGTATACTATACCAACTAAGCTAGCAACTAAACCAACTATACGGTGCAAATGTATACTCTGAGTATATACATCGATTGATCTAGTAACCATTAGCTAGGTAACAAAAAAAGTTTCCATGCTTCATAAGATCTAGTCAAAATTGTAAGATGTTGTTTCTGTTTAAAATAAGAATTTACTTAAATCACTTCATTTGGAAAGCCAGAATGCTAAGGAAGGCAATAATACGAGTAGCTAAGCCATTGAGAATGAGAATAGTTATGCCAAGTATAGCATCATGTAGACTATGAAGGAATACTTTTCAACAAAATTGCAGTAACCTTAAAAAATTCAAGTAAAACACCAAAGCTATAAACACAAAATCTTCATGTAAACACCAAAGCTATTAACAGATCTTGTAATAGTTAAAACCAAAGCTATTAACAAATTATCTAAACCCTAAACCAAGTAAATTGGGGATATGACTGTATACATTTGAGCTCGTCTTCCATTACATGCAGAACTAATGAGAATTCACATCTTTCATTCTCCTTCCTCATTACATGCAGAACTTTTTTCCATTCAATGCGGATATGACTTGTGCTCAGAATTGGAACTGAACTGTTGTGTTATTGAGTCTGACTGTTTACTGGCAGTAAAAGGAATTTAGAAACCTATGACATGTCAGTGGAGTGTGTTCTCTATTTGCAGCAATCTAAATGCTAAGCATTTAGTTTACCCAATCCAACACACTCCCCGAGAAGCTAACACCGCAACTGATTTTTTGGCTAAATATGCTTTGGATAATAACTTACAGGGAGATCTACATATAGATAATGCTCCATGTTTTCTTATGGGACTTTTTCATTTTGACAACAAAAATTTCCCTGGAGTCAGAATTGGCTCTCATCTAGGAGAGTAATTAGACTTATACTTTGGATATGTCCTTTGGCTCTCTCTTCCTGTTGCTCTCTATCTCTGCCATGATTTTTATCCACATCTACTCATATCATCGTCTTATAATCCATTTCGAAAAGATACTGTTGTTTTGCTCTCTTCTAATTGCAGGTTTGAAGATGCTACTATGCGAAGATAATACTGTTTGTATTGCTGTGAAGCGCATTTGCACCTTGACTTCTCAGGCTGGAAGACCGTCTCTTTTCCCCCACCCAAATTTCTTTTTTTCTGATCCACACAGGGTTTACACCTTCTATTCCTTCTTGACTGCTTATCATTGACAAACTGGGGTTTCGATTTCTCGACTCCCTGATCTGTTCGTGATACACCAGTCTACAGGAATCATAGGAAACACGGGTTACACCTCGGTTGCTTTTTTAAGGTATTTTTAGCTTAGAATAGGTGTATTTTTAATGTATTCTCCGCTTTTGGTAGCAAGAGCCTTATTGCTACAAGAGCTTCTTCGGGCTCTTGGATCATCTTAAGGATGACCTTTTGTAATTTTCAATTTCATCTCGCGCCATTTTTTGGCAAAAACTTTTATGGTTTGGGGAGCCTAATATATTTCCCCCCATCCTCGGATGGCTTAAATTAAAAAAAAAAGTAAATTGGGGAAAACATAAAAAAACACTAAAATCATCTCACAAATATAATAAAAAAATAGGCTAAAAGGCAAAATAAAGCAAAGCATTCAACATTTGACAACAAAAACATACAATAAGAGCAAAAAATCAAAAAATAAACATCACCTGAACACAGTCGACCAAAAATTCCTTCCTCTTAACCATTATGCTGCAATAACACACACAAAATATCAGATACGAAACAAAAACCCTAAACTACGAACTTAAAAACCTAACATGAAGCAAAAAATCAGCTCAAAAGTAGAATATAACTTGTGGCGAACACAAAGGAACACCGATTGTGCAAAATGCACGGTGAAATTTTCTGTGGAAATCGCGATCGGAAAACGAGGAGAGAAGAATATGGACGAAGAAAAGAGAGAGAATTTCTGGGATTTAAAATGAGAATTAAACGAAATGAAAAAAAGGATCCACATATATATACGGCGCGTGAGGGGCAAGTTCATGAAATTTGCTACTTAATCCTTAACTTTCTATATTTCTAATTAGGCCTCGTCTTTCCATAAACCTATGGAAAAACGGTCTTTCCCAAGACTTTGTTGTGTTGAAATTGTGAAATTGTGCTGAATAGCATATTAGTGAATAGTGACTAGCTTATTTGAATTTTATGGACTTGTGTTGAATTTGAATAGCTTATTTGAATTATGTGGACTGTGAATAGTTTATTTGAATTGAATATCAGATTTTCCCGTGTAATCGTTTTTATGCAGTGATTTGTCGTAGTTGTAAAAATCTAATTATTATGTATTCATATTATTATGTAAGCATTGTTTGTTAAAATATTGTCGTATTTAGCGATGAAATTGTTTTTGCCTCTTTTTAGCCTCCCCTTATATAATGTCCTGGTTCTGCCACTGGACATCCGTCATGTATGCAATTAAAGTTATTGATGGTCAAACATGGCTTGAAATTTTTTTGCAGTCAAACAGAGTAAATGTTAAAAAACCGGTGGGAGTAGTTTAAATCAAATCCTAAATGCAAGTTCAAAACTCTTAAATGCAAGCCATAAGTGTAATATAGTAAATTAATTATTTAAGTTACCTAAACTTAGGAGTTCTGTGCCTATAAATAGATTTGCCCTATTTAATTTAATTCCAATATTTCCTATGCTGATTCGTTGTCTAATTCCATATTGCTTTATTAATTTTGTGAACTCTCTAGAGAACTTGGAGAGCTGCATAGAACCTCCCAAGTTTTGGGAGTTCCCGATTCCTTGAGTAGATGAAAACTCTGTATTTTGGTCGCACATGCTTATGAAATTATACTTAAAGTTTTATGGCACCTGGAATAGACTAAAGGATATCAAGATGCAACCTTTATTTTCAAAAGGCGATCCGTTCGTCCTCAAGGTCCCATCATCCCGATAATATAGTCAATGAAGGGGTAAATTACAGTGTTTCAAAAGGTCAAGTATTGGTTCACGATCTACTGGTGCCCACAAGAAACCCCTCCAAAAGAGAAAACTTTCACACCGGCTGCTAGGAATCGAACCCCGATTGTGGGAAATGAACCAAGTACTTAACCACTCGGCCGATCGTGTGGCTGCATAACCTTTATTTTCAAATTCCTTTGAAGTGTGTTGCATGGAAAATGGTTTTAAAGTTGTGTCTCAGGTGTCATTTTGCTGTGAATCGATGTATCACACCCTATATTTTACTGAATTACAACCTGTATTTATACTATTAAAGAATTAAAATACATTATAGTTGATATTAAATAAAAAATATATTTAAACCCTAACTTGCCGCCGCCTAGAGGTTTTTTCCGACGGTCGGCGGTCGGTGTTCGCATGGAGGTTGACGTTCGTAGGGGTCTGCAGTCGTCTTCTCGAAGATTTCGGTGTCTTCCCTATTCCCCATGTCTCCAGCGTGGCTCATTTTTCAGATCTGTCCAGTGCCGGATCTGCCATGGTTGGAGCCCATCTTTGCCCCGCTCACGTCGCCCAGCCCCGCCTCCGTTCTTGTTTCACATCCCTACCTCCGTTCTCGCCTCGCTGCCCCACCTCCACTCTTGTCTCACTGCACCACCTCCGCTCTCGTCTCATTGCCCATCACCATTCTCGTCTCACAGCCCCGCCTTCGCTCTCGTTTCACATCCCCGCCTCCACTCTCGTCTCACAACCCCACCTCTGTTCTCATCGCCCCGCCTCGCCTTCGCTCTCGTTTCATAGCCCAGGCCCAATAAGACCCAGTCGATAGGAACCGTGCCTGTGAATCGTGTGATGAGAACCCAAGGGTTTTATCCGACGGGGAATAGGTGTAGTTTCACAGAACGATAACAAAAGTTTTTGCGAAAAGAAAACAAATGGAACAAAGGATTTTGTGCAGTCGAAGTTGTACTGCCTTTTCTGATTTGGCTTTTATTTATAACCAAAACAATGCTAATAATAGAAAACATGACCACGTCTAAACTCCTATATGCATGGAACTATCCAACTAAATCACATGCAACTTTTCTTTCTCCTAAATGCATGCAACTGACCAACAAACTACATACCAAGTCTTATTTGCTGAAAATAAACTTAGCTAAAATAGGACTAGCTAGCTGCAGTAATACTGCAGTACATACGAGCTTAATTACCAAAAAATCTCCCCCTTAAGCTCGTTCCTCCACACCGATTCGAACAACACCAAGCTTGTGACGCATCTCATTGAACTTATTTCGTGCCAAAGCCTTAGCCAGAATGTCCGCTAGCTGCCCATCAGTGCTAACGTGATCAACATCCATTTTTTCGGTTTCAATACACTCCCGAATAAAATGAAACTTTGTGTCAATATGCTTGCTCCTAGAATGTTGCACCAGGTTATTGCAAAGAGCAATAGCATATTTGTTATACACCAACATCTTGAAACTCAACTCTTGGCGCCTAACCATTTCACCGATCAAATGGCTAAGCCAAACACCTTGACACGGCTCCACCGCCGCCACAACATACTCTGCCTCGCAAGATGAAAAAGCAACAATATTATTCTTTTGTGATGACGAAGTAAAAATACAGTTCCCAACAAAGAAAGCTATCCCGGAGGTGCTTTTCCGATCATCGACGTCGCCGGCAAGATCACTATCACTGTAACCAAGAAAGACCACTTCCTATGCACTTGATTTATAACACATACCATAATTCAAAGTACCCTTAATGTACCTGAGAATCTGTTTAACTGCAGCCCAATGTTGTGTGCTCGGAGCCTCCATGTATCGACTAGCTATTCCCACCGAATGAGCAAGGTCTGGCCTTGTATTAACTAAGTAACGAAGACTGCCAATCACACTACGATATTTGGTTGCATTGACCGCATCGCTACCATCATTCTTGCTTAAACGAAGTCGATTTTCCATTAGAACATGACACGGACTACAATCACTCATGCCTGCAAATTCCAAAATATTCGCTGCATAAACTCTTTGAGAAACCGTGATTTCACCATCTCTTTGACACACCTCAAATCCCAAGTAGTAACTAAAAAGACCAAGATCGGTCATCTGAAACATCTTCTGCATTTGTGCCTTGAACTGGATGATTTCTTGAACACTTGTCCCCGTAATAATTAAATCATCCACATAAATACCCACAAGCAAGAAAGATTGAGCTGTACCTCTCCGATAAACAGCATGCTCAAGCTGGTTTTTCATGAACCCAAGTGAGGCGAGGGAAGCGTCCAGAGTGGAATTCCATGCACGCGGTGCTTGTCGAAGCCCGTACAAAGCCTTATGCAGCTTAAGCACCTTTCCATCATTTGCATTGTCTTCAAAACCCGGTGGTTACTGCACATAAACGTCCTCCACCAAGTCGCCATTCAAGAACGCCGATTTCACGTCCATGTGGTGCACCTCCCATTTGTGATGTGCGGCTAATGCAAGCAACAACCGCACAGTTTCCATTCTCACCACCAGAGCGAAAACTTCTTCAAAATCCACCCCTTGAGCATTGCCTTTCGCCACAAGTCTCGCCTTGTGCTTCACGATGTTGTCGGCGGGATCATTTTTCACTTTAAAAACCCATTTTAGACCAATGGATTTGTAGCTTGCTGGAGGTGATGCGAATTCCCATGTTTTGTTGTCGTTGATCGACTTCAACTCGTCCATCATAGCACTCCTCCAAGATGGACCAGCAAGTGCTTCTTGCACGCTCGTCGGCTCCTCCGCTGCCAGGAAGCAATTACCACTTTCTACAACATCGTTTACCTAAACAGTGGTGTTGTACACATCTGTGACCCGTCGATATCACGGAGGACCTGAATCTGAGTCAAGATTGTCATAATGTGTTGGTGGCGTAGTAAACTGAACATGGGTCTCCAGAGGTGTGGGTGTTTTTAGCTTAACTTCCGGTGCGGTCACCTTTGTAGCAAGCGTACGTGATGCACCATTTACTCTTTGGCTGGTTTCCGTCGAGTAAACCACCGTGCAAGAAGTCGAAACTGCTACTTTCTCCATGCTTGCTGCCTCCCAACTCCATGCACGACCTTCCTCAAAGGCAACATCTCTAGTCACATACAACCGCTTCTCTACCGGGTCATAGACCCGATAAGCCTTTGCACCATCTTTGTAACCTAAAAACACGCCTAACACCAAGTGATCTGCAAGTTTGTGCAACCCCGGTCCGAGTTTCTTGACATGAGCAACGCACCCAAAGGTTTTGAGATGGTGCACACTCGGCTTCTTCTTGTACCAACCTTCGTAAGGTGTCTTGCCATCAAGACTACTTGTCGGTGCGTGATTGAGAAGATACACAATAGCCTTCATTGCCCCCTCCCCCCAAAACATTCCGGGCACCTCCATCGACTTCCTAAGACAACGAGCCATTTCAACAACAATTTGATTTTGCCTCTCTACAACGCCGTTTTGTTGTGGCGAATAAGGTGATGTGGTGTGGTGCTTAATCCCATTCTCCTCGTAGAACTCAACAAATTCACTAGAATTGAATTCGCCGCCACGATCGGAACGAAATGCAAGCAATTTGCATTCACGGTCAGCTTCGGCCATAGTCTTGATTTTCTTAAAACACCGGAATGCCTCGTCTTTGGTCCTGAACAATTCAATCCACATATATCGACTAAAATCATCGACTATGAGTAAGAAATACCTCTGGCCACCCGCGGTTGTTGGAGTTATAGGACCACACAAGTCACTGTGCACTAACTCCAATAGACGCTTTGCACGAAACTTCGAAGCTTGAGGAAATGGGGTCCTGTGTTGATTCCCTAAAGAACATCTATCACAAAGCTGCTCCACATGCTCGATATAAGGAAAACCCTTCACCATTTTAGTTCGGGATAGGTTGTGCAAAGCACAAAAATGGAGATGACCAAACCGTGCATGCCACAACCAAGAATGTATAGATTCAGCTGCAAAGTATACATCCGGTTGCGAGTTTGCCTAACCCAAGCCAACAACTTGCGAGCTCGATCAAGAATGCATAGAACTCCTTCTTTGATGACAATTTTGCAACCATTTTCATCAAGCTGCCCAAGTGAGATTATGTTGCTCCGTAGGCTTGGGATGTAGTAAGCGTTGGAGAGAATACGATGCTCACCGGTGAGACATTGGAACATCACCGTACCTCTACCACGAATATGCACAACTAAACCGTCGCCAAATCGAACTTTCCCATACACCGTTTCATCAAGGGTTCTGAAAACCTTCTTGTCTCCGGTCATGTGGCTACTAGCGCCAGTGTCGAGATACCAAATACCATCTCCTACATCTACAGGAATCACCTTCTCCTCATTCAAGTACACCTCTTAAGTCACATTATCTAATGCCTCAATCTGCACCATGAGTAGAGCTGGATCATCATCACCTTCTACCTCGACTTGAGCAAGATTTGCATGTTCTTGCTGATCACGGTCGCGTTTTGCCTTGCGGCACTCCTTTTTCCAATGCCCTGGAATCCCACAATAGTGAAAATTCCCTTTCTTGCGTTTGCCACCACCACCATTGCTTGATGACTTTTCTTTGCTCCCAGTCGATGATTTTGGATTGGCCGGAGACTTGTTCTTCTTGTCCCTGCCACTGGAAGAATCTTTCCCTCGTTGCCGAGATCTCCACTCCCCCTCCGTGAGTAGTAAGCATCCTCCAGTAGGTGTGTAGTCCTCGAGTTCGCCACGCTCTTCCATCACCAATAGCCGATCGGTGAGTTCCTCGATGGACAAAGTTTTCAAGTCCATAAATGACTCTATTGCCATTGCCATCTGCTTGTATTTTATTGGCACACTACGCAAGAATTTCAGCACTACCTTGTGCTCCGATACTTGATCTCCCAGTACTTCCAGATCATTCATAATGGCCATGAGTCAAATGCAAAAAGACTCGACCCATTCGTCATCCTTGAAAGCCATCATCTCGAACTCCGTCCAACGCATTTGTGCTTTCACTTCTCGAACACACTCCACCCCAAATCGTATTGTTTTAAGCGTATCCTAGGCTTCCTTTGCTGTTGCCTTGATTCCCAAGGTGCGCACCAATTCTAGCGGAACTGCTCGGAGCAGTGCCGACATTGCCCGTCGATAATCACGTGTATCACCTGGACTATCCTTGATCACAACCCACAAGCCTTGAGCTTGAAGCTGCACCTTCATGAGAATCACCCAGTCTGCATAATTGGTTTGAGTGAGAGTTGGGAAGTGCGCCGCTCAGTCACTCTCTAGAATTACTCGTTCAATTATGCGAGTTTCGCTGCCTCCACCCATCTCACTACCTCCACCAAGCTTCGGCCATTTCGATGGTGGCGTTGTGTTGGCTGTCCCCTTATTTTTGTCGCCTCCTCCATTTCCTCGTCCTGCCATGTTGCGGATCAAACACCGAATAACTCAGAGTTTGGATCGAACACCAAATGCTCTAATACCAACTGTAGTTTCACAAAATGATAACAAAAGTTTTTGCGAAAAGAAAACAAAAGGAACAAAGGATTTTGTGCAGTCGAAGTTTTACTACCTTTTCTGATTTGCCTTTTATTTATAGCCAAAACAGTGCTAATAATAGAAAACATGACCACGTCCAAACTCCTATATGCATGGAACTATCCAACTAAATCACATGCAATTTTTGTTTCTCCTAAATGCATGCAACTGGCCAACAAACTACATACCAAGTCTTATTTGCTGAAAATAAACTTAGCTAAAAATAGGACTATCTAGCTACAGTAATACTACAGTACATACGAGCTTAATTACCAACAATAGGCTGGGGATAAGTGAAGGATTCGCAGAGAAGGTGGTGTCGCCGGTGGAGGATGACGAGAGGCACTGGCTTATTCCGGCGAGGCTTGACTGGGGATTATGGTCTGATGCTGGGGATTGGGCTGCGGACGGTGAGTATTGGGATGGAAACGACGGGATTGGGCTAAGGATGGGTTGTAAGTTGGATTTCCGGCGAAAGCTAAGAGTATTGATTTAATTTTTTTAATTAAGTATTATACATGTGTATATACGTATTAGGACGTGAACTAGTAAAATACAAGGTGTGATATAACAACACTCTTGTTGTTTGAAACATATCATGTTTTGTTTTGTTGTAGAGTGAACAGATCCCAAGTAAATAATTCTTCCATCTCATTTTAAATTGTTTATTTACTTTTTGAGAGTCAAATTTTATAAGTTTTGATCATAAATATAATTTAGTATATGAATAATTAAAATATTATGTGAGATATTAGATTTATCTTAATATATATATTTTTAAATTAATTTTTACATGATACTATTAATTATATGTAACTAGAAATATTTACGATGAAATGTTTATTGAAAACTGTAAAAAACTAGGGTAATATGACCAAAATGCCCTTCTAACCTAATACAAAATTTTAAAAGACAAAAATACCCCCACCATCAATTCACCACCACCACCAATCTGTGCCCCTCCCCGCCACCACCTGAGCCCCGCCCGCCACCACCTGAGCCCATCCCTGCCACCACCTGAGCCCATCCCTGCCACCACCTGAGCCCCACCCACCACCACCTGAGCCCATCCCCGCCACCACCTGAGCCCATTCCCGCCACCACTTGAGCCCTGCTCGCCACCACCTGAGCCCCGTCCACCACAACCTGAGCCCCACCCGCCACCACCTGAGCCCTGCCGACCACTACCTGCCTCTCCTTGCCACCACTTGAACCCCGCCCTGCCACCACCTGAACCCCGCCACCCATACTCAGCCCTGCCTTCGCTCAGATCTCCGTCTCGCCCGTGCCTCAGTCCCGCACCTCTAACCACCACCTCTGACTGGTCACCTAACTCCACTGTCACTCGATGCCACCCGCCGCAAACCCTAGCGCCACCACCTGCCGCAAAACCTAGCGCCACCTCGTGCCACCACACTACAGTGCCACCTCCTCGACACATCCCCAAACTCCTCATCATTGCCACATCCTCCTCTGCCCTAGTCGTGCCTCCACCATCGCCTAGCCCCGAATCCACAACACCACCATTGCCATGCCCTAGCCCCGAATCCAAAACACCACCGGTGAAGCCCTAGCCGCGAGCTCTCCGCCAGCACCATCCGCAGATCTGAATTAAGAGGAAGAATTAGAAGTGGAAGAATGGTTCAAAGGGAAGAAGAAACAACATCGGAAAAGAGAAAAGGAAAGAGCAGAAGGAAAGAGAAGGAGAAAAGGAGAATGGAGTGGAAGGAAAGAGAAAAGGGGGTATTAATGCAAATGAGGGTAATATTGTCATTTGAGAAATGAAGGTTTTTTCAGTTTTAAAAAAAACCATCATGGGCAAATCGGTCATTTCCCCGTATTCCGGCATCAAACCGGCTAAAAATGTTATATTTGCACATAACCTGAATAGATAGGATTATATTTACACTTTCGAATAATGTATAGTTATATTTGCACTTTATTCAATTATATAGGGTTATATATATATTTTTCTCAAAAAACTAAATAAGAAATTTAGAGTGACACAAAAGTAGTACCACGTGTTATTTTTTATTGTGTTTAGTTTGTGATACCTTTCTCCGTACACGTGGTGCTGAACTTTTGGCAAATCTATGTGATTCCGTGCTTGCTTGAGAGTTTCAGCTTTCTTGGCAAAAGGCGATCACCGCTCGCCCTCATCGGTCCATACCAGCCGACACCCTAACCATCGTATGAGAGGTAAATCACGGTAGCACAGCGCCAGGACCAATGGGCTTGGTATGGACTCGGTGCGCACAAGGGAGCCTTGCAAAGTAAGATCCCCCCCACACTGCCGCTGCCGAGTATTGAACCTGGGATCATTGGCTTACACACCCATCTCCCAACCGCTGGGATCATTGAGAATTTTTTTTAGTGAGTGGAATTTATTTTGATGATTCTAACTTTGAAAATAATGTTGAAGTTTTGAAAATTTTAAAATTTAGAAGAATAAAGGAAATCTAAAATTGAAATAAGCTAGAGAACTTATAAAAAAACATATATTATTAAGAGTTCGTCTCTTGAAAAACGGTCTTTCCATAAGTCATGGAAAGACTAAAGTTTAAACTGTAAATTAGAAGAAATGAAGACAAAATTTTCGGGTTGAATTAAATCGGGTTATAAATTTATAACTTCTACACGTTGCATCTTAAACCATTTATTTTTCATTATTCTAATTAAACTACGTCTTTCCATAAGCCTATGGAAAGACGGTCTTTTCCAAAACTTTGCCTATTAATGAGTTCGTCTCTTGAAAGAAGGTCTTTCCATGAGTCATGGAAAGACTAAGGTTTAAAGTGCAAATTAGAAGAAATGAAGATAACATTTTGGGTTGCATTAATTGTGTCATAAATTTTATAACTATTACACGTTGCATAACAAATTTTAGTGTTGCAACTATAAATTTTCACCTTTTATTATTTAAGTTAAATCCCGTCTTTCCAAAAATAATTAAAAATTGATTTCATTTTAATTTATAATTGGGACACATGACACCACCAGATTGAGCCACGTGTCCCAATCATGTGTAC
The DNA here is from genome assembly GCA_037428765.1 of Rubia yunnanensis. Classification (NCBI taxonomy): domain Eukaryota; kingdom Viridiplantae; phylum Streptophyta; class Magnoliopsida; order Gentianales; family Rubiaceae; genus Rubia; species Rubia yunnanensis. The sequence goes on along the minus strand of CM075068.1, from coordinate 19,664,455 downwards.
AAAATTTTTAAAAAATAACCAAGTTGTTTGCCACATGGCCCTATGAGCACGCCATGTGGCAAAGCTGGAAAGAAAATGGCAACACCCACACTATTGCCCAAGTGGTTGGGCATGTGGTTCCATTCCACATGGGGAGGGGTTCAAACCTCGGCAGGCGCAGTGTGGGGTTCTCCCAGTAGGGGGGCTCCTTGTGGCCACCAAGAACGTTCGAGAACCATTTGCTTGACCGCTGGGAGTGTTGTGATTTACCTCCTCGGTTAAGGGCGTGGTGTCATTGCGATCGAAGCCATGAGAGCGAGGGTTATCGCCTTTTGAAAAGAAAATTGCCCGTATAATGCGCGGGCCTGGCCACCACGTACACGTTGACAGAAATTAAATGGGTAGTGGTTTCATACTTCGGGTAGAGAAGGCCCATTCCAGAATTGGGGAGGTCATTTGAAACTCTCATTATGGGGGGAAATAGTTTCAAATGAATTTCAATTTGGAAGTGAAATCCATATGAAACCCCCATTGCAGATGCACTAAAGTACTTGAATTACACATGCTTTTTCAAAGGTTTCAAATGTTTCTAAATGCTGCGTACATAGCTAAATTATTGCGTTTTTTTTATAAAAAAAATCAATCGTTCATAAATATTGGAAAAAATGCCAAGCCTTACTATAAAAATTAGTAGATAGGAGTAAAATTAGTTTTAAACGTTTCAATCCCTGATTAAAAATAGGCAATTTTTATTTACGAAGTCTGAAATAATTTTAGCTCTAAAAATTTTCAACTTGAATAAATGAGGCATTACTAATTATAAATAGATCATTTTTAGTTAAACATATTTTTTCTCCAGAACCCAAATTTAAGCTATGATTTTTTTGTTCCAACTGAGCACATCACTGAAGATTCTACATTTTTGTATTGTCTCATTTGTTATCAAAACAAAACACTAGTGCTTTTTTATGCACTCATTGTCCTCTCTTTTTATTTATCTTAACAAAAAGTAAAAGTCTTTTATTATATCAACTAACGGTTAGATAATAATGAAAAATATCGTTTAAAGTTAAATTATAATCATTTATACACTTCAATACATTTTATAAGTTTTTTTAAAGTTACAGAAATTTCGTTGAAATAAATAAAAATAAACACTAAATCACCCTATTATTTAAGTCAATTATAAAATTAAAATGACCCGTTTAACAGTTAGTTGATTTAAAATAAGACTTTGTATAGTAAAAATTATTTTGATTATAATTTCATTATTTTAAATGTCACATTATCTAATCAAAATTTAGTTATTGCACTACGTGTGATGCGTCTTTAACAACCGACTGGTTCGTGGACTTGGGTTCTTCTCGAATTAACCTTCAATAAAACTATCCCTGGGGGTTCCAGGGTCAGCACTTCGATGCTTAAGTTATCCCAAACGTGTGATATGATTAAGACATAATGAATGATAAGTAAATGCGTACCTTGTATTTATACTCCATGTCCTAAATAACGTTCTCCTTAATTATTGCCCTTAATTAACCATGAATGCGGTAATTATATTAGGGTATTAAATATTCTCCTAACTGGGCTGCAACATCTTCGGTCCAATGGCTTCCTAGGCTTAACCTCTATCAAGAGCCCCCAGAAAAGCAGGTTCTCGACCCCTGAAGGCTGGAACGTCATGAAGGTTCTTCGAGGTCTCGAATGCATGGGACAGTTCGAGGACTTTGAAGACTCAAAATGAGCCTTGCACTTCTTTGCTCGGGTCTTCGAGGGAAGGAACATGGTTTTGTAATCAACTATGGCGTTAGGATTCCAAAAAGCGCGTGCGTGTTGTACAACCGCGCGTGTCACTGCTCCCCAAACAGCGCGTTGTCAGAAGATAGAAAAGAAATTGTGTCTTTCCATAACTTTTTATATTTCTAAGGCAATTATTATCCTCCATTTTAGCCCCCATTATTACCCCTTAACCGCTCTCCCTTCTGTCACTTTTCTCATTTGCGGGAACTTTCTTACAAATATCCTTTCTCTACTTCTCTCTCGAGCGATCTAACTTTCGTCACCTTTCCCAGAAAATTAGTAAGTATCTCTATTCTTATTCTAATCTTTTCGTTTCCTCACCTTAAAATCATGCCCCTCTCTGATGAGGGTTCCGTATCCAAGAAATTTCCCGGTGATATTAGGGTAGGCGAGATGGGGGTAGTAAGCCGAGAAAAGCTACTAGCGACTCAGAATGCACTCATTCTGAAGAACGCTGATATGATTCAGATGCTAGAGAAGGTATGTCTGATTAGATTGCTAACAGTCCTGTGGAAGAGAGGATTTTCCCAGTGACTGATATGCCTCCTCGAGAGCCCGTTGAGAACTGGCCATCAGGCATGGGCAAGCCCTATATAAAGAGATCCCCTACGAGTGGTAAAATTGGTTTATACCCTCCTCCGAATCCAAAGCTTGAATTGGAAGGGGAGTTCAATACATCTCTGGTCTGTAAAGAACTGCCTCTCAAGGGTAAATATGGTAAATAGGAAAATGCGGTGGAACATTCGATGGGGACACGTGAAAGTACATGTGTTCCCATCTAATACAAAAAGTAAGGCAAACCCTACGCTAAATGGTGAAAAGCCTATGAAAGACTGAGATGCCTGGGGAGGAGAGGTGGGCACCCCCCAGCCAAAATGCTAACCCTAAACTAGATGGTGCTAAGCCTAGGGAAGAAAATGAAAGTCCAGAATCAATTGTGAATCTAGACCTATACATAGCAACCAGAAATGTGTAATGGCTCTTCAAATGGTCTCATCATCGCACCCGAGATATGGGTCTTGGGTCTTGAAAAGGAGATGTCGGTGAAGCCGCCATTGGTAGATATATAGTGCAGCCGAGTGTAAGTACTCGGGTCTTGACCGGTCGCCATGGTGGGCTTGTGTTGCTAAATTCGAGTGAAGTTGGGACCGCCAAATGTGGAACAACTTCTACCATATACACCCCTAACATGAAGAAAGATGAGTTTTATTGGCCTTCAACGTTCCCATGTTGTGGACCGGGCCTATTTCAGAGGGCAAGAGTGTTCGTAGGCTGTGCCAATAACTCTTGTGGATCCCTCCAAAAAATAGACCACCTCGTGATGTAGGGAACAGACACAACTTGTATGGTGTGTGTCAAACCTGGAATATTTGTAATCGCCCATTTCATTTAAAGCAAATGGACAACTATAAGATAATTTAACACACAGTGTAGCGCGAGCATAGGGTGTGTGTTAACCGTCAAATTCAAGTAACAAAGCTAACAATGGGTTAATTAATTTTGTGTACGCTAATTAATTAATCCACTACTTAATGCACATGGTTGTGCAACCAAATGGTGAAAGGTTGCACTCCCACCGGTGAGGGGAAAAGATAACTCCCTCATCCACCGAATACAATTTCAGCCCGAAGGGAAGGCTGAAACTCAATAATAAATCCAGATCAAATCCTAGAGGAACCATTTTTTTAATCGGACTCCTCTGCCTCTCGAAACTGTAGTCATCGAACCATCCTTCCACTCGAGAATCGGTGCTCGAGACTCCTTCCCCTAGAGCCCGTTGACTTGAACCCGTGGGACAACCCCCTCGAGGTAACTTGAGACACACCTCGAGGGGAGTGAACCATCTACCGGTGGGGCACACGAATCGATCCTCGAGAGAACCACCCCTCAAGGATCTCGCATGTACCCCTCGAGCTTTCTACCTCTCGAACCATTGGCACCAACTTGAACCCGTAGTACCCTTGAGGACCTCGAGACTCTTGAGTGTATACCTTCCAGTCGCAGCACAATTCCCTCAAGGTAACTCGAGACACACCTCGAGAGGAATGCACCATCCACCACTGGGGCAGAAGAATCGATCCTCGAGGGAATCATCCCTCGAGCATCTCATGTTCACCCCTCGAATCTCTAACCCGTAGCACAATCCCCTCGAGGTAACTTGAGATGCACCTCGAGAGGAGTATACCATCCACCGGTGGGTTAGACGAATTGATCCTTGAGGGAATCACCCCTCGAGGTTCTCCCATCCACCCTTCAAACCTTCCACCTGTTGAACCATTGGCACACACGCTAAGTATCCACCTCTCAAAGCATCCATCACTCGAACCCGTAACCTCGAGGGTACCTCTCTAACCCTTGGTACCATCACGTGAATCATCACCTCTCGGATCATCCATGTCTCAAGCCCATAAAAACAATCCGCTTGACGAGAGTGCAGCTTCTACTTCTCGAACTAACCATCTTGAGTAGTCGAACCACCTTTTCGTGCATCATTCCACCTACCCCTCAAACCCCTATTCGAGGGAACACGCCGCTAGGTTTAAGGCCAATGATCCGGCCTTCACCCATAGCGGGTTGTTTGACCCAACCGCCTTAAACTGGGTTGAAACCCTAGGGACTCTCTGCCCTGTTTGTTCTTTTTTAGGTTTTTTTAACCTGGCGGTGCCGAAAAACATGTCTAGCACCCAGATTTGAGTCCTCACCTAGAACGCATTTTTTTGGCGTCGTTGAGTTACCGAGATCTGGGAAAAATTCAAATAATCCACCTATTATGAAAAATCTTCTCCTACATTCGTCTTGATCAGGGCATTCTTATGAAATTGAAAAACAAGGATAACACATTGGGTGTACCATCATTGATGATTCTGATAAAAAGCAATCCACCATGGTCGGGCGCCGAACGACTCAATTCAACCAACACATAGCAAAATATCTCCCAACATCCATCTTGAATCTGACTAGCCCCAAAGCATGAGCCCCATCAACCATTCCAACACCCAAAATCAAAATTCCATATGAATGTTCATGAGTGAATAAATAAATCCGGATTCTTGACATAAAACATAGCTTATTGGTATAAAATTCAATTAAACCAAGTAAACACGGCCGAGCAGTGTCCGGGATCTGAGCACAAGCGGGGCTGGGGGGTTACCGAGTTCTGGACACAAGTAAGTCTGGGTGGAAGGCTGGAAGTTGCCCAGGTTTTGAACACAAGCAAGGCCAGAAGGTGACCAGGTTCTGGGCACTAGCAACGCCAGAGGGATTACTAGGATTTGAATACAAGCTAGGTCGGTCAGGTGCCTCGGATTTGAACACAAGTTTACCCGAATCAATTAAGAACTCACCCAAATACTAACACTTTTTAGGCCTGAACCCCATCATTATTCCCAATCGCACATGAACTTTATATAAACTATCCACTATCAACAGAAAATTGCATACAAACTCGTACAGACTCTTCATAAACATCCATATCAATCCAGCCCAGATTTTCCATAAAGAACTCTATAAAAATTCACACACGGATTCTTTAACCACATTATATCTACCACCAAAAGATGAAAACTTACTTAGGACAATGATAGATGTTTATCTGTGGTTGTCGAATCCGTCACCGTCCTCCTCCGTGGTGCGTGTAAGTGTTCATCCAACACTCGAGAGGATAAACAACCACCCCTCGAGAGGATAGACATCCAACACTCGAGAGCACATCAACACATGAATCACTCCTTGAGGGTGTAGATTCCCGCCATCATTTCGAGCCATGTACCTCTCGAGACATTCATGTCTCCAATCAACAGTCATCCATAACTCAAGAGTACATGTTCCCTCTCGAACCCATTATGCTCAATCCACCTGTCATGGGTACAGTTTCCACTTTGAGAGCATCCACACCTCGCGAGTACATTCATTCGGATTATTTGTACCTCGTGTTCACACGAACCATCATTTTACCATTCGAGTCATCATTCCACAATTGTAGGCATCATTCCACCACTTGAACTACCATTTTAGTCTTTAAGCTGGTAGGGTTTAAGACCAATAACCTGGCATTCTCTTTTATCAGGTCATTTAACCTGGCCGCCATAAACCGGGTTGAAACCCTAGGGAGCCTCTGCCTCGTATCTTCTTTCTCAGGTTGCATGGCCTGACGGTGCCCTAAAATAGGTCAAGCACCCAGATCTGAGTCTTCAACTGGGTAGCATTTTCCCGGCGCCGATGAGCGGGATGAATATGGGAAAACTCAAACCTTCATACTCCAAATATCCACCTTTAATGAAAAATTTGCTCCACTATTCCTCTTGAAATCTGCTCCACCATTTTTGGGCATTATCATGAAACTGAAAAATAGAGACAACACGTTGGGCATACCATCTTTATGATTGCGATTTAGCCATTTCTCCATGGTCGGCCGTCGAACGGCTCTATTCAACCAACACATAGGAAATCATCTCTGAACATCTATCTTGAATCCAACTAGCCCCAAAACATGAACCCCATTCAACAATACCATTAAAATACCCAAAATCAAGGATTCTGTATGGGTGTTCATGAGACAACAAAATATATCAGAGTTTTGGCATAAAAAGCATAGCATTTGGTCAAAGTTTGCAATTAAAACCAGCAAAACAAGGCCGGTGGGGTGCTCGGGATTTGAACACAAGTTTACCAGAATGAGAGCACCCAAATGCTATAAAATTTTATGCCACAAATTCGTCACTGTCCTGTGTTCAACATGAACACCACATTAACTATCCACGCTAAATAGAGATTTTCCATACATATCCACACAATTCCACACAGATTTATCATACAAGCCCACACTATTCCACACCAATCTACACAAATTCAAAAAATAAAAATCCTTGATTTCATCTCTCATCCAAACCAGATCTATCAGCGTAAGGTTGAAAACTTACTTGGGGAAGTGATAGAACTTCTTCAAACTCTCTTCATTAGCAGCCCAGATTGAGGACCAAGATCTTCAACCATATTTTTGTTGGATTTGAGTCTGGGTCTAGGTACGGCTCCGAAATCATCTTCCTCCATGTTCAAGGAAGCAGGTCCTCTTTCAGAAATTCAAGATTCGAGGTTTGAATCTTGAAGTTTACAGTTTCTAACAACCGGATTTGAATCCTTCTTCCTTAGTGGTGCGCGAAAATTCAAGATCTAAAAATAGATCTTCCTCCAAAATCCTAGATTTAAAGCGAAAAACTTTGAATTGAAGAACAAATCATACGTTAAAAGATACGCGGCGAGGAACCCAACAATAATGTCAAATTCCTCGCTGGAGATTGAGAGTTGTAGAAGAGAAACTTGAAGAAAAGTGACTCTGATGAACAGGAGAAGGGTTGCGCCCTTTGTTTTCTCCCGAGAGCGTTTTCTCCCTCTGAGAGTTTGTTCCTCTACTGAGAGCTCGAGACCATAGAGGAGAAGGAGAACGCGTCTCCTTTGAGAGAGAGAATGTCCCTCGAGGGGGGAGGAAGCACCCTTGAGAGCGCCTCAGATATCTTCTTTCGCTAAGCCTCTCAAAGGGACTCAGGGAGGGAGCCCCCAGTTCCAGTAGCGGGGACCGCTATCTCAAAGATTTTGGACTCGATCCCTCTTAGCCAATGAATAGCCCCAGATGTCAATTTTCAATTCTTTCGAGAGAAAGATACCTCCCATAACCTCCCTGAAGGAAGATCATCCATTTCCCTCAGACATCTCCGCTACAGGCTCACCTTTCCTTTTCCGCCCCTTTTTTTTCCAAACTTCTTAAACAATTCCAAGTGAGTCCTGCACAAGTCCATCCCAATGTCTTGGTGATCATCATAATTTTCTTGACATGATTTGACGAGTTCCGTATGAAGCCTAGATACTTCTTTGTTTGCTATTCTTCGTTTCTTATAGTGGACGATCGACCAACATGATTGTTACTTTTACAAGACGAGAGGCACATCACAGGGTTTTCAAAGTTCCTGGTGATTCGGGTGACTGGAGAAGCTGGAAGAAAGGGGTTTTGTTTTACAGCAGGAGGTATCGAGTTCCCCCATGGAATTAGGCCGTGTGAGTTAAGTCTCCCAAACCTAGGGAGTATATCTATCTGGATTCCCTCAAGAGGGACATGCAAAAGTTATTCTCTAGCTCCATTGACTACAGCTGCTTCAACAATCCTAATTCCTTGATTGGTGGCTTTGTATTCCCTCCCGTAATCTACTAGGAGTATGTGTATAAAGTACTCTAGAAGAATATCATGAAGAGGAGAAGAGAACTTGAGGGCCCCAGAGAAGGCCCTCCCCTCGAGACCCTTGTTAGTGATTTTAGGGACTTGGAAGCCTCCGAATGTGCCTTAAAAGAATTCTACTTCTCACGTTTGTTGTATTGTTGAGTTTACTGTTACTAATGCTATCTCTATCTCTCTTTCTCTCTATTTTTTAGTGGGTCTTGATAGCGGCTTAAAGAAACAGAAGCCTACGAAGTAGGGCCAGGCTCCTCCCAAAGGGATAGTTGCTTCCTTGAATCAGGCCTCTACTCCATTGAATCAAGCCCCCCTTTCTCGAACCAGGTCTCCCCTCTTACAGTAGGTGGCGAAAGGCCTATTCCAACCATTGGTGATGGCGAGCCTCCTCACACTAGGAATGTTCACCAAAAGACAAGGGTGAGTGGCAACAATGTTGGTAACAACTCCCCAACACCATTAATAGGAGCACATAACGGTGAGAATGCCCATCAACAGTCTCCACCCCCTTTGAATGATACATCGCCCATGTCCAGGATTGAGCATCATCTCTCGAAGATGGCCTCTGACCCTAAGGCTTTCCTCCATTCCTTTTAGAAATTTATTTATCGTCCTCTTTCTTAGCATCAATCTAAGTTGAACTATTTTCTAGGCCTCCCATTTTTTCCACGAGGTCACTGAGAAGATGGCGGCTTTCGCCTTCGCATGTACCTCTGCCACGGTTCCCTCCAGGAAAAGCTCACCAAATAGGATGCAAAGATTTATAATTGAAGAAATACCTTGAGGAGAAGGATAGGGTGCTCGAAGAAAAAAAAATTCCTCGAGGAAAAACAATCAATGGATGCTGGAAAAGGATACCTTTGAGAAGAGTTTATGCAGTTGAGGATCCGGCCTCACAAGTTCAACTACTCGAAGCCTTCAAACACAAGCTTTTGAACAGCTCTGAGCTACTTCAGCTGTTTATAGACCTCTTGGGGGTGGCCAAAATCTTGGCTATAGCAAATTAGCTGAGGAATTCCTGAAGCCACAAGTGTCTGCCTCCCTGCCTAAAGATCTTTCTAAGAAGATTTACGATCTAGGATCTTGCTAAGAAGATTTACGATCTAGGATCTTGCTAAGAAGATTTACGATCTTGTCAACCCAGAACTCACAGACACTCTAGATGCAAAATGGGATGAAGCAATCAAGAACGACGGCCTTTTCTTTGCCCTAATGGATTTCATTAAGTCTAAAGGGCGGCTCTTCACTGCTGAGGGGATTTGAGAGATACCCCTTCCAGAGGATACATATGCCTCCCCAAAGTAGAATTCAATCGCCGTCCGAGTGGAAGAAATGATTGCTTCCACCTCAAAAGAAGATGATTCTAGGGCTTGTCCCAGATTGTAACTTTACCAATTTGGGCCCCCAATTGTAATTTTTTTAGTATCAATATAATAATATGTTTTTTTGTCACGACTTGTTTATTTTGCCTTTGTTTCTCTTTTCGTAGTATAACTCGTTGAAGAGAGTGTTAGAAGGCACTTGTGAGAAGCTTTCAAGTGCCCAAAAAGAGTTGAGTGAGACACACAAACAACTATTGAAGGCCACCCGGGATCTATCTAATTGTAATCGAAAGAAGAAGTCCTTGAAGGACAAGCTCCACCAACTCAAAGCAGAGATGAAACTGTTGCAGTCTAAAGACCATTCAACCTTTAAGGGGTTTGTTAAGGATTTCCTGAGCAATGAATTTAATGGTACATATCCTTTAGAGGTGATCGAGGGTCATGATTCCATAGATAAAGACCTCGATGAGCTGATGCGTCAAATCTATATAAAGTTTGGTTCTCTGAAGTCCTGTATTGCTACTACAACTAGGCTTCCAGTAGTGGAAGGGTGCCTGATTGGTTGCATGGGTGAAAATCGCAAGCTAGTAGCCCAAAGGGAGTTACTTGCCGAGCAACATCTACTAGCTCAGTGCAAAGTAGCTAGTCTTGAAGATGAATCACTCGCTTGGAAGATAGCTAGCAAGGATCCCCATTCTTCAAGCGAACCTCATCCAGCCCCTTAAAGGAGCCCCCTGGTTGAAGATGGTTCTTTGGTATAATCTCTCTTGTCTGAGAACTAACAACTCATAGGGGAGATCGAGGCCTGGAAGGTACAGGCCAAAGAAATGGAGGGGGATCTCGCTGATTTTGAAGAAAAAATTGTTGCACACAAAACAAGTATCATGCCCACATGTTTTCTCATGGCATTACTTCTTCATATTTAATCAGCAATGATAAGCTCCCAAAATTTCTACTCAAAGCTGCTCGATATTGGATGCATGAAGTTAACGTCCATGGGAATGGAACTCCTCGGCAGAAATGGGCTTTTGACCTTATTCTTGATTGGTTAGCAGAGCTGAAGGTAAAAGGATTTACCCCCTCGAGTTATCGTTCTGCTTCTCGGCCACAAAAATCTGTCATTAAAGAAGCTGACAAGCATCTTGTCCACTCCAGCAAAGTTACCAAAGGATCTACCTTAAAACATCGCAAGAGCTTTGGGTCCTCCTTGAAGGGCCCATTCAAACCTTCCACAAAGAAGCGGTGTAAGACCGTTGCTCCCCTTGATCCTTCCAAATATCCCGTCTCAGAATAAATGAAGGACAGCCGGAGAGCCACTGGTATAAAGCTTGAAGAGCTCAAAGACATGAAGCAAAAGTGAAAGGCTGGGAAAAACTATCTCCACCGAAGATTTGTTTCGGGCGGGTTTCCTCTAACTAGATGATTACATTTAGACAAATAAGTTTATGTTCTTTTTAGTATAAAAAAATGTACTTCTAATAATTGATGATGTTTGAATAAGTATCATGTTATACTCAATCTCAAATATTTTACCTCTCAGATATGTGCGCTACGTGCAACATCCCTAGGCAAAGCATAGTATGAATATCTTTGGTAAGTAGAAATTGAGAAATTCAGAGACACAAGCATTTTACCTAGGTTAGGTGTTTCCACCTACATCCTGCCAATCTTGTCTGCTATTTTATCATTCCAAGGTTACAAAAGTAGCCTTCGAGTGCTCCTTGAAAGCATACCACCCGAACCTTAGCCATAGCTGTAAATATCATCTAGAGCGCCGCTTAAAAGCATCCCGCTCAAACATCAACTGGAGTGACGCTTTAGAGCAAACCACTCGAACATCATCTAGAGTGCTGCTTTAGAGTAAACCACTCGTACATCCTCTAGAGTGCCGCTTTAGAGAAAACCACTCGTACATCATCTAAAGCGCCTCTTTAGAGTAAACCACTCATACATAACTTACTCCCAAGTACGATTCGATCAACTTATAAGGTCCTTTCTAATTTACACAGATACGTTCACTCTAAAAACAAGTTTCTTATCCCAATTCACTTCGTGATGCATCTTGAACGACAGACCAGTTCTTGGGCTTGAGCTTATCTCGAACCGTCCTGCAATCAAACTGTCCCTGGGGGCTCCAGGGATCAGTCCTCTGATTCCTAGCTCAGTCTAAGAGTCTCCAAATACGATTAAGACTGAATCAATGTTAAATAAATACGTACCTTGTATTGATATTATGTGTCCCAAATAACGGCTTCCTTAATTATCGCCATTGATACCTCGTAAATACAGTAACCATTCCAGAGTATTTAATACTACCCTGATTGGGCCACCACACCTATGGCCCAACGCTCTTCTTAGGCCCAACCTCTATCAAAAGCCCTTAGAAAACTAGGATCTCCGCCTCGAGGGATGGGAACAGTACAAGAGCCATTCGAGGCCTCTAATTCATAAGATGGTTCGAGGGTTTAGAGGTGCTGAAACAGACCTTGTACTTTGTTGCCCCAAACCTCGAGGGAGAGAATCTGGTTTTCTCACGAATTTTGAATGTTGGGACTTCAAGAGGTGCACGCATGTCGTACAACCAAGCGTGTCACCGCCCCCCAAATGGCGTGTTGTTAGAGAGTAGAAAAGCAGCTGTGTATTCCCACAATTTTTTATAGTTCCAATGCGGTTATTAATCATTCCACCATTTTAGCCCCCATTATTACCCCTTAATTTTCTATCCTCTTTCATTTTTACTAACTTGCAGGAACTTCTCATAAGCACTCTTTTCCTCTTCCTTTCTCCAGCAATCTTATTTTCATCGCTCTTCTTCAAAAATCAGTAAGTACCTTCCTCTATTTCGTTATTCTACTTTTTTTCTCACTTTATAGTTCTCTCCCATTCCGATGAGGGTTCTGTCGGAGGAGGAGTTTTCTGGTAAGATTAGGGTAGATGAAGCGGAGGTTAGTACGTCAGAAAGGATTGTCACAGACTCTGAATGTACCCAATGTGATAAATCCTTGCATGATTCCGATGCCAAAGGAGGTGCGTTTGACCGCACTACTAACAACCCTGGGGTTATATCGCTTACCGATATGCCTCTTCAAGGGTGTGCTGAGAGTTGGCCACCAGTTATGGGCAAGCCTTACATGTGAAGGTCCCCTACCAGTGGAAAAATCAGTTTCCATCCTCCCTCGGATCCAGTTCTCGAGACCCTGGGGGAGGGGAATGCATCTCCTCAGAGGGAGGAAGCATCCCTCAAAACGTAGGGGGGGAGAATGCATCTCCTTCGATGGGAAGGACATCCCTCGAGGAAGAGGAAGTGCCCCAGGAGGCGTTAAAGATATCTTTTGAAGCAAAGTCATCTAGGAAGAAAAAAGAGAAGGAATCTCGAGTGGTAAGTTTGAGAATTTTTGGAAAGGAGCCCCCGTCTTCAGTAGTAGGGAAGGGTATCTCAAAGATTCTAGACTCGAACCCTGTTGGCCTATGAATACTCTCAGATGTTAAGTTTCATCCCTTTGGAGAAGAGGATACCCCCCCATAACCTACTCGAGGGAAGATCGCCCATTTCCCTCAGACACAATCGTTGCGGGCTCACCTTTCCCTTTCCGCTCCTCTTTTCTAAACTTCTCAAACAATTCCAGGTGAGCCCTGCACAAATTCACCCCAACATTTTGGTAATCATTCTGATGTTCTTGACATGATGTAACAAGTTCGGTATCAAGCCTAGGTATAAGCTGCTTCGCTCGTTGTGTTACATGTCTTATAGTGGGCGGTCTTCTGACACGATCATTACACTTACAATTCAGGAAGTGCATCACATTGTTTTTTTCCATTTCTAGGAATTTGGGTGAATGAAGGAGTTGGAAGAAAGGGATTTCATTTGATAGCAGAATGTATCAAGCTCTCTAGTGGAACTGGGATGTGCAAGTTGAGTTCCCTAAACCGAGGGAGTATATTTGTATAGATTCCCTCTAAAGGGACAGATAAAAATTGTTGTCCAGCTCCCTCGGCTACAACGGTTTCAACAATCCTAACCCAAAGATTGGCATTTTTATATTTCCCTCTGAAATCTACGAGGAGTATGTGTATAAAAAACATTGGAAAAGTAGGAAGAACCGGAGAAGGGAATCTGAGGGACCCATCGAAAACCTCCCCTCGAGACCCTCGTCAGTGGTTTTAGGCACTTGGAAGCCTCCGAAGGTACCTTAACAAAATTATGTTTCTTTTTTCTTTTGCACTGTTGCGTTTATCTTTACTGACGCTATTCGTGTGTCTTTTTTTCCAGCGGGTCTCGCTAGTGGCTTGAGGAACAAGAAGAACCACCCAAAGCAGGATCAAGATCACCCTAAAGGGGACCCTAAGCCCTCGAACCAGACTTTCACACCTCTTGTGGGTGGTGGAAGGGTTACGTCGGCCATGGCTGATGGCCAGTTACCCCATCCTAGGAATTTTTGTCACAGATGGTGGCATTATTGTGAATATCCCTAAATAACCATTGGTGGGTTCAACATTCACCCACAACCAACATCCCTGACACCCCATTCAAGTGGTGCAGTGAGCATCATCTCGTGACCATGGTGTCTAATTCTTAGGTTATCATCTGATCTATTGCCAAGTTCATTTTAGCAAACTTTTTCTCGCATTATTCTAAGTATAATTTTTTATGTTAAATCTCCCAGCTCTTTTGCAAGGCCACTCAAAAGATGGTTGCCTTTGCCCACACTTGTACCTCTGGCCATGGTTCCTTTCAAGGAGGTGAAGCTAGGCAAGATAGATCTTGAAATTTTGAAGTTGAAGAGGCTACTCGAGGAGGAGAAGGTGTGTGAGGAGGACAAGAAAGGCTTGAAAGATAAGAAGCAGAAGTTGGCTAATTTTGATGCCGAGAAGCACCAATGAACGATGGAGAAAGATACCCTTGAAAAGAGGGTTCAAGCTTGTAAGAACCCAGCCAAGCAGGTTCAACTGCTTGAGGCATTTAAAATTGAGCTATTGAATAGTCCCGAGCTGCTTCAATTGTTTGTAGACCTCCTCAAGGTGGGAAGCAACTTGGCTGCATCAACTTGGCTGAGGAGTTATTAAAACTTCAATGGTCCGCTTCCCTGTCCGAGGAGCATGCTAACTAGGTGGGCGAGCTGATCAAGCCAAAGCTTGAGGCTTCTCTTGATGCGACGTGAGATAAGTCAATCAAGAACGATTGCCTTCTCTTTGCTCTAATGGATTTCATTAAGTCCAAAGGGGATTTCTTCACTGCTGAGAGGGTTCGAGTGATTCCCCTCCCCAAGGCCACAGATGCATCCCCTGAGTAGAACTTAACTGATGCCAGTGTGGAAGGGATGATCACATCTACCTTCAAAATGGATAACTCTAGGGTTTTTTCTTAGTTGTAACTCTGTCAATTTTGGCCTCCTCATGTAACCTTTAACAGTTTAATATAAGAGTTCTTTTGGAATTTTATGAAACTTTTGCTTATTCTTATTTTTGTTCTCTTTCTCGTAGTTTAATTCATTGAAAAGAGTGCTGGAAGGCGCTTGCAGTGAGCTTTCAAGTGCTTAAAAAAGATTTGAACAAAACACATAAACAACTACTAAAGGCAGCACACGACTTATCCCTCTGTAATCAAGAGAAGGGATCCCTAAAGGATAAGCTGAGCCAACTCGAGGCCAAAATGAAGCTGCGGCAGTCCAAATATCATCCCCATTTTAAAGGATCTGTTAAGAATTTCTTGACTAAGGAATTCAAAGGGACCTATCCTTTGCAGGTTGTAGGGGATTGTGATCCCTCGGGCCCAAGTTACAAAGATTTAGTGCGCCAAATACATCTGAAGTTTGGTTCTTTGAAGGCGTGTATCGCTGATGAGACTAGGCTTGCAGTAGTGGAAGGGCGCCTAATTGGCTCTATGGGCAAAAATTGCAGATTGGTGGCACAAAGGGAGCTAATTACAGAACAGAACATGATGATGCAAAGTAAAATTTCCAGACTTGAAGATGAGCTATTAGCGGGGAGGGTAGCTATCGAAGACCCCCCTCTTTTCAAGTGAGCCCCTAGTGAGGAACATTCCTGCTGGGACAGTTCTCTAATAGAGTCTCTTTTGTCTAACAATACATGACTTACAGGGGATATTGAGGCTTAGTAGCTATAGGCCAAAGACTTTGAGGAATGCATTCCTAAGTTCGAGGGGAAGACTGCCCTCCAACAAGTAAGCCTTTGTGCGAACATGCTTTCTCATGGAATCCTTACTCCATACTTAACTGGAAATGATCAGCTTCCATAATTTCTGCTCAAGGCTTCTCGGTATTGGATTAAGGTAGTTAACGTTTATGGAGATGGAACTCCTCGTTAGAAAAAGGCCTCTGATAGCATTCTCGATTGGTTGGCAGAATTGAAAATAAAGGGTGTTACCCCTTCGAGTTATTGTACTTTTTCTTAATAAAAGAAATCAGGTATCAAGGAAACTGACAACAACCCCACATCCTCAAACAAAGCTGCCAGTAGATCTTTCACGAAACGCCGCAGAAGTGTTGGATCCTCATCAAAGGGCTTGTTCAACCCTTCCTCAAAAAAAATAGGCGAAGACTGTTGCACCATTAGACCCTTCTGAGTACCCGGAGGAAGATCAAATGAAAGATATCCAGAAGGCTACCAGCATTAAGATGGAAGAACTTGAGATTTTAGAAGCAAAGTTGAAGGGGCTAGTACCTTCCACCGAAGATCTTTTCCAGGAGGGTTTTCCACACCCACCAAGTGAATGAATGTTGTATCATGATTGTACTAAAGTGTAATTTTATTTATTGATAAGGATACCAAGATCTGCTTTGAGTCTCGCTCTTGTAGAGCAAGGCATTTCAATTGTAAGATTCCCTTGACACATCCTTGAATGGTGCTCGAGGGCTTTAATGGTTATAATGAGATCTAAGTTGAATGTATGCCTATTTCGTTGTGCACTTTAATTTTGACCATTAGCGCCAGTATAATTTTCTTTTTTAGAAATGCCATGACTAGCTTCGATAGGTAGGAAGTAAAATTTTTGAAGACAAGCATTTTTACCCAGGTTCGATGTTTCCACATACATCCTACAAAATTTCTCCACTATTTCATCATTCTGAGATTACAAAAGTACTTCATGAGTGCCACTTAAAAGCATACCACTCAACCCTCAATCGTAGCTGGAAATATTCTTTAGAGTGCTGCTTAAGAGCAACTCACTCGAACGTCAGCCTTTGCTGGAAATACTATCTAGAGTGCTGCTTAAGAGCAACACACTCAAACATCAGCCTTAGCTAGAAATACTATCTAGAGTACCTCTTAAGAGTAATCCACTCGAACGTCTGCCTTAGTTAGAAATACTATCTAGAGTTCTGCTTAGGAGCAACCTACTTGAACATCAACCTTAGCTAGAAATATTATCTAGAGTGCCGCTTAAGAGTAACCCACTCAAACGTCAGCCTTAGCTTGAAATACTATCTAGAGTGCCACTTAAGAGCATCCCACTCGAACCTCATCCTTAGCTGGAAATACTATCTAGAGTTCCGCTTAAGAGCAACCCACTCAAACACCATCTTGAGTGCTGCTTAAAAGTAAACCACTCGAACATCATCTTGAGCGTCGCTTAAGAAAAAACCCCTATAACATCATCTTGAGTGCTGCTTAAGAGATAACTACTTATTATAACTGGTAGTACTTTCTTAGGTTGGTGATGCTCCACCTTCTTGGCACTCAAACCCCATTCATTGCTTTGAGGATATAGCTTCCACCCGGATCACCCTGTAGGGTCCTTCCCAATTTGCAGCTAACTTTCCTTTGGGTTCCCTTCCGCTTTTCTCATTTTTTTCTCATCACTAAGTTTCTCGGGGTTTAACAACACCTTTGTTACCCTCCTATCATGGTACCTTCTGACTTGTTCTTTAACTTAAGCTTCATGTAAAGAAGCTATTTCCCTCTTTTCTTCCACCATGTCAAGATCCAGACATCGGTTTTGCTAATTACTTGTCTCGCCTGCAACATTCATGATTCCTAGGCTTGGAATGCCTATCTCCACAGGGATTACCGCCTTTGAGCCATATGCTAGGCCATTAGATATTCTAAGCCATTAGATGTTTCACCAGTGACAGAGAACTCGACTGTTCAATATGCCCACACACATTGGGTAATTCCCATATCTAATTACCTTCTGCCACTTTGAGCCAGGCACGTATGCCATTCACTATCGTCTTGTTGGTTACCTCTACATGCTCATTAGCTTGAGGGTGGTAAACTGATGTCACCTTTTGTCTAATCTGGTACTCCTCGCACCACTTCTTGAAGGGATCCTGAGCAAACTCTGTTATGTTATCTGTGATGGTTGTCCTTGGAATTCCCAAAATGATATGTAATATTCTTCCAGCAAAAGAAAATAACCGTCTTTCCCCTTATCTTCGTTAAGGGCTCAACTTCCACCCACTTCGTGAAGTAGTCAATGGCCACTATGAAGTACCTAAATATCCCTGGCGTTTCTGAAAAAGGACCTACCAGGTCAATCCCCCATTTATCAAAGGGCTACGAACTATAAATACTCTGTATCTCCTCTTGGGAGATATAGATGATTAGGGAATGTTTTTGGCACTGGTGGCAAGCTTAAATGTAACGATTGGCATCATTAAATATCGTTGGCCAGTAAAATCCTGCTCGAATGAGCCTCCTTGCCACTGATCAGGCTCTTTGGTGGCTGCCGTATATTCCTTCGTGGACCTCCCTTATGAGAAAACCGGCCTGTTGATGGCTAAACCACTGAAGCAACGGCTGCAAATGACCCCTTCTGTATAACACTCCTTCTTGAAACACATACATTGGAGCATTCAACCTTTTTTTTTCTAGCACCAACTTCATTTTTAGGCAGGATACCCTCTCGAAGGTATGCCACGATTAGTTCCATCCAGGTGTCTTCCACTTCCACCGCCATAACTACAAGTTCTTCAAAGCTTCATTTGTTTAAATTATCCATGTGTAATTGCTTCTAGGATTGGGTTCCCAAATATGAAGAAGCAAGTTTTCTAAGAGCATCTGTTTTATTATTGCTTTCCCTCAGGACCTACGTTAAATCGTTGGATTTAAAAACTTATAAGAGATTTCATGCTACCTCGAGGTATCTTTGCACGTTACGTTCTCTGGCCTCATATTCCCTATTCACATACTGAACCACATTATAAGAATCACTAAAAACCTCCAAGTCCTCTACCTGCAACTCACTGGCTAGGTGCAATCCAGTTATCAGTGCTTCATACTTAGCCTCATTCTTAGTTGCTTTGAATGCAAAGTTCAACACGTAAGGGTAATCCTTACCAATGGGACTAGTTAATATTGGATGTCATGCTTTCCCAATTCTACTACCCAATTCATCATTCTTTCCAAAATTTCTGGTTTTAACAGAATCTGCCGGATTGGGTGGTTCATGAGCACCACTATATTGTGCCTCTTGAAGTAGGGCCACAGTCTTCTAGCAGAATGTAGGAGGGCTAGAATCAACCTCTCGAGGACAATGTACTTTGTCTTCGGCCTTTGCAAGGCTCGAATGACAAAGTAAATAGGATGTTGCATATTTTCCTTCTCTTTCACTAGGATTGCACAAATTTCCAAAGGCGATGAAGAAATGTATATGTATAGTGTCTCATTTTTATCAGGCTTCACCAGGGTAGGCAGTTTCCCCAAGTGCTCCTTCAACTGCTTGAAGGCCTTGTCGCATTTATTAGTCCACTCGAGCTTTTTTCCCTTCGAAGGACATTAAAGAAGGGGAGGTATTTTTCCGCTCCCTTCAAGAGGAATCTACTCAACGCTGCTAAAGACTCTGTGAGATTTTTCACATCTTTTATCGATTGTGGAGCTATCATTCTCATCAAGGCTTCAACCTTCTCTGGATTTAGAACAATACCCCTTTCCGAGAACATGGATCCAAGGAATTTCCCTGCTCCTGCACTGATAACACATTTTGGCCGGTTCAACTTCAAATTGGCCCCTTGAAGCTTGCCAAAGGTTTCTTCCAAATCTTTTAAGAAATCCCCATAGTTTCTACTTTTTCATGACCATATCATCCACATAAATTTCCAAATTTCTCTATATTTTCCCTTTGAACAATTTTTCAACTAACATCTGGTAAGTAACCCAGCTTTCTTTATCCAAAACATTATCTTTTTGTAACAATATGTTCCCACATCTGTAATGAAATATGTTTTCTCCTAGTCATCATCTGCCATGAGATTTGATAATATCCTTTATTCGCATCAAAGAAGGCCAGGATCTGATATCCAGTGATGGCTTCCACCGGCTTGTCGATTGGTTGCAGTGGGTAACTTTCTTTAGGGAAGCATTTATTAAAATTGGTAAAATCTATAAGCATTCAGAAAGCTCCATCATGCTTTGGAACTATAAACGGGTTAGCTATCCACTCAAGGTAAAGCACTTCTTCAATGACATCCGCCTTCAACAACTTTTCCACCTCTTCTTTAATTACTTTAGACCTTTCAGGGGCAAACACCATTCTCTTTTGCTTCACTGGTTTTATCAAGGGGTCGATATTCAACCTGTGCAAAGCACGACCCAAAGGCACTCCGGTTAGGTCAGAGGTGTCCCTTGAGAACACGTCCCCATATTTTCCCAACTATTCTTTCAATATTTCTTTAATGTCTTCAGGGAGTAGTTTCCCAACAACTACTGACCCCATATCTCGAATGCTCATCTGAATTTTCTCGGCTAGTCCCATATCTATAAACACTATTCCCACATGTATTTTCTTTCTCACCTCTCGCACTACAATAAGGTTACATTTTTTTAGCCACAATCTGGTCTCCTCTAATGGATGCCTCTCCATTTTCGGTCGGGAACTTCATCATAAGGTGATAAGGCGACCAAACTGCTCGAGCCTGGCACATCCACGACCTCCTAAATCACATTATGTGGGGATGGGGCATCCACAATAGCAAAATTGCAACTTACAGTCACCCCTTTATCACCGTCTGCTGCATGAACCGACATGGTTATCTATCCAAGGGGGAATCTTGGGTTTCCTGTGAATTCAGATAAAGGTGAGGTTGACTTCTTCCATTTTCCACACTATATCTAGCTGATCAAAGTAGTTGGAAAACATCACTTCTACTCCACTTCCATCATCAACGAATACCCTCTGTATCAAAGATGTACTGATAATTGCCGAGATCACCATGGGATCCATATGAGGTGTTTGTTCTAGCACTGCAGCTGCTTCTGAAAATTTTACCATCTCGTCCGGGCGAAATATTTATGGCTGGGTTCTCCTATAGGGACCTTTCGAGCGTCTGCTTTCATCATGGAATTCAAAGATCTTTCTCCTACCATATTGATGATGATGTTAATTACTCTCTGGGTGGGTGGGTTTTCACCATTGTGATTATCTTGATTACCCCAATGTTGTTCCTGTGGTATCTCTTACCTAGGTTATTTCCCCCTATCTCAGACTATCTGGTCTTGAGGTCTTCTACCCTTCCTGCCAACATTATTAGGATTATTCCTTCTATAAGGCTACCATTGGTTCATTCGAGGCCCCAGAGGTGCAATGTGATTCATAGGTCCTTACCCTCGAAGGTGCCCTTCTCGTTTGCACCTCTCGATCTCCATCATCAATTGCATGAAATCAATTGTGTTATGGCCATAATCCCTGTGATGATCACAATATCGGTTGGTTGCTCTCCCGGCTACCATTGAGTTGTGTGAGTTTATAAAGTTTGAGGTGGTCTGAACAATCCTCGCTTTATGCTCAAGATCTACACAGGGGTTCTTCCCTTAAACGTTGGTGGCGGGGGAGCGTATCTCTCGAAGGGTGTCCTTATTGGCTCGATAGGCCTTTTCCCTCGAAGGTCCACATTTCTTCAAGTCTTCTCTGTAAGGCTATCTTTTTTTATTCCTAGTTGCTTCTTCTACCCTTGAGTATTGCTTTACAACCTCCTAAAGCTTTTATAAAGTCTTGGGAGTGTTGTTGCTCAATTTCTTATACAATTATATATCATGCATCCCCAGCAAATACCCCTAGATCACCTCGTTCTCTGTTGTCTCTATAACTCCCAGGTTATCGTCTATGTATCTATGATCGAAAGCTTCTGTGCTTTCCCCTTGTTTTTGCTTTGTCTGATAGAGCTCCGATAAGGTCTTTATAAAAATTTTCTTTTGTGCATACTATCTTAGCAACACTCCGCTGAAGTCCCGGTACGAGTGGAGCGAGCCCCTTGGTAACTTATTGAACCACTCTTGAACCTTTCCTCATAGGTAACTTCCTACCAGTTTACATGTTAACTTCTCATCAAAATCTCTTGAACTCATCATGCCCAAGAACTTCTGAATAAATTCTCAAGGATCGATCTCACCACTATATATGGGAAGTCCCTCCAGAGGTTTTACTTCTATTGGTCATTGAACCCCTGTGATCACCGAGCTGAAAGGGGGTCTTGCAGCTTGGCCCAAGGGCTCAATTAACCTATCCAACTCCCTTTTTAGGAATTCACTTGCATCTAACTATTTCTCTTGTTGCCCCTTGTCGAGTTCAGACCCCTATCGTGGCCTCCCAATTGCAGTGGGTAAGAAGGTTGAGCCCCCCCATACTCAGGGTTTGTCCAAGGTTATCCCAAACCCTGGTATGCTGGTAGCTGTGGTAACTGGCCATAGGGATTGTAAGGCCCCTGAATAGTTATCATTCCTTGGATTCCCATACTTCCATGTACTTGAATGCCAGAAGAAGTCATCATCACATATGTCATCCCCATTCCAAGCATGCTGAGGTTTGGAGCAAATGGAGCTAGTGGAGGGTAACCCCGAACGGAAGGTTGAGGCCTAGCCTGAACTTGCTCTCCAGCAAAAGCGTGATAAGGGTATGCTATCGCAGGCTGAGAAGCCAATCCCATAGTTATTCCTATGGGTGAGGGTGACAGTACCCTATGCGTGAATCTGTCATCTCTCGGAGGAAGGGGAGGGGGTAACTCGATACCCTGTTATTGCCAGGACATGCCCTGTCAGCTCCACATCTTGGTTTGGGGTTACTAACCCCGCATTCTGATTTCCTTGTGTGCCTTGGCAATAAGCTCCCATATAAGAATCTTCTGAAACATCCGTGAACCTTTCATTCCTCGGGTCAGCTACCTCCTGCTGCTCGGGCTTAAAGTCTCTCTATTATTGCTCTTCGATCACTTCTAGCCATCTCAAGGACCCCGTCACATCCTCTCTAGTTGGTGTTGCGGTGCTCATGATGAATGCTACTGAGTTTTGCCTCCCTTCGTGATCCATCATTAGAACGGGCTCTGCCCATGACTCTGTACCTAACACACTCGAGTCTCACATCTCGCGAGGCCCTACATCTCATGAGGGTTATCCATACCTATTTTCTCGACACATGTTTCATTACCTACTCCTGAAACCTTAGTTCTTGACTTTTGAGAGGGTCTGGCTTCCGTATTTTCCAACCTTCGCGGAGACCCAACTCCTTTTCCTATCAGCCTTAACCTTTCACTTCTTTGAATAACTGTGGACATAAACTCTCAAAAAACCTAGATCTTGCTTAGTCATCCCCAAGGTTGATGCATCTCAAATGATGGACCAGTTCCTGGGCTTGAGCTTCTCTCGAACTGTCCTGCAATCAAACTATCCCTAGGGGTTCCAGGGGTCAGTCTTTCGATGCCTAAGTCAGTCCAAGAAACTCCAAATATGATTAAGACAGAATGAATGATAAATAAATATATACCTTGTATTTATACTACTTGTCCCAAATAGCGGCTTCCTTAATTATTGCCATTGATACCTCGTAAATATGGTAACCATTCCAGAGTATTTCATAATACCCTGATTGGGCCGCCACACCAATGGCCCAACACCCTTCTTAGGCCCAACCTCTATCACTACGCCAACCTCTATCACTACGCATTAGTTCAATCGCAAGATACTGATGTTTAAGTGTCGAACTTTCACATGCTCAGAAAAATTACTTTTTTGCCCTTTTACATTAGTGAGAGATTGTTAGTTATGCAAATGGGCCAATCAGTCCAAAATTAATTTGAAAGGAAAAAGAGAAAAACTTTGTCTCTATTCTTAGTCCCAAATGGGAAGTTTAGAAGAGATGTGGGTAGTTTAAACATGGAAATGTTTCTCTTCTACTTTGAGTGAGCAAGAGAAATAAAGACCCCTCGCGCACACCACCGCTGCCGTCGACCTTCCGTGAGGAGATGCTTCCAACGTTCCTAATTTTCAAGGTCTGGGTGTTGTCTTGAGTACCTATAAAATGGAAAGTTGGGAAGCAGATCAGACACACATTCCTACTCTCTCTCTCTTCTTCTTATTCTCCTGCTTTCAAAGTTTCTGAGTTATGAGCATAAAATACGAGTTCATCCTCACTGTTTAAGTGCACAGGTTGGTGAGGTTTTGTGGTACCTTGGGAAACAAACTCCTGTGTTGAACCTTGCACCATGGGTTAGGCGAATTTCATTTCAAAGGCAGTGATCTTTTCACGCCCTCAGTTCTGTTTTCAAAGCCAAAATTATTTTCTATCTATTGCTTTGTTTTTTCCGAAACAAAAAGTTTTTTTTCTACAAAGGGTTTTTGCAGACACACAATGGACCATACATATTTTCGTTCATTATTATAAAATTTACCAAAAATTTTAATTCTTAAACGCAAACTATGTCTGGCCAAACGAGATTTTTTATTGAGCTTTCAAAGATACCTCATCCGGATGGTGTTAACTACAAACGCTAGTCTCAAAGGGCCCTAATTTTCCTTGAACAACTGAAAGTTGATTACGTCTTATTTACAGATCCTCCAAAAATCTCTTCTACTACATCCACAACCAATCAAACTATTGATATGACCCTTGAAGTTCCTTCAAAGGAAACTTCCAACCCTATTTTCAAGTATGAGAAAGATAACAAAACCACTAGGGGCCATCTTCTCAACAACATGACCAATCCCATTTTTAACTTGTACATCTCTAACAAATCTGCTAAGTCAATATGGGAAATGTTGTTGATAAAATACAGCGTCGATAATGTAAGCAATAAAAAATATGTGGTTGGGAACTGGTTGAAGTTCCAAATGGTGGACAACAAACCCATTATGGATCAGGTCCATGAATACGAAAATTGGGCTACCGAAGTAATTGCAGAAGACAAGACCATGCACGACATCCTTCAGGCCAACGTACTCGTCGAGAAGCTACCAAAGTCTTTGTCTGACTATCATAACCACTTCAAGCACAAGAAATGGGATATTACTTTGGAGGAACTTGTCAGCCACATGAAATTGAGGAAGCCAATCGCCTCAAAGATAAAAGATTCTGTTCCTTTTCCGATCCGGTTAAAGCTATCCTTGTAGAATCTGGAAACATTGATAGGTCTAAGTCCTCTGGTACCTTCAAGAAAGGAACCAACCTGGTCAAAAAGGGTGGCAACTTTAAGAAAACTGGGTCAACTACGAAGAAGTCAAAGGAAGCCTGCTGCGTCTGCAGCAAACCAGGTCATCGAGCCAACCAATGCTACCAACGCAAGGACGCCGCCAAGAAACCTAACCAAAACAAAAACAAACCTTAAGCTAATCTCGCTGAAGATGAACAAGTGGAGACCATTGTTGTTGCATTCTCCGAAATCAACCTGGTAAAAAAAAGACAAATTGGATCGTTGATACTAGAGCCTCCAAACACTTCTACGCAAACAGGGACCTATTTTCAACTTTCGAGGAGGTCACTACTGGTGAACAAGTCTACATGGTAAACTCAAGCAGTGCCCCAGTTCTCGGTAAAGGGTAGATTTTTCTTAAGCTGACATTCGGAAATAATTTAATCGTTTCAAATGTTCTCTATGTTCCTTCACTGCGTAGAAACTTGATATCTATCGGTTTTCCTAACAAGGTCGGTCTCAAACTGGTGTTTGAAGCTGAAAAACTAGTTATCACTCAAAATGGCCAATTTGTGAGAAATGGGTACATGTCTAGGGGGCTATTTGTTGTGAACACTAATGCTATCAATGAAGCATCCACTTCTGCTTATGGTGTTGAGTCTTTTGATATTTGGCATGCACGTTTAGGAAATATAGTACAAATTCACTTAAACGAATGCAATACATGAACTTGCTACCTAACCTGTCAAAAGGTCTATTGGAAAAATGTTAAACTTGTGTAGAAGCTAAAATTGCTAAGAAGCCATTTAAACAAGTTACTCAACGAGTAACTGGACTTTTAGAGTTGTTTACAAAGACTTGGTGGATTTTAGAAACTTTGAAAGTAAATTTGGAAACGGTACTACATAACCTTTGTAGATGATTATTCAAGGTATACTAAGATTTACCTCTTAAGAACTAAAGATAAAGAAGAACAAAAGTTCATAATCAACAAATTTGAGGTAAAAAACCAACTAGGTCAGAAAAAAAAGACTAAGGACAGATGGGGAAGGAGAATACAGTACAAACTTCCTTAAAGAATTCTTTTGAAAAGAATGGCATAATTCATTATTTCACTGCACCCTATACCCTACAACAAAATGGAATAGCTGGAAGGATATGATGAATGCAATGCTTTTAAGTTCTAGATTCCCTATTGAAATGTGTGTGTGTGTGGGGGGGGGGGGGGGTTGGTGCTGTCTTATCAGCCAATCATATTCTAAATAAGGTGCCTTATAAAAATTAGATAAAACACCTCAAGAATTGTGGAAATGATATACTCATAACTTGAAATATTAAAAAGTGTAGGGGTGTTTGGCTAAAGTAGCTTTGCCTACTTTCAAACGTGACACCATTGGTCCTAAAACTATTGATGCTATATTTGTGGGATATGCTAAAAATAGTACTGCCTATAGATTTATGCGATTATATGATAAATCAATGAGTGAATATAGAGATGATGAGTTTTTTGAAAGCATATTTTCTTCAAAGAATGTGAATGATGTATCTTCCAATGTGATGCTTGTTTTTATTTGTGCTACTTCTGTGCATGTACTTGAACATGGTAATAATGAAATTCAAAAAACTAAGAGACATAGAAAAGAAACTAATTATGAACCTGATTTTGTGACTGCTTTTGTTATTGAAGTCGAAGATGTAGATGAATTAAGTGAGTCATTAATCCTTCTTCACCTACTTGACGAAGATTTTAAGACTTATGAAGAAGCTATGAAATCTATGAATGCTAGCTTTTGGAAAGAAGCAATTAACAGTGAACTTGAGTCAATAATGACTAATAATACATGGGACTTGGTATACTTGCCTAAGGGATCAAAAGCATTAGGTTGCAAATGGATATTTAAAAAGAAAACTACCAACAAATGGTTCAGTACAAAGATTTAAGGCAAGACTTGTAATAAAAATCTTTACCCAAAAGTTTGGTGTGGACTTGTTTGATACCTAGTCAGTTGTAACTAAAATAGCCACAATTTGTGCTCTATTTGCCTTGGCCTATATACATAAAATGTTAATACATTAAATGAATGTTAAAACCGCTTCCTTGAATGGTGAACTAGAAGAAGAGATATATATTGTACGACCCCCTGGGTACACCATAACGGGATAAGAAAATAAGGTGTGTAAACTTAAGAATTCATTGTACGATTTAAAACAAGCACTAAAACAATGGTATGAAAAGTTTCATAAAACTATTCTCAGTTTTGGTTTTGTTGTGAATGGATCCGATGCTTGTGTGTATTCAAAGCTATTTGATTCTAAATGTGTGATTATCTGTTTCTATGTAGATGACATGCCATTGTTTGGAACACACATTGATGCTATTAATGAAACCAAGAGATTCTTGTCCTCTAAATTTAAAATGAAACATTTAGGGGAGATTAATGTCATTTTAGGGGTAAAAGTTACTATGAAAGATAATGGTTTTATTCTATCCCAGTCTCAGTATGTTAAAAAGGCGTTGAGAAAATTTAATAGCTTAGATGTAGGGCCGGTAAGAACTCCATATGATTCCACTATTCACTTAAAGAAAAATAAAGGAAGAAGTGTGTCTTAAGGGAGTATGCAAGAATTATTGGTAGTTTAATGTTCTTAATGAACTAAGCTCGACATGATATTGCCTATTCTGAGGGTAGACTAAGTAGGTACATCCACAATCCTAGTGGAGAACATTGGATTGCCCTTGGACGTTTACTAATCTAAGAGGAACAATGGATTTAGGATTGCATTTTGTAGGATATCCTGCTGTTTTGGAAGGGTATTGTGATGCAAACTGGGTAACTGATAATGATGAAGTAAGTTCCACTAGTGGTTATATTTTTGCCTTAGGAGGAGCTGTCATTTCGTGGAAGTCTTCAAAACAGATTTGTATAGCATAGTCTACTATGGAGTCTGAGTTTATAGCTCTAGACTTGGCAGGACAAGAAGCTGAATGGCTTAGGTCATTACTGGCAGATATTCCTTTGTGGGAGGAAACCCACTCCAACTATCTCACTTTTATGTGACTCACCGAAATCCCTAGGTGTTGCCCAAAATGAGGCTTACAATGGTAAGAAAAGACATATACACATTAGGCGTGGATGTGTGAGAAATATGATTGAGGCTGGTGTACTGGCTTTACAATTCGTAAGGTCAGAAATAAATTTATCTGATCCATTTACTAAAGGACTAAGTAGAAAGATAGTCCAAGATTCATCGAGGGGAATAGGGTTAAAACTTTGCTAAGTGAAAAATTCTTGTTGGATACTCTTGTTGTTTCTCATACGACTTGAAGTCAAACGAAACCATGAAAAGATTCACAAACATACAAACCTACCCATTCCTATGATATATTGTACATTGTGAGGATGAGCTTAAAGCTCTTAATGAATCCAAGATAGTTCTAATTTGTGACAGGCTTGTGGGGTTCACCAAAATTATGTGAGGATAAACTATGAATCATTTTTAATCATTCCACAACCCTGATTGGGTGGTCTAATGAGACTTGATGGAATGACCTACGTGAGTGTAAATGATTGGCCTTCCTTTTATGAAAAAATTTCAAGGGTTGTCTTTATAAAGCACTTAGGAGTATTCCCAAGGAAGTTGTGGCCACTATGAGTTGTTTATTATCGAGGAACTCGTTTTATTCAAGTAAGTTACATGTTTAAAAGTTCCAGATAAGATCAATCTAAAAACAACTCGCTCATCCCAGTTAACTACGCATTTGTTCAATCGCAATATATTGATGCTTAAGTGTCGAACTTTCACATGCTCATAAAAATTGCCCTTTTGCCCTTTTTCATTAGTGGGGGATTGTCAGTAATGCAAATAGGCCAATCAGCCCAAAATCGATTTTAAAGGAAAAAAAACTCTGTCTTTATTTTTAGTCTCACATGGGAAGTTTAGAAGGGATGTTGGTAGTTTAAATATGGAAATGTTTCTCTTTTACTTTGAGTGAGCAAGAGAAATAAAGACTCCTCGCACAAGCCGCAGCCACCTTCGATCGATCGATCGCACCGCCCGCCTGCCTGGTCGTAAAGGGGCGGGTGGACGGGATGGGTCGTAGGCTCATATTAATTTGTTGGTCTCGGTTAATTTGAGAGTCCAGCTTTATGAGACTTTTCAAATTATCAAAAATGTTTTCAAAATTTCATCCCTAATTTTTCCCCTTACCTTTGAACACCCATTTTACCTTGTTGATGTAAAACCCTACAGTCTTTTTTAACCGAGTCGTTACAGTTCCTATATACACTCGGTCAACCTATATTTACTCAGTCCATTTATCCATTTGTTATCGAACTTACTGAGTCATGGCGGAATTGACTCCACGTTCCCAATCGTGAGGAGCTGCTTCCAATGTTCCAGATTTTCAAGGCTTGGGTGTTATCTTAAGTGCCTATAAAAAAGCCATTCGGAAAGCAGATCAACAACACATTCCTACTCTCTCTTCTAATTATTCTCATGCTTTCAAAGTTTCTGAGTTATGTGCATATAATATGAGTTCCTCCTCACTGCTTGAGTGCACAAGTTGGTGAGGTTCTGTGGTACCTTTAGAAATGAACACCTGTGTTGAACCTTGCACCATGGGTCAGGCGTTCGTTTCAAAGGCAGTGATCTTTTTATGCCCACCGTTATGTTTTCAAAGCCAAAATTCTTTTCTGCTACAGTTCTGTTTTATCCGAAACAAAAAAAATCTACAAAAGATTTTTGCAGACATACAACGGACCATACATATTTTCGTTCATTATCATAAAATTTACCAACACGTCTGTTCGTGTTTTTCCGGCATGGAATGGGATGGATTCAGGCTTGATTTTTGGGTTTAATTGCGGGTCAAATTTTTATTTCTGACTGAAATTGGAATACATTCTCTTCGGCTTATTCATTTGGGTTTTCCTTTTGTGTTAAGCCCGTTGCCCATATCTGAACAAATATTTGGGGCCTGAGTAGTTAAATATTAATATAATATATATTAAAAATAAATTAAATTAAATTAAATGATCATCAATTAAAATCATTAAAATACACATAAAATTAAAATATTTAAACATAAATTAAATTATTAAAATACTCGTATTATATTAGTAAAACATCAAATAAAAATAAAATATACACGCTCTCAAATAAATATAATAAAATATCAAAAAAGAATACTAAAATACACCTAAAAATAGAATAGTTAAATATAAAATAAACACATTAAAATATAACATAAAATATAAATAGTTAAATATCAAATAAAATTAATTAAATGTCAAATGAAAACATTAAAAACACATGCCAAAATAGTTAAATATCATATAAAAATACTAAAAATATGCATAAAAATTTAAATAGTTTAACATCAAATATAAATAATTAAACATAAAATGAAAACATTTAAAACACATATCAAAATAGTTAAACATCAAATTATAATAGTGAAAATTATAAAATCAAAATAATTTAAATTAAATAGTTAAATATCATTAAAAGCAATCTCAAATTTTAAACATCACAGTATGCACTAAAATGTGGCACTTATATCGGAAAGATAAACATCATTATTGAAATTGAAAAAAATTCACATTATTAAAACATTAAGGCATGCATAAAACAAAAATGCACGTGAATTTTGAAATATCAAAGTGTGCACTAAAATATGACACTGGTTTCGAAAAAAAAAATATCACAATTAAAATTTTAAAAAACTAATTCATACTCCCTCCATTTTTTTTTCATTGGCACACTTACTAAAAGTGGTGTTTTCTTTTTAATTGGCACTTGCTATTTTGGGCAAGTTTAAGGTTTTTAGATCCACTCATTTTACTTTCTCTTCTTTCAATTCAATTTCATCCACTCATTTAGCATCTCCTCAATTCTAACACCAAAAGAGAGGTGTCAATGAAAAAAAATGGAGGAAGTACGTTGAAACATCAAAGGATACACTAAATAAGAATATAATATTCGGAAAACAAAGAAACATCAATGTCATATTTTAAAAGCATGCGCTGAAAAACTAAAAAATTGATCAAAATGAAAGTATAAATTATAAAATAAAATTTAAGATAGTAAAATATCACTAACTAATGTCAACATGTATAAAATGTCAAAATTTTAACATGCAAACACAAGATTCACAATACAAGATCAAAATTTAACTGTAAAACACATAATTTTAGAGAGAGAAAAATCTTATGAAAAAATATCAAAAAGTTTTGTTGAAACATCAAGTACTAAAAATGAAACACAATCAAGTCTTAAAAATTCGTGCATTGCGCAAAAATAGGAAAAAATTGAGCAGCAAATTTCTCTTACTCGAATTTTGACTCGCAAGACCCCTAAAAAATAGTATTTGCACCCAGATTCCTTTCCTCTCCCCCAAACTTTCTTAAATTATATTTGAAATTTCATTTCTATAAATTTCATAATATTACACATTAAACTTTGATCACATCATAATACAGTCACACACAATATTGTCTTTTATCAAAGAGAGGACAAAGCGTACATTAAAGATTACTAGTGTTTTTCTTTCATAACTACTGAGACAATACAAAAGTGTAGAATCTTTAATAATGCGCTCCGTTTTGGAACATAAAATCATATTAAAAATTTGGGTTCCGTAGAAAAAATATATTTAATTAAAAATGATCTAATTATAATTAGATAAGACGGTATTTCCATAAATTGTGTGGAAAAATCAAAGTTTAAAGTGCAAATTAGAAGTAATGAAGATAAAATTTTCTGGTTGCATGAATCATATTATAAACTTTATAGCTAATACACGTTGCATAATAAATTTTTAATATTACAACTAAAATATTTTATATTTTATTATTCTTATTAAATTCCGTCTTTCTTAAAACCTATGGAAAGACTGTCTTTCCCAAGACTTTGTTATTATATAAAGTATTGGGAAAAAATATCTTTCTATAGGCTTATGAAAAGACGATGTTTAATTAAAAAAATAAAAAAAATTAATTACAATATTAAAAATTTATTGTGCAATGTATAATAATTGTAAAGTTTATGACCCGATTAATGGAAAGATTATAATTAATAATGTCTTTCCATTAATTTTATAAAGTTAAATTTTTTTCAAATTTCGTAAATAAAAATTGCAGCAACGTGACCAGGGCAAAGTCTTGGGAAAGACGGTCTTTCCATAGGCTTATGGAAAGACGGGGTTTGATTAGAATAATAAAAGGTAAAAGGTCTTAGTTACAATATTAAAGTTTTAGTATGAAACATGTAGTAGTTATAAAATTTATAACCCGATTCATGCAACCCGAAAATTTTATCTTAATTTCTTCTAATTTACACTTTAAACCTTGGTCTTTCCATAGCTTATGGAAAGACCGTCTTTCAAGAGACGGACTCCGTGACCAGTGGGACTGTAAAGTTTGAAAATAGTTTTACTCATATCTAGGTAACCAGTGGGACTCATGCTTTGAATTTTGTGGGTGAAAATGCCTTGAACCAAGTACCATGGTGGGACCTGAGGCTTGAGTTTGTTGACTCAAATATTCTTCATTTTATAATTATTAATTTTTTTATAATATTTAAAAATTATATTTAATTGTTAATATATTTAGTTAAGTATAATATTTTTATATATAAAATTAATATTTAAAAAATAAATATTAAGATAAATTTAATATTATGATATTTTTGTTATATATAAATTAATTTATATTTTAAATAAAAATTTATGAAGTTTAATTTAAAATAAATAAATAAATCAATAATTTTGGGAAAGTAATATGCTCCAAAGCTTTGTAAGGACCCATTAATTAAAATCCAAAGGAAGTTGATGGGTGGGACCCGCAGAATAATTGGGTGAGTTATTTGAACCCGTATTCTGCACCATGGAGGGCAAAGTTGAACCACCAGGAAACTGGAGCGGCGAGCTCTCCCCCTTGTATTTAAGACTCCCTTGTTTTTCTAGACGTTTTTAAAAATGCGGTCTTTTTATATGTCATCAAAATATTAAAATTTAAAGTACAAATTAGAATAAATGACGATAAAATTTTTGGGTTGAATGAATTGGGTTATAAATTTTATAACTACTATACGTTGTAAAATTTTTTTAAAATATTGTATACTTTTTATTATTCTAATTAAGCCACGTCTTTCCATAAGCGTATGAAAATACCATTTTTCCATAAGCCTATGGAAATACCGTTTTTCCCAAGACTTTTCCATTTTTCTCCTCTAGGCTCTGCACAACTTCTCCTTTGTACGGATCTGAAAAACTCATCCGCTTCTAAAAAAATTTCACAGCAACACAATTGTTGATGATACGTTGGGAAACCGATTGACCTGCATCGTCGAGTTCCTCGGTGATAATCTGCAAATAAATGGTCCCAAGGGGGTACCAGATATAAATCCTCTGATGCTTAAGTTAGTGAGTGTCTTTGGTAAGCGTTCAAAAGTAGTCAATAGTAAGTACATATCTGTCTATTTATACCGTATTAGATAATAACATATATCCGAATTATACGTCTTGATGTACGCCTTGATTGGTGTTGATTGAATATTTTCTATCCGGGGAGATTTACTTGGCTGGCACATCGGCCTAAAGTTCCTCTTGGTCCTGCTGCAGGTTTATCTATCATCAAGAGCCCCCAGAAAATTTGATGGTGGCATCGGGGTTAAGATCTTCGAGTTTATCCTTCGTTACCGAGCCCCCTGGGTTCATGTGTTTTTGTAAAGGGTGTTGAGGGTCCCCGCTTGTGTCCTTTTGGAAGAAGAGATCCCTAAAATCGAGGCGCAGTCTAATTTTCTTTATTACTATCATTTTTTCTTTTAATAGAATTCAAGGGGGCAAACGAGCGTGTGTTGGTTGTGTACGGTAGCGTGTGAAAGGGAATGGTATATGAAAAAGCACGCCAACTTTTCACGCCTTTTCAAATTTTCACTTCTCCCAAGATAATCATTCATTAGGCCTTTTTTGGGCTTCTTAACTCTCATATTTCCCCCCCATGTTCTCTTTATTTAACTGCAGGTGATTTCAAAAGGTTTTCTCAGTGCTCTCCTCTTCATCCGTTCCCCGCTTGCACTTTCCTTATATTTCCATCAATAAGTTCTCTTAACCTTTTATCTTTCCTCACTTCTTTTCCTTTATCCTTTGTGCTTATGGCTGAATCTAACGAGAGGGGACATTCTAACGGAATTGGGCTTGAGGGATTCGAGGGGGAATCGCCCATAAGGGGAGACTCCGAAGCTACGCTTAGAAATCTGGGGCATTCTCCCCGTGGTTCCAACCCTAGCGATGACGAGATTGGTAATTCAACCTACAAACCCCTTTCTGATTTCCCTAAGAGAGGTTCTCCCCGAGTTTGGTCTCCTAGTTAGGGGAAAGGGTATGTTCAGAAGTCTTCGTGCCTTGGAAACATGGAGTTTGACCCTCATTCTTCTAGGGAGGGCGGCCCCTCGAGGGTGTTGGAGGAAGATGACAGGCAATTCTACCCTAAAATATCCTCCACCGCTGAGCCCCCGGCCCCAGATTCCCCCGCTGAGGAAGAAACGTACAAGCCCCTAGCCCCAGATAAGTCTTGGACTATATCGGGGGTCTTACGGTCGCTACCCCCAGGCTAGAGAATTCCCACTGATGTGGAATTAGAGTGGTTAGGGGCAGCAGAGTCTTACTAGAATCCTCCTGAGGAGAGGTCGGTCGTATTTTTAAAGCAGATCCGGTCAGGGTTGTGCTTTCCTTTTCCTCTAATATTCTTGAGGGTCTTCTCAAGTCCATCCTAATGTCATAACCACTCTCATTTTATTTCTCTGTCACTGTTACAACTTTGACATCGAGCCCGAGTATAAGTTGTTCTGCTCCCTTTTTACCATAGCCTTCGTCGGCAACTCCTCTGAGAAGATCATCAATTTTTCTCCCCACCAGAGAAGACGCAAGGTTTTTACCCTTCCTATGAATGTGGGAAAGTGGAAGGATGCCAAGAGGGCTCTCACATTTAACTGCCTTAGATATAAGGTTCCTCAATGGAATCCGGATGTTAAGGTCGAATCCTAACTTCCTAACTAGTTTGTTTGCCCACCTCGCCTTGAGAGTGCTCGAGAATGTGTGCTATCATCACCCCTTTCCTATGTCTCTTATACCAGTCCCAATAACTTGGTTAGGGGGTCAAGCTTGGTCCTCCGAGATTTACGAAAAGTGTGTCTATGGGAAATTGATGAGACAACCCCACTTGGCTCATTCAGATGAGCCTCAAGTAGGCCCGGAGAGAAGGAAGCTAGTTAAGGGATATAAGCCTCGACCTTCTCAGGACTTGGTAATCCGAGAGCCCCCTCTCGAGGATTCCTTTTTCTGTCCTAATTTTGAAGGTGTCATACGTGCATTTTATGCTTTACTCTATTATAATTATTTTTTAATATTTGTGTTGTACCTTGTCTAACATCTTCTTTCTTTCATTAGTGGGCATGAGTCTAGCGGGTGTGATGATCAAGAGGTAGCAAACATTATCTCCTCAAATGAGAAGGTTACCCCTACTACCCCTCTTCAGTAAGTTGCTCTTGCAGACACATCTTTGAAGCGGAAGCCTAAGGACAATCTTTCCATTAAGGAGGGCCATCAAAAGATATCTCACGAGAGGTATGCTCCTGAGACCTCTAATAAGGAGCTCGATGCTGCAACCTATGGCCTGGCATTTTCTTCGAGCCTCTCGGTTGTAGGGACCACTTCACTTGGTCTTTTTGTAAAGAACTCTGAGGTCAGTTATTTTCTCAAAATTAGTTTGAAAGTGACTACGCGCGTTGTTTGTTTACTCATCCTTGCTGCCTGTTCTCATGTTATCAAGGAGTTGGATGGTGTGAGATCCATCATTGCTTCCACCTTGACCTCTTCCATGTTCCCCTTCATTCAGAACTTAGGTTCTGAATTATCCTCCACATATTTGGAAAAGAATAGGGGGATAGCCTCGTTAGAGCTGGAGATCGAGGCTTCCCAACAAGAAGTTGCTGAACTTCAGAGCGCTCAGGAGTGCCTTATCTTTGAAAAGAATTCTGCTGTCAAGGATGCCAAACAAGCCCGAGACCCTGAGGCTCAAATGGTCATGTTGGAGGCATTCAAAGATAAAGTCCTTTAGATTCCGGAGTTGTTCGACCTCTTTGCAGACCTCCTGAGCGTTGCCCAGGGCGTTGGGCGCTCCTACTTAGTGGATGAAGTGATCCTTCCTAAGATGGGATCGTCCTTATCCGAGGACGACATCAAGACATTAAAGGAAGAGGGTAAGTCTTAGGGGATTGGGACGATAAATCAAAAGTGGGAGAGTGCCGCGAACGAGGATTGCATGAGCTTATCCATGAAACTGCTAGGGGGGACTTAGCCTATGTTGTGACGGCCTTGAAGAAAAACTCCAAAGAATTAGAGTCGTGGCATAATAAAACCCACCCCTTTATAGTTGGTTTTCAAGACAGTATCCCTGGCTTGAATGCATCTACGAGATCCTTCCAAAAGGAGCTTGATCTTGCTAAGGCGGATTTGAAAGCTTGGGAAAGTGGAAAAACCCTATTTTTGTGGCGCGCTTGAAGGACCACTACCATAAAAAATTCAAGGGTGTCGTCCCTCTCAATGTTGTCAACGATACTGATCCTCCTGAGGCTGACTGTGAAGATAACGTTCACAGCATAATCAACAAATTTGGTTCCCTCAAAAGGTGTCTTTTAGATGCTGAGAGGATGCATATACTTGAGGGTCATCTTTTAGTCACTTGGGGTCAGGTTTATGGGCTTATGGCTCAATTGGGTGATATAGCACAACGCTATGAGATCCCCAACCGAGGTGCTTTCAAGGTCCAGTGCTTTCATCGGTGATGAACCTTCAATTGGCTAAACGAGGTGCTTTCAAGGTCCAGTGCTTTTATCGATGATGAACCTTTAATAGTGGAGTCTGTCTTAGGTGAAAATTCAAGGTTGCTCTCAGAGAACCAGACACCGTGGAAGGAATACGTCAAGTTGGACAAGAAAGCTCATCTTTGCTATCAGAGCCTTCAAGCTCATAGCTTATTTCATGGTGTTGCTAATCCAAAAATTATCTCGGACATTTTTTTTACCCAAATTTCTTCTGGGGGCTTCCTATCACTGGATTATAAAAAATGACGTAGAAGTGCACAAGACCTTTAAGCAAAAGTAAGCTTACACTGCTATCCTCGAATGGATAAAGAAGTTACCTGTCCCTCCTCCTAAAAATTGAGAGTCATCGAGGTTAGAAGCAGAGGAAGCATCTAGGGGAGGTAGTTCTTCGAACCACCCTTTTAGAAGGTCTGTGAGGAAGCAGACCCACCACCGGGGTCCTCGATCCACTTCGGCAATAAATGCTGATGATTATCCCGAAGAGGAACAACAAAAGGACTTTCAACGTGCCATTGGTATCAAGGCGGAAGAAATAGCAAGGATACAAGAAGAATTAGCAAGAGTTGAAAATGAGTTAAAGAAACTATCCTCTTAATTCCCTGAATATTGTAACTATGTTCTATATACCACTGGCACTTTTTACTACTCTTTTTCCTTTGTGTATATTTCTCTCATATCTTTGTCTTTATGATCGTAACCTTCTGAGCCTAAACACCTTAGATTGTGATATGCCGAACTTTCAAAAAGTTAATTGCATGCATTTAGAAGCTATTAACGACTGGAAAGTATAAAAAAACAATTTTACCCAGGTTCGGTGTTTTCCGCCTACGGCCTACAAAGAATTTTCCACTACCTCGTCAATCAAAAGCTACAATAGACGGGGGCATTGTGGGGATGCTACTTATACATTCTTCCCCCATTTTTTTCCTTCAGCCTTAAGATCTCGTGGATCTGGCCTACAGACTTGGCTGTAATACAATTTAGGAGTACGTAGCTCTAGTCTACAAGCTCAGCTGGAATACAATTTAGGAGCCCGTGGCTCTAGTCTACAGCCTTAGCTAAAATACAATTTAGGAGCTCGTAGCTTTAGTATATAGCCTTATCTTGAATGTTGTACATAAGCTATTAGCTCGAGCCTTCAGTATTAGCTTGAATATTGTACAAAAGATTTTAGCTCGAGCCTTCAGTCTTAGCTAGAATATTGTACAGGAGCTTTTAGCTCGAGCCTTAAGTCTTAGCTGGAATATTGTAAGGAGCTTTTAGCTCGAGCCTTCAGTCTTAGCTGGAATATTGTACATGAGCTTTTAGATCGAGCTTTCAGTCTTAGCTGGAATATTGTACAGGATCTTTTAGCTTGAGCCTTCATTCTTAGCTGGAATATTTTACAGGAGCTTTAGCTCGAGCCTTCAGTCTTAGCTGGAATATTGTACAAGAGCTTTTAGCTCGAGCCTTCAGTCTTAGCTGGAATATTGTACAAGAGCTTTTAGCTCGAGCCTTCAGTCTTAGCTAGAATACTTTACATGAGCGTTTGAGCTCGATCTTAGCGCTTAGCATAAGATTTATCGACGTTATTTTCCTCATCATACATGGTGATATCACCCGAGATTGGTGATATTCCATCACCTTGGGATCCGAATTCCCCCCATGGTCTCAAGGGTGTAGCTTCCTCTGGGGTACGCCTCTATCACTCGATATGGTCCTTCCCAATTAGCCTCGAGCTTCCCCTCCTGCCCTTGCCAGGTTTTCTTATTCTTTCTCATAACTAGATCTCCAAAGGTAAATTGCACTTTCTTAACCCTTCGATTGTAGTAACGTTTCACTTTTTCTTTCACTTTAGCCTCATGTATCGAGGCTAACTCTCGCGCTCCTTCAACCATATCAAGGTCTAGAAGCCAATTCTCATTGTTAACATCTCTTTTGACCAAAGCCATCATCAATAGGCTTGGCAACCTTATTTCAAATGGGATCACTGCTTTAGAGCCATAGACCAGGCTATAAGGTGTTTCCCTTGTGGCTGAAGATTCCGTAGTTTTGTATTCCCAAAAAATGCTAGGCAATTCCCATATCCAATTTCCGGTTGCCCCTCCAAGCCTAGCTTTATTTCTGTTAATAAGGGTGCAGTTGGTGACTTCTACTTTGCCATTTGTCTGTGGATGATAAACAACTGTCAACTTTTGCTGGATCGTATACTCATTGCACCATTTCTTAAAGAGGTCATTGGTGAACTGCTTCCCATTGTCCGTTATAATCATCCTTGGGATCCCGAACCTGCACACGATGTTTTTCCAGTAAAGGGAAATAACCGTTTTACCTGCGATATTGGTCAAAGGCTCGGCTTCCACCCATTTCATAAAATAATCCACCACCACAATCAAGTATTTGAACTTTCCCAGGGCTTCGGGAAATGACCCAACTAGTTTGATACCCCATTTATCAAATGGCCATGACTCGTGAATAGTCACCATCTTCTCTTGAGGAATGTGTTTCAATGGCACGTGTTTTTGACATTGGTGGCAAGCCTGTATATACTGGTTCGCATCTTCGAAGATCATGAGCCAATAATACCCGGCTTGGATAAGCTTTCTCGATACTAATCTAGCTCCTTGATGACTCCCACATATACCCTTGTGGGTCTCTCTTATTAAATAATCAGTTTAAAGGGGCTTACACATCTGAGCAACGGTTGTAAATGCCCTCTTTTATATAGAATTCCATCTTGCATCACATAACTTGGCGCTTTAAGCCTAACTTTTCTGGCCTCAACAGAGCCCCCCGGAAGTGATCCATCTTGAAGATACTTAACAATAGGTGTCATCCAGCAAATTTCTTCCTCCACGGCCATTACCCTATGCTCTTGAAAACTTCGATTATTAAGGGTCTCTATGAACAACTGCCCTTGAGACTCTGCTCCCAAATTTGGCAAAGCTAATTTGCTCAAAGCATTAGCTTTATGGTTATGTTCTCTTAGTACCTGCTCCAAGGTATAAATTTTAAGCTTCCTGAGTAGGGGCTTCACAAACTATAGATATTTTTGCAAGTTGTGCTCCCTGGCCTCGTGTTCCCCCTTCACATGTTGCACCACTATCTGGGAGTCACTATAGATATCCAAATCCTCCACATTTAGTTCTCAGCTAACCGCAAATCAGTGATCATGGCTTCATATTCAGCCTCATTATTTGTTACCTAAAAGGTCAAGTGCAGTGCGTACGGGCAGTCTTTTCCATCATGGGTAGTGAGTAAAACCCCTGCTCTGCTTCCTTCTGAATGTGTGGAACCATCAACATATAGCCTCCATATTTCTTTCCTTCAAGACCCCTCCTCATTCTCAATAGTCTTGATAGGCTTAGTGGTTTCAACTATAAAGTCCGCCAAGGTCTGGCCTTTAATCGCTGCTCCAGGCTTAAATATGTCGTGTTCTCCCAATTCTACTGCCTATTTCATCATCATTCCCAATGCTTCAGGTTTTAAGAGGACTTGCCAGGGGGGATAATTAGTGAGCAAGATGATCGTGTGCCCTTGAAAATAAGGTTACAGTCTTCGCGTAGCATGTACCAGAGCTAGTATGAGTTTCTCGAGGGCAGTATATCTTGTCTCAGGCCCCTGCAGGGCTCGACTTACGAAGTATATAGGATGTTGCACTGTACCTTTTTCTTTCACAATTACTGCACTGATGGCCAGGGGCAAAACAGAAAAGTATAGAAACAAGACCTCTTATTTCTCGAGTTTCATTATCATCAGTAACCTTCGAAGATTTTCCTTGAGTTGCTGAAAAGCTTATTCACACCCATCGGTCCACTCAAACTATTTAGCTTTTCTAAGCACGTTAAAGAAAGGCAACTGTTTTTCAGCTCCCGGTGACAAAAATCTGCTCAAAGCCGCCATGCATCCCATAATCTTCCACGCATCCTTCATGTTATGGAGGCTCTTCATCCTTAACAGGGACTCGACCTTCTCTGGGTTAACGTCGATTTCTCTCTTCGATACCATAAACCCCAGGAATTTACCTGCATCCACTCCTATGACGCATATAGCTGGGTTCACCTTTTGATTTACATTCCCGAGTATCTCGAAAAGCTCCTTCAGGTCCATCAAGAATTCCTCATAGCTCATGTTCTTTACCAACATATCGTCCACATATATCTCCACGTTCCTACCAATCTGCTCTCTGAATAACTTATCCACTGGCTTCTTGTATGTCGCCCCTGCATTTTTCAAACCAAAAAGCATCTTATTGTAACAGTACGTGCCCACATCCGTGATAAATATAGTCTTTTTTTTGCCCTCACCAGCCCTCAATATCTGGTGATAACCCTTGTGGGCATCGAAGAAAGCCAATACCTGATACCATGCAATTGCTTCCACCAACTTATTGATGGGGGGTAAGGGGTAACTATCCTTAGGGCAGCACTTGTTTAAGTCCGTAAAATCTATACACATCGGTCTTCAAAAATTTGTCTACCTCAACCTTGATTGCTTCTACCCTTTCTAGCCCGAATATTATCTTTTTCTGCTTGATGAGCCTGACTCCTGAACCAATGTTCAACCTGTAAACTGCTAATTCCGGGTGAACTGCTAATTCTGGGGGAACCCCTGTAAGATCTGAGGTATCTCATGAAAACACATATTTGTATTCATCCACCAACTTCTCCAGCTTTTCCTTTATATCCCCAGGGGTAAGTTTCCCTACTTCCACTATCCCCTAATCCAAGATTGGCAACTGTTCAGTTTTAGAGAGGCTAACTCCCCCATGAACTGAAGCTACATCTCTCATCTTCCTCGCTTCTCTTACCGATGTGAGGTTACAAATCTTAGCCTTGGCCTGGTCCCCTCAGATAGAAGCTATCCCTCTACTCGTTGGAACTTTAATAATTAGATGACACAGGGACC
The DNA here is from genome assembly GCA_037428765.1 of Rubia yunnanensis. Classification (NCBI taxonomy): domain Eukaryota; kingdom Viridiplantae; phylum Streptophyta; class Magnoliopsida; order Gentianales; family Rubiaceae; genus Rubia; species Rubia yunnanensis. The sequence continues at coordinate 19,623,005 of CM075068.1, read as the reverse complement.
ACACTGCTCAAGCCTGGCACATCCAAGGCCTTCCCAAAATCACATTGCACGGATAATAAGCATCAACCATTGCAAAGGTGCACTCAATCATAAACCCTCTTATCCCCTTCGGATATCTATACTGGCAAGGTGACTTCTCCTATGGGATATATCGGGTTTCCAGTAAATCTTGAGAGGGGGGTAACAGATTTCTTTAGGTTGTTCCTTCCAATATCTAATTGATCAAAACATTTAGCAAACATTATCTCGACCCCACTTCCATCATCAATAAAGACCCTTTTCACTAAGGTCGTTCCAATTACTGCCGTTACCACCATCAGATCTGCAGGTGGGGTTTGTTTCGAAACAGCATCCGCTTCTGAGAAGGTGATTGTCTCGGCCGAAAGGAATCTCTTGTGACTCGGATCTTCTGCGCGGGCCCTTCGATATCAGCCTTCATGGCTGAGTTTTAAGAACCCTCTCCTATTATTCCACTTATCATGTTAATCACTCTCCAAATAGGCAGATTTTACCCATTTCTATTGTCCTGGTTTTCAGCAGGTTGTTCTCATGGACCCTCATCCCTCATTGCATGATACCTGCCTCGATGCTCTTATCCATGATATCTTCTATCTCCTTTACCCCCGTTATTTTAAGGATATCTCAAGTATAGTGGACGATCCCCCCAGGGTCGAGGAGGTTCTTCTTGATTTCCTCGTATAGGTCCGGGGCCCTAAAGTCTCATCTCTCTTTCATTCCTTTCTATATCCTTTTTCAAGTGGATGCAATCATATTTATCATTACTGTAATCCTTTTGAAAGTCGTAGAATAAGTTCGTGGCCCTTCTCCCAGCTACTGCGACAAGCGCGTTTGACAAGGGTTGTGGTTGTATGAATACCCCTCTATAAATACTTAGGATATGAGCCAGATGCATACTAGTGGGAGCATACCTCTTGGAGTTAGGCTTAGGCCAGGGTGCCTCCACTGGCTTCTTCCCTCGATAATCATTGCTTCTTCCTGGCCTATTGACCATACTCTCTTTCTTTCTCCTGGTGGCTTCTTCCACTTTCGAGTGCTGCTTGACTATCTTCTGGAGTTTTTGTAGGGTTTGAGGAACATTGTTACTTAATTTCTTGTATAGATCTATGTTTCTCATCCCAAGCAAGTATCCTTGGATCACTTCATTTCCGTGGTCTTCTCCACCCCTAAGTTTTCATTAACATAACGATGGTAGAAGGCTTTTGTTGACTCTCCAGGGTTTTGTATCGTCTGGTATAACTCCAGTAGGGTTTTGGTGAACTTATTCTTTTAGGCATATTGACTTAACAATGCTGTGCTAAAATATTTGTAGGAATGCAAGGACCCTTTTGGCAACTTCTTGTACCACTCTTGAGACTTTCCTCGAAGATAACTTCCCACCAGTTTGCAGGTTAGCTTTTTGTCAAAATCCCTTGAGTTCATGAGACTGGGGAATGTCTGAATGAACTCCCTGGGATCTGACTCTCCACTATACGTCGGGAGCCCCTCAGGGGGTTTTGTATTTGTGGGCCATCGCTCTGCGGTTATTAGCAACAAAAATGGGTATCCTGCCACCCGACCAAGTCGCCTAATCAGCCTGTCTAACTCTCTCTTGAGGGCATCTCAAGTAGCTCTTCTCTGCTCACCAGGCATCAGTAATCCCCTATGGGGGTTTCCGTAAGTCATCTGATACCGATGGGGTTTGGGTTATCAGCCCTGGATTTTCCCAGGCTGTCATGACCCCTGAACTTTCATTATATAACCCATAAGGGTTGTACAAACCATAACCAGTTGATTGGCTCGGTATCCTTATGCTTCCATATCCCTGAGATCCATATCCTATCTCTGCTCTGGGTTATCCTCCCATCAAGGTTGTCGGAACTCCTGGGGGTCCGAAATGTGCTAACCTCAGGGGTTTAGGGAATGAAGGTTGATTTTCTCTGGGATATCCTCCTATCAAGGTTATCAGAACTGCAAGGGGTCTGGAACGTGCTAGCCCCAGGGGTTCAGGGAAAGAAGGATGAGGTCGTGCAACACTATCATGGGTTGAGCAACGTTGCTTGTCGGGACTTCCATGACCGTCAAAGGGACTATTAGGGCCTAAGCATGCGTGGCTTGATAAATTGCATCCGCTAACATCTGAACTACCCTGGAAAAGTCAGATTACAAGGTATTCACACTCGTTGCTCATTTTGCTCACAAGGCTTGTTCGTAAGCTTCCATATGTGAATCACCAGAAACCTCCGTGGAACAACCATCTCTTTCATCGTATGATCTGATGTATACATCTTGTGTAGGGTTCGCAGGCCCTGCTCCTCGGCATGTATCACTCACAGCGGGCCTCAAGGGTCCAACTGTATCTTGAGGGCCCTCAGATATCACTGGAATCTGTCCAACGGAGCCTTGCACTCCCCCCTGCTCTCCGGCTGAGACTTGTATCGATTTTTGCTCCACTTCCTGGGATACTGGGGAGTAACCATTCTCCTTCTTCTTCCTCAATAAGGAGATTGTATTTACTTGGTAGCTCCAGTTCCTTTCAACTTTAACCTCTCGCTCTTAGTATTCATGGAGGTGGACATAAACCAAGAAACTCAAAAGTGACTAAATCAATCAAGTCGCACCGCCAAGTCTCTTGGTGATAATCTGCAAACAAAAAGCCCTAGGAGGTCCCAAGGATAAAAACACTGATACTTAAGATAGTGAGTGTCTTTGGTAAGCGTTCAAAAGTCGTCAATAGTAATTACATACCTACCTATTTATAACATATCAGGAAATAACGTATATCTGGTTTATATGTCTTGATGTACACCTTGATTGGTGTTGATTGAATATTCTCTATTCGATGAGATTTACTGGACTAGAGGCACTTTCAGCCCAAAGCTCCTCTTGGTCCATATGCGGGTTTATCTATTATCGGTTGGCACAACAGCAACATCGAGCAGATGGCACCATTCTTGGGCACTAAGGGCAAGTACGATGGTGGTCTCTTAAAATTAAGAGACCGCTCTAGAGACCGAAAATCACCACAGTGGTGGTCTCTAGAGCGGTTTTTTACCAAGAGACCACCCAAGAAACCACATGTGGCTCACCTTTTGTTCTCTCTTGTCCCAATCTTTGTTTTTCTTAAAATATAAAAAAATTATTTTTTGTTAAATCTGATTTTTTTGAAAAATTTGTAATTTATGTAAAATTTTTTTTTGTAAAATCTGTTTTTTTAAATAAAATGTGATTTTAAAAAAAATTTAAATTTAAAAAAGATAATGTATTATTAAATTTCACATTCAACTTTTTTTGGGTGCTCAAATTTGTTTAAATTAAATGTAAAAATTTAATGAGTAAGATAGAACAATCAAGTGAGATCCATGAATAGTAGAGTGAGGTCTCTTGCCATTGTGAAAAATAAAAGGGGTGATAAAAAATAGAAAATAAAAATAAAAAACAATGGTTTCGCCGGTGCCATCACTACCGCCACTGCCATCGTACCCTGCCACTACCGTCCCCAGCCTTCTCTTCCGTTCGTCTTCTCCACCGATGTTCCCAACCATCCGTCCCCAACCGACGTTCGTCTTCTCCGTATTCTCCGCCGTCCTCAACCATCCGTCTTCAACCTTCTCAGTCGTCTTCTCCGACGAGAATGGGGGCAGGGAAACGAGAAGGAGAGCCGGGCGAAAGAGAACAGAGCGAAGGAGAATCGGGGCGAGAGAACCGGGTGAGGAGAATCGGGCCAAGAAGAAGCTAAACCGGAGAAGGAGAGTGGGGAGAGGAGAACCGGACTGGGGCGAGGAAAAAAGAACAGGCCAGTCGCCGCTTATCGCCGAAGAAAACAAACTTTAGCCGGAGAATACGAAACCAGCGACAGAAAAGTGAGGAGAGGAGAGCAAGAGCGACGGAGAAGTGGGGAGAGGAGAGCGAGAGTGGTGGAGAGCGGTAGACAGCGGAAGAGAAGGAAAATGAGTGGTAGGCAGCGGCGGTGCACGATGGAGGTGGTACACGGTGGTGGTGGTGCACAGCAGCGGTGCACGGTGGCCGGCGGCTGTGGTGCACGGGTTCGGTGCTCGGTGGCCGACAGCGGCGGTGGTAAATAATAAATTTTATTTAATATTAATTTAAATATATTTTAACTATTTAAATTAAATTAAAAATACATATTGTATACTAAATAGTATAAATATATGATATAATCAAGTAAAATAAATGACGAAATATAGCGATCCACTTAATTTTTTTTAGAGATTCCGAAATTTGAGCCCGACTAATCCTATCACTAACCATCCTTGTACGTATGTCAGCTCATGTTGAATGTGGGGTTATCAGCTCACGTGGGCTGGGCAAAAGGCGATTAATCCGCTCGCCCTCAGCGGCCCATACCAGCCCACACCCAGGCCATCGTATGAGAGGTAAATCACGGTAGCCCAGCACCAGGACCCATGGGCTTGGCATTGCCTCGGTGCGCACAAGGGAGCCTTGCAAAGCAAGAACTCCCCACACTGCCGCTGCCGAGGATCGAACCTGGGATTATTGGCTTACCCACCCATGTCCCAACCACTGGGGTACACCCGTGGGTGTACACGTGGGCTGGGCAGATTAAATGGCAAGTGGGGCAGTTTCAATTATTTGAAACCAAGGCCAGGTTGCACACGTACTCTTTCTCCCCCTATATTTGTGACCCATATATTCTTCCTCCTCTACACATCTTCTGCCTCCTCTACACATCTTCTCTTCTCCTTGGTGTGAGGATCTGTAAAACGCCCGCTTCCTCCTACTTCCAAAACTCATCTTCAAAATACTTTTATTCTTCTCTTCTACTTCCAGAAAAAATTTACCCCATAAAACCTCCATCATTCTGCTCGAAGTTGAGCCTCCCCACACTTCTCCTTCCAAAACCTTGCCCCTTCTAAACCATCTCCCCTTCCAAAACCTTGCACTGCGAAGCCTCTCTCCGAGCTGCATTATGATTTCAAAATGCTGTTGAACGTATATTGATAAAACATGTCGAAATTAATTAATGAAATTACACGAGCAATTTAACATAAGTAACAATAATGAAATTGTATTAATTATTCATGCGTACAATTAGAAAGTTTAAAATATAATTAATAAGCACGTTTCAAGTAATCACATATATCACATAATGATGGAGTCATGAGAACACTCGTTGTCCTTGAAACGAATGAGTCCCGTCGTGGACATCGTTCCTTAGGATAAAACCATTAAAGGTAATTTTAACAAGTAAAAATTACATCGAAGTCAGACAAAGCCCGAAAGACTATCATTGACAAAGACAGAGAAAGAAGATAAGACTCAAGTTTAGAAGTAGGGAGGAACTTGAGAATGGTGCGGGGTTTCTGTCTGACATAGATGAGTCCCATCGTGGACATCGTTATCTAGGATAAAACCATCGAAGGTAATTTTAACAATTAAAAATTACCTCGGAGTCACACAAAGCCCGAATGATTATCACTGACAAAGACAGAGAAAGAAGATAAGACTCAAGTTTAGAAGTAGGGAGGAACTTGAGAATGGTGCGAGGTTTCTGTCTGACATAGAGGCTCTTTTTATAGATGTCTAAGAAACCCTATGGAAAGATACGCGGAAGATCTGATTCCCGTAATCAGAGAAATATTCTATAACCGCCAATAATTTTACATATATTTGAATAGATTCTGGAAAGATAAGAATATCACATTCCTTATCATGATTGACCGCGTATCAAATCTCATATATTTCACACGTGATTTTAAGAATATTTGTTATGCGGTTTGGGCTTTCTAGAGACTTCCACACAATCCAAACGTGTATTAGACAGTCAAAAATTATAGAAAACTTATTACAAGCGAATGAATTTCCGCCAAAGTTTCAATACTAAGAGTGACTCTTTGAGCATCTATTTCTCATTCACCCTTTATCTGTTTTGAGAGTTTAAATATTTGATTTTATAGTACTCGCAGAGGAGAATAAAAAAATGATGCCCACTAACCCTAATTTAGTTCGAGCTTAACTCAAAACGAAGCCCAAAAGTTGAAAAAATTCAACTTGTTTTACAATCATTTTTCCAACAATCCCCCACATGAATAGATATTGATGTAGAATCAGAACAATCTCGCCAGACACGGAGTTTGACTTGGTGATAGATTCATTTCGACGACATAGATGCTGCATAAGATATGTAGGTGTCACTCTTTGAACTTTCCCTTGAGAGAATACACTTAGACTACTGGTTCAAAAGTAGATGCGATGTCCTTAAACTTCCCCGACCGCTTGTTTGAACTTCCCGGACCGCTTGTGTGAACGATAATGCACTTCCCACAGACATCTTTCTCAGCCTTTGTGCTTTCCTTGATTGTGTGTCCATTAATCAGGCCATGGCACACCCCCTAGTTCTATAAGGTTTCTAAGGAATTGCGTCCCAACAATTCCCTTTCGAAGCAGCCACACTTCTCGTTTTCATAGGTGATTCTTAGTGTAAGAGCAGTTACGTAAACTATGCGCCCTTTCAAGTATCATACACTCGATGTCGTGAATCATTAAAAGCAATTTAATGCTTAACCTCCACTCACTTCACCGTTTCTTCATCATAGAAATAAGACAGGAGGTATGAACACCCCACAGTGACCGCGATGGGTCTTTGCAGTTTAGTTGTCCCTTTGAACCTAGATCTTGGGATCTCCATTCACATAAGTTGGGTGTCCACGTACGTAACCCATCATTTAATGGACTTTAGTCCCATTCCAATTGATGATGTTTCAACTATCTCTCGATTCAACCCTTTTGTCAAAGGATCGGCTATGTTGTCATTTGACCTTACATAGCCAATTGTGATCACTCCAGTTGAGAGAAGTTGTCTAATGGAACTATGTCTTCGTCAAATATGACAAGACTTCCCATTATACAGCATATTCTTAGCCTTGCCAATAGCCGACACACTATCGCAATGTATACATATGGCTGGCACAGGCTTTGGCCATCTAGGAATGTCCTCTAAAAATTAGAGGAGCCATTCGGCCTCCTCACCCGCCTTGTCTAAGGCAACAAACTCATATTCCATTGTGGATCGAGTAATAACAGTTTGTTTAGAGGATTTCCACGAGATTGCTCCTCCACCTAGTGTAAATATATACCCACTAGTGGATTTCAGATCCTTTATATCGTGTATCCAGTTTGCATCACCGTATCCTTCAACTACAACTGGATAACTCACATAATGTAGACCATAATCACGAGTAAAATGTAGATATCTCAATACTCTAGTTATAGTCTTCTAGTGAGTCATACTGGGGTTACTCGTGTATCTACTCAACCTACTTACAGTGTAAGCAATGTATGGTCTAGTACAACTCATTAGGTACATTAGACTTCCAATGACTCTCGAGTACTCCACCGGATTAATAATCTCCAATCTATTCTTTCGTAGATGCAAATTGGGATCTATTATAGTCATCGCCACCTCTGAGTCATTCTTGTTGAATTTCTCAAGGATTTTGTCTACATAATGAGACTGGGTTAAGGTGATACCATCAGAGCTTTGGATGATGTTTATCCCTAAGATCACATCCGCCAGTCCTATATCCTTCATGTCAAAAATGAGAATTCAACATGTCCATGGTAGATTTGATCATTTTTTTCATTACTACCCACAATGAGCAAGTCATCTACGTATATACATAGGATTACGTATCCATTTTCCGTGTCTTTCAAGTAGACGCACTTATCACACTTATTTATTTTGAAACCATTGGCTAGAACAGCATGGTCAAACTTCTCATGCTATTTCTTTAGAGCTTGTTTGAGACCACACATTGATTTCACCAACTTACAGACCTTCCCTTCTTGACCTGGAGTGCTAAAACCCTCAGGTTGCTCTATGTAGATTTCTTCCTCTAAATCTCCATTCAAGGAGGTAGTCTTCACATCCATTTGATGAACCTCAAGTTTATGTAAGGTGGCGATAGCAAGTATCATTCTAATGGAGCTTATTCTTGTGACAGGAGAATAAGTATCAGAGTAGTCAAGACCTTCCTTTTGTCTATAACCTTTGATTACAAGCCTTGCTTTGCACTTGTCAATCGAACCATCGGCTCTCATCTTCCTTTTGAAGATCCACTTGTAGCTTAGTGGTTTACACCTAGGTGGTAAGTCCACTAGCTCCCAAGTATGATTTTGTAGAATCGAGTCGATTTCACTCTTAATCGCTTCTTTCCACATAGAACCCTCAAACGAATTCACAGCTTCTTTATAGCTTTGTGGCTTACTTTCAAGCATAAACGTTAGATTATCAGGACCAAATGAATTCTCAGCCCTAATCCATTTGCTTTGTCTAGGTTCATCCCCTTCCTCTTGATCCTCGAGATCATCATGGATTCCTACATCTTTGTCTACAGACTCAATGGTCCTTTTTGACGATCCAACCTTTTCCTTCGCAGGGAACACATCTTCAAAGAAGTTCGCATTTCTTGATTCCATGATTGTGTTCTTGCAAATCTTGGGATGATGAGATTCATGTACAAGAAAGCGATAAGCACTACTTTCATGTGCATACCTTATAAAGATACAATCAGCCATTTTAGGTCCTATCTTTAGCTTCTTAGGGGTTGGTATCAACACCTTTTCAAGGCACCCTAACATTCGCAAGTACGTAAATGACGGCTTTGTGCCTTTCCACAACTCATGGGGAGTTTCCTTCTCATCCTTACGTGGTATCTTATTTAAAAGATAGTTGGCCGTCAAAATGGCCTCCCCCACATACTTTGTGGTAGCCAAGAACTTATCAACATTGCATTCATTATCTCCTTAAGAGTGCGATTTTGACGTTCAGCCACACCATTCGATTGTGACGAGTAGGGGGCAGTGACCTCATGAATAATGTCATGCTCAAAACAATAGTCCTTAAATGGCTCTACATATTCACCTCCATAGTCACTCCTAATCACCTTGATCTTCTTATCAAGTTGATTTTCAACTTCCATTTTGTAGAGTACGAATTTCTCAATTGCCTCATCTTTGCTTTTCAGCAAGTACACGTAGCAGTATTTCATGCAATCATCCACGAAGATGATAAAATACTTGTTACCTCCTCTTGTTTAGATTAACTTGAGATCACAAATATCAGTATGTATCAACTCAAGAGGTTTTGTGTTTCATTTGACTTGTTTGAAAGATGTTCGAGTCATCTTGGCTTCAACACAAGTTTCACATTTATGATTTGTATCAATTTTCATGTTAGCTATGTTCTCCATGTTATTAATCTTCTTATTGAATCATAATTAACGTGTCCTAGTCTACCATGCTGACTTCAGAAATCACAGCACAAAAATTGATATCCTCCACATCATGTGCAAGATCGTCAACCATATTGGCCTCGTTATTGGCATTCCTTGGTTTTCTACAGTCGGAGGACTTGTGGCCAATGGTATTGCAGTTGTAGCACTTGCCAGTGAACTTCGACTTCTTAGCAACTCCGCCCTTAGCTCCCAACTTGGATCCTTTCTTTGCCTTGAACTTCGTCGACTTGGAGCTTCTACCCGCCTCCACAAGATTGGATCTTTCCATAGGCACGGGCCCATTGATCCTCCTTTCAGAGTTGCAGTTATCCTTCTCAACACGAAGCTTTTAGATTAGATCTATCAGGGTCATCGCCCTTCGCTTGTGTTTTAGGTAACTCTTGAAGTCCTTCCAGCTTGGAGGCAACTTCTCAATGATGCTGTAGACTTGGAAAGTCTCACCTATCATCATCTTCTCGACTATCAGCTCATTGATCATTATTTGCAGTTCTTGAGCTTGACTGACTACAGATTTGGCATCAACCATCTTATAGTCGAGGAACTTGCCAACGACCCACTTCTTGGATCCAACATCCTCACCCCTGTACTCTTGGTCAAAAGTTTCCCACAGAACCTTAGAAGGCTCATTCACTTGATACACACTCCAAATGGCGTCGTGAAGGCTATTCAAAATGATGTTGCAACAGATATACTCCTTAGAGTTCCATTCCACCGCAGCATTTTGGACTTCCACATCGCTAGTCTCATCCGCAACTGGACGATCTTGCAAACATAGCGCCTCAAACCCATAGTGGAGAAGTATAAGAGCATCTTCTGTTGCCACATCTTGAAGTTCATATCATTATTGAACTTCTCGGGTTTCTCAGCACGAGGAACAGCCATAAGAGGTGTCGCCCTTGGGGTAGTTTTAGCCTGAACAGTCACAAGCGATGTCGCCCCAGGGGTAGTCTGAGCCTGAACAGACACAAAATGAGTCACCCCATGGGTAGTCTCATCGCTCGACATGGTTCTGTTGTAAACAACCAAAACCAAATAAGTTTAGAAAATATTTCAGCAAAAATCAAAGGTTTTTTTCCCGAATATTCCCTTGATCGTGATCAAGGAAGTAGGCATGCATGTTTAATTTCAAAAAAAAGCACACATCAGGCATAATTCCACAGTAAACAATTTTGATCAAAATTTGTGGCATTCAATTTTTTTAAACAAGCGTGCATATTCATACAAACATGTAATTTCTTAATTAATTAATGCTCACGTCATGTGTTTTATGTTGTCATAGCATTAATTTATATTGGCTCATATAAGACATGCATTGCATATTTTGGTATGCGATTTCATCGACATAGGCATTCATTTCCAAAATAGGAATATAATTCGGCTAGTACATGGCATACTGCGGCATATAAGACATGCATGGCATATTGTTAATAGGAATATAATTCGGCTACGACATGTATGGCATATTGCGGCATATAAGACATGCATTTCATATTGTCATAGCATTAGTTTATATTGCGCATATAAGACATGCATTGCATATTGTTAATAGAAATATAATTCGGCTACGACATGTATGACATATTGCGGCATATAAGATATGCATTTCATATTGTCATAGCATTAATTTTAGCGTGTAATTTTTCGACTATATTTAATCAATATAACTCAACAAAAAATCATTCGTTTCAAGACTGTTGAACGTATATTGATAAAACATGTGGAAATTAAATAATAAAATTACACGAGCAATTTAACATAAGTAACAATAATGAAATTGTATTAATTATTCATGTGTGCAATTGGAAAGCTTAAAATACAATTAATAAGCACGTTTCAATCAATCACGTATATCACATATTGATGGAGTCACGAGTACACTCGATGTCCTTGAAACGAATGCGTCCCGTCATAAACATCGTTCCCTAGGATAAAACCATCGAAGGGATAAAACCATCGAAGATAATTTTAACAAGCAAAAATTACCTCGGAGTCACACAAAGCCCGAAGGACTATCACTGACAAAGACAAAGAAAGAAGATAAGATTCAAGTTTAGAAGTAGGGAGGAACTTGAGAATGGTGCGGGGTTTCTGTCTGACATAGAGGCTCTATTTATAGATGTCTAAGAAACCATATGGAAAGATACACAGAAGATATGATTCCCGTAATCAGAGAAAATATTCTCTAACCACCAATATTTTACAAATATTTGAATAGATTCTGGAAAGATAAGAGTATCATATTATTTATCATGATTAACCGCGTATCAAATCTCAAATATTCCACACATGATTCTAAGAATATTTGTTAAGCGGTTTGGGCTTTCTAAGAGTGACTCTTTGAACATTCATGTCTCATTCACCCTTTATCTGTTTTGAGAGTTTAAATCGTCAATTTTATAGTACTCGCGGAAGAGAATAAAAAAATGACGCCCACTAACCCTAATTCATTTCGAGCTCAACTCAAAACAAAGCCCAAAAGTTGACAAAATTCAACTTGTTTTACAATCATTTTCCAATAAATGTAGCTTGGAATGTAGCTGGAACGTGGCTCGGAATGCAGCTCGGAAGTCGGGTAAATTTTTTGTCCCTTAATGTGGTGTTGATTAAACGTGTGTTACCGATTTGCGAAGAAAAAGTGAAACTTGATCAATTTAGACTTTATCTACTGGAATTGACGTTGTAGTAGAGCAATGAGATTTGGAAGGTTTACTTGATATTAGAGAGCGGGAGTTAGTTTCAAGGTTGATATTAGATCAATTTAGACTTAAAACCTTCTCAGGTTGTTAGGTTAGCCAGGTTGTAGCCCGTGGAAGTTGCTGGCACCGCTGCTGTGGCATCTCAGCATGCCGCCGCTGCTGCAGATCGGCGGGATGGTGACCCAGGCCATGATTGTGCTCGTGCTGCTCCGGTTCCCGCTGCCGCTGCCAACGCTGTCCACGTAAAATTTGATCATGTCTTTCTTAATTGCATCATTGTGCTTTGTGCAGTTGAAGTAACTCTAACCACTTGTTCACACCCTGTTTGTTCATCACTGAAATTTACACAAAAAAAGTGAGCACGCTGCTTTTCTACCTGCAATAGAACTTAATCTAAAACGCACATAGATGGTGAATTCCTAATTAGTGTTGGACATACATGTTGGGCTCTCTTTCTGATATGAATCTTTTGTCATGTTCTAGTTATAGTTTGGTCAAATTACTTTGAATTTTCTTTTTAGTTAGGGAATTTTGGACTCTCATATTGTGGATCTTTGGCAATTTGGACCGGTCTCTTTGTAATTAGGGACTTTTGGACTGTGTGATATTGTGGATCTTGGAGGCAACTTGGGCTGGTCAAATTACTTTGAATTTTCTTTGTAGTTGGGGACTTTTGGCCTGTGTGATATTGTGCATCTTGGTCTACCATTTTATATTGTCTCTCGTCTTTATTGTTTGGGCTTTACATTCTTGAATACAGTACTCCTCTGTCCCAGCCGAATCTGCACACTTTTTTGTCAACTTTCTCAAGACACATTTGACCATAAATTCCAACTAGTATATAAATACCAATATCATCATGTGAGATATTGTTGGATTCTCTGCATGCTGTATTTTCTAAATATCAAATTTTAACACACCGTTAATATACGTAACTAAAGTTATCGTTGGTCAAACATGACCTGAGAAAGTTGACCAAAAAGTGTGCACATTCGGCTGGGACGGAGTAATAATTAGTTTTTATGTACTTCTAACATGTGAGCCGTGATAGATTAGGCTTGACAATGAAGCTGTTTTTGAGGCAGCCGCAAGACTTGTGTGGGAATTGGTCTTCATGCATTAGGTAATAATATTTATTTCTAGTAATTATTTATGTATTGTTCCACAGTATGTATATTTAGGGTGGTTATGTTACTGTGTACAGTTCTCATTCGTGGCTAAAAGGGCGCAAGTTTAAGGTGGGGGCATCTAGAAGGAGATTGAAAAGCCGTACGCAGCCACAGAAGCATTCTGGAACCGGCATGTAGCCGCTGGTTGGCTTGCTCTGGTGCTGGTTGAACTCCTTGCAATTGCTGCCAACAGCTCCGGACGCAAAGAGTTAGAGAACCTAGATCACAAGAATTGGGTTTTCAAATGATGTCTTATATCTGATTTTACTCGCATCTACCTTGTCTGTTGTTTTTGCCTATGAATAATGAGCTTGGATAATATATATATACATATATATATATACATATATATATATACATATATATATATACATATATATATATATGTTGGACATCTAGGAACAGAGTATGATAACATTTAAATTAAAACAACAAAATAATCAAAACAATTTAGAAAGTAATCTTAAAGAATACCTGAATGAATGTCTTGAATGAATTATTTATTTGAATGAATTTAGGAAGATTGGAAATACATAAGGTAAGGTTGGTTTACAAGGCGTTGAAGTTCATTTGAACTTAGAGTGAGGAGGTTAGAGAGTAAGAAGGGGCTGAAATTCAGTGTGACTGATAACGAACTAATGCTTCTCTATTTATAGAAGCAATTGGCTAACATATTACTCCCTTTATTTTTTTTTCATTGGCACCTCTCTTTTGGTGTTAGAATTGAGGAGATGCTAAATGAGTGGATGAAATTGAATTGAAAGAAGAGAAAGTAAAATGAGTGGATGTAAAAACCTTAAACTTGCCCAAAATAGCAAGTGCCAATTAAAAAAAACACCACTTTTAGTAAGTGTGTCAATGAAAAAAAAAAGGAGGGGGTACATTGAATTGAACTTAAAATTTAAAATCCGAAGTGGAGTTTACATTATTGAGTGGAGTCTGAATGGAGTCTGGGACCCTCTATTATTGAGTGGAGTCGGAGTGGAGTCTGTGACCCTCCATTATTGAGTGTTTTGAATGCTTTTCTTGAGTGGATGTCAGAGTGGAGTTTGGGACCCTCCATTACTGACTGTCTTGAAGTTGTCACTGCTTACGTATTTAGAAATCAAACGGGTCTTGACCCATTGAACCTCCAAATGGATCTTCTTCTTGAATGTCTTCTGTTTTAACTTCTTTGGTCTGTTGGCTCTTGAATTGTCTGTAAAATGCTAACATCTTTTTGAATTCTTCATCTTCTTCATCCTTTTGAATTTGTGCTGATGCAGGTTGAATACTCAGGGCCTGCTGAATTAGGCTCCTAATTGTTGATTGAATTTCCAGAGCATGTTGAATTGGACTTTTGGCTTTTATGCTATCATCTTTATTGAATATGATTCTTAGTTTTCCCCCTATTTGTAAGTAATGGTTGACTGCTTTCGTAGAGAAAAATTATGTCTTGTAATTGGACCACCATTTAATTTTGAATTGTCCAACCAAAGAAAAGGGCAAATTTGAATGTGTTGGTTTGATCTGGAAACTTCAGGAAAAAATCCATGGAACTCTGAATATTGAGTGAAAAAATAGGATTTTTTCGAAAGGTTTGAATTTGCTGAGTCTGTTGAATGTATCTGATCCTTCTAATAATATTGGAATGGGGAGTATGTCTTTTGATAGTTCTAGTTTTAACCACCAATCATAGAACCACATTGGAATATCTCCATTGAATTGCTGGTGAAAATTAATAAACCATGAATGATCGAATGACCTAATATACAAAGTTCTATATCAGGCTTGCATATAATCTGCATAATTGAATCCTTTGGGAAAGTAATTGACTGAAAAGTTTCAAGTGGAATGAATACTTTGAAAATGGCTGGGACGGAGAACCTGTTTAATGTATAGTTTTGAATAATCAATCCTACTGGGATTGTGTTTATTTTGGATATGCTGAATTTCGATGGATTGAGTGTCAACTAATATCAGTTCATAATAATTTTGGGTTTTATGAATATCTTCTGCCATACATGGGCATGTTGGTATGAATATACTGGATACAAAGGTTTTGAGTTGGGGAATATCTGGTTTTATTTGGAATTGGGTCATAAGTACATCTTCTGGGTTTGGTTTATCAAAATAAGTCTGGCTAGGGTTTGAGGTTGATGGAGTGGATTTTGGACTGGAATTTTGAGTGGCCGGTTTCTGTGCAGTAAGGATAAAATTGGAGTGTGGATTAGCCTGGAATATGGGGTTTGAGCCGCTGTTGAATATGTAAGGGGAGGAAAATCTGGAGTGGGTGTTTTGGGTGCCAATGGTTTTGGAATCTCATAATCCTTGGATGATTTTGAATTCGAAGAACTTGCTGGACTTGAATGTTTACTCATGACGTCCCGTAAGGAACTCACGAGTTAAGAAATCTGGAAGGGAGTTATTCTTTCCTTTAATGAATTCGATATTGAAATAAAAAAACTGATAAAATAGCTTGTCATCTAGCAAAAATCTATTTTGAAACAAAAAATTTAACATCTTTTTGTAAAATTTCCTTGGCTGATTTGCAAACTATTTTTAATAAAAAATTCTTGTTGTATAAATCATTTTGAAATTTTAAAATGCATAAAACAATTGATAAAACTTCCTTTTTGACCGTTGAATAATTAATTTGTGCTCATGTCCATAATCATGAATGATATCTAACTATTGACTCTTTTTCTAAATGTAGTTGTTTTAATATGCTTAAATGTTTAAAATGGATGTCTATTGAATCAAAATAAACTAGTATATCATCTATATAGACTATGACGTATTTAGAATAAGGATTGAATATGTCATTCATAATTTTTTGGAATTCTGATGGTGTATTTTTTAATCCAAATGGCATGACATTCCATTCTTATCGTCCGAATGGAACTACAAATGATGTTTTATATTTGTCCTTTTCATTTATCTGAATATGCCAGTATCCTGATTTTAAATCAAATTTTGAAAATACTTTTGCATTAACTAATCTATTTACTATATCTCTTTTATTTGAAATAGGGTATCTAATCTATTGTAATACTTTGTTTAATGGTTTGTAATTTATAACTAATCTAGGAATTCCTCTTTCTTTTTCGGCTTGTCTATTAACATAGAATGCTGAGCAACTCCATGGAGATTTGCTCTTCCTAATTAATTTTCTTTCTAAATGACTTTGAATTTCTTATTTACATAATTCTATTAATTCTGCACTCATTTGAATAGACCTAGCTTTAGTTGGAATATTTGTTCATTAAATTTTTTTTCATATGGTAGTGACACTATGTTTCTTTCTATCCCAAAAATCATTGGGATGATTTGAACAAACTTGAATTTTAAATTCCTTTTCTAATTTTACAATTTTCTCTTGAATTAATTTACTACTTATATGTTCTTTTTTTTAGTAGCTTAATTCTTCATTTAAGAATACAATATTTTTTTTGTTTTGTGTTTAATAAACATATCTTTTTGTATATAGAATTTGTTTGTAATAAATTTAATTCTATTTAGCTAGGTGGGTTAATAAATGGAAATAATAATTTTGTTCCTAATATTTTAGTTCTAATTCCTTCTTGAGTTTTCTTGAAAGGGGTTATTTGATATTAAAATGGATTTTCTAAAATATATATAAATGACTGATTTTGCCTGTGAGCAGTACTCTTTTGTTGATTTTTCCCTTTTGTTGCTAGGAATGATGAGCAGTGGATAGATTTCTTGGATATTATTTTGTTGTACTTCTTTTTATAACTTTCCACGGAAATTAACTAGATTTTAGTATTAGATCGGCGAAATGGCATTTGAAATCGATGGAACACTATCTGCATAATTTATAAGTTTTCCATGAGAACAAGTATCTAAAATAAGAGTCTGTCTCTTGAAAGACGGTCTTTCCATAAGTTATGGAAAGACCAAGGTTTAAAGTGTAAATTATAAGAAATTAAGATAAAATTTTTGGGTTGCATGAACCGGATTATAAATTTTATAACTACTACATGTTTCATACTAAAACTTTAATATTGCAACTAAGACCTTTTACCTTTTATTATTCCAATCAAACCCCGTCTTTCCATAAGCTTATGGAAAGACCGTCTTTCCCAAGACTTTGGCCTAAAATAATGATAGTAATGAAAGCTTGATAATCAAAATCACCTATGTTCAAATTCAGATTCATATCAACAATGGCATCCCCCCCACAACATCATTTTATACGCTAAATTTTAACCATCCATTTAATCTAATCTATTTATTAAATCTAAATTTAGTTTAAAAAATACGTCAATGGAAATTTCATTTTTCTCGCAGTAATCCCTTCAAGGTTTTGTTTTTGTTCCTGAAAACATAACAGCAAGAATACAACTGCCAGATTAATTTTACAACCTATCGATGAATGAAGTAAAAAAGAAAAGCATATACAAGAAAAAAGAATGAGAGGACACCAGGTTAGGTGTGGAGCCTCACTTTGTGTGAGTCCTATTATGATGGGGTTTAAGTCTCTCTATATACCGGGTTAGGTGTGGAGCCTCACTTCGGGTGAGTCCTGTGGGAGTCTCACCCCACCTTTGTGTAAAATATAGGGGAGTCTCACCCCCCTTTGGGTGACATTTCCAAAAAAAAAGAAGAAAAAAAAGTACAGTATAACTCCATTATGTAAAGTTCCTTTTGATGCTCAACACAAGTTTATTCGTTTTGTATATGTAATGTTTTTTCAAAGAAAATGTAATTGTAAATATGAATGTGAGTTGGTTGGGCACAAGAGTACTGACTTGCCCAATATCCTGTACAGCTGAATTGGAAGAAATGACTTGAAAATCTTTTAAAACTGCATCTGCATGTCTTGACCAAGGCTGCTGTAAATGACCATTGGTCTGCTTACTATATCAGATCTAAAAGAATGAAAGGACTTTTAAAACATTGCAATGATGCACTTTTGTTTCCTACTGGTTGAAAACTCAAAATGGCTACCGAAGAAAATCACATCAAAATAGGAAGAGCTGCATGTCAGATTGATTATGTAAGTTGCTATATACCAATGACTACAATGAATTGCAAAGCAACAAAGATCACTACATTACAAATATATAAAAGGTGAACAATATACAGATTGTTTACCTTAAATTTGCTTTGTGCAGTTGAAGTAACTCTTTACTAGTCCACACTCTGTTTGTTCATCACTGATAGTTACACCAAAAAAGTGAGCACACTGCTTTTCTACCTGCAACAGAACTTAATAAAAATCGCAGTTATGGAAATAAAACACTACTACAATGCAAAAACCAGTGTATTGTGGATTGCTTCAGCAATCAAATTAGAATGTTATACACGTCGGTTAACAATTCAAGTAGAATCGATTGCACAATTTGAGCATAATGAAGTTTTACTGTAAAAATAGACAGCAAAAAGCCCAGTGAAATTTACTTAAGCATGAAACCATGCCTCTGGAGCATAAAAAAATGTAAAACATCGAGAAAAAAAAATTCAAATCAGAAGGTTGTTTGCAGTCAATAGAAAAGATGAGTAGCATCTTCTTCAAGTTTTAAAGGTAATTACCCGAGTGTTATGGATTCAAAACTTATCGAAGTGTTTCCCTGAGATGAGCCTGCAAACAAATTCCTAAAAAAGATTTCATCTCAGCTGTTAGCTAGGGGACATAAATTAAGCTTGACACAGAAACTACTGTTCTAAAAGAACTAGAAGTAATCTTACGTTTTTCTAGCCGTGCAATTTCCAGAGACTGCACTCCAAGAAAAAATGTTGTAGTATGAAAGTTCATTGAATAAAAATTAGAGATGTTCACTGAGAACTCTAAAACCAGAATAACCTGATACTTGCATGCACAATTTCACAATGTGACAAAGAAGCAAGCATGTAAAGAACCAAGACAGAACAAAATCATTTCAGCTTGTTCTGCTGGTGATCTACTAAGAAGTAAGACTATCAGTTAAACATCAGAATTTTTTTTGTAGACCTTCAGTTTGAACTTTAATAGTCGTACAATTGTCATGAGATAAGACATCATGACAGTATGTGAACTTGATTGTAGATAAATATTCAACTTACCTGACCTCTCCTTTATTCATCATCATCCAATCAGGCACTTTTCCAGAAAGGGAGTTCCATTTGTGATTATCCATTTTGTCATTCAAGAATGCCATCAGTATGTCTTCTGATGTATCCATTTTGTCATTGCCACCTATAGCTGAATGCTGAATGAGCCGAAATCCTGTCCTTTTCAAATTCAGGTTCTCCAAGTGCATCATCACTAGCGACAAATTCAGGTTCTCCAAGTGCATCATCACTAGCGACAAAGTCAGGTTCTTCATTCTATTCAACTGATATTCGCTCTTTCCGTTCTGTTAGGATAGCCAGAAAAGCAACTTCAGTTCTGCTTCGTTTCTATTTGGAGTCTTCCAAGCTAATTCTTCACCACAGAGATCAAACAATACTAATCAAATTTAATCTATGAATCTCAATAGATGCAATAATTTACCCACTACTGAGCAATTGCATATCTATGATCGTAACTCCAGGAAAAAAAAATCATAAATAAAGAACATTGCTACCTCACACGTTACAAGAACTGCATTAGCATAAGGTTCTCGAAACCAAAACGACTGCTCCTGTGGGTAGTGATTACGAAGCCTTGAACCGGTAGTCAACATATACTCAACTGGGAGCTTGTCCACAAGCACATTATTCCAGGTCTTGTTAGTCAGAAATACATTCTTGAGTGGCACCTTTCTTCAAACCCATTCCTAATTAGAGGCCACAGATCACTCACATCCTCAACTGGTAAAGAATAAAACAAAATCACATCAAAATTAGTCCTCAAATACACTTGAGTCATCACAACCTAAACCTATCCTAGCAGATCTCGACCTGAACCAAACACAACTTCAGATTCTAACTCAGAACAAACAAACACTATTCAATGAAATTAATCACATCCACTCCTGAATCATGGCATTTAGGTAAAAAACATGGTCAAAGCCACATTGAGGTATGACAAGTCAAAGACGTTTCAAGTCACATATATTTCAGCTATAACAACCACTCAAGGGGCACTCACAGTTGATACGCAGTGAAGGCTCATTGACTGGTTCAAATTTTTCGTATATATCAAAGAAGATCTCGTCCACTGGGCAAAGGAGATCAATCCCAGGCTATAATTCACTCACAGGCCTAGGTTGGTTGAGACAAATGCAATACCTAGGTCTTTAATTCAATCTCAGGCTCCCCCTTCTTCATTGTCTTATTACCTAGGTCCCATCCCCTGATTATTTGACATGTATAAAGCATTTAAAACACTCCATTTTCTTCTCAAGATGGATAAGATAATTACTCAGCTGATCATCTACCCTGTCTGAATGATTCCCAAGCTTGCAAAAGGTATTACACTAAAGCTTAGTACCCATTGTTTTGAACATCATTATTGCTTTATGTTATTAGTAATAAATTGTACAGAGCTATCAGAGAAATGTCATTAACACATTAATCCTCAATCCATTCTCAAACTGCCATTAACACTATTTGCGCTAACTTAACAAACATACAATTTCACCAACATACGAAAATAGAACAAATAGATTCATTAATCAAACATAGAACAGAATCAATATGTGAACATGAAAGTGTAGAACACAAAACGGGCATGAAGAACAGACCTTGGCAGAGAGTGAACCTAAAGGGAGTGGCCCTATCGCGGCTAGAATTGAACTGGGTGCCATCAAGTAAAGTCCCAGTATAGTGAGCTGCGAAACCAAAAAAAAACAAAACCCATCAGAAAAATATATTAACCAATCCCCAATTACCATTTGCCAATCCAAATCACCCAGAACATTTACCTTCAACCTCCCAGCCTTGGCCTCCCTTGACGAGCTTCTTCTTCAATCCCCCATTCCCGATCTCCTCACAGAAACAATTCAAGTTCAGAATTCCAATTACAATACATATATAGATTAATAAGGAACAAAGCCAAAGTGATAGTTAACACTATCTTATCCATAGACTCCACGACATATGGCAGGAAAAGCAACATACTGAATATCATTCTCTTTCGCAACATGCAGAGAATTCCTGTAAGAATTTGGAATAAGAACATCGAAATTAAAAATTCATTACAGGATTTCTATGAGGCAAAAATCATGACTTATGAAAAAAGCTTATGGTTAAAAAGGATAAATAAAACCTACGTCCTTATCAGCAAATAGAAGAACATGAGGTTCCCCTATCGCAGAGCCTATAGCTATTAGCATCACTTTGCAAACCAATCTGAGCTCCGGGGAGTCAGAGTCCTCAAGGGGACAAATCTGTCTTCCGCGGCTACCTTTAAAAGCAGCAACAAATTAGGGAACAATTTCAAACAACTTTCAGTTTGATTTCAATTTTTTGTGCAAGAACAAATAGATACAGTGCCTTTCGATAAACACTTTAATTCTTGTAATAATCAAGCTATATGTGGAAGAAAGAAGAGATTATAGTATCCATGAAATAATTCAGTGAACAGAAACTACAAAAGGAATGAAAACTGAAAATAAACACCCAGTACTCAAACCAGCATTCACATATGAAAGTAAATGAGGAGTCCGAATTTTGTTTCAAAATAAAAAATGAAAAACTGAAAGTGAAGTAAATAAGTAAATAAATAAATTTGAGAAAGTAGGCATGGCGTACTTTCCTAACCTTATGATCACGGATTTTACCTTAGATGTTTTAACTTTTATAAAATACATAAATATTATATTTTATAAGTTAAAACAAGTAATATGTATTTAAAGGTGAAAATATAAAAATATGCGATATAAAAAAATATTTTTTAAAATTTTAGATTTTGTACTCCCTCTGTCCCAATTCTATTTGCAAATTTTAACTTTTTCAAACTGACCAAAACTAAATTTGACTATTAATATCTTTAATTGCACATATTTAAAAATGATAAAAATATATTTTTATAAAAATAGATGTTAACACGATTTATGATATCGCATATGATGATATATTGTCTTATATGTTACTTCAACTTTACTTTTCTAAGTTATAAAGTTTGATTAAATGAATAATGTACAGTGCAAATAGAGCTGAAATGGAGGAAATATGTAATTTAACACATACAATATATAAAGTAAGGCAAAGTCTTGGGAAAGACGGTCTTTCCATAGGCTTATGGAAAGACGGGGTTTAATTCAAATAATAAAAGGTAAAAGGTCTTAGTTGCAACATTAAAAATTTAGTATGCAACATGTAGTGGTTATAAAATTTATAACCCGGTTCATGCAACCCAAAAATTTTATCTTAATTTCTTTTAATTTACACTTTAAACCTTGGTCTTTCTATGACTTATGGAAAGACCGTCTTTCAAGAGACGCACTCATAAAGTAATATATAAGTGGCTTATCCATAATCTTAAGATTATGGACAGGCTGTCAGGAAACCCACTTAATAAATAAATAATAAAACTCTAGTCTACAGCATTATGGTAAAGCAACAAGTAATGAACTCTGATATCATCCATGTCAAGCATGGTTGCGTTATTAGAGCTGGGTAATGGTAGTTTCTTAATAAAAAATTACCCCATGGTCCTCTTGCAAATAGACCATCCAAGCCTCCAAGGGCTTACTTTTTATCTTCTCTTATCCTTTTTATTTTAATTTATTTTTTGTTAGTAACAATTGGTCAGTCTAGATCAATATTTTGAATTCTATTTCTAACAATTGATCAGACTAGATCAATATTTTAATTTTTAAATTGTAAAAATTGATCGGACTAGATCAATATTTTATTATTTAAGTATTTTATGTAATTTTTCTAGTCGTTATAATTGATTTTTGCTAGTGTAATATTTTTTAAAATAATTTTTTTAAAATAAATTTCTCTTATTATTTATTTTTATTTAAAATTTTAATAATAATTTCTTGAAAAAAACTATTTTTTACCACGAAAGACGATATTTACAAAAAAGAAAAATATAATTATTTAATAAATTTTGAAAAAAAAATCAATTTTAAATATTATAATGTACTATTAAATTTTATGTTGGCAAAGTCTTGGGAAAGACGGTCTTTCCATAATATTATGGAAAGACGGGGTATAATTAGAATAATAAAAGGTAAAAGGTGTTAGTTGCAATATTAAAATTTTAGTATGTAACATGTAGTAGTTATAAAATTTATAACCCGGTTCATGCAACCCAAAAATTTTATCTTCATTTCTTCTAATTTACACTTTAAACCTTGGTCTTTCCATAACTTATGGAAAGACCGTCTTTCAAGAGACGGACTCTTTTATGTTTGGGTAGACAAATTTATTTAAATTAAATGTAAAAAATTAATGGGTATGATAGAGAACATCAAGTGAGATCCATAAATAGTAAAGATTGGTCTCTTACCATTGTGAAGGAAAAAAATGTGTTCTCTTAAGTAGTATTTATGAAGAGTCTGTCTCTTGACAGACGGTCTTTCCATAAGTTACGGAAAGACCAGGGTTTAGAGTGTAAATTAGAAGAAATTAAAATAAAATTTTTGGGTTGCATGAACCGGGTTATAAATTTTATAACTACTACATATTTCATACTAAAACTTTAATATTGCAACTAAGACCTTTTACCTTTTATTATTCTAATCAAACCCCGTCTTCATAAGCCTATGAAAAGACCGTCTTTCCCAAAACTTTGCCATTTATAAAAGAGAGAAATTGAGAGAAATAATGCATTTATTTAGTAAGACACTAGTAATGATCTCTACCATTGCCCTTAGCACACATGCATACAACATTCCATTGCACACATGCATACCAGATTGTTATGGCAAATGCCATTCTACTAAAGCAAAATAAAGGAAACAAACTGAGCAACCCAAACCTCATCTTCTTCAACATCATTCTCCTGCATACCCCATGATACGCCATCAGCCGAAGATGCTTCAACTGGAGTTCATCAACTGTGTAAGAATAAAGAAAGTAGATGATTAGATAGTATTTTATTCCATGATAATGACTAGTACTAGAGTTATATTTAAACTAGTTTTCTTTGTACTCTATATATATTCTTCATCATTAATCAGAATCATTATGGGAAATTACTTTATCATGGTATCAGAGTAAACCTGGTACTATAACAAACTGCCACGGAATGTTGCCTGTATACACAATGAATCAGTGACAGAAAATTTGAAAGATACAACAAAATTACCCAAATTCAGTAATTACCTCTTTAAAACCAGGAAATTTTGCTTCACTTACATCCTCAAATATATTATAGGCACAATTTTTTATGTGTCAGAGAGAAGAAATGAGGTGAGAAATACCATTACAACCCAAAAAAAAATGAATAATGTAAAATCAGAGAGATTTGCATTGAATATTTAGTAGGCAGTGTGACAATAGAAAGTTTGGAAGATGATTAGTCTTTTGTAATTAGTCTTTTGTAAGTTTGGAAGCTGATTAGTCTTTTGTATTTAGTCTTTTGTAAGTTTGGAAGTTGATTGGTCTTTTGTATTTAGTCTTTTGTAAGTTTTGGAAGATGATTAGGGGCCTCACTTGTACTATATATAGCCATGCAAATCATAATACAAATGAGTAGAAGAAATTCACTTGTTATGGTATCAGAGCATTGACCGATTCTGAGACATTTTTTTTCTCGCAGCACCTTCGCTGCTCTTTTCTCCCTCATTTTTCTTCCTATTTTGCTGAAACATTTCTTGAAGCGTGGGAACTTGGGACCTTGCTGCACTTATTTTGCAGAATTTTTGTGGGAACCAACTATATTTTTGTGGGATCCCCCAAGTTCAGCAACATTTTTTTTTGGGAACATTTTTTTTTTGGAAACATTCTGCTGTGGGATCCAAGCGTGGGTACTTGCTGCAAGCGTTCAGGAAGTGTGGGATTCCAATTTTTTTGTTTTTTTATCATGGCTGAAAACAATAATTCAGATCGGCTTTCTCTCAACACCATGATCCATCTTCTCAACACGAAGTTGGATGCTACGACTTATTTGCAATGGAAGCAGCAGGTGCAATATGTGTTCCGACCGCAGGGTCTGTTTGGCCACCTTGATGGCTCTTCTCCTTGTCCGGTTTTTCCAGTGATGCAGACACCGGAATCCTCCTCCTCCACTCCTCCGGATAATGATGCTCTCCTCAGGGTCAAGGAGGCTTTTGATCAGGCCAAGCGCACTTATGATGATTGGGTTGCTGATGATCAACGAGTTTGTAGTGTCCTTTACTCCTCTCTCTCTTCCGATGCCAAGAATGAGATCTCTCAATGCACCACCGTGAAGGATATGTGGGATGCTTTCGCCACCGCCTATCAACATAGCACTGCGATTGCAGAGTTCAGCCTCCGTCAACAAGCTTCTGTGATTCGCAAAACTGGTATGGTTCATGATCTCCATCTCTCTTTCATGAAAATCATTGATCAATTATCTGTTATGGGTGATCCTGCTACCAATCGTGAGAAGATATTATGGTTTCTTACTGCTTTGGGTCCTGGATTTAAAAATTTTAGTGCTCCTATTGCTGCCCGCGATCCTCTTCCTGCTTATATGAATGTTGATGAGGCGAAGGGGTATGAAGCTTTTGTGCTTAGTATAGAGAAAACCCCATTGCCGAGTGTTCAGGGACAGGTACATTCAGGGCCGGTGGTTTTTATGGCCTCTGAACAGACGCAGTAGGTCGCTGGTACTGACCAGCAGCCCACAGGCGGCGGCGCGTGGCCTCACGCGCCGCAGGATCCCGCGCGTGGTTGTGGCACGTGGGCCCCACGTGCGGCCGGGAATGGCCGCTCCAGCGGTCGCCGTGGTGGTCGTGGCTCCTGGAGGTCCTCTGGTCGTGGTCCCTGGTCCAGAACTTCTGCAAATGGCTCTCCGATTCAGTGTTATACCTGTGAGGGTTTCGGGCATATTTCCAGTCAGTGCCCTTCAAACTATCCTCGCCCTATGACTCCGGCTCCTCTGCCTCATGTCCAGCAGCAGCACCCATCTTATCGTGGTCATGTTTCTCAGCCTGTTCAGGCCCATCTTGTTCAGCAATATCAGCTGTATGCTCATCCGATGCTTCAGGCTCCTCCAGCTCCTCCTGGTTTTGCGACACCTCCATCTCATGCTCCTCAGTACCTATCCCACTCAGCCATCAGTTGCTCCTGCTCCGAGTGTTTCTCCATCGGTTCCTGCCTCTGACTGGTTTCTTGACACAGGTGCAACCAATCACATGAGCTCCTCTGTCTCAAACCTGTCGAGTGTCACTCCTTACACTGGTAACACTCTTGTCTCTGTTGGTAATGGTGTGTCTATTCCTATTGCTGGTATTGGTGATGCCAGAATTAGTCCCTCTTTGCATTTATCTGATGTAATGCTTGTGCCTGTCATTACTAAGAATTTGTTGTCGATTAGCAAGCTTACTCGTGATCTTTGTGCTGTTGTTACCTTTGATGATCGATCCTTTGTCATTCAGCACAAGGTAACCAAGGCATCTCTGGGGTGGGGACACGTTGAGGATGGTCTCTATATGCTGGACCGTGGTGAAGAAGCACTCATTTCATTTGTGAAACATCAGAATAATAGAGCATCTTTTGAGATTTGGCATGCTCGATTAGGACATGTGTCCTCTAGTATTGTTTCTTTGTTGAACAAGAATGGTTATTTATCTCTTACTTCTGTACTTCCTAAACCTGGTATTTGTGAGCCATGTGCTATGGCAAAGGGACAGAAGTTATCATTTGTTGAGAATCCTAAGCGTGCTGCTCATGTTCTAGATTTAATACACTGTGACTTGTGGGGTCCTTCTCCGGTTTTTTCTGGAACTGGTTTTGCATATTATGCAGTATTTGTGGATGATCACTCGCGATTTACCTATTTTATCCTCTTCGTCGTAAATCTGACTTCGTTGACATCTATTTTCAGTTTGAGGCATTCGTGGAGAATCAGTTTTCAACCCACATCAAAGTCTTTCAAATCGACGGGGGCACTGAATTTGTCAACAACAGGTTACAGTCACACTTTAGTACTCGGGGCATCCACCATCAGGTGTCTTGTCCATACACTCCGGAACAGAATGGTAGGGCTGAACGGAAGCATCGCCATATCACAGAGATGGGTCTATCTATGCTTCTGCATTCTCACATGCCTCTCTCGCACTGGGATGACGCTTTTGGTGTTGCAGTTTTTACCATTAATCATCTGCCATCTACGGTTCTTGGTAACATATCTCCCTTTGAGGTTCTGTTTGGTCGGTCTCCTACGTACTCCAACTTTCATCCTTTTGGGTGTAGATTTTTTCCTTATGTTCGACCCACTGCGGCCCACAAGCTTGCTCCTCGTAGCCTTCCATGTGTCTTTATTGGTTATAGTGCTCACTACAAAGGTTTTCGATGCTTAGACACGGTTTCTGGCCACATTTACATGACTCGCCATGCTCGTTTTGATGAGTCTCACTTTCCATTTGCTACTGGATCTTCAGAGGCTCAGTTCACCTCCCTTGATGTGTCGTCTTTTTTGGACCCTACCGATCCGGACCCATCAATCACCATCCCTGATCCTGCTCCAGCTTCACAGGCATCTCCTTGTTCGGCTTGTTCTGAATCCTCACCTGAGGTCACATCACTACCAGTTATTCCAGATGAAGATGAGGTTGTTACACCACCTAGATCGGCTGTGTCTTTGAGCTCATCGCCAGCTTCTTCCAGTGGTTCGGCTGGGTCCTCCAGTCCCAGCTCTAGTTCCTCGGGCCATGTATCTCCGACTCCTCCAATGACTCGTACTTATCTTATGACCACTCATCTTCAGGATGGGACACGTGTTGCTCGGGCTCTTGGTCCTGAATTTGTGGCAACAGGGTTCCTTGTTGAGCTTCTAGATCAAAGTGAGCCTCATAATTATCGTGCTGCTGTGAAGGATTCTAGGTGGATCGCTGCTATGGATGAGGAAATGACTGCTCTTCGCCATCAGCAGACATGGGACTTGGTGCCTTGTCCTCCGAACGTCAATGTTGTTGGCTCTAAGTGGATTTATGGGCTGAAGTATCGTCAGGATGGATCTGTTGATCGCTATAAGGCTCGTCTGGTAGCCCAGGGATATTCTCAAATCCCAGGATTTGATTTTGATCATACCTTCAGTCCGGTGATCAAGGCTGCCACTGTTCGCACTGTACTTGCCATTGCCACTATGAGGAAGTGACTCCTCCATCAGTTGGATGTCAAGAATGCTTTCCTCAATGGTGTTCTTGACACTCCTGTTTTCATGGCTCAGCCGGCAGGTTACCAGGATCCTGATCGTCCTAATTATGTATGTCGCTTACGGAAAGCCATCTATGGTCTCAAGCAGGCAACCAGGGCATGGTTTGACCGGTTCAGTGCATTTGTTCGGTAGCTCGGTTTTGTTGGCAGTCTATCAGATCCATCGCTGTTTGTGTTCTCTCGTAGCACTGTTGTTCTCTACCTTCTTGTCTATGTTGATGATATAATCCTCACAGGGAATAACAGTGTTGCTATTCGCCAGTTCATTGCCCGTGCTGATTGTGAGTTTTCGGTCAAAGATCTGGGTTTTCTGAGCTATTTCCTTGGCTTGGAGGTTACTCCTACCGCTACAGGATTGTTTTTGGGACAGGCTAAGTACGCCAGAGATATCCTTCAGCGAGCTGGCATGTTGGAAGCTTCTTCGGTCTCTACACCGTTCTTGCCTTTGTCTCAACTTCATAGCAGCACGAGTGGACCTTTTCACAATTCTAGGCTGTACCATTCACTTGTTGGCGCTCTCCAGTATCTTACCATTACTCAACCTGACTTGTCCTTTGCGGTCAATTCGGTCAGTCAGTTTCTTCAGGATCCGCATGACGACCACTTTTCCATTGTTACTCGAATACTTCGATATGTTCGTGGCACAATGCATCATGGATTAACCTTTGGATTTAGAGGTGTTCTGGAGGTCCTTGCCTATTCAGATGCGGACTGGGCACGTTGCTTGGAGATGCGTCGGTCCACTTACGGCTATGCAGTTTTTCTTGGTGGCAACTTGGTTTCTTAGAGTGCGAAGAAACAGCCTACTGTCTCCCGTTCGAGCTCGGAATCTGAGTATAGGGCTCTTGCTAACACAGCTTCAGAGGTTGTTTGGTTGTTACATATTCTCCGTGATC
The DNA here is from genome assembly GCA_037428765.1 of Rubia yunnanensis. NCBI lineage: Eukaryota > Viridiplantae > Streptophyta > Magnoliopsida > Gentianales > Rubiaceae > Rubia > Rubia yunnanensis. Next base: position 19,593,759 of record CM075068.1, on the reverse strand, counting down.
TTCAGTTTCTGTTGTAGGGCTCGCCTGTGCTCCTTTGTGACAATAATAGTGTTATATTTCTTGCTGAGAACCCTGTTGCTCACAAGAGAACTAAGCACATTGACATTGACTACCATTTTGTGCGGGAGTTGGTGGCTGCTGGTAAACTTCGTGTTGGTCATGTCTCCACTTCCTTGCAGGTTGCAGATATTTTCACGAAGGGGCTTAATCATACTTTGTTTGACTTCTTCAGGTCCAAGCTTCGCGTCTTGGTCAATCTGATGCTCCGCTTGAGGGGGGGTATGACAATAGAAAGTTTGGAAGATGATTAGTCTTTTGTAATTAGTCTTTTGTAAGTTTGGAAGTTGATTAGTCTTTTGTATTTAGTCTTTTGTAAGTTTGGATGTTGATTAGTCTTTTGTATCTAGTATTTTGTAAGTTTTGGAAGATGATTAGGGGCCTCACTTGTACTATATATAGCCATGCAAATCATAATACAAATGATTAGAAGAAATTCACTTGTTAGGCAGTGTTTGTGAACATATTTGGAAATGAAAATCTTTCTATGTTGGAACACTCGACAGGAGTATATTTATGCCAATGATTTTCATGAAAAAAAAAGAATATTATGGCATTTGTGAGTTATGGAAAGTGTTATATTCTATTATATGTCAGGCGTATGGAGCATTGTTGATTTATGAAAAATCCCTAAATATATGGAGTTGATATTTGCGAATATATGAGATATATTGAGATAAGGAAAATCCCTTTATTTATGCGATTTGGATATGCTTCAAGAAGCAGATTTGAAATAGGAATATTGTGGAGATAATCAAAGAGTATTCCGATATGATTCACAGATACAAAAGGGGACAAAACACGGCTGCATACTCACGGATTTAATAGAGCAAAAATCAGCATACAGATTTTTGAGACTTTCGAGAATTGCTAAGAGCCTGATTTATATGTTCCAACATACCTGACCTGCTGCACAAAGTTCAGAATCATAAACCTTAATTCCTTGGGAGGAGGAGATCCAGCGTTGACGAGTTTCGAGGTCAGAGGGAGTCTGATCAAGGCGGATCGGTAGCAAGGGGAGCTTGCAGAGTTCACACGCTATAGTTAGTAAAGATAAGTATCTTGTAATATCTACTAACTATAGCGTGTGAACTCTGCAAGCTCCCCTTGCTACCGATCCGCCTTGATCAGACTCCCTCTGATCTCGAAACTCGTCAACGCTGGATCTCCTCCTCCCGAGGAATTAAGGTTTATGATTCACACGCTATAGGGGAGCCTGAGAAGATGAACTCACCGCCGGCCGTCCTCCACTTTCGTCGAAATCACCTCCGTCGTCCTCCACCGCCGGAGAAGACGAACTCGCTGTCGGAGAAGAGAAACTCGCCACCATCCTCCACCTCCGGCGAAATCACCGCCGCCCGCCTTGCACCACCGCCGAGAAACACCTCCAATGGCGGTGGTAATGTGTTTAAATTAAAATTTAATTTAATATTATTTTTAACTTATTTAAATTATTTAAATTAAATTGAAAATACATATTATATATTCAATAGTGTAAATACATGACGTAATCAAGTAAAATACAGGGCGTGATATAGCGATTCACTTACCAATTTATCATAATGCTATAGTCAAGGCGGGCTATACCTATGATATTAAAATACTAGAAAATATGACATAGTTTACTTTTTGTAGTAAAAAAGAGCCAACTCGAACCATTTTATTCTATTATTATATATATTAGACTATTGTCATGTAATATGTTGTTGAATTTGCCATAACTTATACGGAGTAGTAGTATTTGAAATTATTGTTTTTTTCAGAATTTTTTTACACACATAAATAAAGGCAAAGTCTTGAGAAAGGCCGTCTTTCCATAGGCTTATGGAAATATGGGGTTTAATTAAAATAATAAAAGGTAAAAAATTTTAGCTGCAATAATAAAAATTTACTATGCAACATATAGTAGTTATAAAGTTTATTACCCGATTCATGCAACCCAAAAATTTTATCTTCATTTCTTTTAATTTGCACTTTAAACAATGGTCTTTCCATAGCTTATGGAAATACTTTCTTTCAAGAGAGGGACTCTAAATAAAGACATTAACAGTAATCGACTCTAAAAATAAAATGAGAAAAGTGCTTTTATAACCCAACCTACTTCACATAAGTGCCAATATAATCTTTTGATAATTGAAAGTGCAATTATAACCCTATATAGTTTGTGTAAGTGCAAGCATACCCATTCCGGCAGATTTAGGCCGGAATTGGGTGGAAAGTCAATTTAACCCCTTTAAAAAACAAGAAAAAATAATTAAATTTACTATATTGCCCCAAATAATCCATAACCCTAATTGCTTTATCTTTATTGGCATATATCCTTCCGGCTTCCATCCAGAGGCCTCGCTCGGCCAAGAGGCGTTACTCGGAGGATAAAATGCGGCACTCAGAGGAGGAAGCGTCATTAAGAGGAGAAGGCGTCGCTCGACCAAGAGGCACCGCTCAGAGAAAGGCATCGTTCAGAGAAGGAGGTGCCGCTCGGAGGTTCGGGACCAGGACGCATCGTTCAGAGGAGGCGGCGAAGATTTGAGATTGAATCAGCAGCAACGGAATAAACCAAACTCGATGCGGGATCTAGATTCATCGGTGTCTGACGAGTCGAACCAGAGGTTGAAAAAGAGGTCAAAATGCAGTCAGGGAGGTCAATAATGGACAAGCGATGACAATTGAAGCTGCAACGGACGACGAGTGGATTGTTTGGGTTTGATGGAAGCGACGACAGACAGTGGTCTGGGTGGTTTTAACGGTCGGAGTTTCATGGTTGCCAAAGAACTCGGTTGGGGGGTGACTTTGAGGAGGGTGATGGGAGGCGCTGGGAGGAGGAGGTGGTGGCAATCGGTGTCGGCATTCCAGTTCCCCAGATCGGTGGTTTTGAGGAGGGAGAACCATAAGTGTCACTATGAACATGCCAGAATTCATAGGATTCAAATTCACAGCCTAGCATATACGTGTAAATCTTGATATTTGGTTTCTAAAGATAGCAATATGGAATGGCATTTTGTGTAAAAACTATTAGCAACACCCCCCAGGAAGTTGCGCCAAAATAGTTGCTCTGGGCCGGAAGTGGGGTGGTGGCCAAGAGGGGGTGAGGGAAAAATTATATTAACTCTTTTAGGCTTTAGGTTAAAGGGTATTTTAGTACCCTAGTCATTTTATATGTGGTCAATGCCAGTCAACACCAGAAATAATGTTTTAGGGTTATATTGGCTTGTGTTAATTAGTTAGGGTTTTTTTTTGCACTAAAATTTATTTGAAGGTTATATTGACACTTACTCAAGTAGGTAAGGTTATATTGGTATCTATCAGAAATAAAATTATACGAATTATGTTGGGGCGGAAGGAGTATAAAAGATAGCAGCTACACTCAGGAAAGAGTGTTCAAATCAAGCTTCGCCGACATCCTAACCATCAATGGTAAACAAAACATGCTTAGGTTCACGCTGAGCAGCAAAACGTAGCCAACTTTAGAACACACAATCCACCCAGTCTTTAGGGGCTTCCAATCGCCCATCAACCCGATTACAATGACGGGCAATTTTGCACCAAGTAATTCATAAGGAATTGGGTGTAGAAAATATTTAAAAATTTGTTTTGCCCTTTCATAATTTTATGAACGGCCTCATTTCCGTTCAGGATTCACCTACTAGGTGATGCTAGAATGGCAATGGAGAATGTCGACGTAGGTGCTGCTGGCCTTACCACCACCCGTACGCCAAAATTTCCAAATACAGGTTAACTTGGGGGCTTATGATTGGGAGCAAATGGTACAAGCTACTAGCAAACACTACAAGATCTCGAGGTTCGTTTCTTGTTGCTTTAATTTCTATTAAGGAAATAGAAACCCTTTCCTTGTAGAAAAGGTTATAAATGATAGTTACCTTATAGAATTAGCTTCCTTATGGAATTAGTTATAGATAGTAGTTTCCTTGTAGAATTAAAATCTTATTCCTGTCAGACTTTGGTTTGCTGTAACTCTATATATTGTAACCCTCATCATTGATGAGATGTGTTATTGATTAATATCAGTGCACCATACTAAAGTCCTTTATATTTTATCATGGTCAATGACACCATAATAAAGTCTTTTATATTTTATCATGGTATCAGAGCCTAAAATCCTGAAACCCTAAGGAAATATTCCGCTGCCTTTCCAAGCCACTGTTACTGTCTGTTCCGTTCCGCCGATCGCCACCGCAACCGCCACCGTCTAGCCGTGGTAATCTATGTGCCGCCTCTCTTGATCCAATCGGTTTGTGTGTTAAGGCACACGCACCGATCCCAAAGCTCACAACCGCCACCGATCCGATCCGCCTCTGGTTGCTGCACCTGCTGCTGATCCATACCTAATTTTACACTATGTCTGTCTCCGGAAGTAATCCCAAAGAATAGGCCCATAATGATGCTGGTTTTGAGGCTACTGCGCTTCAGAACATGAAAGGTTATGAGATAATTGCGACTTTACAGAAACAGTTGCAGTTGCAATCTGGCCCTAACATACTTATACCTGCTGGTCGTTTGTCGACTGACCCCTTACTTCATTGGCTCTTCTGATGGATCTGGTTTGGTTATTGCACTCACTATCCTGAAGGGTCAAGAGAATTACCTTGAATGGTCTCCTACATATATTGCTCTTGCTGAAGTTGAATACTACTCTACCGCGACTACTAGCGCTAATGAAGTTGAATACTGCTCTATTGTTGCTAATGCTACTGTTGTTGCTGCTACTTCTACCGCTACTGAAGTTGGGTCTCGATCTATGGTGATTTTGTTTAATTATTGACAATTTCATTATCTTCTTTGCAAGTTGGGCATTCTTGTCATCATGCTCCAACTTGAGAAAGGGTGTTAAGGAAATAGAAACCCTTTCCTTGTAGGAAAGGTTATAAATGGTAGTTACCTTATAGAATTAGTTTCCTTATGGAATTAGTTATAGATAGTAGTTTCCTTATAGACTTAGAATCTTATTCCTGTTAGACTTTGATTTGCTGTAACTCTATGTATTGTAACCCTCATCATTGATGAGATACGTCATTGATTAATATCAGTGCACCATAATAAAGTCCTTTATATTTTATCATGGTCAATGACACCATAATAAAGTCTCATATATTTTATCATGTTAAGAAAATAGAGACCCTTTCCTTGCTGTTCACCCACGCCAATCACAGTCCTCGTACTGATTTTCTTTAAATGCAATAATTTTCAGTAAACGAAGCTAGACATTTTAAGGCAGATAACAATCTAGAGCATGATAATAAATGACATCGTTAAGTAGGTATGTAGAGCACATGAATACAACCATATTGTGTAGCAGACGACACAGAACCATCAGCCAGTATAATTTTCACAGAGTGGGTAGCAGTAATAATATCAGTAAGAGAACTTTTGTCACCAGTCATGTGATATAAGACTCTCGAATCAAGAATCCAGGGTAAAGTAGACTTACCTGACCCATGATCAGATAATGAATTTAACTGATTAAATAAATGTATGGTTGTACTCCATTAGTCATCAGACAGAGCAGAGCCAAAATCAGATCGAGTAAGGGTGCCAGAGAAGGTTGCCGCCGCAAACCCTTGCGGCTACGTCACTGCGTCAGTAGAAAATGCCATAACACAAATGGCAATTAAAATAAATTAATAAATAATGGCAGAGAATGAAACAACACTAGAGCAAGGAGAAAACAATTGATGGGCTAGTCAACTGCTGACCGCACGTGGTTACACGCACTTCTAGAGGGAATGTCACGTTTGGTGTACCGCGCGTGGCTTACACGCGCTTCTGGAAGATGCGCGTGTAAATCTCATGCACGCCTGCATCGTCGTCGTTCTGAGCAAGAGGTCCGCTTATGTTGTTGTGCAAGTTTGCCGGACGGAGTAATTAAGGTCACCGTGGAGAAGAATCTGGTCGTTGGTGGCACAAACCGAGGCTTTGTCGCCGGAGGTGAAATTGAGGCGCAAAACTGAGGCTCGTGGCCGGAGTGAACAACGGACGCAGAGTCGGCGGCGGTCGGAGGTGAACAACGGTAATTTGAGTAGAGGTGGTAGCGAGCTTATATTGCAACAGAACGGCACAGGCGGTCAGTGGCGGCGGCGATCTGAGCAGAGGCTCGGCGGCGGGCTCGGCTCCGAATAATTCTGCTCGCCATCTACTTTTGTCAGCTCCACCGCCTGTTTTACCGGTTGTTCTGACGTCTCCTCCCGCCGCTGAGTTGCCTCCTATACGACAAAGTGTTCTCACTCACCGACCTCCTTTTTATTTGGAAGATTATGATTGTGATGATTATGCATGTGCTCTTACCACTGAAGACTCCCCTACTGCTACGTTCACTCCTGCGCCATCACGATCCTCAGGTGTTCTCTATCCTCTTACTGATTATGTAAATTGTGATAATTTTTCTAGTATGCATTCTAGATTATTGGAGTGCAGTAACATCTATTGCTGATCCCACCACTTATTCTGAGGCATCACATCATGCTCATTAGCGAGATGCTATGATTGAAGAGCTTACTGCGCTTGAGCGCAATTAGACTTAGACTTTGGCCCCTCTACCTCTGGATAAGAAGGCGATTGGTTGCAAATGGGTTTACCGGACGAATTTTAATTAAGATGGTACTATTGAACGTTATAAGGATCGCCTAGTGGTTCTCGGGAATCGCTAGGTTGAAGGGATTGGTTATACTGAGACATTTGCTCTGATTGCAAAGATGAGTTCTGTTCGTCTATTCTTATCAGATGGATGACCATAATGCTTTCTTGCATGGTGATTTGCATGAAGAGGTTTTTATACGACCCCCACCAGGTTATACCGCGCCCCATGATCAGGTATGTCGCCGTTAGAAATCTATTTACGGTCTTCGCCAGGCTTCAAGAAATTGGTTTGCCAAATTGGCTCAGGCTTTACAAGCATTTGGTTTTGTTCAGAGTAAGACAGATTACTCTTTGTTTGTCTTTTTTCATGGATCGGTTTCTTTGCATGTTCTGGTTTATGTGGATGATTTGGTCATTGCTGGTAGCTCTTCTGCGCTCATCTCCGAGTTCAAGAAATACTTGAGTTCCTGTTTCCTTATGAAAGATCATGGTTTACTTAAGTATTTCTTAGGCATAGAGATTGCTAGAAAACCAGAGGGGATGTTTCTTTCGCAAAGGAAATATGCATTGGATATTTTATCTGAGACAGGTTTATCTGCCTCTAAACCGACTGACTTTTCGATGGAGCAGTAACACGATCCGGAGTGCGTTGATGGTCCGCTTTACCATGATCCTGAGCAGTACAGGCGACTGGTTGGGCGCCTGATATACCTTACCATCACACGTCCCGAGCTTAGTTATTCGGTTCATACACTTGCTCAATTTCTGAAGTCTTCCCGTGTTTCTCACTGACAAGCTACAGTTCGTGTGTTGCACTACTTGAAGAACCATCCTGGTCAAGGTTTATTTCTCTCTTCCCATAGTGCGTTACAGTTGACTGCTTACTGTGATTCTGGTTAGGCTGCTTGCCCTATTACCCGGCGATTCTCCAATTTCTTGAAAGACCAAGAAGCAACCTACCGTTTCTCAGTCTTCTGCTGAAGCGGAGTATCGTGCTATGACGGTTACCTGTTGTGAGTTGTTATGGCTTAGGTCTTTACTGAAAGACTTAGGAGTGACGCATACTGCTCCTATGCGTTTGTTTTGTGACAATTAATGTGCGCTTCATATTGCAGCAAATCCAGTATTCCATGAACGTACGAAGCATATTGAAGTTGATTGTCATTTTGTCCGAGATCTTGTACAGTCTGGTACTATAGTTACTCATCATATCCGCACTACAGATCAACCTGCGGACTTGTTTACCAAAGCTCTCGGACGTAACCAGTTTCATTCATCACTTGGCAAGTTGAACATTTCTGATCCCCATGCTCCAACTTGAGGGAGGGTGTTAAGGAACATAAATATTACTTGTGATGGTAATTGGTTTCTATTTCCTTAACATTTTCACTGCTGATTTGTAACTTACTTTTTGCTCCGATGAGTTGTTAACATTTTGGCTCTAATTAGGAAACAAGGAAATTAAGAGTTCGTCTATGGTTCATTTGCAATGCATATTTATCATGTGAGGGAAACAAGGAAGAATTAATCATCTCTTGATATCTCAACGGCACAAATCCTTTTGTGTCTGATAGTCATTAACTATATGTTATCTCTTGTTTCACACATACCTTCATTTAGGTTTCTTATGGCATATCTTGTGTGTACTGTTCCTTAATTTCTTCGTTATTCTTTAGAACTGGTGGGCTTAGCGTGTCTACTTGTTGGTTTAAATGGAAGCATTAAGAAAAGTTGTTGAATCAGTGATTTGCTTTTCTGCATCTTCGAACCATATAGAGAACTTATGCTAGCCGTTTGTTGGTGGAATTATTTTGTCTCGTATGAGCTGCCTCACTTTGTCTTGGATATTCATTTTCAATGTTTCTTTGCATGTGCATTCAGTATAATATCAGCTTAACACACTGTTTTGCTTCTCCAGATCAATCCCTTGGATATGAAATGGTTGGTGGAAAGAAACTCACTTCGATGCATCAGGTGCAGATGGTGATGGCCTTTTGAATATTACGAAATTCAATGAGAAAGTTCAGTTTCAAAGAAATGAAATATAAATATATGTTAGCTTCGTTTCATTTTGGCAAGTGCGTGCAGCAGGCACTGCTGAAAATGCTGATGGAAATGTAAGTGTTGCACTTGAAGAATGTGTAATTATTTAGTTTGAAATGTGCATTCATCTTACAAAAAATGACTAATATCTTCTTTCTAACTTTGGATCAAAACTTTCCGCATATGGAAAATCATGCTTTAGGAGGCTTGCACACCTATGCAGAGATTGAGTGCTATCTAAATAACACTTTAAAAACATTGAGCTCCATTTTATCGTGTTGGTGTTCATGGTGCTTGATGCAAGTAGCTTAGAATATTGGTGCTCCGCCGAGTACATTTTTTGTTTTGAGCAAACATGCTTATACATGTATTATGGTTTCACGTAGTGGGGATTGTGATTAGAGTTATTTTGGTTTCATTTGTTTTTTAAACATCTCAGTAATGAATCTTTTGCTCTAGGTTGTGAACCTACCTGATAACGGATCTCGAAAACATCGACGAGGTGACAATTACCAGGCATGAGAGCTAATATTCTTGTTGCTTTTCCTCTCTCTTGCTTTCCCTTTTTCTCAATCGCACAATTCCACACCGACACTCACGTATTTGCTCAATGGTGCATGGCTAATCATACTTCTAGTCTCCCGTTTCTATTTTATTAACACCTTTTTAATGCCTGGCTAGTTTGAAGGGATTTATATGAACCAGGAGTCGGGGACTAACGTGGTTGACGTGGATACCAACAAGGATATGAATGAGGCTGGGGAATACGATACTTGGAAGATCAGGGAAATTGCGAGGATCAACAGCGTGAGTACTACTGTAATTTCTAAGCTTATCTCCTTGATTTCAGTAGACTTCTGGTTATTCTAGAGTTATATAATCTATAGTCTTGGACTCTTGATCTTCTTCTCTTATGCTTGGTAATAGTGTAAGTAAGCTAAAAAGATGAAGGCTGTGTTATTTGGTATAATTGGGATAATCCCTGCTGCTCTGTATTCATCAGTATAAATAGAAGGAGTACAACAATATACGAGAGTCTTACGGAGAGGATAACTCCAATCCTAACAACCTTGACTAAGTGTACTAACTAACTGTGCTGACTAATTCTACTAACACACCCCCGTAGTCGAAGCGGGAGTAGGGCGGATGCATAGACTAGACCGAAAATCCAAGAACAAAGGAGACGGAAGTCCCTATGTCAGCATATTGATGAGCAGAAGGAACATGGAGGACACAGACTTGACCAAGAGCTACCTTTTCTCGAACAAAATGCAGGTCAATCTCGACATGTTTGGTGCGCTGATGTTGCACCGGATTACACGAGAGATAGACAGCGGAGACATTGTCGCAGTAGACAAGGGTAGCACAATGGAGAGGAACACGAAGCTCACAAAGTAAGTTCTGTAACCAACATGTCTCAGCCACTGCATTGGCAACACCGTGATACTCGGCCTCGGCGCTGGATCGGGAGATAGTATGTTGCCGCTTTGAAGGCCAAGAGATCAAATTGTCTCCAAAATAAACGCAGTACCCAGATGTCGAACGACGAGTATCGGGACACCCAGCCCAATCGGCATCTGAGTAGGCGGTGAGAGCCGTGGTAGAAGATGGCTGAAGCTGAAGACCATACTCAGTGGTGCCTTGGAGGTAGCATATAATCCTTTTGAGTGCCTGAAAGTGTGGCTCTCGGGGATCATGCATGAAAAGGCAAATCTGCTGTACATCATAAGCAATGTCCGGCCTGGTAAATGTAAGATACTGTAGTGCGCCAACAAGACAACGGTAAACAGATGGATCAGGTAGCGGTAGGCCAACTCCGGCAGCCAGCTTGGACTTGGTGTCGACGGGCGTAGTGGTCGGCTTGCATGTAGTCATCTTGGCGCGGGCAATGATTTCCCGTGCATACTTCTCACCGTGATACAGACAGGATCAACAGCCCGCGACGCCTGGCTTCGCGTCAAAGGAATCTTTCACGACAACCACATAGCCCGGGCTGCCGACCTTGAGAGCCGCTTCATCAACGCTCGGCTTAATTCTTTTCCCTCTGTCTCAGTATACTGTCAGCATCTCAAGTCGCTGGCCGATCAGCTCGGAGACGTAGAAAGCCCCATCTCAGATCAGAGGCTCGTTCTCCAGCTAATCAATGGTCTCTCTGCAGCCTATGACACCATCGGAAGCATCATCAGCCAAATGTCGCCTCTGCCCTCTTTCTCCGTCGCTCGGAGTATGCTGACTCGAGAAGAGTCTCGTCGGAACCGTGTCGTCGTCGAACCAGGTCATGCTCTTGTCGCTGGCGCCGGACAGAGCATAACGCCGGTCGGGGCCTCGGGCTACCATCATCAGCGGCACACCATCGGCCGATCCTGTGGTCGTGGTAGGCGCAATAGCAACAGTGGCCGTGGATTTTCAGATCGCCGATTTACAGGCTGCGGCGGCGCATCTCCTTGGTATCCACCGCCACCATCCCACCACTGGTCGGCCGCGTGGTCTCCATCACTGCCGCCCTACCAGAACCCGACAGCTGCCCCGCCGCCATGCCCGTATCCAACCGCTGCACCGCCGCCAGGAAATCGCCAGCCAATGTCGACGTTTGCCCCTGGCAGGTTCTCTCACACAGCGAATCCAAGTTTTGGATTAGTTGGACACGAAAACCACAATATAAATGGGTCATCTTCCATTTTAGGCCCAGGCCCAGCAACATTCAACACTACATCGCTGCAACAACCTTCAGATAATTGGTACATGGACAGCGGAGCATCCTCACACATGGCTGCGAACTCAGGTACCCTTCGTACCTATTTTAATTCGAGCACTTTTTCACCTATATATGTCGGAAATGGAAATTCTATTCCTGTTGTTGGTAAAGGTTCTGCAACTCTAAATACTTCCCCACCGTACTCCTTGAATAATGTTTTGCATACTCCAGATATTGTTACAAATTTGATCTCTGTTCGAAAATTCACCAGAGATAATCATGTTAGTGTGGAATTTGATCCTATTGGTTTTTCTGTAAAGGATCTCACCACAGGGAAAATCAAAACGAGATGTACTAGCCATGATGAGGATCTTTACCCAGTCACCAACTCTCCAGCCATCGCCTTTGTCGCCTCACAACCACAACCCTGGCATGCTTGATTCGGTCACCCCGGTGATCACGTCTTGGATATTCTTAGGGGTAGGGACTCTATGTTTAATAAAGGCACTTGTTCGGCCATTTGCAATTCTTGTCAACTTGCAAAACATAAGCGACTACCTTTTTCCCATTCTCGTAGTGCAACATTTAAACCATTTGATATTATTCACAGTGATATTTGGACTTCTCCAGTTTCTAGCCCTTCTGGTTTTAAATATTACCTATTATTTATGGATGATTTCTCACATTTTCTCTGGATATTTCCCCTCAATCACAAATCTGATGCTTATTCCAAATTCGTGATTTTCCATACCATGATCCAAACACAATTTCACACCAACATCAAAACCTTTCAATGTGATAATGGTGGTGAGTTTGCGAATCAGCAGTTTCGCAATTTCTGTTAACAAACGGGCATGCTCATGCGATTTTCGTGTCCTCACACTTCACCTCAGAATGGCAAAGCCGAACGAGCTCTTCGCACTCTCAATGATATTACCCGCACCCTACTCACTCATGCCTCTCTACCACCTCATTTCTGGGTTGAAGCCCTTAACATGGCCGCATATCTTCACAATATCCTACCTTCCAAAGCCATACACAACAACACTCCCACCTACATCTTATACCACAAACATCCAACCTACTATCATCTCCACATATTTGATTGCCTTTGCTACCCAAACACTTCCGCCACAGCCCCTCATAAATTAGCCCCTCGGTCAGTCAAATGTCTCTATCTTGGCCCATCCTCCGACTATAGAGGTTCTCGGTGCTTGGTTCTCGGTTCCCACCAAGTTATCACCTCTAGACATGTCGTGTTTGATGAAACGACTTTCCCATTTGCCCAATCACACGAGTTCCACTGTTCGCGAGCTGAGAACGATGGCATCCAATTGCTTCCATTTGGATTTCGAGATGTCGGATGGACGAGTAGAGCCATCGATGTGGTCCAAGACATTATGTGCGCGAGCTGTAATTTGGAAGAGCTCGGCCCAGGTATGATACTGAACTTTTTGAAGATACAGAATAAGGGTTATTTGGTTGCGGATATTAGTAACTGACTGAGCCGAGTGAAAACTCAAGGCTTTATTGTTGTTGCTGGGAGTTTCATCATCGCTAGAAGAGGTAGAAGAGAATGACATTGTAGGAAGAAATAGAGCGGATCAGAGAGAAGGGAGTAATAGATGAAGGAGATAATTTTAAGGCTCTGATACCATGTTATTTGGTATAATTGGAATAATCCCTGCTGCTCTGTATTCATCAGTATAAATAGAAGGAGTACAACAATATACGAGAGTCTTACGGAGAGGATAACTCCAATCCTAACAACCTTGACTAAGTGTACTAACTAACTGTGCTGACTAATTCTACTAACAGGCTGAAATATTATTGAGTTGCTTCCATTGAGTTTTATCATTTTGCTAACATCACGTGCTTTTGATTGGATGCTAAATGCTATAGTGTTGCACTTGTGTTAGTAGCTTTTGCATTGTTATTTCATCTTTTTAAGTGATGCTAAAATGCAGATGGATACAAAAAAAAATGTCCTTTTTATATGCAGAGGAGCCTTTTTTGGTTTGGAGAAGACTATTTCAGAAAGGTAATCCCCCCTCCCATACATGGAGATAATAAAAAACGGACGCCATTCAATTGCCTGGTTTCAGTAGATGTTTCATGCATGTTTCAAATGTTAATTAATGTTCGTATGCATGTAATACACACCTTATTTCACTAGCATTCACAAACTTTTAAATTCTAGTCTGTAACTTGGCTTTCCAATACCCAACCGATTCAACTATTAAAAGGTGAGCGGACCTTTGGTGTGTTCACAAAATTTGATTTGGATATAAGTTTCTTGTGATTTAGTCAGTTCATTTAAGCGAGTACTGTTACTATATGAAAAGGAAAAGGTCATTTGGGTGCATATTCTGACATTTAAAAAGCGGTTACTGCTTCTAACACTTTCTTCTGAAATTGTAATTTTTGTACATGTTCATAATACAAATGTATGGTTTCTTTTTTTCACTGATGAGAATGATTTCCGTTAGTGATTTTTGATGCAACTGATCCTGATTCTTGAGCTGGTTCATTAACAGAAGGATACCTTATTAATTACACAATAGGAGGACCATTAAGTTGTTTAATTTTTGCAATTTCTATGAAGGAATTTTTTTTGTATCTGAGCTGAGAAAATGTGAGGCTATTGATTTTCTTGTTTTATCATACTTGTAGCACCTCTTTCCTCACATTTGTCCATAGCTCTTAGCCGTCCCGGCCACCCGACACCACAGACTTCATTGAAGAGGTAAATCATAGCACTTCCGGAGCCAAACACATGGCCCTCGACTGTGGTTGGTGCGCACAAGAACTCCTCCCACTGAAAGAACCCCCACAATCCTGCTGACTTTCCTCACATTTGTCGTTTGGGTAATGTTTGTGCGCAGAAACAGGCATAATGCTTGGACGTCTCCGTTTTTGGGGCCCAGTCCAGCATTTGGGGCAATGCTGTTGTGGCAATTTGTCGACTAAAGTGCCAGCGCGTGTAACGGCCCTCGCTGCATTTCCTTTGTGCTCAGAGCAGCATTTCATTCATGACAGGGTGTGTGTTTTTATTGAGTTCACTACCATACTTTCAATCTCCCAAACTATATGCTAAAAAGACTGATTTTTTTTTTGGGAATCAGTAACAGTGATGAGTAGTCTCACACTTTTAATGCTGTTATCTTATCCTAACCAAATACTACCATTTAATTTATATTCTACTGATTACATTTGGTATGTTTGAATTATTCACTTCTTTAAGTAAGCAACAATGGTAAAAAGTTTTGTTCGCAGTTACAAATCCTTAGTGGTTAATAGTTATTCATCACTTCCTTAATGTTAATCAACTGCAGTGCTGTATTATTCATTTGCAGGTTAATGATGGTTTTTGTCTTTCGAATGTGCAATGTGTCTCCAGTTCTGTGGTGAGGGTTATGATCAGGTAACTGCTTTAAAAGTTTACGGCGTGTGTAATATTTAGTATTTGAGTGCGCTTGTATTTCCTTTTTTGTGTGTGGTGGGGTGGGGGCTGTTCATTTATTTGTCCATTTGATACATTTGTGACCTTTGTGTATAAGCTTCTTTTTAATCACTGTTTATCAAATGATGTGTTAAGAAGCTTGTGACTCGAAGTATATGTCGGCTGAAATTTTGGATATGATAACTAAAATACAGACACGAACTATTGTGTCCCTTTTAATGATCGTGACATTTTGCTGACCTATGCCAAAACATGATCAGAATCCGAGGGTATGATTTAGTTTCCTGAGATACTTAACCCGTTCTTGCTTCTTTGGTGCATCACGTGAGTTTTTGGGTTCTTTTTGTAGGGTTTTTTTAGCCTATAGTGGAATATGTAACGATATAAAGATAGTGGAGTTCTTGAATGGATATCCGCAGCAAAGAAAAGAATGGTGTTTTTATCATTGAAAATCATGATGATGTTTTTGGAAAGCATGAGGAGGTAAATCTCAATGTTAACCTTTGTTAGTAGTTCTTATATGTGAATTGTGCTTTTTAAAATGGACACAACATAGTGAATTGTGCAGAATCATACACCCAGAGTTGGGGACTTTAACGAGATCACATATTACTTGGAAGGAAACGTGGGACTCCTGTTTATGAGACAACTTTTGGGAAGATCGTTGTCAATATATGTTGTGGACGGCACCATCCACTCAATAGTGGATATATCTCCGCGCTTTTCATCTATCTTGTGCTGGACATATTTCTTCTATCTTGTGCTTTGCTGGATCTCGTGCTTTAAAAATAATCAATATCTGATCTATATTTATCATCACGTATTGAAAGGATCTATTAGCCTATTTGTGTTCTTTCGATTCTGGTATGCCTGTAAAATGGGTTAATTGGATCAACCCATTATCCAAACGCAATTAATCCATCATTCAATGGGTCTTTATCCAATTAATCTATTTATTAATGAGTCATAATGAGTTGGATCATAAATGAGTTTGGTCATTAAATGGATAACCCATTAGGTAACTCATGAGATAATCATATGATCCAATGAGTTAAAATATATTATCCAATAAGTCATTATATAATTAACCTAATAAGTTATCATTCAATATTTTCTTTTGATTTGGGTTATAAGTTGTCATTATCCAATGTGATCGGGTATTAAATATTCATTAGTTTTTGGAATTGGGCGGGATGAGAATAATTAAATTTTGATCTCAATGTGTCTCATATTAGGTTAACTCAATGGAACCTAACAAATACCAAGTAAATATCCAAAATTATCCAATTAAATGCATATGTAATATTTAACATAAAAATTCACTATAATTTACAATTTATTCGAGCTCAATCTCGTGCAGCATTTGAGTTCATACAGTATTCGAGTTCGTACAGTATTCGAGTTCATACAGTATTCGAGTTCGTACAGTATTCAAACTCAATCTCATACAGTATTCGAGTTCGTACAGTATCCGCGCTCAATCTCGTATAGTATTTGAGTTTGTACAATATTTGAGCCCAATCTCGTAGAGTATTCGAGTTCGTACATCATTCGTGCTCAATCTCGTACAGTATTCGAGCTCGGGGTCGAACCCAACTAATATTGTTCGTTAATTTCGTCGAGTTTACAGAGCCAAAATATTATATATATATATATATATATATATATTATTAAATATAATATAATATAATGTACTCCCTCTGGTCCACTATATATGGCTCCCTTTGACCAGCAATTTTTTATGGCATGTTTGACCATCGATAACTTTTGTTGCATATAGTAATGGACCCTATGTGAGATGTCTTTGGATTCTCCGTAACGTGTAGTTTTTGAAAAGTAAAATTTTATAAACTATTATCGTACGTAATAAAAGTTATCGATGGTCAAACATGCCTTGAAAAAATATAAGAAAAAAGGGGACATAAACAGTGGACCAGAGGGAGTATATAATATAATAAATGATTATATATTTGGGAAAAATTAAATAATTCGTAATCAAATTTGTAAAAATTTAATTATCTTATAATATGAAATTATCCACGGGTCACACATTACCCAATCTAACTCAGCCCACTCAAAATTATCCAACAGGTGATCCATTATCCAACCTAACTAAACACAATAATACAACCCAATTGTATCAATTAACCCAATGGATCATTATCCAATAAATCTTATCCAATAAGTGAAAATAAAATATGAATAATGGTTATCCAACAGCCGTTTGATGGGCCTACTTCTCGCTTTGGTGGTTTGGGTGACAGAAGGATACAGCCACTCCCGTTGCAGCTGCGTTTTGGTGTCCCAGATCCCGACTTCTCGGTTGCGCCTACCTGGCTCAAATCAGCAACCAGCACTCTTTCGGGGCACAAAAGACACAGTTTCCGTGGTGTCTACTGGCTTTTGGGAGCAACCAGCCAGACACAGCAAAATACTGCAGCTAACATTCTCATCTCGGCTACTCAAACCTAAGAATTTTAACTCGGTTTCATCACTATTTTTAACTGAGTAAAATATTCAGATGACTCTGTTTATCTCAAGGGCTAGTGCTGAAAATCCCCACAAAGGACTTTTATTTTTAAACTTTTAGTTTGATCATGAAAATCATTAGCTTACTTAGATGAAATCAATCTTTAAGACTAAACTCATGGGTTGCATTTTTAACATGTAATTTACCTTTTTGCAGCAAAGGAAGCCATGGATAATCCTTGTATTTATATAATAAAACTCAATAATGGCTTGATAAGATTAAATATCAGTCTTTCTTATTTTATACCAGTGCATGTGTGTTTTTTCATACTTAAAAGACGATATTTTCATAAGTTTATATACAGTCCACGGGAGTTTTTACCTTAAATGTTGTAATTTTTTTTATAAAATTTAAATATCAAACAAGTAATATTTATTTGAATGTGAAAATATAAAAATATATGATACAAACAAATATTTTTTAAAAATTATAAATTTTGTATGTAATTTAACGAATGTAGTATATAAGGTAAGGAATAAGTGATTTGTCCAAGTTTATGAACATACCTGTCAGGAGACTCACTCTAAATATATATATATATATATATATATATATATATATATATGTATAAAATTCTCCTTTGATATACTATAACATCATAGATTTTGATGCGATTTCTTCTTTTTTAAAACAAATTTTCAATCAACAAGGTTGTGTTTGTAAAATACAATTGCGCTTCAACCATCACATACTTGCAATGTTAGCGAATCATACATTTCATATTAATGTCATAAACTTTTAAATCTTAAATGATGATATTTCTGTCACTCACAATAAAATCATATATTGTCTAACATTAATACGATCAATGTTGCACAATGCATTAAAAGCCGTCCACGAAATACATGAAAATTGTATACCACCTATACCGCGTGGTGCGCATCTTGCTAATCCCAGAACATGCGAGGATTTTATACTGTCGTATTGGTATATGCTCGGAAGTCAGCGATGGATAAAAAATATATTTCAAAATTTAGTACTCCTTCTGTCCCGGAATTAACTGACCCCTTATTATTTGACAGTCAATAAAATTAAACTTAGATCGCATATATGAATAGATATATAAACAATAATATTATTGTGTGTGATATTGTTGGATTCGTATTGATAAGTAGTTTCTAAATATCAACATTTTATTTTCCATTATTAAATATACTTATACATATTGATGGTCCAACATGTTTCTTGAAAACTACAAAAAAGATTATGTGAAGCTTGGTCGTGGGACGAAGGGAGATGCAATTTAACAAATACAGTGTATAAAGTATAATATACAGTGGACTGTCCATAAGCTTATGGACTAGCCGTCTGTCAGGAGACCCACTCATTAAAAATCATGTGTATGATTCATTTTGACCCATTTTACGATGGGTCAAAAAATGGATCCGATCAAAATGGGTCAGGTTAAACCCGCTCAATTTGCTGGTCAAAAATCATTTACCCCACGGGTTGAAAGAGGATAAACACGTAGGTTTCAACCCATATGGGTTTATGTACCAACTCATATGGGTAAACCTGTTGGTTTTGACCCATACATTGACTTATATGAGTTTGATTACCAACCTTTACAGGTAAAACCGCAGATTTTAACTCATATGGATAAATTTGCGGTCAACCGGCAAACCCAATCCGCGTGACCCATATTTTTCAATTACCCATTTGCCCCATTTCTAATATAACTCATTACATATTTTACCAATACCCGCCCCAATTTAAAAATAGACAACCCGCTTAACCCGCAGGTTACATGTCTATTTTGCCATCCCTAAGTATACCGCTAACTGGTTGGGGTGGGAGAGTCCTAGAGAGGCTATTCATTTTTTTGATAAATGTCCATTTATGCCCCTCGGTTCTTTGTTATGTGCACATATACCCCGAGTTTTTTGAAAGTGCATTTGTACCCCTACTGTCATCTGAAAAATTGGTCAACTTTCGTATTGTCAGATTAAATGGAAATGACAGTTTTCCCCTTAAGCAAAAAAAACTAAAATTCAGAGTTGGACGTCTCTTCAGTTAAACTTCCGCCGCCAATACCCTCACCTCCACCTCGAACAACCCCTGATCGGCATCTCTTCATCCCATTTGATGCAACCACCTCGCTGCAAACAACCCCTGATCGACTCAATACTCCATGCTCGGCTCAGTACTGAGGTAGGAAAAGGCCGCTTTGGTTGAGGAAGAGCACCAGATCGACAACGTTTTGGCAGAGGATCCCAATTTCATCTTTGCCAATGTGGTAGAGGTGGACGACGAGTACGATGACCGCATTTAGATTTCCCGACAACTGGGTTTGGGGATGGAGATTGAGGTGAATCCGGTGACAAAGAAGACGACTATGTTTGTGAACTCACCAAGGATTTTTGATGGAGATGTCAAGACGACTACCACCATAAATGAAGACATTCCACGTCTTGATCAAACATTTAAAGGTTATGTTCGAGATCCTCTAAATGACATAGCAGGACCTATGACTAGCTCAGGGACTAAACTTAGGGATGCTGCTTTAAATGCTTTGATTGACCGCCTTTATGATGAAAAATTGAAAAAGGGCATCATCGAAATCTTGGATTTATTGTTCAAGAGTGTCGAAGAACTGAAGATATCATAAAGAACACTATACTCTTTTTCCCAATGAATTTTTTTTAATGAGGTAGTGTGGTTACTGTAAAATATTGTAAAATTATTTAATTTTGGGTTTATTGGACTGACAGGCTCGGCCATGCAGGATTTTAAGAGCTAATTTTGAAATTACAGTCCATTAGAGTTTAGCATATTCAGTTTTATTCTGATTAGAATTAAATTTGGTAAGATTAGATAAGGTAATATTCTTGAAGGTTACTTCTTGAAGAATTCGACCAGATTACCTTAGATTACCATTTATTTTAGGTATTTTAGTTAGATATGGTTTTAGCTTCTTAAAGCTCCCATAAGTCGATTGAGTTTTTATTTGTGATTAGGATTTGGAGAGAGATTGTAACCCTATAAATAGGGAGGCCTTATGGACAAATTCAACACACTTTTATCAATCAAATATACAACCTTTTGAGTTAATACTCTTTGCTTACGAGCTATTCCATTGTTGCTTAATCCCGAGGGCTAGTTGAGTACCAATAAACCTTGTGATATGATCTTGATGGCTAGTTAGAGAGCGATTTTAAACTGAGTGTACCCCGATGGTTAGACCTTGAATTTCGTACGACATTGAAGGGTTTGCGGGTTCCCTTGTTTTGTCAAAGATCTTAATTCCGCAATCCAGATTCTTTGCAAGGGAATTCATATCAGTTGGTATCAGAGCAAAGCAAAAGATCTATTGGGGCCGAGAAAAAAACATCAGGGGTTTCGAGTTTTTGTTTTATTTATTTTTTAAAAAATTAGGTTTATAAACTCTTTCGTGTTGTATTTTAACTGTGTTGTTTGATCTTTCTTACTAGGATGATTAAATCTAGAGTTAAAGGACGTCGAATGGTCCGAGAGTTAGAATACTTTGGTATTACTATCCGCCTTCACCTTCGAGGATGTCGAAGGGTCTTAGTGTAAACAAGTATTATCCGTTTTCACCTCCCGGTTAGTTTCATAGTTTTTAGGTAGCTTAAACAGTTTATGTGCTTGTGATATTTTCTTCCACTCTTCTCAAAATTATTGCATGCTCATAATCATATTTGTTTTCTTTATCGTTCTTTGTTTCCGTGATCTTGAATTGTTCTTTGATTCTTGATTACACCTTATTAAAAAAGAATAGAGTCTTGTGTCATTTTTCATATATATGGCGTCATATTCTTGATGCTTACGATCTTGAATACCTCGAAGTTCATCTAAATCAAGAGAAAGTTGTCGCAGTTTTCTTATTCCAAGTTTTGTATGGACGATTTTTGTTCCAGAGCTTTTAGAAAATAATAATAAAAAAAGGTAGCAGATTTTTATGTTTCTAAATCCTAAATTAGGGTTTTGAAATTGGAATTTTGGGGTAGATTTGTAATTTTTGAAAGTTTGGGGATTGTTTTGAAAGTTTTGGAAATTTGGGAATTGTCCATGGTTTTGAATTGCTTGGGGAATACTATTCTGATTGTGATTTTTATATTGAGTGGAAAAATCTAATTTGTGGCTGAAAAAGAAAGAAAGAAAAAGGAAATCTGATTTGAAAAAGGAAATCCGATTTGAAAAAGGAAATTCGATTTGAAAAAGGAAATCCGATTTGAAAAAAGAAATCCGATTTGAAAAAAGAAAAGGAAGTCAAAATCCTAATTGGAAGAGGAAAAGGAAATAAAATCCAATTGAGAGAGGGGTTTTGATATGAATTTTTGACTTGGGGGACAAGTAAGTCATTAAAATCCTTTATCACAAGGGATTTGGATTTGAGTTCCCATTCCAATTTGTTTACGGAAAATTTTCTTGAATTTTCGGAACATATTTGTCGGCTATGTAAAGTATTCTTATTTTGATCATAAATCATTCATCACAGCTCCAATTTGTGCCATTCAAATTGTATTTTCCTCTTTATTCTTTGTAGAATTTGGAATTCTAGATCATAGAGCCCAATTTTGAGTTTATATATTTTTAAAATATGAAATAAGTTCTACAGTACTCATCTCCATATTTTGCTTTGAATTGCGATGAATTGATCAATTGCCTTGCATTAGCCTTCACCTTGTGAGTTGTGAGCATTATACACTTGGTGAGAAATCTTACTAAACAAAGGGAAGGGGGGGACGATTTTTAGACTAATCATTTATTTTCTTAGCAGTTTAGTGAAGACGGAGGATAAAAATCCATTCGTCCCGCCTTTTGTTAGCAATCCTAATGATTTACCATTGACAAATACCTCTGATGACAGGCTTGGTAATCATCCACGAGAAAAGGCTCCAGATAGTTGGGAGCGACATTGAATCAATCTTAATGAAGGCAATGATACTGATTGGTTTGTTGTCGCAATAAATGCACTTATGAGTGAGGTGCGAAGATTGGCGAGAAAAGTTGATAGCATGGCACCGCTTGCACCTACATCATCGGCCAAAAGGGAAGAAACTAAGAAGTATATCCACCAATTCAATGGCATTGGAAGTTCATATGACTTTTCTGATGATGGTTTGGAAAGGCAATCACGCCACAGATCTTCTAGTAGACATCACCACAATAAACATCATTCCCGAAGGAGAGTGAAGAGCAATTCCAGATCTGGGTCGGCATATGATGATGCTTAAGACATCAAGGGATTGATATATAACATCCCTCGATTTGATGGTCAACACAATCCGATGAAGCATCTTGATTGGGAGCAACAGATTGAGAATCTGTTTGATCTAAAAAATTATCAGGAGAAAGAAAAAGTCAAGGTGTCCTAGTATTCTTTCACTCACTATGCGGCTGAATGGTGGAAAAATAAAAAAGGAGTTGCGATATCTTGTCGGAAAGAAACCTATCTCCACCTGGGAGAGATTGAGATCCGAGCTTCGCCAATATCATGTTCCGCCTACTTACTTGATGGAACAACACTCTTATTTGTCCAACATAAAGCAAAGAAATCGTGCAGTTGATGAATACTGGAAAGATCTTGAGTTGACCATGAGAAGGGTTGGAATGAAAGAAGACGATGCATTCATAAAAAAATGATTCATTGAAGGCTTGCGTGAAAACCTTCAAATGCCAATCAAGCTTCAATATCACATATCTATGAACAATGTTTTGGTGAAAGCAAGGTTTGTTGAGAGTACCCTGCAACCAAGGAGGCCACAACTCAGATTTTCCAGTCAACGACTAGGGTTTGACTCCAAAAACCCTAGTTAGGGCCACAGTAGGGGCACACCCATAGGAGGAAGAGAATCAGTCCAAACCTATTCAAATCAAACTTATAATTCTACTGAAAGGAGGGCGGCACCACCAACCCAACAAGCTTTAAAAATTCCAGGTAAATCCACTACTTCTTTATCAAATTTGGTTTCTGTTAACTCACATACTTGTTTTCATTGTAAAGAAAGAGGACATGTCCACAATAACTATCCGCATGCACGAGTGTCAACAACAATTGAGGAAGGAGATGAAGAAGATGAATACGCTGATATGCCACCATTGTATGAAAGTGGTGAAGAGAAGGTAGATGAAAAAGTCATAATAAATGATTATGGTGAACAAGGTCTGGAAACACTAGGTAACTTCATGTCATTAATAATTATAAACTCTTAGATGGCCGAAACACAGGTACATAGGATCAATATTTTTCATACTCATTGCCTTGTGAAAGATAAGAATTGTTTACTAATTATTGATGACGGTTCTTGTGCTAATACTGTGTCTTATCTTCTTGTTAAATCATTGTGTTTGCCTCTGACTACTCATCCATCACCATATAAACTTATTTGGTTAAATGGTAGTGGTGAAATTAGGGTTAACAAACAATGCATGATTAACTTTAAGATTGGAAAATACCATGATTCTATCTTATGTGATGTTATACCTATGGAAGCTAGCTATATTTTGTTAGGGAGACCTTGGCAGTTTGATCGTAAATCTATGCATGATGGTTACACTAACAAAATTACTATGGTTAAGGATAGAACAAGGTGTACTTTGGTTCCATTATCTCCAGTGGAAGTTTTAGAGGCGCAAAGATGCATGAAAGTTGACAAAGAGAAATTTGCGACTAATGTGCAAGTGGCTATTTTGCCATGGATGATATTCCTATGCATGTTCCTCCATGGTTTGCTAAGATGTTACAAGAATTTGAGGATGTTTTTCTAGAGGCCTTACCTGTGGGTTTATCACCCTTGTGAGGTATTGAACACCAGATTGACTTGATTCTAGGTTCGGTTATTCCAAACCGAGCATCGTATAAAGCAAACCCTGAGGAGACGAAGAAACTACAACGACAAGTCGAGGAGTTACTTCAAAAAGGTTATGTGCGAGAATCCCTATCTCCTTGTGTTGTGCCTATCATTTTAGTTCCTAAGAAAGATAAAACTTGACGTATATGCATTGATTGTCGTGCTATTAACAAGATTACCATTAATTATCTCCATCCTATCTCTAGGTTAGATGATATGCTTGAAGATTTTCATGGATCTGTGATTTATATTAAGATTGATTTGACTCAAGGTTATCATCAGATTTGAATTAATAAGGGGGATGAATGGAAAATTGCATTTAAGACTAAGTTCGGGCTGTATGAATGGATTGTTATGTCTTTCGGTTTAACTAATGCACCTAGTACTTTTATGCGGTTGATAAATCATGTCTTAAGAAAATTTATTGGTCGATTTGTTGTGGTCTATTTTGATGATATATTGATTTATTCTAAGTCAAATGATAAACATATTGAGCATGTTAAAATGGTTCTTGTTGCACTCCGTGAATTTTGTTCGTATGCGAACATAAAAAAGTGCACATTTTGCGCTTTGGTAATGATGTTTCTCGGTTTTTTGGTCTCTAAGGAGGGCATAAAAGTCTACGAAACCAAAATTGAGGCCATTAAGACCGGGCCGAGACCTACTAATGCCAACTAGGTACGTTCTTTTCATGGTTTAGCTAGTTTTTATAGGCGGGTTGTGCATGATTTCTCATCTATTACTACACCTCTAAATGAACTAGTTAAAAAGGATGTGAATTTTGTTTGGACTGAGAGTTAAGAGAATGCATTTAATGAATTGAAAGTACGATTATGTAATGCTTCTATTCTTGCTTTACCTGATTTTAATGGTACTTTTGAGATTCCTTATGATGCTTCTGGTGTTGGTATTGGTGTTGTGTTGATGCACGAGAATCGACCTATAGCTTACTTTAGTGAAAAGCTAAAGGGCGGTGCTCTAAACTATCCTGTGTATGATAAATAACTTTATGCAATTGTGCGTGCATTATATACTTGGTAACATTATTTATTGCATAAATAATTTGTCATTCATAGTGATCATGAGTCCTTGAAATATTTGAAGAGTCAGATGAAGTTGAATAAGCGTAATGCTAAATGGTCTATTTTCCTTGAATCTTTTCCTTATATTAAATAGTCTATTCATCCTTAAACTGATGGACAAACAGAAGTGATCAAATCGAACCCTATGAGCTCTCTTGCATGCCCTAATTTAGAAAAACTTGAAGAATTGGGAAAAATGCATTCCGATTGCAGAGTGTGCTTATAATTGCACTATTCATTCTAGTACTTCTTTACCTCAATTTGAGATTGTTTATGGTTTTTTTACCTAATACACCTCTTGACTTACTTCCTTTGAATTTTAAACAGGTTAAAAATCTTGATGGAGAATAGAAAGTTGATTTTGTGAAGAAACTTCATGAGAAGGTTCTCATGAAAATTGAATGGACAAATGCACAAAATGCTGATAAAGCTAATCCAGGTCATAAGTTGATGAGGTTCAACGTGGGAGATTATGTTTGGGTTCATCTGCGGAAAGAGAGGTTTCCAAATACTTGTAAATCTAAGTTGAGTCCACGTGGAGATGGTCCTTTTAAAGTGTTGGATCGTGTGAACGACAATGCTTACAAGATTGAGTTACCTGATCATTATGGTGTTATTGTTGCCTTCAATGTTGCTGATTTATCTCCAATTACCTTTGAAGGCGATTTAGTTTCGAGGGTGAAACCTTTCGACCATGGAGGGAATGATGGAGATGTCGAGACGACTACCACCATAAATGAAGACATTCCACGTCTTGAGCAAACATTTAAAGGTTATGTTCGAGATCCTCTAAGTGACATGGCAGGACCTATGACTAGTTCAAGGACTAAGCTTAGGGATGCTTCTTGAAATGCTTTGATTGATCACCTTTATGATGAAGAATTGAAGGAGTCATCATCAATATCTTGGATTTATTGTTCAAAACTGTCGAATAACTGAAGACATCATGAAGAACACTAAACTCTTTTTCTCACTGGGTTTTTTAATGAGGTAGTGTGATCACTGCAAAATATTGACAAGCTTGGCCATGTGGGATTTGAAGAGCTAATTTTGAAATTACAGTCAATTAGGGTTTAGCATATTCAGTTTTATTCTGATTAGAATTAGATTGGGTAAGATTAGAAAAGGTAATATTCTTCAAAGTTACTTGAAGAATTCGACCAGATTACCTTAGATTACCATTTATTTTAGGTATTTTAGTTAGATATGGTTTTAGCTTCTTAAAGATGCCATAAGTCAATTCAGTTTCAATTTGTGATTAGGGGGTGGGATTCAGTTTCTTAAGTTGTTGCACCTTAAGAAAACTCTAGTTGTTGCATCTTAGGGGGGGGGGGGGCGCTGGGACGAGATTGTAACCCTATAAATAGGGAGGCCTTATGGACGAATTCAACACACTTTTATCAATCATATGTATAATCTTTTGAGTTCATACTCTTTGCTTACGAAATATTCCTTTGTTGTTTAACCCCGAGGGCTAGTTGAGTACCAATAAACCTTGTGATCTGATCTTGAGGGCTAGTTAGAGAGCGAGTTAAAATTGAGTGTACCCCGAGGGCTAGACCTTGAATTTTGTGGGCATTGAAAGGTTTGTGAGTCCCCTTGTTTAGTCAAAGATTTTAATTTTGCAATCCAAATTCATTGCAAGGGGATTCAAATAAATTTTGGTTGGGAAGTGGAAGCGGTTGGCGGTGGAAGGAGAGTTTAGAGAAGACTCACCAAATGTCGGTGCAGGAATGGTGACAGGTGGACATGGATGGGTTTCTGGTTTCAAGTGCAAGTGGCGGGATGGGCGACAGGGTGATGACGGGACGGTGGGGGTGGAGGTTGGGGGGTTGCTGCTTGCATCGGCGGTGGTGCTTTGATTCAATAGGCTGGGAGGGGGGGTGTTTGAGGCGGTTGTGGTAGTTTTTAATGGGATCATGATAGTGCGTGTGTGGTGAATTGGTGACGGTGGTGGGTTTTTGTTGGTAGGGGTTGGGGTGGTAGTAGTGGTTGAGCGGTGGAGGTGGATGAGGCGGTGGCGGAGCGGTGAAGGTGGAGGTGGAGATGGAGAGGGGAAGTTGGTGGATTGGCGGATGAGGTGAGGGCGGAGGAGGAGGTGGCGGAGCAATGGAGGTAACATCGGGATTTAAGGGCAAATTGTCCATTCGCTTTTAGAGTTTGGCCCAAAGGGTATTTTGATCATTTCAGGTCGGTCAATGGCCTGACTTAGGTAGGAGGGGTACAAGTTATTAAGGCACAAATAATTCAGGGGTACAAATGCACATTAAAACATTTTGGGGACATATGTGCACAAAACAAGGAGTTAGGGGGTTATAAATGCATTTTACCCTTAAGGTTATTACTTGATGGTTCGTTATTTTAATTTGATGACTTTTGTTAAGAAATTGTGGAAATATATTTTCTTATACGAGAACGTGATTTCTCACTGATTTGCTTTACCTGTGTTTTTGAAGATAAGTATCATTTAATAACAAGTTGAATGTTTTTTTTATATTTGATTTACTTCACATAACAATATATCATTTTTTGAACGAAAAGTCTTGTTTTAAACCGGTTAACCATTAGACGAGGTTATTTATAATTCATGTAACCGATAGGATGATTTGATATTTATTTTTGTTTATTGCAACGAGATTTCTATAACTTTGAAATTTTTTAAAAACCTATTGTAATGTATAAATAATTATATTTGACCCTAAAAATTAACGGATATATACAAATATAACCCTACCTACTTAAGTAAGTGCCAACATAACCCCCGGATAATTTTTAGTACAAAAACAGACCTAACTAGTTGATGAAAGTAATGCTAAGAGCCTAAGACCCTATTTCTGGCATTGACCAACAATGACCACACATAGAAGGACTAAAATGCCCTTTGACCTAAATCTATAAGTGTTAGGACAATTTTGCCCCCAGACCACCACCCCCTCTGCTAGGCCACCACCACTCCACCTCCACCTAGCCACCACCCTTACCCCCTCTAGCCAACCCGTCACCACTGCATCGTTGCGAACGTACAAGTAACATTGGTGATTGAACTACGTCACAACATAGATCTGAGATGAAGATTAATGTGTCATTGGCGACTAATTATAGGATTTAGGTTAGGGTTTTCAATTTTGGGGGAAATAGAATAATAGAGGTGAAGTAAGTTTGCCGCCACCATAGAGGTGAAGTAAGTTCGCCAAAAGATATTAATGAGTAGAGCTAAGGGAACAGGGCAGGTTGAGAATAGGGTTAATGGAACGATAAGGACGTGGAGAGGGACCGACTCATTTCTCTCTCACTGGGACCTACATTTGTTCCTTCTTTGGAGAACACCATTTTGGGCAGGGGCGGAGTCAGAAATTTTTTGTGGCGGGGATAATTATTTAATTTTTAATAAAATATAATTCATTAAAGTGCCAATATAACCCTACCTACTTGAGTAAGTGCAAATATAACTCTCAGATAATTTTTAGTGCAAAAACAACCCTAACTAGTTGATGTAAGTGCCAATATAGCCCTAAAATACTATTTTTAGTGTTGGCCACATTGACTATACATAAAATGACTTAAATGCCCTTAGACTATACATCTTGATCTGATCGGTCCATGATATCAATGCACCCTCATTATTTAATTGGTATAAACACTAGTGTGTGATACATTGTTTAATGTGTTATAACATGTATTTTCAAAATATCAAATTTTCACAACTTTTAATTACCCTTAATGAAAGATATTAAGAATCAAACAATTTTCAAGTCAATTGTTAAAAGTTAAAAGATGAAGCTTGAATTCGGACAGAGGGAGTAATAACTAAGTTGAATTTAACCCATCAATGGTTAACTCTTACTTGACTTAGTATATATAAATACGGATAAATATATTTGACTTTTACTAATCAACGATTTAAGGTTAGTTTAATTTCTATGTATAAACATGAATAAATATTAATAAAAATGTTTGATTTCAACTAATTAACGATCAACACTTACTTAACTTTCAATATATAAACATTAATAACTATTTTAACTACAATAACTAATTACAGTCAACCCTTATTTGAGTGACTCTGTAGCACTCCCTCTGTTTCACTAATAGTGACATTATAGGTTTAAGTATTTAGACACCAAAGTATTTGGATTTAGGTGAAGAAAATGAGTGGATGAAATGACATCTAGAAAGTAAAAAGTATAATGAGTGAATGAAATTGAAGAAAAAAAATGAAAAGTGTGCCAATATAAAAGAAACAACCCTAAAAGGAAAGTGAGTCAATAATAGAGAAACATGGGAAGTATATATAAATACGAATAAATATGGTTGACTTTAATCAATTAATGTTCAACCATAACTTGACTTTCCATATATAAACAATAATAACAAAGTTGACTTTAACTAATCAATGATCAATCCTTACTTGATTTAGCATATATGAACACTAATAACTAAGTTGACTTTAACTAATCAAAGATCAACTCTTAACTTTCTATACATAAACACTAATAACTAAGTTGAATTTAATTTATCAGCGCTTAACTCTTACTTAACTTAAACACTGTTCTCTGAAGCTTATCTAAGCTGATTTGATATGATTTGATCTGATTTGAATTGAACTAAAATAAGTGTGTTGAAAATAGTAGTCTACAACTAATTTAAGGTAAATTTCACCAAATTAAATTTACGCTGAACTCAATTGAACTGAAATGTAGACTAATTCCAGAGAACATGGCCTTAGTATATTGATTTTCTATACATAGCCACTAATGACTAAATTAACTTTAACTGATCAAAGGTTAACTCTTACCTGACTTAGTATGTATACATGCGAATACTAATGCTTAATGTAACTAATCAATGGTCAAATGAGATTATTGAGATGGTTGGAGATTATTGGAGATGGTTGGAGCTGAACTAAATTTAAATAAATATAATAAACTAAACTGAATTGAACTGAATTTAAATAAATATAAAAAATTAAATTGTATTTAAATAAATAAAATAAACTGGATTGAAATTAAATAAACATAATAAACTTAACTGAACTGAATTTAAATAAATATAATAAACTGAGTTGAACTGAAATTAAATAAATATAACAAACTGAACTAAAATGAATTTATATAAAATATAATAAATTGAAATGAACTGAATTAAAAAATATATAATAAACTGAATTGAATTGAACATAATTTAAATAAACAATAAATCAAATTGAATCGAACTAAACTGAATTTAAATAACTATATTGAACATAATTCAATTAACTGAATTTAGTTCAATAAAATTGAATTAAATTAGCTATGAAAACTATAACAAAAAATGATCATTATTATGAAACTTTACGTGAACTAAACTCAAATGATTTTATTAAAATTATAATATCTAAAAGAAATATTTAAAATAAACATGTGATGGTTTCCTATGATCTAGTCTAAACTTTAGGCAGAGTCCTTTCTATAATTTTAACAATATTCTAGCTTCATGGACCAATCTCTAATAATTTTAGAGGGATTTATCTCTAATTATTTTACAGGGATCTATCGCTAATAACTTTCCAGGGGCTTTTTCATCCATTTTTCATCATTTTTCCATCACCTGCAATCTGCAATCTGCAAAAAAAAAATTAAAAAATGTTTTATAAAATGTAAAAAATCAATTAAAACTGTAGCAACATCAGCAAAAAATAGCAGAACATCAACGAAAAATAAAAAAAATCAACTAAATGATGCAAAAATATAAGAAAATTCAAATAAAACAGAAAATAATATTTAAAAAATTCAAATAAAAATCAACAAAAAAAATTTTGACTACAACTAACAAGAATCGACTGGAAATAAAAAAAACATCAACAAAGCCAAATTTTCATTTAAAAAAAATACAAATATCAACCTATATCGCCCAAGCAACGATTGAAGCACTTACTAGTTGTACTCTAAGCACCAATGTTTTTTCATAACACACACAAGTTACAAAATAAGCACTTACAATCTATATTTGAAGCAATAACAAAAAATGAAATACGTCAACGTAAAGAAAAAAATATTGCAAAAAATCAACCATATCATCAAAAAAGCTACAAACATCAACTTCTAACAAATATCTTACATTTGAAGAACTAACAAAAAATGAAAAACGTCAACATAAGGGAAAAAATACTAAAAAAATGAAAAACGTCAACATAAGGGAAAAAATACTACAAAAAATCATCTATATCATCAAAAAAACTACAAACACCAACCCCTATCACCTAAAACTCGTCTAAGAAACTAAAAACATCAACAAAAAAGCTACGGTACCTCAAGAGTATAAATTATTCACTCTGAAAATCATAAAACATCAATGATTTTTTTTAAAAAAAATACAAACATCAACTCCTAACACACGAACCTCATCCAGACAATGAAAAACATCAACATAAGAAAAAAAGACACTACAAACATCAACTCCTATTACCAAAACTTCAACCAGAAAATGAAAAACATCAGTATGAGAAAATAAAAAAACTACAAAAATCAATCCATATCACCCCAAAATAACTAAAACCCTCAACTCATATCAATTAAATCACACCCGAATAATGAGAAATATCAACATAAAGGAATAAAAGCTACAAAATAAAAAAAAACTACAGTACCTCAAGAATAAAAATTCTTCAAAAAAAAAGATGCACCTAAAAGAATTTGAACTGAGGTCTATAGCCTCAAAGCCTAGAGCAATAACCACTACACCAATAACTCTCATGTAGCATACACTTAGTCAAATAATATTATGTCTCAGCACGTAAATAAAGAACATAAATTATTGAAAATAAAGGTCACGGTCAAAATCGAACTCTAGACCTCCAACTCAACAACTAGAGTACTAACCACCAGTCCAAACAAACTTTATTGACAATAAACTTAGTCAATTAATATTATACCTCAGCAAATCTTTAAAAAATTTAAAACACACCGATAAACCTCACCTCTCATGAGCAGCAGCAGTCTGTGGCCGTCCGCCTCGTCCATTGCCGTCCACCACCATCGCGGTGCATGTTTACATGTGTGTGTTGTCTTCCTTATAGAAGCGCGGATCTGGCACGCTTGGCGGAAAAATGAAGCAACGCCATCGCCTCGCCTCACCACTACCTCGGGTCACAGTCGCGAGAGCCTCACTCCATCGTGGACTCGCTATGGATGTGCTGCGTTGCTCTGACGTCCCTCACTTCTCATCGATCTCGCCAAGCGGGAGAGGTTGCAGAGAATCGCCATCGATTGCCCCGAGTTGTCGTTATCGCGCGCAGAGAAGTGTCACCGTCAGGAGCGGAAGAAGAAGATGATGAATCGTTGGTGGTTGCCCTAGCGTTAGACAAGATTCATGGATCATAGCGGTTCGAAGCTTCTGCCATTGCTGCCCTAGCGTTAGACGATCTCGCCGGTGAAGAACGGACTGGAAATTCCGGTGACGTAGAGAAGAAGAAAAGACATGAAATTCTAGCGTGAATCCGACATAAATCAGTCGGGAACCGTTAGTGGTGGCGGTTTTCGATCGGCGAGGGAAAAAAATGAAAAATGAAAAATCTGATTTTTTGTGATATTTGTAGTATTTCAATAATTGCACAGTAGATCCCTGAGTTTATTGGCATATTTTTTTAAAAAAAATCTCATCCCAATGAAACTATCTTATAATTGCACAATAAATCTTTGCCCAAAGTTTGGGTTGCCTAACATAATACTTTGTGAATAAACATTTACCAAAATAATAATATTTAATATTTAATATATTAATATTTAAAATAAATATTTACTAAAATATTAAAAATTTAAAATAAATATTTTAAATTAACATTTACCAGAATATGTTTTTAAATTTTTAATATTAAAATATTTAAAATAAAATTTACTGACATATTAATATCCAAAAAATATATTTTAAATAAAAAATTATTAAAAAATTATTATTTATTATTTAAAATATAAATATTATTTAATATAATTATATCATATAAATATTTAATATAAACATTGACTAAATATTAAAATTTTAAATAAATATTTACTAAAATATTAATATTTAAAATAAATATTTACCAAAATATTATTAGTATTTAAAATAAATACTTAATAAATATTTACTAAAATATTAATATTTTACATTTAATATATTAATATTTAAAACAAACATTTTATAAAATGTTAATATTTAGATAAATTTCATAACAATTATAATTGAAAAAAAGACAAAAAAAAGCATTGAAAGTAGCTTGAAAACTATTGGAGATGAAATGATTGGAGATAGTAGGAGATTATATAAGATGATTGGAGATGGTGAGAGATGATTGAAGATGGTATGAGATGAAACTAGTTGATATATGCTGAATTGGATAGGGCGTTAGCACATGTACAATGGAGGTTCCAGTTCGAAAGTGGAACAACATCTAGCGGCCTCCCCACCACAATCCCACTTTCCTCTAAACCTTTACCCCCATTTTCTCCAACCTCAAACCAGTGGAGACAGAGTTTGAGCGTGTTTTTGCAAATTCCGGTGAAGATATGGGGGCACTTGCTCATGATCTACTCATTCAGAGGGTAGCGGCGCATGTTTTTCAAGCTCGCAGCCTGGCAAAGAGTCGGCGTTCTTAGCCCGGAGAAAGATCGACAATGTTCTATGTTTTTCGGCGGTCTTAGCGTGTCTGACAAACTCGAGTCATGAACTGGGCCAACTCGGGCAAGATTCGGAGCAACTCGGTCAACTCAGGTAACTCAAACTTGACTTAGGCTGAGCCAACTTGGATTTGACTCGGGCGGATATTTCAGATCCATACTCGTAGAAACTCATGTAAGTTTTTTTCAATATGAAATTAGCGCAACTCAGATGATTGGAGCTCGACTCGAGTTAAATCGGATCAACTCGGCTGTGAACATCAAGCTCGCGACGGTGAACAACGGCTTCCTTGATTTTTTTAAAGGCACGATAGCGTCATTTCCACCAATGGATCTTCTAGATGATAGCGACAAAGAGGATATGACATTTTAAAGATATGGTCAATAGTAGTTTCTGGCGAGATAGTTTAAGAAAGTCTTCTGGCATGATATTGACATTTGGAGGGGTAGTTCTCTCTATTTAATTTTTATTTTCCCATGCCATTTTTAAATTTTTTGGTGAGAGGCTTTTATTTCGGTAATGTTGCTTTCATTTCTTTTAGTCTCGTTTTTCCTGTTTTTTTATTGCCTTTTCAGACTATAAATGGGTGTCTTTAAAATGATTTTTTTAAACTTTTAGTGTCAAGAATGAATTAACTCTGTGTGTCATTTTCTTCGGCGACCCATTTCCGGTAAATTTGATTGACTTGATACATGTGTCCAAAGTTTCAAAGATGCTGAGGAGAAATCCAAGTCAAAGTTTTTAGAAAACAAACTTTTGCCGATACCTCTTTTCTGAGGACTTATCAGATATGTAGATTTGATCCACTAGAATACCATTTATTTGGTATTGATTTTGGGTGGGTACTTCACTGTGATCGGTTTCTAGTGGATCAGATTATAAATGGGTCATTGTGATCCACTAGATTTGATCCACTAGAATACCACTAGAATACTATTGATCACAGTGAAGTATTCTAGTGGTAGCCTAAGAAGTAATATTTTAATTACACTATTCAACTCAATATATACATGATGTATTGTGATGGTGAAGGTCTAGAATTTGATTATTTGGATTTTTTTTCACAATATTTTGATAGTGTAACTATATGTACATATTTATAATGATTAAATAGCTTTTATGAAGGCTGAACTAAATTGTAAAATTCATGAACTAATAAAAAAAATTGATTTAATGAGTTACTGAAAGGATACATATTTGTAGGACCAAATTTTGACTCCAATTTGAGCGACCTATCGAAATTCTTGTCTAAAAAACTACACAGGAACATGCAAATTCAAGCAGTGAAGCAGAATCTTCCATCACTAAAGTGCCAACAGAAAATCCATCTCTCATAAAGATAATGAAAAAGTAAGAGAATTGAAGGATGGAAGCAAAGAAATAATCCCGAGACAAAGGAGTTTGGTACAAAGACACTAAAGTAACACGGATAGAATTATGGGATTCAATTTGACGTTGTATTTATATTATTATTTTGTAGCTTTAACTTGAGACTAATCATTTAAATTATGCTTCAAATGCTTTAAACACCTTAATTAATGAATGCAGAATTAATTAAATAAAATTATATTCAAACTAATATAAACCAAGCAACCATTGTTTGAAACTAATGACTCAAATGAATAAATTAAATGAAAATATACATAAACAAATGTTAGAATAAGTAAATTAAAATATGAGGATCGAAATGTAAACCATAACACGTGACTAGAAGCTTTCTAATATTTGAACTAAATAACTAAACTATCAAACAAAATATATAAATAACCGAACAATATACTTAAAGAACACATGGCTATAAAAACAACGATACATGAAGTAACAATAAAAAAATAGTAAATTTGGCAAAGCAAAATTTAAACACCAAAAAAACCATTCCTAGACATATGTTAAATTTTAACAACAAACAAAAGATAAAAACAATGGAACTAAAGAGATAAACTTCAGAATTGAGTTTATACTAGAATCATCATATAAAATTACAAGTTTTAATCTAGTTATGACAAAACGAATTCAACCACCTAGGAAATTAAACATTCAGAATTATACAAAAATAAATCATTCATCATCTAAATACAACAAAACCAAATATTCAAATCACACAACAAATCAACCTATTTTTGAATTACAAGTTCTTCCAAACATCTTAAACTCTTTATTTTGGGGGTTGCGCAGCTGTGGACGCTCCTTCTAGGCCATCTAATTCACCTTCAGTAAACAAGTTAAAAGTCAGGATATGTTGGTTCTGTGTCCTTCTCCTCCAATTGTTGACACATTCATCAACCATAGCACATAATTTGTCATTCCAAAACTCTTGTGAATCTTCAAAGTCATCTGGCTGAATCTGAGTTTGTTCAGTATCACCTTCACTTGGTTGCAAGTTGCGTGATCTCTCACCAGTAACATCACCCCTAACCTTTGCCAACCTCTCATACATATTAGCAATATCGTCACCCTTAACCTTCTCCAACCTCTTATGCATATCAGCAGTAACATCACCCTTAACCTTCTCCGACCCCTCATACATACCAGTAATAGCAACTTCAATGTTACGCTTGACAATCATGAGAGCCTCATCATAAGCCTACATAGGAAAAAAAATCAATATATTCAATATTGAAACTAAATACTGAAACATCTAGACAAATATATTAAATACCAAAACAAAGCCTAAAAAATAATATTCAACCATTCTCAGAAGTTCTAGCAACTCTATTTGGCTTATCCACACGATATTTATTATCACTCTTACGCAACCTTTTAACAATATCGACAACAAAAAAGAGAGGACATTATCAGAATTAGATACAGAAATCAAGTAATAACCAACAAAAATAAAATAAAATTCCATCATGTTTGAATAAAAGTTATGGTAGGTTTTATCTGATCCTTTTTCCCTTTAAGATGAGCTTCCATGAATAAATTTCTTCAAAATTCGGAAAAGATAACATAATAAAGTATGTTGACAAATATAAAAACTATGCACATAAATACCCAAACTAACAGATTATATACACAAGGTAAACATATTGAAATTAAAAATAATAATTTATTAAATACACAGCCAAATCATATTTAAATTATACAAAGAAACTTATTGTATAATAAAACTAAACAGTTAAACACCTAAATAAAATGAAAAATTAAGTGCTCATATAACCCTATGTTTTGAGGGTTTGTGCTAAAATTGAGTATGTGAAGTTGGAAAGTGCTATTGTAGCAATGTGTTTTGCTAGAATGTGCTAATATAACCCTGGAGGCCTGAATTTGAACGGAATTTAGTAAAATGACCAACATACCCCTAATTTTAAAAATAAATAAATATATAGAAAAGGTCATTTTTGCGCATCCCTCTCCTTATTCCCATTTTTCTTTTATTCTCTTCTGCAGGCCGAGTCTATAGCCTAGCATTTCTCAACCCTAGAGTCTAAATAGAAGAAGAGGCACTTTTCGTAGCCGGTGACAGTGATGAGGAAAACAGACTCGGCACTGCCGATGGTGTTGGCGAGGCTGGCAAAGATGGAGTTAGCGGCATCCTAGCGAGGGAGGATGGTGATTAGTGAGGGAGCAGAGGAGGACAATGAAGACTAGCGGCATCCTGGTAAGGGAGGATGGCGATTGGCAAGGAAGTAGAGAACGATGAAGGCATCGGAGATGAGAGCCATCAGCTCAAATTCCAATTTTCCTCCAGAGATTTTGCCGGGTGGGAAGGTCTGACAAAGTCTGGGTGGAATTAATTTGGGGATTCATTCTCCGCTGGAGAAGTAGTGGTGACGCCACCCGTGTGAATGCGGGGCCGATCTTCTTTTTTTGAGTCGTGGTAGTGGTGAAATCGATAGGAATGAGGTAGCTGTGGCCGAAGTGGATGAGGAGGTCGGTGGAAAGTGCTGCAGCGGCGAGGTCATCGACGCAGCAGGCATCATAGGTGACGTCACTGAGGATGAAGTAGTGAGTCGCCAGCGTGAAGGATTGATTTCATTGGTTGGTGCCATTTGTTGGGGCTATATCTTGGTAGGATTGAGTGTGTTGAAGGTTCTATGCCTTAATGTTTTTGGTCTGGATTTCTGTCTTGTTTCCCACACAAGCTTCTAGTCCAGATTCCAGCCGAAGTCGATGGCTGCGGTGGCGGTGCAGCGGTAGTCATAATGGTGGCGGTAGTGGCTGTGCTTCTGGAGATGTAGAGGAAGAAACCTAGAGTATTTTAGTCATTAGATTTGTAATTTATAGACTAGGGGTATTAGTTTTTTTGTATTTGGTCAACGCCGAAAATTAAAAAGTCAATGCCAGAATAGTGCAAAAAGGTTATATCGGCACTTTTGATGCAAACACAGGGCTACAATAGCACTTTCCAACTTCACAGGGTCATATTAGAACAAACCCCCAAAATATAGGGTCATATCAGTATTTTTGCCCTAAAATGAATAAGTACATGAACTATTCATACTGAAACTCTACACAAAAAGTTATTAAACAATGAAACTAAACACTTAAATTAACACATCAACAATACAAAGTATAGTGAAACCAAAAAAAAACTAGCAAAAGTCTAAATAATACAAGTTATTACACAAAAAAAACTGACATAACCAAAGTAAAAAATTTAAACACATAAAGTCAAATCATAAATACATTAAGTGATAGAACATACCTAGAACTTCCGGGAAGCTCAACTTCAACAACTTATAAATAATGTAATGTCATTCCCTCCTCCGAAAAACAAATTACTTACATAAATACTTTGGACATATCTTTATCTTTGAAGTATAACATACTAGTGAAGGCAAGCCTATTAAAGACACCTATTAAAGGCAGTTTTGTTCAAAAAAAAAATGTGGAACCGCCTTGGTCAAGAGGTTCCAAAATTGAAACCGTTACTCGGAACCAGCAATCACCCTTCAAAGGCAGTAATTTTTTATATTAAGGCAATTTTTAATTAACCTGCCCTTAAAATAGGTACGTTCTGAGTTCGTAACACACCCCGACCATCTTTCGAGTCCGGAATACTCTTCATCCTACATTTTTGAAGAGACGATCTCTATTTCAAACTCAAAAATTGATCGGGGGGTGTTACAAACTCGGAAAAGTGTTGGGGGATTACGTTATTTCTGAACACGGGGTACCGAGCTCGGAACCCGTCAGTCATATAAAAAAACGAGCCATTTTCATTTGAACTCAAAAAAGAAAGACATTGTTAGGGTTTTTCTCCCTCTTACATTAATCCATTGATGAAGAAGTAAAGCAAATATTCTCATTGAAGAGTATCAATTTCCATTGAAGAAGGTAATTAAGTTTATAATTATGTTGGTTTAAATTATTATCTTGAAATTATGGTTCTTAATATTATAATTTTTATGTAAGATATGTATTTAGATTAAATAGGGGTGGGTTATGATTAATGTTTTAATGATGTTAATGAGTTGCATTGTAATTGACTTGTAGGATAATGGATCACAATGAACTTATTGGTAATGATCTTAGAAAATCACCCAATTACATGTCATTGATCGAAACATTTGTCACGATTACGTTTGAGGATGCTTCTAAAAAAGGTGTTGTACGAGCCCGGTGTCCGTGTAAAGATTGTAAAAATGATGTGTATGTAGGGAGAAAGAAATTCCGGCCACATCTCATAATGAAGGGGTTTCAAACTAGCTACACTAGTTGGTGTGGCATGGAGAGGTTAGAGAAGCAGCTCGGATGATTGATTCGAGTAAAACAAATGTGGAGGATAATTTGGATGGGAATGCGGCATTTGATGAACTGGTTGAGGATATTTGGGGCTGGTAGTAGCAAACTTGGTGATTGTGGCCCAGCGAATCTACATTCAACATATTTGTTAATAGATACAAAGGGTATAGAGAGGTTCCATTCACTGAGGTTGACATGTGTAACTTTATATATTTTCAGTCGAGGGAACTTATAAGGCACAATGATTTTGCTGCCATAGAGATGCATTTCACGAGAATGAGGGAAGAGTGTCCAGGTTTTGTTTATGATTACGAGATTGATTGCGATCGGAAGTTGAAGAATGTATTTTGGGCAGATTCAAGGTGCAGGGAAACATATAAAGAGTTCGACGATATCGTGTCTTTCGACACCACATTTGTTTCCAACCATTATAGGATGCCTTTTGCTCCATTCATTGGTGTCAATCACCATAGGAAATCAGTGTTGTTTGGTTGTGCTCTACTGGGAAAGGAGGACACTGATGCTTTCTTGTGTGTTTTCAACACTTGGAAAAGGTGCATCTGCAAGGATCCAATGTGTATTCTCACTGACCAAGACAAACCCATTGGTATTAATTTTTTATTTTATATGAATATGGTTATTGGGGTTCAGTGTTAGTAAATGTTATAGATGTGTTCATCCTGTTTGAAAACCTTATAATTATTTATGATTGGTTTATTTTTTGTGTTGGCAGGTAAGACTGTTGGCATTGCATTTCCATGTGCGAAGCACAGGTGGTGCTTGTGGCACGTGATGTGTAATGCATCCTGGAATTTGGGAACATTGCCTTAATGGAAAGATCTATATCGAGAAATGTTAGCATCGTTGCATGATTCATTAGCCATTGAAGAGTTTGAGAAGAGATGGATAGAAATTGTCCAGAAGTACAATCTTCAGTCCAATTCGTGGATGTTAGAAATGTATTTGAGGAGGGCGAAATGGGTTCCAATATATTTTAGGGCTGAATTCTAGGTTGGTATGTCATCGATGCAACAGAGTGAGGGGATGAATAATTTCTTCAAGGGTTTTGTCAATATAAACACTAATCTTACGAAATTTGTGGAGAGATATGGGCAGGCTGCGTGCAAGCGTACAAAAGAAAAGGAAGATGAGGTGTTCAAAACCGTGAATCTACATTCTCAAGAGACCAGCAACCATCCATTTGAGCAAGTGTTTCAGAAATTATTCACTCGTGCTAAATTTTTTGAGTTTTATGTGCAATTGAATATGGTGGCTAGGAATTGCGCATCGAAATTGAAGAATGTGGTGGGATGGTAGAGTACAGTGTTTTAGTGAAGCATTTTCGTGATGGCTGGACGAAAAATCGTAGTTTTGAAAGAAGGGATTTTGGGAAAGAGTTTTCTGATTTGATATTCACACAATGAAAGGGATTTGTACCCAAATATACAAGTTGACTAGACTAACTAAGTGAAGTAAAAAGTCTATTACAACACAAACTCTAACTCTATTACTCCCCCTCAAGTTGGAGCATGAAGATCGATAATGCCCAACTTAGAACTGAGATGGATGAAAGCTGCCCGTCCTCTTGCCTTGGTGAAAATGTCCGCCGGTTGATCCAAAGTGGAAATATGATGAGTAGAAATGACACGCGAAGACACTATATTATGAACAAGATGGCAGTCGATCTCAATGTGTTTGGTCCACTCATGAAAGACCGAATTGGCTGCAATGTGGAGGGCCTGACTATCACAAAAGAGTCAAACCGGAGAAGAGTGGGAGACACCAAGGATGCGAAGGAGAGAACGGAGCCAAAGAATTTTGCAGCAAGCATTTGCCATAGCCCTATACTCAGCCTTGGCTGAAGAAAGCAAAACAATGTGTTGCTTCTTGGTCTTCCAAGAAACTGGCGAGACGCCCAAGGTGACAAAATACCCCGTGACAGAACATCGAGCGAAAGGACAATTTTCCCAGTCTGAGTCGCAGTAGGCAGTCAGAGCCAAGCTACTATCTCGAGAAATAAATAGACCCTGTCCTGGACTGCCTTTAACATAGTGTAGAACTCTCCAAGCTGTAGACCAATGATCCACTTTCGGCTGCTGCATGAACTGCGAAAGAGTATGAATTACAAAACTGAGCTCAAGCCGAGTGATAGTAAGATAGACCAACTTCCCAATAAGGCGACGATACTGCTAAGGGTGATCATAATCCGAACCAGAAGCCTTGGCAAGGGCCTGTGTTGGATCCATAGGCGAAGCAATGGGCTTGCAGCCTAGCAGACTAGCTTCGGCCACCACCTCCAAAGTGTATTTGTGCCGAGAGACAAAGATGCCGGTGGATTTCGCGCAATTTCCAGTACAAAGAAATATTTAAGAATCCCGAGATCTTTCATATGAAAGCAGGATGACAAGTACTGCTTGAAAGTAGATATAGCAGTTGAACTATCTCTAGCAATAATGAGATCATCAACATACACCAAAACATGAAGAGTATGACCAGAAAGAGTAAGAAAGAATAATGAGTAATCTGCATAATTCTGGCAAAACCCGTGCTGGCAAAGAGCATGTGCAAGCTTATAAATCCAGTTTCTAGGAGCCTGCCTCAGACCATACATGGACTTATGTAGGTGACATACCTGACCAGGAAATTCCTTGGAGTAGCCTGGTGGTGGATTCATAAAGATAAGCTCGTCCAAGTCGCCGTACAGAAAGGCGTTATGAACATCCATTTGGTGCAGTTCCCAATTTCGTACAGCAGCAACGGGAAAAAATGTACAAACTGTTACCATCTTGGCAACGGGAGCGAAAGTTTCATTGAAGTCAATTCCTTCAACCTGGCGATTCCCTAACACAACAAGACGAGCCTTATATCATTCAATATCACCATTAGATTTCTACTTGATGCAATACACCCACTTACAACCAATTGGCTTCTTGTCAGGAGGAAGAGATGTGAGAGACCAGGTGTCATTTCTCTCGAGGGCCTCAATTTTGGCGTGCATTGCATTATACCGAGGAGCTTACTAGACAGCCTCTGAGAAGCGAACTAGTTCATGGCCTGAGGTGACTGTGGCAAGGAAGTGAGCATGAGCTGGAGCAAATTTAGCGGAGAAGACAAAACTGGTGATCAAATATGGAGTGGAGGAGATAATCGACTGAGAATCAACATGATGCATAGAACTGCATACAATATCCTTTAGTAAAAAACCGGTTTGACGTTGGAGTGAGCTACACCAAATATCCAAAATAACCCCCTCGGTTAGCGAGCTGACCGCGGCAGGCAGTGAGGAGCAGTTGCCAATTGACATGAGCTCGGCTGCGGATGGGAGCGGTGCTGGTGGAACAGCTGTGGATGAGCTACCTAGGTCCGGATGGATGCTCCCCCTGACCGTGGAGGGTGGAGAAAGTTGTGAATAACTCCCCCTAGCCTGAAAGGGTGAAGTATCCAGACTATCAAAGACAGCCGGATGAGTGTATACCTGCGTCGAATCGGGCGACAGAGAAGTGGATGAACTCTGAAATGGAAATATATCTTCAAAGAACACAACATCTCTAGAGAAGAAAAACTGTTCCGATTCAAGATCATAAAGACGCCAACCTTGCTTTCTACTTGGAAAACCCATGAAGACGCATTTGCGACTACGAGCAGCAAACTTGTCTGTAGGCCGAGGGAGAGTGGAGGCAAAGCAGAGACACCCAAATAATTGAATGTCTGAGTA
This sequence comes from Rubia yunnanensis, assembly GCA_037428765.1. Classification (NCBI taxonomy): domain Eukaryota; kingdom Viridiplantae; phylum Streptophyta; class Magnoliopsida; order Gentianales; family Rubiaceae; genus Rubia; species Rubia yunnanensis. The sequence goes on along the minus strand of CM075068.1, from coordinate 19,550,446 downwards.
CTTCGGAGTTCTTCGGAAAAGTAAATGAAAAGGTGTCTAATTTTGAAGAACCGACGTAGGAGTGCGGTTGATCAGATAGCATGCTGTAAGAATACATTTGCCCTAAAACTTGATCGGAGGAGCAGCCTAAAACCACAAAGCACGCGCCACATTAAGGAGATAGTGATGCTTGTGTTCCACTATGCCATTCTGCTGAGGTGTGTAAGTGCACGAAGTCTCGTGAAGAATCCCATGGGCAAAAAAGTAATCCTTAAGACCAAAGAATTCAGTATCATTGTCGAACCTGAAATGAAAAACTGAAGTCTTAGTGATAGTTAATGCACAAAAATCCATAACCAGTTTTGTAACCTCTGACTTGGACTTAATTAAATAAACCCATGTAGCACGAGAGTAATCATCAACGATGGTAGCAAAATAAGTTGCACCACAAGAAGCAGGAATTCTGTATGGTCCCCAAATGTCACAATGAACAAGATCAAACAAGCGTATGACTTTATTAGAACTCAACGAAAAAATAGCTCAGGTTTGTTTGGAATGAAAACAAATATCACAAGGAGTAAAACTCCATACAGAAGCACAAGGAACATGTAAAGATGCTAAAATTGTAAAGGAGGGATGCCCCAGTCTTCGATGCCACAACTCGGCTGAGGTCACCTACTCAGTCTTGGTCGCAGAGCAGACACAGGCGGCTGCCGAGAAATGCCGTAACCAGTAAACACCATGTCTTTGCTCACCCACACCAATCACTATCTTCGTATCTCTTTCCTAAAGTATACATAACTTTTCGGTCAAGAAAGCAAAACAATGAGCATTTAGAAGAAACCTAGCAAAGGACAGGAGATTGCATTATAGTGTCGGAAGATACAGAACATGGTCAATCCTGGTAGACTGAGAGAAAACCAAGGAACCTTCCTTGTCTGCTAAAACATCATGGTTATCTGGAAGCTTAATAGGCATAGGAGCAATATTGACAGTATCATGCAGGATGGCAAGATTTCCAGTCATATGAAAATAAGCACCCGTGTTGAGAATCCAAAGAGAGTGCTTACTAGTAGCATCTGAAGAAGAAGTGTTCATGGTGTTGTACATTTGTAATACTGCCTGCCACTGGTAGGTACTAAGATTCGAGCCTCGAGTAGCAGACTCCGGGAGGGACATGACGTCAGACGCGTGAGTGGGAACTTGTTGCTGCATTGAGAGGGCGACTCCGACTGGCGGACTGCCACGTCCGCAACCAGTGCCCTGGTTGTGCACCATGGCCGACCGGTGCATGAACCCCTCAGGAACTCCATGGAGCTTCCAGCACTTAGAGACGTCATGTGTGTGCTTACCACAGTGAGAACACACGAGACGGCCGGTTGATCGTTCTGCCACAGAGGGAGGCTAAATGCACGCCAAAGAGACTGACTTGGTCTAAGCCGCAAATGCCGTACCATCATATTTGGTATCACGTTCGAGCATGAGAGTCTTATGGTGTTCTTCCTGCACGACCAAAGCATAAACACGATTGATGGACGAGAGGGGCTCTTGGGCCCATGATGCTGAGCGAAGAGTTCCAAAGAAGTCATCCAGCCTAAGAAGAAATTGGTGAAGATGCTCGACATCACATTCTGCACGAAGTTTGGCCGTGATATTACAAGTAAAATTTTCCCAGAGACATGCTTGAAGGGGAACATATGCCTGAACTTCATCCCAAATCTTCTTGAGAGCGCCATAATATGACACAATAGTTTTCCCGCCTTGGCAACAATTTTCCAAGTCTGCATGAAGCTGAAGGAGACTTAGCCCATTATCGACAGAGAATCAATGATGTAATTCCTCCTAGAGCTCAAAGACAGTTTCTGGATAAGTGATGGAAGATCGTAGAGATGAATCAATTGATTGCACAACCCATCCGATGAGCATGAAATTGACACTATACCAGTCATCAATATCAACATGGGCAACATTGTTTTGAGAGATGCGACATCAACAAATCCTAATCTACGTTTAGCCTTGAGTGCGTTCTTCATCGAGGTAGTCCACTCCTGATAGTTATCGCCCTTAAAAACAATCGGACAGAGAGACAGTCATGGGTGATCCGAAAGGTGAAGGTAGAAAGAGAAGAATGATCAAGAGGTCGCTGCGGTGGCTGAGGTCTGACATCGCCATGGATGCTCGAAGGTGGCACCGACGATGGAGTGTCGCTGGAAGAAGGCGGCACCGGCGGTGTGTTCACAACGCTATTCAAATCGCTCATTGTTGGCGGTCAGTTTGGACAGCGGCTGAGGTGAAAAAGATAGGGTTTCAAATAGTTGGCTATGATACCATGAAAGAAGGGATTTTGGGAAAGAGTTTTCTGATTTGATATTCACACAATGAAAGGGATTTATACCCAAATATACAAGTTGACTAGACTAACTACGTGAAGTACAAAGTCTATTACAACACAAACTCTAACTCTATTAAGTTTCATTGTCACCCTCAACAAGAACTTAATGGACATACAGTGTGTGTGCCAGAATTTTGAGTTTCAGGGTATACTATGTTCTCATGCACTTCGTGTGTTTGGGAGGAGGAAGTGAGGGATGTGCCCGAGAAGTATATATTTAAGACAAAAGTGCTTTTATAACCCTATCTAGTTAACATAAGTTCCAATATAACCTTTTGATAATTGAAAGTGAAAATATAACCCTATCTAGTTAGTGTAAGTGCAAATATACCCATTCCGACCGACTTAAGCTAAAAATAAATGAAAAGCCAATTTTACCCCTTTGAGAAAAAAGGAAAAAATATATAATATAAAAGAATTTACTATTTTAACCCTGCCTTACCCTGATTGTATCTTCTTCTTTATTCTACCTAGCCTCCCAATCTGGTGCCATTATTTCTTCTTCTTTATTCTACCTATAACCAGTAACCCATATTATGCGCCCATTCCTCCTTCTTCTTTATTCTACCTAACTCCTAATCTGCGGCCTCCATTCACCGCCTCATGGTCGCGGCCCCATTAGCGACACGATCTGCGACGATGGCACAATGAAGACCACACCGTTCGAAGGAGGAAGAGAAGGCGTCGTTCACCGCCTCCCAGTCGTGCCTCCATACGCTCGAGAAACCACGACGGTGGTGCGACCTCATCTTGATAAAAAAATAGCTGACATTGCTCATCTTCATGTACGGGTATTGCGCCATCGAGAGCTGGTGGCGCAATGGAGCTGAGGCGGCGAGTGGATGGGGAAATTGGTCGTGTTGAACTTGAGTTCTTCTGTTTTGGTGCTTGAGTTGAGAGTTGATGAAGATTGTTCCTCTGACGAGGTTCAGGACACAGAAAATGCCCATCGGAGAAAGAAAAAAGCTCAACATCGCCTCCTTTGAGAGCTCCAGGTAAATAGAGATGGAGAGGAGAGTGGTGGCGTGGACTAAGGGTAGACTTGGGGTGGTGGCTTGAGTGAGAGGAGGTGGTGGTAGGGGCATCTGAGTTTAGATCTATGTTGCCGGGGTGGCTGGAAGGGTGGTTGCCTAGCAGAGGTAGGGCAGTGGTGGCTGGTGGTGGTTTGAGGGTAAAATTGTCCTAATACTTATAAGTTGGAGAACTTGATCCAATTGTGCATGATCAAGCAAAAACGGATGCAATTGTGCATGGTATTATATATGGATACAAATGTGGAGGACGCATTATATTAATGCGTCCTCATCCTTTTTGATTTTTTTGCATGTTATTTAGAGGACGCATTCCATGAACGCATCCTCGTATTTTATTATTTTTTAACAGTTTTATTAAGAGGACGCATTCCATGAATGCGTCCTCGAATTTTATATATATATTTTTAACAATTTTATTAAAAGGACAGGAATCTCTGGAAATTTCTTCACACTTTTGCCCAGGGAGGACGCATGAGGACAATGCGTCCTCATGCCAAGTCAAAAACATCATGCGGTCAATGCATGCAAAGTGCATGCAAATTCAAGGCTGCAAAAAAGTTTTCAGGGAGGATGCATTAGCACAATGCGTCCTCATCCAACATGGATTTTAAAAATGAAATTAAATTGAGTACGCATTCCGGTAATGCATCCTCTTCTTCCCCTGACGAAAAAAAATATTAATGCACTGAGGACGCATTTGTCAAATGCGTCCTCAGGCATTCAAAACCAAAAAAAGTTGGAAAACGTAGAGGACGCATTGTGCTAATGCGTCCTACACACTTGTATCCATGGCTAGACACTGTAGCCATAGATATAGAATTTTTCCTTATAAGTTGTAGGTCTAAGGGCATTTTAGTAATTTTATGTGCAGCCAATGTCGGTCAATGCCAAAAATAATGTCTTAGGGTTATATTGACACTTTCATCAACTAGTTAGGGTTATTTTTGCACTAAAAATTATTTGAGGGTTATATTGGCACTTACTCAAGTAGATATGGTTATATTGACACTTCTCTATATTTAAAAGGTGGCGCAAAGACGAGAAAATGACTTGTTTGTGGCTACAGTGGCCACAAACGGAATTTGCATGTGGAGGACGCATTACGGAAATGCGTCCTCACATTTTTTATTTTTTTGAAAAAAATTCGGTCAAAATTTTCAAACGACGCACGGTTGGTTGACACGTGGCGAGGACGCATTACCATAATGCGTCTCCGTTCCATTTTAATTTTTTTTAATAAATACTGGTCAAATTGAGGTAATGCCGCGTGGCCGAATGGGGCCACGCCACGTGGCGAGGACGCATTACCATAACGCGTACTCTATTTATGTTTATATTTATATTTATATTTATTTATATATATATATATATGTTTATATTTATATTTATATATATCTTTATATATATATATATATATTTATATATATTTATATATTTTTATATTTATATATATGTATATATTTATATTTATATATATCTTTATTTATATTTACATTTATATATATTTTTATATTTATATATATATGTGTATATATTTATATATATATATTCATATTTATATATATCTTTATTTATATTTATATTTATTTTTATTTTTATATTTATATATATGTATATATTTATATTTATATATATCTTTATTTATATTTATATTTATATATATTTATATATTTATATATATATATATTCATATTTATATATATATATATATATACATCTTTATTTATATTTATATTTATATTTATATTTATCTTTATATATATATATATATATTTATTTATATATTTATTTATATTTATATATATTTTTATATTTTTATATTTATATATATGTATATATTTATATTTATATATATTTATATTTATATATATTTATATTTATATATATTTATATTTATATATATTTTTATGTATATATTTATATGTGTATATATTTATATTTATATATATTTTTATATTTATATATATATGTGTATATATTTATATATATATTCATATTTATATATATCTTTATTTATATTTATATTTATATTTATTTTTATATTTATTTTTATATTTATATATATGTATATATTTATATTTATGTATATCTTTATTTATATTTATATTTATATATATTTTTATATTTATATATATATATGTGTATATATTTATATATATATTCATATTCATATATATCTTTATTTATATTTATATTTATATTTATTTTTATATTTATATATATGTATATATTTATATTTATGTATATCTTTATTTATATTTATATTTATATATATTTTTATATTTATATATATATATATATATGTATATGTATATATTTATATATATATATATATTCATATATATATATATCTTTATTTATATTTATATTTTTATATATTTTTATACTTATATTTATATTTATATTTATATTTATATTTATGTATATATTTATATTTATATTTATATTTATATTTATATTTATATTTATATTTATATTTATATATTTATATATTTATATTTATATTTATATATTTATATTTATATATATGTATATGTATATCTTCATATTTATATTTATGTATATTTTTATATTTATATGTATGTATATTTTTATATTTATGTATATATTTATATTTATATATCTTTATTTATATTTATATATATATATATATTTATTTATTTATATATATATATATGTACATCCACACATTTACGTGTGTGTACATCCACACATTTCTTTACGTGTGTGTACATTCACACATTTACTTGACACATTTACATGTGTGTACATCCACACATTTACGTGTGTGCATATTTATATATATATATATATATTTATTTATATATTTGTATATATTTATATTTATATATATCTTTATTTATATTTATATTTATATTTATATTTATGTATATATTTATATTTATATATATTTTTATATTTATATATATGTATATATTTATATTTATATATATTTTTATATTTATATATATGTATATATTTATATATATATATTCATATATATATATATATCTTTATTTATATTTATATTATTATATATTTTTATATTTATATGTATGTATATTTTATATTTTTTATATTTTTTATATTTTTATATTTATATGTTTATATATATATCATTATTTATATTTATATATGTGTATATATTTATATTTATGTATATATTTATATTTATATATATATCTTTATTTATATATATATATATATATATATATATTTATATATATATATATGTATGTACATCCACACATTTACGTGTGTGTACATCCACACATTTACGTGTGTGTACATCCACACATTTACGTGTGTGTACATCCACACATTTACGTGTGTGTACATCAACACATTTACGTGTGTGCACATTTATATATATATATATATATATATATATATATATTTATATATTTGTATATTTGTATATTTGTATATTTGTATATTTATATATTTGTATATTTGTATATTTGTATATTTATATATTTGTATATATATCTTTATTTATATTTATATTTATGTATATTTATATGTATGTATATATTTATATATATATATATTCATATTTATATATATATATTCATATTTATATATATATATATCTTTATTTATATTTATATTTATATTTATATATTTTTTTATATATATATACATTTATATATATACATATATATTTATATTTATATTTATATTTATATTTATATTTGTATTTATATATATGTATATATTTATATTTATTTTATATTTATTTTATATTTATAATTATATTTATATTTACACACATTTACATGTGTGTACATCCACACATTTACATGTGTACATCCACACATTTATATATATATATATATATATATATATATATATATATATATATATATTTATTCATATATATATATTTATTTATATTTATCTATATATTTATATATATATATCCGTATATATATATATATTTTATATATTTATCCGTATATGTATATATTTTTATATGTTTTTGTTTATATTTATTTATATTTATTTATATTTATATTTATATATTTATATTTATATTTATATTTATATATATGTATATATTTATGTTTCAAAATAGAGTCCTCTAAATAATTTCCAGAAAAAAAAATAATTTCAAAAAAACAATTCACCTGTTCCGAGGAGTCGTTTAAAAAATGAGTGCTACGAAAATCATTTCGGAAAAAATAAAATAATGCCACATTAGAAAAATAAAATAAAATAATGCCATATGAGTCCTCTAATTGATTTTAGAAAAAATAAAATAAATCCTAACTATTTTCGGAAAAATAAAATAGAAAAATAAATAAATAATTTCAGAAAATTAAAAATATATAAATATAAAAAAATGAAAGGGGGACTATTATGGAAAACAAAAGAGGAGAAACGAGTCCCCTCTAATCAAAGCTTGAAAAAAAAAATTCAAAAGCACCAAGAGGACGCATTATTGAAATGCGTCCTCACCCCTCAACTTCCAAAAAAAAAAGTTGCCACAATTGGGCCCGAGTCCTCCAATTGATGCTAAAAATAAAATCGTTTCCAAAACGGGTACTCTAATTTATTTCATAAACAAAAAAATAAATCCGTACTACTTTCAGAAGACAAAAATGGAGGGACAAATTAAATTAAAAAAAATAAGGGGAAAATATTTTCGGAACAAAAAACGGAGCCCTCTATTTAAATGCTGGAAAAAAAATAAAACAAACCGGGATGACGCATTATCGTAATGCGTCCTCCAAAAATGCAGAATAAAAAAAATTTGGGCCCTTGGAGAACGCATTATGGAAATGCGTCCTCCCCCAAAGTGTCCAAAAATACAACCTGCCACACTTACGCCCATCATGCCACTTTCCACCTTACAAAAATCATGAACTCCGCAAAGACATACCTAGGAAGTACCTGAAGGAGAAATACCCCATGTCAACCTTATTTGGAAAAACTTCTGTTAGATATGATAGATATCAGGCTATGCATAGTGTGTGCTGCCATTTGTGTAATGCTTATGAATGACGAAGTATTGTATAAGGAAGGGATGGTTTTATTGCGGAAACTGAAGTTAGACCTGGCGGCAAAGGTAGAGACCGTTAATGGGTTTAGTAGGGATTTCATTGCAGGGATTGGTCGAGTATATAATTTTACACGGAAGAAGGGTGCTGATAACCAAGAAACTGTAAGGGAGATCTGGGACGAGCCTGATCCGGAATTGGTGAATGATCCAAGAGATAGGAGGAGTCATGGTTGGGGGCAGTTGAAAAGGAAGATATCCATTCATGATCGTCCTTCTGGAGGCCACCGTGGAGGTGGTCGGAGAGGTACGTCTGGCAGAAGATTTACTGATGATTCCAGCCCTATTCCGAGTCATGCAGCACCGGCGGTATGTTCTTGTCATTATCAATACGTACATTCGAATACCTCACCCGCACGGACTGTATGTATGTTGGTTTTAAATGTGTTATGAATTTCTGTAATGTGTTCTCTGTAATTTGTAGGCTGTTTTTGGTCAATGGGGGCCTTCTGTCGGAGGTTCTAGTCGGCGGAATGGTGAAGACGTAGGTGCGGTGCATTCGAATCCAAGAAATATCACGCTTTTCAGCTACCTTCAAGCGCAGTAGTCGAATGAACTTGTCGTAGCAGTGACATCCATATCACATTTGTGATCTGGTGTTAATATGAATGTGGTTGAACGGGAAAATATGTTATTTGTAGCCGACTGTAATGGAACCTAGTAGTTGGGTCGATTTAAATTTGGGCTCATGTTTTGTAATTATTTTTGGCATACTTAATTTTCACTACGCCCAATGGGATTGGAAAGGAAGGGCCTGCGTAGGAATGGACATGGTGTTCGTTGATATGATTTAGAAAGTCAGATGTAAACTCTTAATATCCAATTCTGATCAATTAGTCTTAACACCAAACAATTTTCATATTATTTATGTTGACCGGTTGTATATTTAGTAGTCGACCAGTTTTTTATATGAATAGTACATAGTAGAAGGAAGCTCATCACAGGTCGAGAATTATTCTAATTTCGTACTTAGTTGAAACCTTCTCGACGACATTTTCGCAACGTTTTACTTTGTACTAAGGAAACAAAATATTGTTGTAAATCTCCAACAATTAACTAGCTCTACTGTTTAGTAAAGTACCGATCGTAATATAGTCATAGTAGGAAATTTAGTTCTCTATTTCGTACAGAGTTTCATCTACTGGAGTCCTACATTTAAATAAAAAACAATGAATTTCAATTAAAGTATTGACTTTCTATATTTACACACTTGGAACCAAGTTGACTCTAACCAATCAACGGTAAAACCTAACTTGATTCTCTCTCTATATATAAAACATAACACTTACAGCTATATATTGACTTTGACCAAGCATCGATCAACCACTACTTGACTTTTTATTCTCAACACTAATAACTATGGACCGAGAACACCAATCAATGGTAAACCCTAACTTGTCTCTCTATGTATAAAACATAATTACTAAGAATGGACTCTTACCAATACATGGTCAACCCTACTTTGACTTTCTATATTTACACACTTGGGACTAAGTTGACTCTAAACAATCAACCATAAACCCTAACTTGGCTCTCTATGTATAAAACATAATTACTAAGGATGGACTCTTACCAATGTATGGTCAACCCTACTTGACTTTCTATGTATACACACTATGATCTAAGTTGACTCTTACCAATCAACGGCAAACTATAACTTAACTCTCTATGTATAAAACATAAATACTAATGACGGGCTCTTACCAATACACGATCAACCCTACTTGACTTTCTATATTTACACACTTGGGACCAAGTTGACTGTAACCAATTAACGGTAAACCCTAACTTGACTCTCTCTATATATAAAATATAACACTAAGAGCTATATATTGACTTTGACCAAGCAAAGGTCAACCACTACTTGACTTTTTATTCTCAGCACTAATAACTATGGACCGATAACACCAATCAACGGTAAACCCTAACTTGACTTTCTATGTGTAAAACATAATTACTATGGATAGACAAAGGAAATTTTGAAAATATCCTTTCCCTATGCTTTCTTTCCTATCAAATTAAACAAGTCTCAATATTTCAAGCACTCCATAAGCAAATGGTGAGTCGCCATGTGGGAAGGGTCGACTAACCCGGGGGCTGTTAAAAAATTCCCATGTTTTTTCAAACAACATTTTGTGATGTTTAATTAAACTCACCAGTAACAAGTAGCCATATCGGTCATTTACAATCATAGATTTGTATTATATGATTGTAGTTTCACAAGGATACTTTTATTCGAATTTGAAACAATTGTACTGCGCCCAAATATATGAGCATGAAATACAAAATTAACTCATACTGAATTATCATTATTTTAATAATGTGATTACCAGTAAAAATATATAGATATTCAGTTATTGTGCCAAATGCTATTGATAAGATCGTACTAAATGCCACCCTTTCCTAAGCATTGTATTTTAATTACAGCTTCCCTAGGTAGGTGGAGGTTTTGGTTTGGGTTGAATTTTCTAAGGTCATTTAATCAACGTGAAACACTCAGTTTTGATTAAAGGGCATAGTAATTGTTCATTATGGTCTACAAGGAAATCAAGGAGAAGAAGGAGGAGGTGCCATGGAGGAAACTAATGTGTGAGAATGCTATCAGACCCAGAGCAAAATTTACTCTATGGATGGCCTGTCATGGTATACTGTAAACCAAGGATAGGATGGCAAAGATGGGCGGGGATGAGGTCCCCAACAGAAAATTTGTCTTTTCCCGAGTGCTTTATGTTTTGGTGCATGTTGGCAGAAATTTGGATGTAATTGTGCATCTTCTGAAATCTGGATGTCAGGGTGGAGGACGCATTCTCTGAATGCGTCCTCAGGGTGATTTATTTTTATTTTTCAGAATTTATAGATGGTGTTTGTTCGTTTTTTGGCAAAACCTATAGAGGACGCATTCATGGAATGTGTCCTCATCGTGATTAAAAACATTTTTGCAGAAATTTCAGAGGACGCATTCGAGGGCTCGAGGCAGGAGGGTTCCAGGGCTCGAGGCGTTGAGGAAGATGGTAGGCAAAGGAAGGAAAATGATGGAAGAAGTGAGGAAGACGAGCGATAAAACCAACGAAATGAGGACGCATTCACCGAATGCATCCTCTGAAAGCTTAATTAAATTCTGACACCCTGAGGTTGTATTCACAGAATGTGTCGTCCATTTTCTGTTACAAAAAAACTATTAAACCATGAGGATGCATTTCGTAAATGTGTCCTCTTATTTTCATGCAAAACATGAGAATGCATCCGCTGAATGCATTCTCCACCTTCGCGTCCACCGCTGCTTACTGTAGTCGTAATAATATAATTTTCTCATCTTTTCCCATACCACATTTCCGTTACCCTTTCTACATCATTTTTATCCCAATAAGTACTCACTATTACGGACTGAAGGAGGAACTTCAGGAACTATTTAGACAGATAATTAGTAGCAGTGGTGGTTCAAATCTCAAGAACTTCCTCGTCGGCGAACCTGCTCTAATGATGCTAACTGATGCCTATGACGATGTCATTTTTGGAAGCAACATTGCTGGTACTAAGGGAAGGGCTAGCAACATCACCTCTTAAAATCCCCCTCGAACTCTCACCTCTCGAACCTCTACTGGAACCTTTATCTCTCCAACCTTCAATGGAAACTTCACCACTCGAATCCGTACCTTTTGAACCTTCACTGGAGCCTTCACCTCTCGGAACTCCAATAGAGCCTTCACCTCTCAAATCCGTACCTCTCGAAATCCTCACCACTCGAACCCACCACTCAACTGGAACACCTTCACTTGAACCCTCTCCATCTGAGCCTTCACCGCTCGAATGGGTACCTCTCGAACCCTTCCAATGGAACCCCTAAACTTCACCTCTCGAATTGTCCAATGGAACCTTCACCTCTCGAACTATTACCTCTCAAACCCCCCACTCAAACTCTGACCTCTCAATTTCCACTGGAAACTTCACCTCTCGAACCCTCCAATAGAACCTTCACATCTCGAATCTGTACCTGTCGAACCCCCCAATGGAACCCCTCAACTTGAACCCTCTATACCTCAACCTTCACCTATCGAATCGATACCTCTCGAACCCATCCAATGGAACCCCTCCACCTGAACCCTCTCCACCTAAACCTTCACCTCTCGAATGGGTACCTCTCGAACCCCTCCAATGGAACCCCTAACATTCACCTCTCAAACCATGACCTATCGAACCACCCACTCGAACTCTTACCTCTCAAATTCCATTGGAACCCTCACCTCTCGAATCGGTACCTCTCGAACCCGTCCAATGGAACCTTCACTGCTCGAATCGGTACCTCTCGAACCCCTCCAATTAAACCTACACCCCTCGAATCGGTACCTCACGAACCCCTCCAATGGAACCCCTAAACTTGAACCCTCTGTACCTCAACCTTCACCTCTCGAATCCATACCTCTTGAACCCCTTTAATGGAATCCCTCCACCTAAACCCCTTTAATGGAATCCCTCCACCTAAACCCCTTTAATGGAATCCCTCCACCTAAACCCTTTGTAGCTCAACCTTAACCTCTCGAATCGCTACCTCTCGAACCCCTCCAATGGAACCCTCTCCACGTGAACCTTCACCTCTCAAATCAGTACCTCTCGAACCCCTTCAATGAAACTCAAACCCCTCCAATGGAACCCCTCCACTTGAACTCTCTCCAACTAAACCTTCACCTCTCGAATGCTTACCTCTCGAACCCCTCCAATGGAATCCTCTCGAACCTCTCCACCTGAACCTTCACCTATCGAATCGGTACCTCTCGAATTAGTACCTCTCGAACCCCTCTACTTGAACCCTCTCCACCTGAACCTTCACCTCTCAAATCGGTACCTCTCGAACCCCTCTAATGGAACCCCTAACCTTCACCTCTCCAATTGTCAAATGGAACCTTCACCTCTCGAACCCTTACCTCTCGAACCCCCACTCGAACTCTCACCTCTCAAATTCCAGTGGAACCTTCACCACTCAAATTCGTACCTCTCGAACCCCCCACTCGAACCCAATAGCTCTCAAACCTCCACTGGAACCTTCACCTCTCGAACCTCCAATGAAACCTTCACCACTCAAATTCATACCCCTCAAACCCTCCTCTTGAACCTCCACTGGAACCTTCACGTCTTGAAGCTCCAATAGAACCTTCATATCTCAAATCCGTATCTCTCGAACCCCTCCACTTGAACCCTCTGTACCTCAACCTTCACCTCTCGAATTCGTACCTCTCAAACTCCTCCAATGGAACCTCTCCACCTGAACCTTCACCTCTCGAATGGGTACCTCTCGAAGGGGTACCCCTCCAATCGGTACCCAAAATGACGTCATTTTGGGCAGACACTTGATAGCACCTGTAGACACACATGGTTAGGCAACCATTTTTAATTTAAAATGCCCAAAATGATGTCATTTTGGGCAGCCACTTGACAGTGCCTACATGGTTAGGCATTCATGTTCGTGAACAGATGCTTGCAAATTTACCATTCTACCCCTGGCAATAGTTTGTGTCAACCATGCAGCTGGCAGGATTTCTTTTATAGAATTACCTAAGATAATGGATGTTCATGTTCATTTGAAACTATCCTCAAAATAGATGCATCTTGGTCACCGTCATTCGCAACTCAGATTCACTAATTCTCTCGATCGCCCGGAAAAGGTATGGCCTAGTTGTGAGATTATTGAAATGTTTTAAACATTGTGGTTCTGACTAAGTGAGTATTCCATGTTATGTCATTTGGAGATATTGCAGATGGAATTATCCATTGGAAGTGTAGATCGCAAAGCGATGGAGACTGTGTTTTGTTGGATTTGTGATGAAGAGACCAGGGTGTGTGTGTCCAAGACTTTGACACACCGCTGGCAAAAGTGGGTTGGGGAAGACGGTGGAAGTAGTGGAAGAAACAACTCTGCAACAAGCATTCCCCCACGGGTGAGTTCAGAAGAAGGGGCCTCAAAACCATCCCTGAGGTTATGGCCAGAGAGGCTCCCCATCCTAATGACGGCAACAGAGTCAAATGTAACTGCGAGAGTGGTGTTTCAGCTATGACTGTGCTGGATTGTATGATGTTTGAAGCTAATCTGTTTGGGATGATCCTGTATTTTCTTAGCAGGCGTTATTAGAACGAGTTCCTGGTTTTAAAGAATGGCCACCAATATAAATCTCTACTTTTGTAAATGGGGGAAACGGTCAACCCCTACTTGGTGTCCTTTGGTGTTGTTGTCGTATTCTTATTAGGTCAATGTGGCTCTAGGGAAGCCCGGTCTTGTTCCCATCTTAGGTCAATGTATTTATGATTCCTCTTCTATGCATTTCACCGTATTAGTTGTAATCAAGTTTATCTAAGGGTTGGATGTGGATAATGGAACTTTAGTTTGCGTATTTCAACTGTTTCTTGACAACTTCACATTCGTTCATGTATAACACCCATGTTTACCAAATCAAAATAATGACTTAGTAATGAAGGTGATAAAACATTGCTGCATGAAGGAAAATTATATTATTACGGCTACAGAAACTGGTGGTAGATGTGAAGGTGGAGAACGCATTCAACGAATGCGTTCTCATGTTTTTAGAAAAAACATTGCATGAAAATAAGAGACGCATTTACGAATGCGTCCTCATGGTTTAATAAAAAAATTTGTAATAGAAAATGGAGGACACATTCCCTGAATCCATCCCCAGGGTGTCTGATTTTGTTTTTAATTTAGCTTTCAGAGGACGTATTCGGTGAATGCGTCCTCATTTTGTTAGTTTTATCGCTCGTCTTCCTCACTTCTTCCGCCATTTTCCTTCCTTTGCCCATCATCTTCCTCACTGCCTCGAGCCCTTGAGCTCTCCTGCCTCAAGTCCTCGAACCTCTAACCTCGAGCCCTCGAGCCCTCAAGCCTAAAATGTGTCCTCTGAAATTTCTGCAAAATTTTTTTAATCACGATGAGGACGCATTCTACGAATGCGCCCTCTATAGGTTATGCAAAAAAAACACCCTGAGGATGCATTCAGAGAATGTGTCCTCCACCATGGCATCCAAATTTCAGAAGATGCACAATTGCATTTCTGCCAACATGCACCAAAAAATAAAGCACTCTACTGCATGATGCCTAGCCACACAAGGCAGAGCAATGAAACCAAGAAGTTGGGACGATTGCGGTAAGCAACAGACAAGTTTACATGATACTACTAACTACGAACAGGATTACATGATATTACTAATAACCACCATCAACATTATACTACGGATTATGTCTGTGCAACCAAGACTGAACTTGAAGCTCCCAAAACTTGCAATCTTAACCTGGTTGCCAAAAATACATGAGGCAGAAATCAATCGATAATATGGATGAAAGGTACCTCCCTTGTCAATGTTGGGAAGTTCGGGATCCATGCAACATCATCAAAACCATCTCTCTGAACAATACTAACGTCGGGAGAAGCTTTTGAAATGAGTAGGTTTCCAGGTGTTGCAATAGGGATGCGGTCAAACTGACCGTTGGCAACCCACAATGCGTGCAAATCCTCTTCATATATCTTCTGTGTTGTTGGCACAGGTGATTTTAAAGCAACAATGAAGGCTGGAATTTCACTAGAAATTCACGAAACACAACACGAAACTGTATGAGGCCACATGCATGATCCCCGTTGAGACGTCGAACACCTCCAACAGGGACATGTGCCAACATGAACCGGTGGTGGAGGGGCAACATGCATGAACATTGTGAAGACGTCAGTGGGAGGATGTTCCACTTCCATAATAGTGGCATCTTCCATGTCGATAATTTAAATGTTGGTGCTGGAATTGGCTTTTACTGATGTAGGAAGCTGAACCCCTCTGGCAGCCTTCTTCTGAACTACTCTGCGGGTTGCCACCTTTTTCACCTTGAAGGTGTTTGTGACCTTCTTCACCGCCAATCTTCTGGAAAGCATCACCCGGAGCATGGTTTCTTTGAGGTTGCACAACTCATCTTGTGTAGCTTTCCTCGATGGTAGATGTCAAGGCTAAAAAGATCATGAGTGAAATGAGTGTTATAAATATTCATTTCACTCCAGATGAGTTAGAGGTTATTTTGAGGCCTTTCTAAAAATATAGAAGCTAAATGAGCTTAATGGTGGAGTTCTTGCTAATATGAATATGTGTTATATATAGGAAGAATAGTTCTTGCCAAATTGGATCAAAGTGAGTGCTTTATTTTTTTATGCATGTTGGCAAAAAATTGGATGCAATTGTGCATCTTCTGAAATTTGGATGCCATGGTGGAGGACGCATTCTCTGAATGCATCCTTAGGGTGATTTAATTTATTTATCCAGAATTTATAGAGGATGCATTCTCCGAATGCGTTCTCACGGTGTTTATTATTTTTTTTACAGAACCTATAAAGCACGTATTCGTGGAATGCGTCTTCATTGTGATTAAAAAAAATTACAGAAATTTCAGAGGATGCATTCAAGGCTCTAGGTCGAGGACTCGGGGCAGGAGGGCTCGAGGGCTCGAGGCAGTGAGGAAGATGGTGGGAAAATGAAGGAAAATGGCGGAAGAAGGGAGGAAGACGAGCGATAAAATTCCGACACCCTGAGAACGCATTCACAGAATGCGTCCTCCATTTTCTGTTACAAATTTTTTTTAACCATGAGAACGCATTTCGTAAATGCGTCCTCTTATTTTCATGCAATTTTTTTTTCTAAAAACATGAGAATGCATTCGTTGAATGCATTCTCCACCTTCGCGTCCACCATTGATTTTTGTAGCCATAATAATAGAATTTTCCCAATCAAAGTACGATTACAGCTAATGGCTGTTGCACTTAGAAAACTATTCCCTAAAATTTGTCACCAAAAAACTACTTAAATTACTATCTCTATCCCATGAGAGAAGGTGAAATGACAGAAGGTCTAAAAAAATATTTATACATCCTCAAGTTGGAATAAGAGAAGGTTAATCACTAAAATTTAATGAATCTACATGTTTAAGAAGTAACATGAAAATCTAATTTTCCATTACCTGGTGTGACAAATTGAAAAATGGAGCCAGTTACAAGTTTCAGGTGTTGCACGTCTATAACATGGTTTTAGTTAATTGTTTGATATTAGTTATTTAATATTAATTGTTAGACATAATTTATCATTTAATATTAATTGTTTGACATTACTTATTTAATATTAATTGTTTGACATAAGTTATCTAATATTAATTGTTTGATATTAGTTATTACAGTATGGGGGTGGTCACAAAATGACAAATTTTCATTACTGTAGCAACGAATGTTACGACGTTAAACGTCGAATCCCATTCATTAAGTCACAAATTAATGGCCCTAAACATTGTCGACGAATGCCCTAATATATTTGACATCAAATATCATATCAGTAATGTTTCGCATCTTCCACTATTGGATGCAGTTGCATATCCATAGTTTATGTTGTTCCATAACCGTGATTAAGTACAATCTACACACTCATTAAAATATAAGTTCACAATGGTTTTAATTTGTACAAATCTATGAGTGTATTGTATGTTCAAAACTTATAAATTTTCCTCTACCGTATTTGATAGTGGAGATTCTAAATTCTTATTAATCCAAAATTTTAATCATGACACTAATTACAAGATTACATAAAAATAACTTAGGGATAACCAAGGGCAGAGTTTCGTGACAAATATGCCATCCAACATAATTAGAAACGGGCGGAACCCTATAAATCCGATTAACTATTAAAAAAAGCAAAGTTGGAAGAGGTCCCAAATTGTGAACCAAAACTCGGTGAAAATTACTCCAAGTTGAAGCCTCTTTGGCGAAACAAAAATTGGTTCACATAATGGCTAATGGATGACCGCTCAAAAGGGAATGATTGTATTATTTTCGGGCCCAACGTTATCCTACTGAGAACAGCCCCAATCCTAGTTAAGTCAGTCACGGGCCTTCGGAGATTTTTTTTAATTTTCAATGTCCATATTGGATAATCAAATTTATGAAAATTTTGTATTATTCCCATCGATTTAAAATGGATAATCCAATTTCTAAATAACAATGTATGATGCAGGAAACATTTGAATGGTGATAAAAATGTTTCATTCATCAAAGAGTAAAACAATGTATTCACTGCACCAGATTAATGCGTTCATTACATCTTTTCAAGGAACACCACGTCATTCGGTAATAATACCCAGTTAAAAATAAAAATAACTACAAGTTAGCAATAAACATGGTCTAATGCAAAAAAATACATTTTACAAAATCACCATCCTTCATCGAGGTCGTCTATGTGTCATTTTTCAAAATATATTTCTCGTTCGTAGATATACTACTAACAAAATAAATGTATAGATGAACGTACTATATTGCTACACATAGCCCATATTAGATATAACATATTTTTGTACTATAAAATATTAACTATAATGTATCGTCCAACCAAACTATATTCCATACATACGAGTCGGATATTTCCTTATATGTGAAAAAATTATGAAAGCATATGATTATACGTTTTTGGAAACATTACCACGCACCGGTACCAACGAAACTATTTATAAACTTCTTTGAACCATTACCGATGTTGGTTCCATGACCTAAAATTAACTATCAAATAATCAACAAGATTTTCATAGTGCGAGAAAAGGAATCAACAAAAATTTAAACACTTGAACATGATTGTTGGTTCCATGACATCATTAGCAAAAATAAAAGATACAACAATCTATAAGTTATTAATAATGTGATTTATATTATTGTAATCTAACATTATACTAGACAAAAATATAATAGTCGCAACCTTATTATTCTCCACGATCTACTAATTCACAGTTGCTGGATAATTTTAAGTGTTTAAGCCTACATGGGGTACAAGCAACAAGCATGCTATTGTAGCAATGACCATGTTCTTTAGTTGTACCATACTACTAAGTTCGCAAGTGTAAATGTAGACAATGTGGACAAGGAATAGCCTAAAAATAGTAATTGGAGTATTAATATTACAAAAACTCAATTTATTACATTAGAAGCTTGAACACATTCACCTAACACTTTAATCACCGGCATCTCTAGTGGATATACACCCACCGGCCACCAAGCCCAAACCCTTTCCCATCGGCATTACAGAATTAATAAAATCAATCCCCAACCCCCTATTGTCCGCCCATCAGAGATTTTGAACACCGGTGAAGCCCTTCCATGTGATGAACCATTGTATGAGCCTAGCAGTGATGCTAGAAAGCAGAATTGGGTCAGCTCACAACGTATCGATCGTGAGCCATTAGCCGCTGGAGGATCTAATGGAAGCCAAACACATGTCGTTTGTTGGCCGTCAGAAATGATCGGGGGTTCCCAGCTCCATTTCAACCATGGTCCAGAAGTTCCTCCCTCTTCAAAGCTAAGCCGCCGGGGAAATCGCAGGTGCTCTAACCGCCACTCAGGAAAAATTATAACTTTCCCGGTCCAGTCGCCGTTCCATGATGACTGCCGATTAGTTGAGTTGTTTTCGGAATTAAGCTTATCACCAGGTTAAAAAAATATGTGTAAACATTATTCAAATTGCATGTTCTTTTCTAAATGACAAGTGTTTCAGCTAGGCCACATATTGATTAACACTTGTTTGTATATGCATGCTTCCTTTTTCAAAATTGGACCGTGGTACACAAAAGTTACAAATCTTTGAATACAAGTTACATACAATGGCTGGGAACAAGGACTGTGTTATTGCTCATTATAATAGTAAAAAATGACATCCGTTAATTTTTCGGCCATTCCATATACAAAAGTTGCGATGTTGGGATACTATGCGCAAGTCAGACTTCTGTGTGTAACATTTAGCTTACCAATTTGTTAACTCTGCAGGAAAATGAAAGGATGGTTGCAATTTGTACCCACTATCTTCAAGTGGTCATGGCAGATCACGTTGATAGGAGTAAATACATATCACGCCTCGTAAGTTCAAAGGCAGGTTCCCCTACTTGCCTGAACATTTCCAAATATTGTTGTGCCAATGACTGCATAGATGAGTTAATATGAAACTTGGGATACCTCATAAGTCAAGTGCAGTTTATGAAGAACGCACTAGGTTCTAGCAGTTCCCATGTTCCAAATTCTATCGTAGGGCAGACCAACACTAGAGATCTCCCGACGATGATGAAATGAATCCCGGATCTCCATGTTGCCATGAATACCAGCTACCCAAACGGAGACAGTTCAATTTATGTCACACTGGTGGCTAATCCAAATTATATTTTCTACACTAGTTTGTGCAACACTTGCTCAGACCTAATGGAACAATGGCCTTCTATGGAACAAATGGAAGTAGCAAATTATTGCATGGGAGCAGAGATTACCAACAACTGGAGGTAATGTTAATTAACTCTTATTTGTATTTCCTTCGCATGTTTTAAGTCTAAATATGCAAGTCACAGAAAACCATATAACAACATATAACTGCATGGGTAATGTAAGGAGACATTGTCCGACAACGTTAGATGACTGCCCAAGCTAACCATATCTTATATGATAACCTTTGACCGACAATGGGTCTCATCCCCTATGGTCATCTCGGGTTGGTTGCGAGTACTTAACTATGAATGGAGCAGATGTGATATACCCATCACCTCCCTGGACCTGTTTAACCCGGTAATTACATCCCTTATTTCCACATTACATAATTAATTTGTACGGGGCATCTAAAACTGCTGGGTAAATGTGTAGGACACTTCTCTACTAGCAACAGAGAATATTTTGATGCATTTGAAGAAATGCTTGCGTCTATACAAGATTGATATCCAGCATTCCCAATTGGTAACTATCATCACCTTTCATTAAAACATTCCCCACCATAAATTGTGTTATGAAACCAACTTTTGTACGCTTCCTAAAAAACAAACAGCTCTTCGTGCCATACAAAATAAAGAATTAGTACCTCCTACTGGTTACTACTTCAACAGTTGCACATTGCACTTCATCGACAACTGCAAGTATGAAGGTCAAGAAGATTGAGAGACTTCTGCTAAAAAAGTAGTAAGTCCTTATATCTATATTACCCCACCATGCATTTATACATAGAACAACATTCTTCCCTTGTAGTAAGATAGGTTCTTTTATTTTTGGAACTATTATTAAAGTACGGTCATATTTACATAAAAAAATATAGTGGAGTGAAGGCGTATAGACACTAAGTAACCTAAGGATGAAACAAGGATAGTTCCTTCTTTGATAGGGATTGATAATCATGCAATATATCGATCCATAGGGATCATATGCCCGGAGCTTGCTCCTTTGCTTAGGTGATAGCCGCAACAGTCGCTTCCTAGACTTCTCATGCAAATGGGTTGTGCCGCACTGGTATACCATTGAGTGCAAAACGGATTGCGGTTTGATCATAATGCAACTAATGGAATGATTCACCGGCTGTAAAACTAGTTAACAAAAAATAAAGATGGACAAGGTACTGTATTCATATAATACATTTTAATCTCATTAGGTCATACTTTGTCATTACCATAACGTAAACCTACAAATCTCTTTCAGTACAACACACGAATCAGCACCATGGTGAACTATGCATTACGTATCGCAAAGTGCTTCTCCAACCTAAGACACATGCCCATCCTCATGGACATAGCCCGCAGCATGCTGAAAAAGTTGGAGAATCCACCACCAGTTAACTTTGAATGCTAGACGTCTCATGTTTCAACCATCCCCTCTAAAAAGAACCTCCCTGGTGGTCATGGTCACCATAATTCCATGTATTAAAATTCAAACTATGCTGGAAACATTCAGTCTGTAATATTTAACAAACTAAAATTGTCCAATTTGGAGAAGCTAGTCTCAAGCAGAAGCATCCCTTTGTATAATTTTGTTTAGTGTAGTATAAACAATCTGGAATGAAATTGATGAATATTTGTTTGTTATGTATGGTCTACTTGAAACTAAGTGTATTTTGGTTACTATCGGCCCATGCTATGTACTATCGGCCCACAGCTTCGAATTGTATTATTTACGTCCTGCGCACTTCTTGCTTGACTAAACATTTTACCATGTCAATCACGTTATTTATACTAATTATGTCTGTTTCATGTCGTCATAATTCATATGCCCAAAAACACAACTTCATGTTTCATTTCATATATTTTACTAAGTGACTGCTATTCTAATGTTGAACCAATATTTGATTGCAAGCAGGGTAAACCACAAATTCAGCCCAACTCGGACCCTTACTTATTTTGACCAAGTAACCTACTAATTTAGCCCACACACAATACCCCATTAGTTCATTCAATCCCTCATATCAGATACTGAACTGCACTTAAACCCATGCTTCAAAATTAAAGATTAAACTTGAACATACATACTCCCTCTGGTCCACTGTTTATGGCCTTGTTACTAAAAATGGCTGGGTTTTTTTGTATGGCTCACTTACACAATTTATATTTTAAGGGGGGATCAAGGCTCCGATTTTCATCTTTACCCATCCTTTTTCAGAAATTTTACTGCCTTTATTATTGACCCAATATGCACGTTGAACATGATTGTGGAATTGGGTATAAAACTCAAATCCTTAATGATACCCTCACATTTTTGAATTGGGTCTCTTATCCAATTCAAACTTTCACACTCTCTCCCCATATTCATTCCACACCAACCCGCAATATTATTCGCATCTCTTATTCTGCCCTCATTCCTTTGTAACTTGAAACCCGTAACATTCCTTCATTCCCATCTCTTATTCTATCCTCACTCATTTGTTTCACTCTTCTGAAATCCCTAACCTCGGTGGAATCTGCACCCTCATTTTAGGGTTCAGGCATGTATTCTCCGCCACCTTCCAAAACAGATCCAGATAGTCATACTTTGTCTCTACCACCCGACACTAATCCGGTCAATTCCTATGTGGAGGAGACTCCTTTGGAGCAGCCTGAGAGAATCAAGCAAGATGGTCACACTTTTCATGGACTCAACAACCCCAAACGGGAACAAGTTCTGGTCTCCCTTCTTAACCATCACCGGTTAGCATCATTAAAGGCGATTACATGGTGTCGAAGTGGCCATCTGTGCTTTTTGAGAGTTCTAACTCCCAGACGCCTTCAACCTGGAAGACTGGTGAATGGTCTACTGAGGTTGCCAAAGGTGAGTCTTGTGTGTCGCTGTTGAGTCTAGGTGTGATATCTATTCTTGCATGTTTTTGGGGCGGGGTAAATACTGCTTCTTTATGTTGTATGTTGAACACTTTTTGTGGAACCATTTCGTAGGTGATTCGATCATCTCTTCGGGGAAGGGAAAATCGAACAATCGGTCGAAGAAACAGTTGCTGGAATCTCTTAGTACGGGGATATTGAAATCTCACCAACCTCCCAGTACACAACATGCTTGGGGGAAGCTTCACTCACAGAGCTCTCAGGTTTGCTATCCATTTCTAACTGTTCTCTTTAGCTATCAATTGCCAAGTTGGAATTTTGGGAGGGTACTGGATGTGCTTCTTATTGACACTGAGCTAAATGTTCAGTTGGTATGAAAAAACCAGGGCAAATTACTACCTCCACCCTAGTAGAAACTAAATTAACACTTTTTTACCATTAAATGGCACCAATTTCTGTATAAGGTTATTATGTGGGATCTAGCTAGATTTGTTGTTACTTACAATTTCAAAATAAAAAAGTTTTCATGGTACTTTTTTAAATCATGGAGTGGTTTTCATTTCCACTGGAAAGCATGCTTATGTGTAAAATTAGTTTCGAACAGTCCTTGTGAATCGATATCTGTTCCTGCATTAAGGTTTCTCTTTGTCTTCATTTAACAGTGATTGATAAAAGAGAGGTTTTGTTACTTCTTAACATAAGATCATACTTTTTAGCATCTTCATCATAACAATGCATCTGGTTTGGAGCTTTTTCTGCCTGTCAGCTTATTAGTATCCCATGATGAGCAACCGACGATGGTGAATCAACAGAGGTTGTCATCAGTGTGGACGGAGGAGAAGAGAAGGCTTCTTCAAAAGGTAAACCCGAAGTTCGTACCTATGCTTCTTGGAAAATGTGGGAATGAAGCACCGACTGAGACCCGTATCAACTATTGGATTTATTTATGTCCGAGGTGTGAAAAAGAATGAGTTTGTCAAAGTATGTGTTGTAATAATAACAGTTGTGAAACTCCTGCTTAAATCGTTGTTTGTGGGTTTTTAATTCTCGTGACATTATTGGTTTGGATGCTGTAATTGTTATGTATTGTGCAATTAATGTATTTCGTAGTAGAACATTATAGTGTCGAATTGTTTTGGGAAATGTATGGTTTTATTTATTTTTAATTTGTAGGAAATGAACGGAAAAATCATCATGATGTATAGGATCTGAAGGAATAGTCGGAAATGACATGTAAGCTTCTTCAACAGTTGGGGGTTCCAGCACAGGAGACCAAACAATTAGGTACCGCAGCTTGTTACTCATGAAGCTTGTATTTTAAGTTGAAATTTTTGTTGGATGTATGACTACTTTGGTTATAAAAACCTTATATTCAATTACTTTTATGTATGATTACTTTGGGTACCTTGTATTCAATTCACTATGCCTATAAATGTGGCCATGTATGGATTCCCTTACCAGTTAATAGTTTGTGGTCATTTACGAAATCCCTTACCACTAGTGATGGTGGTCCTTGTGTAACTATAATATGTACTTCTGCTTTGGTTGGTCTTTATGTTTTGCATCAATGTTGAAGTTTGTTAACTAATGGGTATTTGTTGAATTTATGCATCTCATTCTTATGTGCCATATACTTGTGTCCATGATTCTTATATGGTTAGAGCCCAAGAAGTTTTTATGGAATACTATTAGCTTTCATTCAATATGGTTGCATTTAAACATGCTATTACAAAAATATAGTATCATGATTACATAATCTTGCCCATTTTTTTTAGAAAATCACTATAACCCAACTAATGAAAACTGAACAAAAATATAGCAGCACGTTTACATAATCTTGCCCATTTCTAGGCTGGTTGAATGTCTACTTCCTGGAGATCTTGGATCAGCCTATGAAGCCCACTCGTTGCATTTCTTTGCTGTAAATAAGCAGCACAAGTTCTTACCAATGAGTTATCCACCTCTAGGTCCATAGGCAATGCACCACTTCTAGCTAACCGTTCTTTGCTCATGTGTGGCAACTTGTATCTAATTAAACCACCACATTTCATTATCTCCACCATGCATCCTTGTAGAGTTAGGAATACACTATCGAGTGTCCTTGCATTCAATTCAAAAAATGCATGCTCAGTTGCTGAAATTAAGTCGTCAATAGTTCTTGAAGTTGTTTGGTGTTGCAAATATTGAATAGACATAAAAAAACCCAGATCCAACACATTTAGATCAGGTGAAGTAGGGGGCTGAAAATCCAGTCTGATGTCAAAATCATCTGCTCGGGCTATTTTTCTGAAATCAACATCATCATCGCAAATATGTGGTCGTGCATTGTCTTGTTGAATCTGAATGTTTGTGCTAGCAAGTAAGGGCCAATTTTGCTTGATTGCGGGAGCTAATTTTTCCAACATGTACCTCTTCGTGACCTCTTGATTTACATGTTTTTTTAGGGATTGTAATAAGTGTTCCAGCAGGACGATTCTTGCTTCTTCTTTTTTGCAGTCTCCTTTGTCACGATTGGCCAAAGGCCAATTTTACCATCAAATATTAGGTCACCATGTTCGATGTACATAGACCTCAAAATAGCACATAAAAACATAACTTTTGTAATGTATCTCTTATTTTGTACAGTCCAATGTGGCTCAATTTCTTTAGGCAAGAGATAATATCTTTCAGGAAACTTTGTAAAAAAAAAACCCACTTCTCATCAATGTGAATAATGTGATACATGTCCTTAAAACTTGTTTTCTTACTCAAAGTGTTATGCTTCAAATGACTAACACAAAATTGTAGTCTTTTCAATTGATTGACTTCTGAGATTTGTGGTTTGATTGCATTCGAGTGGCCCCTCAATTGATTTTCATGAATCCATCTGCGCATTGTTGATTTTCTTACACTCATGGCTATAGCAAATGATCTTTCTTTTGTTCTCTTCGGTAGAGGAGTGGCAAGAACCATTTCTCTGTCTATTTCAATTTATGGCCTCCCTGTTTTGCCTTTCATTTTTGTCTTTAAATCTACTTTCAGCCCTAATCTTTGTTGATTTCTCTACAGACCAGTAAACCTTGTTACTGTTCTCGTAGAAATGTTCCGCCGTGTTGCTGCCTCGATGCACTTATTCCTTGAGAGCTTACCATTTTCCTCATTTTACCCAAAGAAAACACTAATGTGGGTGCGCTCTAGCTCCGACAGCCTATGCCTCGCCGGTGGACTGAGTTCTGGTTGCTCCACACCAGTTACGTCACATGTATCCTCAACAACATCCATTATCTTAGCTTTTCAATTTCTTCACTGCAAACCTCTAGTTCAGAGTGTTTTTATATGGGATCTTTTAGTTTGTAAATGAACAGGCTTGTAGAATACCAGGTGCAATGGTATTTATAGGGGAGTGTTATCTTTTGAAAGTCTGTAGGAAATGACTGCTTTATCCCATTATTTTGAATTTCAATTTTTATTTTCCCTCTAAAATGTGTTGGATGAGCAGATTTTCCCTCCTAAACTAGGTTGAATGTGAAAATATAAAAATATATGATATAAAAAAATATTTTCAAAAATTTTAAATTTTGTATGTAATTTAAGAAATGCAGTGTATAAGGTAAGAAATAAGTGGCCTGTCCACAAGCTTATGGACATGCCGCCTGTCAGGAGACCCACTCTATTGATAATATCATGCAAATATTAAAAATGAAAATTGAACGAGCAATTTACATTTTCAAGAATAATATACTTTTATTAATTATTCATGCATACAATCAGAAAGCTTAAATTACGAATAATTAAAGCAATACATGGGAGAAATAAATCACGTTTCAATCAATAAAAAATTGATGGAGTTACGAGTAAACTTGCTACCCTTGAAACGAATGAGTCTCGTCGTGGACATCGTTCCCTAGGGTAAAACCATCGATGGTAACAATTAACACGTAGGAGTTACCTCGGATTCACGCAAGGCCCGAAAGACTATCGTCTCGACAGAGCAACAGATGGAAACTTTGAGAAAAACAGAAAGAAGACTCAAGTTTAGAATATGGAGGGGCTTGAGAAATGGTGTGAGTTTCCTGACTGACTTAGAGGCTCTATTTATACTGCTCTAAGATACCCTAATCAAGGAAACATGATATTCTGATTTTTTGCAATTAGAGAAGAATATTCTCCAATCACAAACTCACCAAATCCGAGACATTCCATGAATACTCGAATTAAATATGCTGGAAATGGAAGAAATATTTGCACAAATATTCTTCGGCGTATTAAACATGGTAAACCGCGTATTCATTTAAAACAAGATATCTCACAAAATATGAAAATATTTCGTTCTTATCTCTTAAGAATTACACACAAGCAATTCCATATATACTATGCGGTTGGGCCTTCCAGAGACTTTCACTCGGTCCATACGCATTTTGGATAGTCCAGGGAAAAATTAACTGGGCCAATTTCCACCTAATTTTTCTCTTTCAAGAGTGACATTTCAAACATCCATATCTCATTCACCCTTGATCCGTTTGAAGAGTTTAAATAGTCAGTTTTATAGTACTCGCGGAGAAGAGCCCTAAAATGACATCCATCAACCCAAAATCCGTTTGGGTCCCACTCAAAATGCAACCCAAAAGTTGACAAATCTCAACCTTTTAACCATCATTTTCCATCAATCCCCCACATGAATAGATTTTGATGTAGGAATCAGAACAGTCACGTCAAACACAGAGTTTGACTTGATGATAGATTCATTTCGACGGCATAGATGCTGCATAAGATAAGTAGGTGTTATCCTTTGAACTTTCCCATGAGAGAGTACATTTAGCCCACTGGTTAGGAAGTAGACGTGATGTCCTTGAACTTTCCCTACCGCTTGTGTGAATGACAATGCACTTCCCACAGATATCTTTCCTAGCCCTTGCGCTTTCCTCGGTTGTGTCCATTAATCAGGCCATGACACACACCTACTTCTATAAGGTTTCTAAAGAATTTTGTCCCAACAATTCCCTTTCGAAGCGGCCACACTTCTCGCTTACATAGGTGATTCTTGGAATAAGAGCAATTTCGTAAACTATTGTGCTCTTTCGAGTACGACATACTCGATGCCTTGAATTATTAAAAGCAATTTAATGCTTAACCTCCATGCACGTCACTGTTTCTTCATCGTAGGAATAAAATATGAGGTATGAAACCCCCACAGTGATCGCGATGGGTCTTTGCAGTTTAGTTGTTCCTTTGAACCTAGATCTTGGGATCTCCAGTCACATAGGTTGGGTGTCCACGTACGTAACCCACCATTTATTGGACTTAGTCCTATTTCTTTTGATAAGTTCTCAACTAACTCTCGATTCAATTTCCTCGTCAAGAAATCGATACAATCCTTTTGTCAAAGAATCACAACTCCTATCATTTTGACCCTACATAGTCAACATCGATAATTCTCACAGAGAGTAGCCGTCTAATTGGTATAGTGTCTTTGTCGCGATACACCATCATGGATATGGCTTTTCGCTACACTAATAAGAATACAAGTGCTTTGGTCATCGTAGGGTATATCTTTCCCAATTGTTTGTCCAACACAATGGACTTAGATTCCACTATGAATCTAGAGAGAACCATTTCTCTACACAACTCACAACCATATCCACGAGTCTCACACACAGCTTGTATCCAGTGATTATTTCTGGATTACTCATGTATCATCTTACTATCCATTGTAAAAAATTGTCTAATGTGCACTTTAATAAGTACTGCAGACTATCAATGACTCTTGAGTTCTCTTCTTAAGAGACACCTCACATTTACAAAAGGTAACTCACAATTTTTAGAGTCATTCCATTGAATACGACCTATCTCCAAGAGACTTAATCATCGTATCAATTTTACTATCAATGAGAAAATTTTCAATTCAAATACATAAATGAGATGGTCATTTTTTGTGTCCCTAGCGTATCCCCCTTCATCAAACTCATTGATTCAATACCATTGGCTAAACAACAATTAGTTTGGTCACATGATGGGTCGTTTAGGAGCATTGAGCTTTTCATTTTTGCTCTATTCAGATTTTTAATCTCTAAATCTCCAAATAACCATTTAGGTCCATTAGATGTACTTCTAGCTTTCACAAAGCCTTGATAGCAAATACCATCACCCCTGGACTCATTATCACGTCTAGAGAACATCCATCAAGTACACAAATATACTTACTAATTGTTCAAATCTACTAGTACTTTAGTGATTTGCACTCATGGTAGATCAATCTCGCTATTGATCACCGCTTTCCACAAACACCATTTCATGGAATTTTGTTTTCTTCGTTGGTTTATCCCTGATCCTTAATGATTTTATCTATTGACTCTTAATTCCATTTAAGATAAATCAGGATCTCTAACAGAAACTTCCACAAAATACACTTTCCATCAAGATACATTTCTAGTTTCCGTATATTATTTCATGTGAATTTCAATAAATTGATAGCACTTCAACACTGTGCATATCTAGTAAAGATACTATTTAAGTATTCCTTTTACTACATTCGCAATACGCCAACCCCCACATTAAAAATAACTTGTAGGATGAGTCTATGAGGAGTTTTATTTTCCTCCTTGGGTTATCTTATTTAAAAGATCGTCAGCCAACGTAAAGGCTCCCCCAAATCGCTTGATCATTTCTAGTGATTTCCTTCAATCACCATATGACCTTGCGAATGTTTCAACATTGTGAATCACATTCACCAAAGGATTATGTGTCTTCACATCATGGTCACAATATAACCACATATGGCTTCTATGCATCACGTAAGTGATTTCATTAATTTACAAACCCTACTTACTAAAATTCTCGTGTATTTAATAACAAATCAAACACTAGGTTCTTACCCATAAAATTTCTTTTAGGGATAGATAATTTCAACAATCAAAACACCTTCATGTATTGATATTTTATCGTGGAAGTCTCTCTTATTCCTTCAACTCCCTTGGGATTAGAGATAACTTAACTTCCTGATCTCAATTAATCATTCTTCCTCGCATGACCAATACGACAATCGATGTAGTATCAATCGATTGAGAATTCGATTAACTCTCACTAGGGCGCAGTGTGAGTTTACCAACTCCACACAATTTCATGCTCATTTTAAAGCCAAGTTTCAGTACAACTGCATTTTACTTTCAGACTACTCAAATCAAACTTGAGTGCCTTTATGCTCGAAACACATTCAAGTCCATTGCTCAACTCAAGTTCGAGTGCACTGCTTGACTTGATTTTGGGTTTACCCTTTTAGTTCGAGTTAAATTCCTCCTGACTTGATCAACTTGATTCACGTCTCTCCTGGCGACTTTTCATCTCAAGTACCTATCAAAATTCATATGGTCGTTGAATTTTTAGGTTTTCGTCTACCCCCCACGTTGGGCTGGTTTTATTAAACATCCCCACACATGTTAATTTTCTCAAAACCTCGTGTCTTGGGATTTATAGACTAAATGTCTTAGGATTCCGCATCTCAAAATTCTAAGGCTTTCCAACCAAAAATCTAGAGAATTGACCAAATGTCTTGGGATTCCCTATCTCATTGTTCTTAGATTTTTCAACCATAAATCAAGAGATTTGACCAAAAGACTCGGGATTCCCATTCTTGAGATTCTTAGTTTTCTCAACCAAATTCTTGAGATTTTCCCCTCAATTCTTTGATTACAAGTAATCGGAGTTTTTAGCATGGCCATGATAACTCATGCTTTAGGGTTTATACCATGGTTCACTAGAACCAATACCCTAAACATAGTCGTAAACTAATGTTTTCACGTTCACATTTATCAGGTCATATAAAATAACCAGAATATGTCGAACTTCGAGCCCATATGCTCTATCCGTGCAATCTAACAATTGTCACTCGTGAGCCATATGCTCATAAACGATCAATCAAGATAGCCAATTATCATAACAAGCCTTCTCAAATATTTCATTGCATCAAAAGGAACTTTCCCAAACAATTAATATAATCATAGCATATAAAAGCATAACACAATTTTAGACACAACATAGATCTAATTTTTTTTGTATATGCAGCTAAATCAAGTCCCTAAATGAACGAGAATACATCATGGATCAAATAACCCAATGTCACATACTTTATTCATGCACAAACACTCTTGCCGAGAGATGTCATGTTTAAGTGCAAATGAAGTTTACCATTTTATCGCATGCGATTCTTAGACCAAGCATATAAAAGTCATGAATCACTAGCAGCACATTCTCACATAAATATGGTTTAAATCTTTAACTAACATGAGCAGCCCACACAACCAAATTATTATACCATGCAAAATAGGTATTTCTACCTTTGATCAAGTATTTAAGCAAATACTCTAACATTTCAAGGGCTTAGGAAATTGAACATGTCTCATAATTTCCAAACATATGTACTGCTTTCATGTAATTGAATAATAATGTCTGATCTCATATTCTAAACTCATGCCATTTTTTTCTAAATTTAATCCAATCTTTCATGCAAAGAATCAAATATAATTTCTTACAATATCAACATTTAATCTCATAAGCATGAATATCACGGAATTAGCATATTTCCATAATTACGCCATGTAATTTAACATACATGCTCAACTCATTTTTCCACATAATTAAGGGATTAATATAACCAAATCCATTCACTGTCAAATTCGATGCACATATTATTCACATAACTCTCTTTGTAACAAAATCACGTTCAAGTCCAGATTCACACAAATGGTTATCAAATATACTCCAAGCAATATATGTATATATAGCATATGTCATGATTCATTTTAATTAATGTGTATATGTACCATAGTTTGCAAAATCATGGTTACAACTCTTGACTCTTTGATGTTGTCAAGCACATCATGTTGTATCTCCATGCCAAGTTTTTCTTCCAACAGATACAACCGTGTATACTTGGATTCACCAATGTGTACATACAAAAAATCATTCATCGTTAAATATACGTACACATCTCATATTGTATAATATTTTTAAATTACTATACATAACAAATTGCTCGAGCTGATGTACACAACCGAAACCAGTTCAAAATTTTCACACATATGCAATTTCAAACAAGATTCCTTTCAGAGCATACCTTTTCGAGTAAAATAGCATGCATTCTTATCAAACTACAACATACAATTTTTATTATACTACATGCAGTTCGAACAAATTAAACATGCAGTCAGTAATTTCAAAGAGGCATGCGAATTTCCATGCATATCAGATCAAGCATGCAAACAAGAAATTCATTTTTGACAATTTTTGAAGAAAGCATTCAGTTTTTGGCATGCAATTCAATTTTTTCAATTAATACATGTTCGAATCACATAAGGCATATGACATTTACCTTTCCTCATGCAAACCACTTTCGGAATTAATCCAAATTGATGTAATTCCGTAGCATAATATAACAAAAGTAGTGCTTGCATATTTTTAATCAATATACCTCAACAAAATATCATTTGTTTCAAGACGGTTGGATATATATTGATAATATCATGCAAAAATTAAATAATAAAAATTGAACGAGCAATTTACATATGCAAGAATAATATGCTTTTATTATTTATTCAGGCATACAATCATAAAGCTTAAATTACGAATAGTTAAAGAAATGCATGGGAGAAATAAATCACGTTTTAGTCAATAACAAATTGATGGAGTCACGAGTAAACTCACTGCCCTTGAAACGAATAAGTCCCATCGTGGACATCGTTCCCTAGGGTAAAACCGTCAAAGGTAACAATTAACACGTAAGAGTTACATCGGATTCACACAAGGCCCGAAGTACTATCAACTCGACAGAGCAATAGATGAAAACTTTGAGAAAGACAGAAAGAAGGCTCAAGTTTAGAATATGGAGGAGCTTGAGAAAATGGTGCGAGTTTCCTGACTGACTTAGAGGCTCTATTTATACTTTTCTAAGAGACCCTAATCAAGGAAACATGATATTCTAATTTTCTGTAGTTAGAGAAGAATATTCTTCAATCACCAACTCACCAAATCCGAGATATTCCATGAATACTCGAATTAAATTTGCTGGAAATGGAAGAAATATTTACACAAATATTCTCCAACGTATTAAACATGGTAAACCGCGTATACAAAACATGAAAATATTTCGTTCTTATCTCTTAAGAATTGCACATAAGCAATTCCATATATACTACGCAGTTGGGCCTTCTAGAGACTTCCACTCAGTCCATACGTTTTTTGGACTGTCCAGAGAAAAATTAACTGGGCCAATTTCCGTTTAATTTTTCTATTTCAAGAGTGACATTTCAAACATCCATATCTCATTCACCCTTAAACCGTTTTGAGAGTTTAAATAGTAGATATAGTACTCGCGGAAGAGAACCCAAAAATGACATCAATCAACCCAAAATTTGTTAGGGTCCCACTCAAAACGCAGCCTAAGAGTTGACGAATTTCAAAATTTTAACCATCATTTTCCAACACAAGGGTCTGGGCTACGGAGGTTCACAAGAAGAGGCCTAACAGTGCAGAAATATGTACAAAAACATCGTTGGTGTTTCATTCGCATTCCGTTCACAGTTCAAAACAAAAGGATGCAAAACACTACGATTACACTATGTATTGAGTGGACATCATATTCATCAAAACATCAACAAACATGCACAAATTCAAGAACAAGATTAGTAAACTAGACAAAGGCATAGCACAACAAAAGATTTATAGTCCATTCCCGGGCATATCTCATAATTTATTACCAAGGCAAGTTTTTCCCAATCACCTCTTCATCCACAGTCTAGTCCATGCATCTTTCCTCCTCAGTCCAGTTCTGCCCTATGACCTCTTCTTCACCACCCCATTCCAAGCATCTCCCATCCTCCAAAACCACTTCCTGTTTGCAAGACGGCGCTGCATAGGATAATCTATGCCTGATTCCATCTTGCAACCATTTTTTTCTTCAATGCTCAACTCCTTCTCGAAAGGCAGAGCCATCACGTTCTTCGACCTCTAGATTCCATTCAAAGATATGCTATCACTAACCCGCTTCAAAAAACACTTTCCCATTCTAAACCAGTGTGCAGGCTTCGCAATGAAGGGTCGGTGAAAACACCTGAAGCGGCTGCGATTAATCCTTCTCATCATGCAATACAGAAAACAAGCCTTAAGGAGTTGTGAATTGATGGATAATCTAAATTGATTTACAAAGAAAACTTACGACCTTCCACATACCCTTGTTTAGGAAGATGTGAAGGCAGGAAAGCACACATCAAGGCAAGTCGAATCTTCATCATTAGCATGTCAGTTTTGTTTGCGATTCCGATTAAGCAACCTTCCGCTTTCCTTCCTTCCTGCCGATTCTCCTTTTACGCTCATCTTGGATCTCTTAAAATAGATGTAAAACGGCGCCAGCAAAATTTTAAGGGGAAGATGGAAAAATGCGGAGGGGTGTTGAGAGAAGATGAGGCGTCCCAAATTAATGCGAGAAAGGGATGAGTAAAGCTGAGGAGAAAGGAGTTAGATGTTGAAAGATAGCCTCGGTTTGTGAAACGCATGATTTACATGCTTAAACTTATGCTCATACCTTATCCCCTTGTGCGTGCCATGGACCAACCATGTGCTGCCAGGGGGGGTTGGGGATGTCGACGACACTAAGGGTTGCTTTAAGAGTGTCCGTGTCACTAGGTCCAGACTGCAACATGCAAATACTAATCTCATTTATTTATATTTTTCTGCAATTTAATTTGTACTTCCTCTATTTCACTAAGAGTGACACACTAGATTTAGACTCTTACATTAATTTGAAGAAAATTAGTAGTTTAAATTGAATGTAGAAAGTAAAAAGTAGAATGAGTGAATAAGATTGAAGAAATCTTGCCAAAAATAGAAAGTGTGTCATTTTAAAAAATTCCCAATAAAATAAGCGTGTCACTCTTAGTGCAAGAGTGAGTACTTGTTGTGTCACATTTCATTTAATCCAAATTTGTACTTCTGGAGTAAAAAATTTGGATAGATTTTGACAACATACGGAGCATAACTCACTCGGTCAAAGTTGAAACAGTTACTAGCTAGCCCTATTTTCTTACTTCCTCAATCTCAGAATAAATTGCATACTTTTCATTTTTGGATATTCCTAATTAAATTATAATGGCTCAGAAAATTCCATTTTCAACCAAGTTAACTGAATGTGAAAAGACTAAAATTCCCCTGGAAGTTGGCAAAATTACATGGGTTAAGGCTGATTAATTAATGGTTAGGATGTGTGTCGAGGCATGCCTTTGTATTTTGAAAAGTTGTCAGATTAATCACATGCGTAACTTTTGATTTTCCCTATCTCCATTATTGTTTCCCAACACTCTCCTTTACTCTTCCATTTCTCTTTTTTCCTTCTTCAAACTCACAGCTCCCCTCTCTCTCAACTCTCTGAAACATAGAAAACCCTAGCAATCCTTATTAGTTTCCAAACTAGGGTTTTCTTCAGTTGTTTTAGATTTTTCAAAATTAACATGATCTGAGATCTGTTAATATTTGTCACAGCATTTTGAGTCTCGGTCTGTGCTGTGCTCGCTCATTTGTTGGTTTTGAACTCATTCTGTTGGTTTTTGAGTTCTGGGTTCTGGATTCGTTGTGTTTTATATGTTGAAAATGATGAAATATACATGTTCTTGAGTTTTGTTGAAGAAAAATGGTTGCATGTGAAGATTTCAAGAGTTTTAGAACTTTTTGACATGAATTGCTTGTTTATTTTGTGATTACTATTGAATTTGTTGAGTCTTTAGGGTCGATCTTTAACTGAAATACCCCTATCAGTGGTGTTTTTGCTGTTTTGGGTTTTTTGAGTCCATGCTTTCTTGTGTTTTTGAGTTTTTTTGACAAGAAGAGGATGTCAATTTTGTGACTATTGGCATATTTGCTAAACATTGTTGTCAGATTTGTGACCTAAATACCCCTGCCCGTGGTGTTCTTTCTATATTGAATTTTTGAAATTCTAGATTTTACTCTATTAGGGTTTCCAATGATATTTTGGACCTCTTTTTAAAACACATATGATATTAAATATGTTTGCATGCGATGTATATTTGGTTGTTTGATTCTTTCAGATGCTCAATCATGATATAGTTATGAAATGCATGCTTCTTCCTGTTCTTCCTATTATGAGCTTTTTAATTCTAATGTGGTATTCGATTAGGGTTTTTTGAAAACTTTCTATGCTCATTCATGTTCATATGTGATGTGTTAAGTCCTCGTATATTGTTGTTCTTGATTTTCTGAGAGTTTAGCCGTGTTTAACTTTCCCCTTACTAATACTGTTTTGTTTCTCCCGTGTGCTTGTATGCATCTGAAACCCTAGTCTCACTCATTGTCATAAAGTACTAATTTTTTCCCGTGTTATTCTTTGCATCTAAAACCCAATCTCCACCCATTGTGTCTACCCTTACTTGATGGATTATAGTGATAGGGTCATAACTGGGCAGGGTAAGTCTGCCCCTTGCCAATCCTTGAGTGAATCCGAGTATGACTCTCAGTTTGAGGCAAGTATTGATCCCACATTATTTACTGGGCTTGATGATATTGAGTCACAAATGAAGGGTAGTAAAGTTATCCCACCCTAGTACCCTGTCCTTGATGCTATTCATTTGAATCTTGGGATACCCATGTGGTTACACATTTTAGCCCTGTACCTGAAGCTGTCCTCTATCACTCAGATTCAGATCCTGATTCAGATAAAATACAACCCCCCCGATCCACATGAATCACATCCCCTTGATTCTGATGAAACCCAACCCTCTGATTCTAATGAATCTGATTCTGAATCCTGGTGTGATCTACATATTTCAGTGTACTTCAAGGTTAATGAATTCCCTAAGCATGGTGAGCCCAGTTTCTGAGAAACGGGGGCTTGTCTATATCCTGGTAACTGAACTGGATATGTTCGTCGTAGTGATTCTGGTGCTGGAAAATAGTTTTATTACTTACATGTTTGTAATAAATGATCCCTTTCAATTCTATTGTAGCTTTGTAATTTAATATTATTGAGTACTTACTAACAGTTTACCTCTTACTGCAGGTTTTCTTTTTACAGCAGCTACTTGGTGCTGTGTTTGTCTGTGATATCTTGTGTGCTACTTGTCTATGATAGCCTGTGTGCTACTTTTTTTTATTCTGGGTAGTTGAATCTGTGGGTTGTTTATGATCAAATGTGCAATCACTCAGTTTTTTACTCAGATTCAGTTGAAACCTGGGTCGATGTTCCCCATTTTTCATCTGAATCTGATGCTGAACCTGAGTCAGACAACGCATGTTTCATATCAGGGGCAATAATGGAGCAGTAAAACTTATGCATGTGTATGTGTTTGTGGTTCTTATATGCAGCCACACAGTGTTGTTTCCCAAACTGCCTGACCTTGGCTGGGCATATATTACCTAAATTTTATATGAGATATCTCAGCTTCTGAAATTTTTTGTGGTGGCATGTATATGTGCTGGTTGAACCCATGATTAATGATGTAGCTGTGATGAATGATTAAAACATGCACCCATGCCTATCAGCCTTGAAACTGACTTGATCTTGGCGGGGCATGATGTGATTGAACCCAACTCTAAAATTATTTTCCTACTTGACCCTATATTAGTTGTTGGCCACCAATGATGATATTTTTTGTTCACACTTAGGCAGCAACCGTGTTTGTTAAAAACACGTGGATGGCATCCTTGTAGTGTTTGTAGCTTCGAAATGACTGTGTGTTTCATACCATCCATTGCATTCTGGTTAATGTTTGTTTGCCTCAGTTCTGAAACCTAAATTTTAAAAACACAGTTTTTCAAATGCATACAGAAGGGAGTTTAGCCCTCCTATCTTTTACAAGGTTGACCTATAAACATACTTTTACCAAAACTAACTGGTATGTTTACCCTAGACCTGAATCTAGAAGCACAACCTTACAAAAGTACATATCCCTTGCACATCTAAACTAGTTCCATACTGATCAGTAGGTCTTGAATGTGCATTATTCTCCCAATAGCCACCATGTGTTCCGAACAACCCCTTACTAGCTCAAGTTCCACAATTAAATTGTGGGGCAGCATACCAAGCCTTCTTAGCCTGTCTTTTCCTATATGTTGCCATTTAAACTCATTCCCACCTCTGTATTTCATGATTTCAACCATGACACATTGTAGACTTAGAAAAATCCTGTCAATAGGTCTAGGATCATATCTATGAAATGCATCATACACAGCCTCCAGTAACTCATCTAGGTTTTGACTAGGGTTTTGCTGCTGTAAACTTTAAATTGAGGCAAAAAACCCCAAATTCATAATGCTTAAATTGGGTGATTTTGATGGTTGGCACACTAACTGTATATTAAACCCATCTGAGGTGGCTGCAGCTAGAAATTTAGGGTCATTTGCAAATATATAGGAATGGGCGTTATCTTGTTATATGAAAATGTTTTTGCTTGCCCAAACAGGCCATTTTGTCTTGATTGCTGGTATGAGCTCTTGAATCAGCTTGTGTCTTATGATATATCTAATTATGGATGA
Source organism: Rubia yunnanensis (assembly GCA_037428765.1). Lineage (NCBI taxonomy): Eukaryota > Viridiplantae > Streptophyta > Magnoliopsida > Gentianales > Rubiaceae > Rubia > Rubia yunnanensis. The sequence continues at coordinate 19,511,357 of CM075068.1, read as the reverse complement.
TATAGGTGTGAGCATCATGGTTCCTCTAGGTCTATTTACAATCGTGTACTTGGCTGCTACATGATCCACGTATGGAAACACCCCTATTTTCCCATCAAACATTACATTACCCTCTAAGTCAAGTAATGGTCTACAGACAACACATAAAAATATTTTTGGAATGTAATGCTTGCTTTAAGTGATTCTATAGGGTTCATATTCATTGGGACCTAGAATATACCTTGTTGTTTCCTCTGTCTAGTAGAACCACTTTTCATTGATGTGTTTGACATTTTCCATAGGCTTGAACTGTATGTTGCACTCCAGTTTACTTAGGCACCATTCTATCCTTGATTCTTTGCATGCCAATGTTAGTTGTGGATGTATTGCATTAGTGTGGCTTCTGATCTCCTTGCTTGCTATAGCTCTTTGTATGGTGCTTTATCCAACATGCATTTGTGTTGCTGTGCTCCGATAGGTTCGCTGGTACCTTAGTAGCATTGCCATTAAGGCATCCAGGTCGATCAGTTTCTTGTTTCTGCCACACCGCCCATGTCTTTTTGATCGAGCATTCACACCTTCTCCATTTTGAGGTTGCTGCTTCACCCTCGCCCAGATTGCATAGATGGTTCGCACTAAACATGCCCATCTATGTGCTGCCTCGATTCTCTGTTGTCGCTCAATCTGCCCATTCATGATATTTTGAAGTAGAAAATTGGCTATGTCATGCCTCTGAATATCTGTTAGGTTTTCCCCAACCATCACAGCATTGCTCGATGATGAATAAAAACTGAAGGAGGGAATATGGTTTTTGTATCTGGAACTGGCCAAAAATTTTCTGAGAGCTTTTCTTTGGATTTTGTTTGATTTGTTTGGGTGCTGTAATAAATTTCCCTATTTATAGATGTAAGGGTGAATTTTCAACTTCATGAACAGTAGCTGCAATTGGCTCCAAAAGTGAAATTTTGGAGCCAAAAGTTAGAAAAGGGGAGGGAATTTTTACTGTTTCCGTCAGGGATAATCAGCAATTAAACCCATTGTGTACAGTAATTTTTCTGTTCCATCAGAGGACAAGTTTCAACTTTTCATATTGAAAAGCTGGCCATTTTTTAATGCTCAATTTTGTAGCCAAGTTTCTCTTTCATGCAATTTATTTTGGGATGGAGGGAGTATGGCAAATTTTGTTATGTGTGCATTCTACGTTGATAAAGTGTATTCCCTCCGTCCCAACAATAATGACATGTTTTTTCACGGTCTTCAATGATCATATTTGACCGTTAATATCTCTAGATACATATAGCAATTTTGCATAATAAATACTCCGTAGATATTTAGAAAATATATGTTAAGATAATTTCAACAATATCTCACATAATATATTTATTATATGTATATTAATTTATATTTATGGTCAAAGTTGACCAAATTTAATTTTGAAAGAGTAAATATACCATTACTGGTTGGACAGATGGAGTATGAAAAAGGATGGCTTAAACTCTAAAAAAACACTCCATCTGTCCCATTGTAAGATTCGTATTACCTTTTTATATGAGTATTTATGGAGATCATGAGTATTTGCAGTCAAACATATTTCTTGGAGATCGTGAAAAAGATTATGTGCGAATATTCCTGGGACAGAGGAGCAACATATTTCAGTTTAATAAATATATAATCACCTTTCACACTTATTATATTCCCTCCTTCCAAAGATTGATGGCACAAATATTTTTTTGCAATTTTCAATGATCATGTTAGATCATTAATATCTCTAGCTACATATAATATTTGCGCATAAAAATTGACATTTAGAAAATAGATATTGAGATGAATCTAACAATATCTCAATATCTAATTTTTTTTTACTAAAACTTTTAACTAAAGAATGAGTGAGATCTTGTTAGATGGATGATTGAGATTTGATGTATAAATTGATGTACAAATAAGGATGTCTAAAGAACCCTTCTCTTTTAACAAGTTATGATTAATTATGCTATGTAGCAAAGAATTAAAATAGTAACATATTATAATATTAGTATGTTAATTTTAGATAACTTGGGTTTAAGTTGGTCAAAATGACTCCAATATCCCCAATTGATGCCACCACCATACCAAATCACATAAAGCAAACAAATTTTATTATATGGTGCTTGAGATCAATGGTCAAAATTTATTAAATTTAACTTTAAAAAAAAAGTAGAGTGACCATTCTCAGAAGAACTATTTCCAAGGGCAGAAGACTTTAATATAATATATCTGATGGGATAATTATTTTTCAGCTAAGGCATGGGCAGTGGTGGTCTCTTAAAATTAAAAGACCGTTCTAGAGATCGAAAATCACCGCAGTGGTGGTCTCTAAAGTGGTCTCTTAACAAGAGACCACTTAAAAGTCTCTTGCTAAGGCCATGGGCAGTGGTAGAGACCACTATCGGTCTCTTACCAATTAAATATATTATTTTTCTCCCTCTCTCTTCCACCTCAGCTTAAGAGACCACTTAAGAGACAACCCTTTTTTTCTCCACAATGGTTAAGAGACCACTGTACACTATTCATGGAACTCACTTGATTTTCTCTATCCTACTCATTAATTTGGCCATTACATATTATTTTAAATAAATTTGTCCACCAAAAATAAGTTTAAATATTTAAATTTAAATTCGTTTTTAAATTTAATTTCGTTTTCAAATTTAATTTCGTTTTCAAATTTAAATTTAAATTCATTTTTAATTCGTTTTTAAATTTAAATTCGTTTTAAAATTTAAATTTAAATTCGTTTTAAAATTTAAATTTAAATTCGTTTTAAAATTTAAATTCTTTTTTAAATTTAAATTCGTTTCCATATTATTTTAATATAATGTTTAAATATTTAAATTTAAATTCGTTTTTTAAAAATATGTTAAATAATTTGTTTTTCTCGTTCTTGTCAATACGATGCTTCAGCGTAAAAAATAAAATGAATTTCAATTTTTTTTGAAGAAACTATTAAAACGAAATTAAATAAATAAATACTACGAGAATTCATTTTTTCTATAAAATAATATGGAAAAGATAAAAAGTGCGTGAAACCAATTATAACAACTATAAAAATAACTTTAAATACTGAATAAAATGTTGATCTACTCCAACCCAATATTACAATTTAAAAATCAAAATATTGGCCTAATCCGACCAATTATTAATAATAGGAAAGAAATAAATATTGATCTAGTCTGACCAAAAAATAAATATTACAATTAATTTCCACCGTAGACTACCCCAATTAATTTATCTCGTAGTTCTTCCTCTGCTGCGGACAACTCTCCCTTTTGAATCAAACTATCAAGGAGTTTAGTGTTAGCTATCAGTTTATCCCGCTCTGATTGTTTTTCAACGAACTCCCGCTGTGATATGTTGTACTCCATTCTAGCTCTTTCACTCTCCGCAAGTATTTCAACCTTTTTTGTAGCTGCTTCAATTGCGGCCGCACACTGCATTCTAGCGGATTCTTTTTCATCATTTGTTGTTCTTGCCCTGGCCTTTCCTTTGCCCCTTGCCTTGCATTTAGCGGCTTTCACACCAATAGGTCTGGATGGATATTGCATAGCTTGAGGATCATCGCCACTACGGGGTGTTGATGGCACCCCACGTAGTGAATATTCTTCTCCATCGGTATCCTTTGGGCCATATTATGCTATGAATTTAGGGTTCCTTCTGCATCGTCATAACAATGGAAGAATAAAAATTGTTGCCCATCATTTTCATCTGCAAACAAGTTTAGGGTCCATGACTTTATATCTCCTTGGCTAGAGCCACTCCCGCCCCGACTGAAGTGACGCACGACTTTACTTTCACACCCCACATATTTGCCAATATCGTGAGCCATTTTTTACCACCGACACTTGCACGACTTCATTGACCGGTTGGAATTTGCATAATGATTCACATCGCGCATAATTTTAGACCAAAACACACCAGCATTTTGACCTGTACCCACCACGCAGTCGGTGGAATGCTCGAACCATGCGCCATAAAGAATTTTATCATCCTCTACACTCCATTTGTCCCGGCTACCTTTCTTCTTCGGAACCGTACTCCCATCCACTATTGCAACTTCATCATTTCCTTCACCTACATCATTTCCTAAATGAATAAATCATTTTTTCAAAGCAAAACAAATCTCAAACATATACTAATTCCAAATTATGAGAATTCATTTTAAAATACACGAACATATTAGATGATGTACTTGATTGTTCAAATGATGTACTAGATTGCATATTAAAATGCATATACTAAATGCATATAATAGCTACATATATTTTGCATGTTCAAATATACTTATATTTAAATATAACAAAGGGAATTGAAGGCAATATAAATGAATTATAAATTAGAATCTTCATAATTGAAATAAAAACATTAAAATAGGGCTTACCGTCCGTAACATCGTGACTTCCATATTGTCGCCCATCTTCACCACCAAAATTTTGACCCGGTGAACCGCGACCTCCTCGGGGTGAAAATGCTCCCGATTCGTTTATAGCATCAAGATGTGGAGCATGAAAGCTTTGACCATATAAATTATGGTACGAATTTTGCGATTGGGTGTTCGCATTTTGGAAGTGGTTCGGGTAAGGAGGGTTCATGTATGCGTTTCGTGAAGAGTGGCATTGATTTTGAAAATTCATGTATGAATGTTGAGAATTGAAATAAAAGTGGGGAGGGATGTTCGGAGAATTTTCACTAAATTCCGAATTTGGAAATGGACGATAATTCGGATTTTGCGAAAAATTTTCCATATTGAAAGAATTTGGAATTACCCGATCTTTGCCTTTCGACGTTCTTCGTGGATCCATCACAAAAAAGGAATTACAATATAGAGGATGAATTTGTGAGGTAAGAGAATTTGAATTGGAAGTAGTGTGGTGAAATGAGTTGAAATGCTCCATATTTATAGGCAAAAAAAGTGGGAGAATGAAATATAAAAATAGAAATAGAAATTATAAAAAAATAAAAAAGTTTTAAAAAATTCGGCTGGGACACATGTCGCCACCAGAATGGGACACGTGTCCCATTAAAAAAAAAATAGCCATTTTTTCCAGCCGTTGGGGACACGTGTCGACCTCTTATTCGGCCACGCGTCCCCCAACTTTCAAGTTCATATTCCCACTCAAAAATTACGGTTGCGGACACGTGGCCCAATCCATGGGCGACACGTGTCCGCAAACAAAAAATAAAAAAAAAAGCTGCAGTAGACTGGGACACGTGGCCCACTCAGGGGGCGCCACGTGTCCCACTATGGCAAAAAAAAGGCTTGCGCAGCAAGCCCATGTGCGCAGCCGCACATTTTTGACTCACTCGGCCTCTTGACCGGGCTCTTACCAAGAGTCCGGTGAGTGGTCTCTTAACAAGAGACCACTCAAGAAACCACCATTGTGGTGGTTTTCGGTCTCTTAAGCGATCTTTTAATTTTAAGAGACCACCACTGCCCATACCCTAAGAGACCGGACGTGGCCCAAGCAACTGACACACGCACATGGGCTTTGTGTGCGCTCATTTTTTTTGACCGCATGGGACACATGTCGCCCCCTGAGTGGGCCACGTGTCCCACTAATTTGCTAAATTTTTTTTGAAGACTAAATTATTTTTTTGGTCCCCTACAAAGTATCTTTTACTATCTTTTGGTCCCCAGTTGCAAAACAACCCTTAAATGGTACCCTACAAATTCAAAACATTGTTTTTGGTCCCCAAACCCAGTTTTCGACAAGATTTCTGGTTTTCAGGCCCACGTGCTGGTCACGTGCCATTTTTTCCGACATGGTAAGGGGTAATTTGGTAATTTCACATATTTTATCTAAATTAAAAATATTACTGAAAGACTAAATTATTTTTTTGATCCCCTACAAAGTATCCTTTACTATCTTTTGGTCCCCAGTTGCAAAACAACACTTAGATGGTACCCTACAAATTCAAAACATTATTTTTGGTCCCCAAACCCAGTTTCAGCAAGATTCTGGTTTTCAGGCCCACGTGCCAGTTACGTGCCATTTTTTCCGGCATGGTAAGGGGTAATTTGGTAATTTCACATATTTTCTCTAAATTAAAAACATTTGTGAAAAATGATTTTCTCTAAAGTGGGTTTACTCCGCCACCGCACTTCACCCTGACCAAGCCTTTCGCTGGACAAGCCGACGCTAAGGAGAGTTCGACGCCACCTTAGAAGCTAACGCCACCGCTTCTAAGGTGGCATCGAACTCTCCCCGGCGTCGGCTTGTCCAGCGGAGGCGAGCAGCGGAGGGCTTGGTCAGGGCACAGTGCGGCGGCGGAGTAAACCCAATTTAGAGAAAATCATTTTTCACAAATGTTTTTAATTTAGAGAAAATCTGTGAAATTACCAAATTACCCCTTACCATACCGAAAAAAATTGCACGTGACTGGCACGTGGGACTGAAAACTAGAAATCTTGCAGGAAACTGGGTTTGGGGACCAAAAACAATGTTTTGAATTTGTAGGGTACCATCTAAGTGTTGTTTTGCAACTGGGGACCAAAAGATAGTAAAAGATACTTTGTAGGGGACCAAAAAAACAATTTAGTCTTTCAGTAATATTTTTAATTTAGATAAAATATGTGAAATTACCAAATTACCCCTTACCATGCTGGAAAAAATGGCACGTGACCGGCACGTGGGCCTGAAAACCAGAAATCTTGGCGGAAATTGGGTTTGGAGACCAAAAATAATGTTTTGAATTTGTAGAGTACTAGGGTTGTTTTGCAACTGGGAACCAAAAGATAGTAAAAGATACTTTGTAGGGGACCAAAAAAATAATTTAGTCTTTTTTGAATTTTGAATGGGACACGTGTCCCATTCTCGTGGCGACAAGTGTCCCTGCCGTATTTTTTAATTTTTTTAAAAAAATTTCAGAATTTTAAATTTATTTTTTATTCCATGATCCTCCAATTTTTGCATATAAATATAGATGATTTTAACTCATTTCATCACACTACTTTTTAATTCCAATACTTTCACCTCACTAATTTTTTACACCGAAGCATGATATTGACAAGAACGAGAAAAATAAATTATTTAACGTATTTTGAAAAAAAATAAAATTATATTTTAAATGTTAAAACATATTATTAAATTTCACATTCAACTTATTTTGGATGAACAAATTTATTTTAAATAAAATTTAATGGTTAAATTAATGAATAGGATAGAGAAAATCAAGTGGATTCCATGAATAGTATATAGTGATCTCTTAACCATTGTGGAGAAAAAAATGGTTGTCTCTTAAGTGATCTCTTAAGCTGAGATGGAAGAGAAAAAGAGAAAAAAATAATATATTTAATTGATAAGACACCTACCACTGCCCATAGCCTAAACCTCATCGGCAAAGTTTCAAGTAACTTTGAGATAAATTCATGCTACAAAATTAAGGGGTCCATCGGTGAGTTTCTCAAAGTTGCTACAGTTCATGGAGAACTGCTAACCAACCTTTGCTAAGCCGGCAACCAATGGTCCTATGCTCTTATTTTTCTCTTTCTTCCCCTATATTTATGACCCAAATCATCTCCCTCCTCTACACATCTTCTCCTTGACGTGTGGATCTGGAAAACGTCAGCACACGTACTCTTTTTCTCCTTCTCCCCCTATATTGATGACCCAAATCATCTCCCTCCTCTGCACATCTTCTCCTTGACGTGTGGATCTGAAAAACGTCCGCCTCCTCCCTGCTTCCAAAATTCATCTGCAAAACATTCCTATCCTTCTCTTCTGCTTCCAAAAAAATTTACCCCATAAAACCTCCATCATTACGCCCGAAGCCGAGCCTCCATCATTACGCTCGAATGGCTAGTACTACCGTTTGACGTGTGGATCTGAAAAACGTCCGCCTCCTCCCTGCTTCCAAAATTCATCTGCAAAACATTCCTATCCTTCTCTTCTGCTTCCAAAAAAATTTACCCCATAAAACCTCCATCATTACGCCCGAAGCCGAGCCTCCATCATTACGCTCGAATGGCTAGTACTACCGTTTGACGTGTGGATCTGAAAAACGTCCGCCTCCTCTCTGCTTCCAAAATTCATCTGCAAAACATTCCTATCCTTCTCTTCTGCTTCCAAAAAAATTTACCCCATAAAACCTCCATCATTACGCCCGAAGCCGAGCCTCCCCACACTTCCCCTTCCAAACCCTTGCCCCTTCAGAACCATCTCCCCTTCCAAACCCTTGCACTGCAAAGCCTCGTTCCGAGCTGCATTCCAAGCAGCTGCATTTTGGTCAAAATGCAGCTCGGAATGTAGTTGGAACGTGGCTCGGAATGCAGCTCAGAATGCAAATCTAGGTAAAATTTGAGTCCCTTAATGTATGTCGATCAAATGTGTGTTACTGATTTGCAAAGAAAAAGTGAAATTTGATCTGTTTAAATTTGATCTATTTAAACTTTATCTGTTTAAATTTGATCTATTTAAACTTTATCTGCTGGAATTAATGTAGTAGTGGAGTAACTGGAGACTTAGAAGGTTTACTCGATATTAGAGAACGGGAGTTAGTTTCAAGGTTGACATTAGATGAATTTAGACTTAACACCTTCTAAGGTTGTTAGTTTCAACTTTCAAGTAATGGGAGAAACATTTTTCCAGAGGTAATGACGTATGTCGGATGGTTCTTGATAAAGATATAGTTGATTTAGAGAGCCAGTGATTGGAGATGATCGCGGTGCCGATGGAGGAAAAAATTCTTATACTATGGCTACATTAGCCGACAGTGGATGCAAATATGGAGAACGTATTTGCTAAATGCGTTCTCTATGTTTTTTTTTTCATTTTTTTAAAATTTTAAAAAATATGAGGATGCATTTGGCAAATATGTCTTCTGTATTTCAGGTATTTTTTTATGTCTTGATGGCAAATTTTTGTTTTATTAGCACTGAATGCGAGTAGTCCTCGAATTTTGATTTTTTTAAGCACGGAACACAAGGACGCATTCAGTCCAACCCCTTTTAAACCCAGAAATGGGAAAAAACTTCCCAGAAAAGGAAAACCCATTGTTTTCTTCGTCCGCTAATTTCCTCCATCCTCGCCGCCATGCTCAGGCCGCCTTCGTCGTCTTCCGCGTGCGCACGCCGTGTGTCTCCCTCCCAGCCTTCGTTTTTTGCCATTGTCATCGCCGAGAAAATTTCTCTCCAATTCTTCTTTGGTATTTTTTTGCTCTTTTGTTGGATCCGGTCATTTCCTTCCATTCTTTTTGTTCAAAATGTTGTTTGGTTTGTAGCTGAAGACACCGGCTGGTCGGGAGTGGTCGATTTGCTGCTCCCGTACTCGAGCATTTGACGCACGCGTTGCTGCAAGCTCTGCGCGTGGACTCACGCGCCGTCAGCCTACCCGCCCATGGGAGTCATGCACGTCCAGAAACTCTGGGAGCCTCTCCGCCACTGCTTTTGTTAAAGGTACCTTAAAAAATCTTGATCATATGAATGTGTTGAATGATTATGTGTGATTTGAATGATTATGTGTGGTTGGAATGGTTTTGTGTGGTTTGATTATATGAATGAGTTGAATGAGGATGTGTGAGTATGGTTGAATTGATTATGTGTTATTTGTTGACAAGTTTTTTTTTCATCGGACTAACAATTTAAGTTGAAATGTTGTATGTCAATTAATTAGAAAATCGATAATAGTGTATGATTTGGTTGCTCGATGATAATGGAACAGTGTATGGTTTAGGGTTTGAGGAGTTGAATATCAGTTGTTGAATAATACCGCCTTTTTGGATATTGAATTATATGTTCTATATTTGTATAATGCAGTTGTACGATGTTTTTGGCGGTGTACTTGTTCAAAGGGGGGGGGGTTACATTAAGTTTGATTTGATTGTGGGTGTGTATTATGATCCTCACATACCTAAGAAAAACGTGACTCTCGGATGGAGGTTAAGCCACTCTGAGTTAGTTGGTTTAATTTTTAGAAGGCTTGGCATTTCAAGTGAGGGGTTTCTGTTGAAAATCTATTATTGTTGTCCTGAATTGATTGGTTCGTCTATATTCTACCGATGTTATAATGTGGAAGATGATGAGTCTACTGTGACCTTCTTCAACATTGTTGATCGAGTGTCATTGTACTCAGTTGATCTATACATTAATATCGAGAAGATGTCAAACACCATTGGCTTGTGCAGGTGATGTTAGTTCAGGCACGTTCATGTCGTTGAGCAATATTCAGAACTATTCACCTTTGTCAACCTTACCACCCCTTGTACATTGCCAAGATTTTGGAGAATCTTTTGTCATTAGTGAGTTGAGCTAACCCAGTGCATTTGTCCATGTAGATTGCACTCAGCCCTCCACAAGTGCTGGCATATATGGTGTGCATCATGAGGAGCTGAATGTCTTCGATGATGATTATGTGGGTGAAATTGGCAAGCATGTTGTTAGCCATGGTGAACATGTTGGTAGCGATTATGAAGGTGAGGAAAGAGAACTTGAAGAAAAAGTAAAGATGATCGTTCCTTATCAACTGATTCGAATCCAGGGGATGATGATGAACAAGTGGTGTGCACGAACAATGTAGCCACGGTTTTCCATCTTATGACGAATCCTAATATGGAGGCTTACTTTAGGGATTATGGGGTCCCTGATGAGGATGACTATGATAACTAATTGGGGTGAAAGACTTCCTAATTATGCTTAAGCAACTGGTGAAGTTGCATTGGGTATGCAATTTCGGAGTAAGCCAGAATTGGTATAAGCTGTTTCCAGGTAGAGTTTGATGATGAACAGGGAACACCGGGTTGTGGAGAGTATGTCACGTACAGGGTATGTGAAATGTAAGGACATTGTTGAATGAAGTGGTAATTGTCAATGGATTGTTAGAGCCAGCAAGAAGGCTTCCCATGGATGTGAGAGATCACCAAATAGGCAAGTATCCATGGTTGTATTGGTGCTGGTCGATCAAATGGTAACACTAACCTAACATCGTTGATGATTGCCTGTTCAATTTGCCACCAAATTGATGCGAATCCTTCTTATACGGTGAAGGATGTCCAAGCGCATATGAACAAAGAGTTAAATGTGACCCTTTCCTACAAGAGGGCGGGATATGCTTGCCAGAAGGCTATTTATTTGGTATTCAAAACTTAGGAGAAATCCTTTGAAATGTTGCCACCGTTTATGGATGAGCCAATCAGGGCCAATCTTAGCACTGTTGTTGATTGGGCAAATGTACATGACAGAATACACGGTCATGGGTGTAGGAAATTTAAGTTTGTGTGTTGGGCATTTAGTCAGGCTATCGATGCATTTCGCCACTGCAGGCTGGTGATTAGTGTGGATGGATAGTCTGTTGTCTCTTGATGCTACTGAGGTTGATTGTCAATAGCGGGCTAGGGTTTTCATTCTACTACTGGTCGGACGAATGCACTGTTAAGCACATCCAAGCACCTGATCTCTCTGCTCTATTTGTTAGTACTGATGGACTTAGATGAAGCACATCAGTACAGTTAGGGGAGTGAGATTTTGGCACACTTGTATAGGTGCTTATGTGACGCTGCACTCCCACAAGTTGAATCCATATATGGGTAGTCTTACTATAGGTAACATTGTTGGTTAAACTTGTTAAGTTGGACATGTGTCCATAATGACCTCTTACATTACATTATATATTTATTTATTTATTGTTAGTTGTGGGTATGAGAGCGAATACCAACCATCTGTCCTGCCGGACGACTTCCAGTGACCATCACCATGAGTGCTCTTGGGTCCAGGTTCGCATTCAATTAATAAGGACACAAATTTTAAACCTTTTAAATTACTAGGAATAGCTAGTATTATTCATTCTATTCCTCACAGGTGGAGAGCCCGGTATGATTTATCACAATCACCCATGCATGTATTGAGAGTATACTGCGATCAGCCGACATCTCTCCATGACAGTCAGATATAGTGTAATTCGGATTACCTTTTTTTGAACTAATGGAAAAAAGGTTGTTTCTTTCCTAACAACACTTTTCTATTATATCAGTTTATTTGGCAGCCATACACTGAGGATGTCATGCAACAACTCCCACAGTATTGTACAACTGGTAGCAACACTTGGCTATTGTGTGTTGACTTCATTTGTTGGCAAGTCATGGAGTATCATCATGTTCATCGTGTTCTCAGGCAGTTTGGCCTTATCCAGACAATACCCACGCATTTAGTCACTAAGGATGAACACAAACTGCTTCATACTAGAGACCATCGGGGGAGGTCAGGCATGGATTGGCGTGTTGAACTGAGAAGATATCTCGATGCGTGGGAATGTCGAGCAGAGCAACAAATTAATGCCCTTGGGTCAACATATCCATATACAACCGAACGAGAATACATGGAGTGGTATTTTCGTCGGACAGTGACTCTAATTAATCAGCTAGGACTGCGTCAAACGGATACAGAAGGTTTTCATGGAGACGGAGCTACTATGAAGCATATGGTATTTCCTAAATTTCTAATAGTATCAACAAATAATACTTTAGATTTCCTCAATTTTTAATATCTAACATATTTATCAACTTTATGTAGTTGCAGGCAATGTCCGAGATGTGCCTTATGTCAGATATTGATTTAGATGAATGTCCCCCATGTTTCGCGGACATTATTAGGGGGGTACATGGTGTTGCCACACGTACTCTACAATATGCGCATGAGTCCTCCAGACAACATTTTTATCAGACATGTGCACACCGAGAAACCTCCCCATGGTGTGAGATACAATGAAATCAAAAGCCACTGTCCAACTCCACATGGTCAACAAGGTGGTCGGTAATCGCGTGCTCAGGGCCCTACATAACACATTGGTTCATCTGAAGCTGGACCCTCACGTGCGAGTCCAACCAACGCTGGACCATCATATGGTGTACCCTCACACTATGACACTAATCCAACTGATTTCACTGCATATCTTACTCACTGCTAGTCATGCGTACATGTCACCTACTGCTCCATTAGATACAAGCAGTGTTCCCCATGTCCAATATGATTTGAATGAGAACGCAGGAGACGATATGGAGGAGGATGTTATAGAGGGAGCTCTGCATGATGACATGCATGTTTCTACTTAGATGGCTGTTCCACGATGCACATCCCGCACCAAACGTCCTCCCCCATGTGGAACGGGTGGGAAGCTTTGCAGATGTTATCATTAGTACATTACATGTCATTGGACATTCATATCATTACGTTTGTACCTATCTGTTTGACACATGTTCTTTGAATATTGTATCTCTGAATCAATTCATGTTTATTTAGTTTTCATTATCATCTCTAATTTCATAAACATTAAATGCATCTACTGTTATATTGTTTTTTACTTATATTAGTTAATAGTGGAAAAGTGTAAAATTTAAACAAAAAAAGGGAATTTTTGTTTATTAACATGTCTAATTCATTTAAACTACAAAAAACTATATTTCCAAATTATGATTCAAATACTGTAGTAACTTTTGAATTTTTTAATAATTCATTCATATTCTATATTCATAATTATTTAAAAATTTTCAATACCCACGATCAAAATTTTCTATCATCTTTAATCAGATTAGTGGGATGTTCAAGTTTTATTAGCAAAAATTTCAAAGCGGACTTCCAAATTATTCCGATGCATTTAGCATCACCAATTTTTTTTTTAAAATAAAACAATTACATGTCTTCTAATGTGCTATTGGGGACAATTTAAAATATAAAAAAGAAAAATTGGACAATCAGTTAGAAGACTGATTAAAAAATTAATTCAAATAAGTTACATGGGGTTTTAAAAAAACATTTCAAATGACATAGAGGACGCATGAAGAATGCGTCCTCTTCATGCGTCATCTTCATGCGTCCGACAAGAAAACTAAATTAAATGATTAAAAAAATTACATAACCAACATGGTTGCAACCGAATTTAAGTAATCTAGCACACTTAAAAAAACAACTCGCTGATGGAAACGCGTCAGTTGGAGACACCGACAACGATGGAAAAGAAGTCGCGGCTGGAGCTAACATAGCTGGCGGCGTGTTGACAACACGCGCTTGCGGAGGCGTGTTCGACGCAAGCGGTTGTGGAGTGTGCTGCGAGCTGCGGTCGACAGACAGACACTGGAAATATCAGGCACAATTGGAGCTCTTGGTATAGACTGTAAATTTAAATCATCTAAAATGATGGGCAAATCGGTCGATGAAGATGGCTCAAACACCTCCGAAAGGTTTCAAAAAAGCAGAAACATCAAGCGATGGTGGTGCAGTCGCAGAACCAGTACGGGTGGCCAGGAATAAAAACTCATCAAACTGAGCATGACGAGTGATGTACTCCTTCTTCGTAGTAGGATCAAAACAATGATAACCCTTGTACTGAGAATTGTATCCCAAGAAAATGCATGGCAAACTGCGAGGCACCAATTTATGAGAAGCTTATGGGCGCAAATATGGAAAAACTCGACAACCAAAAGGCTGAAAGTTGGAGTAGTTAGAAGTAGTGCAAAAAAAATAGAGAGTGGAGACTGATCATATAAAACTAGAATAGGCAGTCTGTTGATGATGTAGATTGCTGTTGAAAATGCATCATACCAAAATGAATGATAAATGCTAGAATGAAAGAGCATCGACATACCCGTCTCAGTAATATGACGATGCTTCCTCTCTGCGCGACCATTTTGCTCAGGAGTGTAAGGACAGGAAAACTGGTGATGAATGCCCTTTCACACAAAATGAGATCGCATGCGATGATTCAGAAACTCGGTTCCACCATCACTTTGAAATACTTTGATGGTGGTAGAAAACTAGTTCTCAACAAGTGCCTCAAAATTCATATAAGCCTCTACAAAATTAGAATTTCGTCACAAAGGGTAGAACTAGGTGAACCAAGAAAAATCATCAACAAAAATGACATAATAAGAATACCCAGCATGAGATATGACAGGAGAGGATCCCCAAAGATCATAGTGAACTAAATCAAGTATGTGTAGTGCACGATTTAAATATCTCTAAAAGAAAGACGCTTGCCTTTAGTCATCTCACAAGAGGGACATAAATGAGGCTTAGGCGGTAAACTGATAACGGACAAACATCCAAACTTACTTAAAAAAGAGATGATGTTGTGGGGAACATGACCCCATCTATTATGCCAAAGTTCAAAAGGTGCTTTAGTAGTACTGGATGCAACAAAAGCAGATAAAGCAGTAACACCAAAATCCAAAACATATAAACCTCAATCAAGGTGGCCTTTGGCAATAACATCTCTAGTAAACTTGTTCGAAATGGTGAAAGGGGAATTATCAAAACAAAAAACAACAAAACATATCCCGACTTAACTTGCTAATAGACAACAAAATTTTAGTAATTTGTGGAACCACCAAAACATCAGACAAGGATAATGAATCAGAGACTCGGGAATGACCAACATGGGTAATGTGAAGAACAGAACCATTACTAACAATAACACGCATGTTACCAGAATAAGGGGTCACGCGATCAAGAGTAAAGTGAGAAGAGGTCATGTGGTTGGTTGCGCCAGAATTAGCTATCCAGCGAGCATGCGGTATAGAACTGGGAGAAGAAGCCCAAGAAACCAAGTGATGACACGTCAAGGTAAAGTGACCAAAAGTCTTACACAATTGACACTGTAATTAGTGCCATTCACTGTTCAATTTAGAACAAGAAGAAGCAACATGGCCCAGTACATAATACTATTGACATCGTGGTTGATCAGAAAGAGCCATAATACAAGAGAAACAAATAATTTTTTTCACATAAAATGAAGATGACTGGGTGCTGACGAGGTGCTGGTGTTGACTGGACGTAAAATCTTTGACTCACGCTAAATTGAAGGACAGGAGAAGTTTCCTTAATAACGAAGCCCGTGTGGGACGCGCACTTGGAGGACCGGGCTCGGAGATTCACATGTGGGTAGGCTGGATAGCGCGTGTGTCTCACGCACTGTTGTTGCCGAAGCGAACGCTACGAGTAAAACTGTAAGTCGCCTATATAGGGTGACGCCAGAATTGGATGCCGGAGAGCTAAAAAGATCAGTGATGGGATGCGATGCCGAAGAGAGACATAGCTGAACAAACTTGAAGGAGAAAAAAACCTAGGACACCGGCAGGACCAAGGTCGCTGAAAACAATGGAGGTCGTCGGCCGAATCAGACTGATTGCACAACTTGGGTTTGATTGACGATCGGATCGGTAGTTGACGATCGGACGGAAGAGAACCTTGATGAACAAAGGTCGCCAAACAGGAGTAGCGGTCAAGTAGAACAAACAGGAAGAAGAACCTTGATGATCGATGGCGGCAGGCGACTGAAGCTGTCGGGCGACGGTGGAAGATAGCGGAGGCGGGTAGCGGCAGCCGATGTTGTCGATCGGGAAAAAAGGGAAAGGTAAAATATATGGAAATTTGGAAGAAAGATAGAGCCAAGAACTTTTAGAAAGACTCGAGTGATACCATGAAAGAATGTGAAAAACTCACAAATCATTGTGGTTGTGTGTATTTATATATATAGTGAGTACAAAGGGTATACAAGACCTAAACAAATATAGAACATGATATATACAAAACCAATCAGAAAGGGTACCCCTTTCTTATCCTAATTCTAAATTAACTATATCTTTATTAGTTCTGAGTATCTCTAACTTTTGATTGAAATGATATTGTTAAAATGTCATGAGATTTAAATTGTTTAAGTTTAAGGTGAAGAACTTTAAGTTATTTATGTAGCAGTGACTCGTTTTTTTTCTTACATAGTTGTGTTGTGTTTCTTGAGGTCACTGAATTAAACAAAACCTTAAAGAAATGTTTTTTTCTTGAACCCTGTAGGTTAGACAAATTATAATACAACTGAATTTTTCCCATTATGTCACTTTGATGTATTGAACATGTCCTTGTTTTAGCAGTACACTAGTTACTGAATATTTTCATGTATGATGGAATAAAATAAATGCACATATCTCTCTACATATCAACTAAAAAAAGAAAGCAGTAAATCTGTTTCTTCTAGGTAACTATACAAAAGAAATCCTCCCAAACCAAATGGTTGACACAATCGTCGCCAGGGCCATAATGGTCATTTCGCTGGCCTGCCTAACATGTGGCCCTACACGTGCTCTCAAGTGGCAGCCCAAAATGGCCTCGTTTTGGGCACCATTTTTGTCATTTTGTACATCCTATTTTTCAAAAGTTGCGGTGCTGCCATGTGTGCCTCCAGGTGCTGTCAGGTGGCTGTCCAAAACGACGTCGTTTTGGCCATTGGACGCTTCGAGATGTGAAGGTTTCAGTTGAGGGGTTTGAGGGTTACTTATTTGAGAGGTACCCACTCGAGAGGTACCCATTCGAGAAGTGAACTTTCAGAGGAAGGGGTTCCATTGGATGGGTTCGAGAGGTACGTATTCGAGAGGTGAAATTTTAGCTTGAGGGGTTCCATTAGATAGGTTCTAGAGGTACAAATTTGAGAGGTGAAGTTTCAAGTGGAGGGGTTCGATTGAATGGGTTCTAGAGGTACCATTTGAGTGGTACCCTTTCAGGAGGTACCCATTCGAGAGGTGAAGGTTCAAATAGAGAGGTTTCATTGGATCCATTAGAGGTGAAGTTTTGGGTGGAAGGGTTCCATTGGATGGGTTCGAGAGGTACCATTCGAGAAGTACCCTTTCAAGAGGTACCCATTCGAGAGGAGCCCACTCTAGAGGTACCCATTCGAGAGGTGAAGATTCAGGTGGAGAGGATCCGCTAGATCCATTCGAGATGTACTCATTCGAGAAGTGTAGTTTCAGATGGAGGGGTTCAATTGTTTGGGTTCGAGAGGTACCAATTCGAGTGGTACCCATTTGAGATGTGAACTTTCAGGTGGAGGAGTTCGATTGGATGGGTTCGAGAGGTACCCATTCGAGAGGTGCCCATTCGAGAGGTACCCATTCGAGAGGTACCCATTCGAGAGGTGCCCATTCGAGAGGTTCCCATTGGAGAGATACCCATTCGAGAGGTACCCACTCTAAAGGTGAAGTTTCAGGTGGAAGGGTTCCATTGGATGGGTTTGAGGGGTACCATTCGAGAGGTGCCCACTCGAGAGGTACCCATTTGAGAGGTACCATTCGAGAGGTGCCCATTCGAGAAGTGAAGTTTCAGGTGGAGGGGTTCTGTTGGATCCACTTGAGAGGTAGCCATTCGAGAGGTGAATTTTCAGGTGGAGGGTTTCCGTTGGATCCATTCGACATGTACCCGTTCGAGAGGTGAAGTTCCAGGTAGAGGGGTTCAATTGGATGAGTTTGAGAGGTACCCATTCGAGATGTGAACTTTCATGTGGAGGGGTTCGAGAGGTGCCCATTTGAAAGGTAACCATTCGAGAGGTTCCCATACGAGAGGTGAAGTTTCAGGTGGAAGGGTTCTATTGGATTGGTCCGAGAGGTACTATTCGAGTGGAGCCATTTGATAGGTACCCATTCCAGAGGTGTAGTTCCAGGTGGAGAGGTTCGATTGGAGGTTTGAGAGGGACCAATTCGAGAGGTGAATTTTCAGGTGGAGGGGTTTTGTTGGATCCACTCGAGATGTACCCATTCGAGAGATGAAGTTTCAGGTGAAGGGGTTCCGTTGGATCCATTCGGCATGTACCCATTCGAGAGGTGAAGTTCCAGGTGGAGTGGTTCGATTGGATGGGTTCGAGAGATACCCATTTGAAAGGTACCCATTTGAGAGGTACCTATTCGAGATGTGAACTTCTAGGTGGAGGAGTTCGATTGGATAGATTCGAGAGGTACCCATTTGAGAGGTACCTATTCGAGAGGTACCCATTCGAGAGGTTCCACTCGAGAGGTTCCCACTCTAGAGATTCCCACTCGAGAGGTACCCACTCTAGATGTGAAGTTTCAGATGGAGGGGTTTCGTTGGATCCACTCGAGAGGTACCCATTCAAGAAGTGAAGTTTCAGGTTGAGGGGGTTCCGTTGGATCCATTTGACATGTACCCATTCGAGAGGTGAAGTTCCCGGTGGAGGGGTTCGTTTGGATGGGTTCGACAGATACCCATTCGAGATGTGAACTTCCAGGTGGACGTGTTCAATTGGATGGGTTCGAGAGATACCCATTCGAGATGTGAACTTCCAGGTGGACGTGTTCGATTAGATGGGTTCGAGAGGTACCCATTCGAAAGGTCCCCACTCGAGAAGTACCAATTCGAGAGATTCCCACTCGAGAGGTACCCATTCGAGAGGTACCTACTCTAGAGGTGAAGTTTCAGGTAGAGGGGTTTCATTGGATGGGTTCAAGAGGAACCATTCGAGAGGTGCCCACTCGGGAGATACCCATTCGTGAGGTATCCATTCGAGAGCTACCATTCGAGAGGTGCACATTTAATAGGTACACATTCGAGATGTGAAGTTTCAGGTGGAGGGATTCTATTGGATCCACTCGAGACGTACCCATTAGAGAGGTGAAGTATCTGGTCGAGTGGTTCCGTTGGATCCACTCGACATGTACCAATTCGAGAGGTGAAGTTCTAGGTGGAGGGGTTCGATTGAATGGGTTCGAGAGGTACCCATTCGAAAGGTACCTATTCGAGAGGTACCCATTCGAGAGGTACCCATTCCAGATGTGAACTTTCAGGTGGAGGGGCTCAATTGGTTGGGTTCGAGAGGTACCCATTCGAGAGGTACTCATTCGAGAGGTTCCCACTCGAGAGGTACCCATTCGAGAGGTACCCATTCTAGAGGTACCCATTTGAGAGGTACCCATTCTAGAGGTACCCATTCGAGAGGTGAAATTCCAGGTGGAGGTGTTCGATTGGATACATTTGAGAGGTACCCATTCGAGAGGAAGTTTCAGGTGGATGTGTTCCATTGGATGGGTTCGAGAGGTACCATTCGAGAGATACCATTCGAGTGATACCATTCGAGAGGTTCCCTTTCGAGACGTACCCTTTCAAGAGGTACCTATTTGAGAGGTGAAGTTTCAGGTGGAGGGGTTCCATTGGATGGGTTTGAGAGGTACCATTAGAGAGGTGCCAACTCGAGAGGTACCCATTTGAGAGGTACCATTCGAGAGGTGCCCATTCGATAGGTACCGATTCGAGAGGTGAAGTTTCAGGTGGAGGGGTTCTGTTGGATCCACTCGAGAGGTATCCATTCGAGAGGTGAAGTTTCAGGTGGAGGGGTTTCTTTGAATCCATTCGACATGTACCCATTCGAGAGGTGAAGTTCCAGGTCGAGGGGTTCGATTGGATGGGTTCGAGAGGTACCCATTCGAGATGTGAACTTTTATGTGGAGGGGTTCGATTGGATGAGTTCGAGATGTACCCATTCGAGTGGTGCCTATTTGAGAGGTAACCATTCGAGAGGTTCCCATTTGAGAGGTGACGTTTCAGGTGGAGGGGTTCTATTTGATGGGTTCGAGAGGTGGCCATTTGATAGGTACCCATTCGAGAGGTGTAGTTCCGTGTGGAGGGGTTCGATTGGATGGGTTTGAGAGGGACCAATTCGAGAGGTACCCATTCGAGAGGTGCCCATTCGATAGGTACCCATTCGAGAGGTACCCACTCAAGAGGTGAAGTTTCAGGTGGAGGGGTTCCATTTGATGGGTTCGAGAGATATCATTCCAGAGGTTCCTACTTGAGAGGTACCCATTCGTGAGGTATCCATTCGAGAGGTTTCCATTCGATAGGTACCCATTCGAGAGGTGAATTTTGAGGTGGAGGGGTTCCGTTGGATCCACTCGAGATGTACCCATTCGAGAGGTGAAGTTTCAGGTGAAGGGGTTCCGTTGGATCCATTCGACATGTGCCCATTCGAGAGGTGAAGTTCCAGGTGGAGGGGTTCGATTGGATGGGTTCGAGAGGTACCCATTCGAGGTGTGACCTTCTAGGTGGAGGGGTTTGATTGGATAGATTCGAGAGGTACCCATTCGAGAGATACCCATTTGAGAGGTACCTATTCGAGATGTACCCATTTGAGAGGTTCCACTCGAGAGGTTCCCACTCTAGAGATTCCCACTCGGGAGGTACCCACTCTAGAGGTAAAGTTTCAGGTGGAGGGGTTTCGTTGGATCCACTCGACATGTACCCATTCAAGAAGTGCAGTGTCAGGTTGATGGGGTTCCGTTGGATCCATTCGACATGTACCCATTCGAGAGGTGAAGTTCCTGGTCGAGGGTTTCGATTGGATGGGTTCAAGAGATACCCATTCGAGATGTGAACTTCCAGGTGGACGTGTTCGATTGGATGGGTTCGAGAGATACCCATTCGAGATGTGAACTTCCAAGTGGATATGTTCGATTGGATGGGTTCGAGAGGTACCCATTCAAGAGGTACCCACTCTAGAGGTGAAGTTTCAGGTGGAGGGGTTCTATTGGATGGGTTCAAGAGGTACCATTCGAGAGGTGCCCACTCGGGAGATACCCATTCGTGAGGTATCCATTCGAGAGGTACCATTCGAGAGGTGCACATTCAATAGGTACCCATTTGAGAGGTACCTATTCGAGATGTGAAGTTTCAAGTGGAGGGATTCTGTTGGATCCACTCGAGACGTACCCATTCGAGGGGTGAAGTTTCAGGTTGAGGGGTTCCGTTGGATTCACTCGATATGTACCAATTCGAGAGGTGAAGTTCCAGGTGGAAGGGTTCGATTGAATGGGTTCGAGAGGTACCCATTCAAAAGGTACCTATTTGAGAGATACCTATTCGAGAGGTACCCATTCGAGAGGTACCCATTCCAGATGTGAACTTTCAGGTAGAGGGGTTCGATTGGATGGGTTCGAGAGATACCCATTAGAGAGGTTCCCACTTGAGAGGTACCCATTCGAGAGGTGAAGTTCCAGGTGGAGGTGTTCAATTGGATACATTCGAGAGGTACCCATTCGAGAGGTGAAGTTGTAGGTGGAGGTGTTCCATTGGATGGGTTCGAGAGGTACCATTCGAGAGATACCATTTGAGAGGTTCCCTTTCGAGACGTACCCTTTCAAGAGGTACCTATTCGCGAGGTGAAGTTTCAGGTGGAGGGGTTCCATTGGATGGGTTCAAGAGGTACCACTCGAGAGATGCCCACTCCAGAGGTACCCATTCGAGAGGTATCCATTCGAGAAGTGAAGTTTTAGGTGGGGGGTTCCATTGGATGGGTTCGAGAGATACCATTCGAGAGGTACCTTTCCAAGAGGTACCCATTCAAGAGGTACCCATTCGAGAGATTCCCGCACGAGATGTTCCCATTCGAGAAGTACCCACTCTAGAGGTGAAGTTTCAAGTGGAGGGGTTCCATTGGATGGGTTCGAGAGGTACCATTCGAGCGGTGCCCACTCGAGAGGTACCCATTCGTGAGGTATCCATTCGAGAGGTACCATTCAAGAGGTTTCCATTCGAGTGGTGAAGTTTCAGGTGGAGGGGTTCCATTGGATACATTCGAGAGGTACCTATTCGAGAGGTGAAGTTTCAGGTGGAGGGGCTCCATTAGATGGGTTCGAGAGGTACCCACTCGTGAGGTGCCAATTTGAGAGGTACCCATTCGAGAAGTACCCATTGGACCTCCTCACCTAAATCTTCATCTCGTGAATCCGTATCTCTCAAATCGTCCTATTCAACCACACCACTGTCTCACCATCTCCACCCTTCAATTACATGTAAAATTGGTACATTTGTAGCTTCAATTAAGCTCTTTTAATATTCCTATATTGTCGCAACATTCTTATAGTATTTCTATAATTTAATATCAAGCTCACCGCGCAACGCGCACTGTGACCATACTAGTTGTCATCAATTTGTATCCCATTCATGTTCCAACAAACTTTGCTTGATATGATAAAAAATCTAGGGCATTCTTTTTTTCCCTCTATATTAAATTTGTTGTTTGTTTTAGATTGAGTGTCCAGATCGTCTGTGCCGCAGTTTCCCGATTCTATAGGAGTGCTCGTGCTTTCATCACGAAGAGGGTAATTTCTTGTTTCTAATTTCTTGTTTGTGTTTGTTATATTTGAAATGTTTCTATTTTATGGTTGGTGTTCGTTTACAGTACGGCTTTCCACGGTCTTCTAAACTGTCAGAGAGTGTTACAGTTATTGTTTATGACATTGGCAGTGCGACTGGGGACCATATATAGTCATTGTATGACTGTGCCCAGATTGTGCCCATTTTTACAAGGATGGGAATCCTAATCATTAGGATTCATTTTGTATGTTTTGCAGCTATGAGAAATTACTAAACTCCTGTTTTCTGATGAGAAACTACCCAACTCTATATGTTTATCTAATTGCTCCACCGTATTCGGTACCAACTTAAATCTTCCACTTCGAATGGAAATCCTCGTTTTATTATAGCATCCTTCTATTTATTTATTATAGTTTTTTTTAAATCAAGTCTAGTAACGTATAATATAATGGTCTGATGCTCTCATGTTATAAGATTTGATGTTGATGACTATCAATGATCCATCCTCATTTAGGACAGAAACCCCCATAAACCCAATTTGAGATGGTGCCGATTATGAATCCCAGAATTTGTTCAAAAAGAAAGGAAAAAGGAAAACCATTAACTTTGAATTTCTCTGTGCAAAATCTCATCTGTGATGGGGAAATCAGGAATTACACCTAGCAAGTAAAGACATGTACATGGATTTTAGCAGGCTGCTGGAAGAAAACCCCTTGCCAATCAAAAATTGGTTCATGCTTCAAGCAACAGTTGAGCGGCTTTTGCAAGTACATGGATTTGAGTATGCTACTGGGAAGAAAACCCCCTGCCAATAAAAAATTGGTTCATGCTTCATGCAACAGATGAGCGACTTTTGCAAGTAAGGACTTGTATTTTAATGAATATGGGATGCTATAAAGATCATGAGAACAACTTGTGCTAATTGCAGTATTTTCATCCCAAAGGCATAGATGTCGCTTT
This sequence comes from Rubia yunnanensis, assembly GCA_037428765.1. NCBI lineage: Eukaryota > Viridiplantae > Streptophyta > Magnoliopsida > Gentianales > Rubiaceae > Rubia > Rubia yunnanensis. Next base: position 19,487,536 of record CM075068.1, on the reverse strand, counting down.
TCTCAGTGCAATGGCCCGTGGTCGCGTATTCAGGAGCCAAGTATCCCATGGCAGCACTCCCTTTAAGATGGAGTAGACAATATCATCTGCTAATAGTTTGTGCAGTTCACAATATGGGAGCATTGGGTACCTGGTAATGTTGGTCAATGAGCACCCTTTCGGCTGATGTATTTCTGTGGACTAGACTAGGTTTCTTTCCCTTGTATCCGTGCAAATACTCAATACCTAGAGCTACAGGTATATTAGCAAGAAAAATAGGGAGCCAAATGCACTATAATAAGAAACGGTATGATTCTGCAAGAAACCTAGTCACATTTTCATCACATTCTTATGTAACATTTCGTGTTAGAGTGATGATAGTTTGGCATGTGTAAAAAATATTTCTACTTTAGGGTTCACCGTTCTTTGGCGATGCCTTTGATGATTGAACCTCTAGCATCCCATTTAAGAACCTTGCCTTTGCCATGCTTTGAGTCAAGATACTACAACAAGTTTCCACTGGGGACAAAGTCATATAAAGAGAAATCACTCCCCCGTTCCTTTCGAGCAACAGAAGCCTCTTAACCTCAGAATTTTTTCTTGTTTCAACAAAGTTAGTAGCTTTAATCCTTTCAAGAATTCAGCTTCATCAGATTTGCAGCTAGCCTAAATAACTCGGGGATCGATTTATTGGGAAGGCGGTTTGAACCATGCCCGAATGGTTATGGTTTTCTGGAGTTTATGGCAGAATCAGTGCAGAGACTCAAGGTAGGAAAGCCAAACCCACATAAGCCTGGATTATTTGTATACTAAAACCCTTCGTTCAGTCTCTTGAAGGCTTAACCAAGAGCAAAAGGCTTCTCAAAATCAGACAAACATCCAGCAGAAAGGAATAACAAGAATGAAAACTAGTTCTGAAGACAAAGTCCATTACCCAATGGTACATCTCCTGATAAAGTGTTGTTTCTGACATCATGAAAACTCAATCTTGGAGAATTAGGCAGTTTTGATGGGAGTGAACGAAAAAGCCTGTTGAAGCTCAAATCCATCCTAATCAAATTCACCAACTCCCCAAGACTTGCTGGAACTGCTCCAATCAACTGATTAGACTGCAAGGAAGCCACATTGAGCTTCTTCAAGCTCCTAGCTGAGTAGGACAATGAAAAGGAGCATCATGGAGAGAATAGGCAATATTACACATTAACATGAAGAGAGAGGGAGGGAGCCTTTTGCGGAACTCAGAAGACAAATTTAATGAATTGAAAAACACAATAAGGAGCATGTGCCACTAGGATGTAGAGAAAAAAATCATTGAAATTCTAGAACTAGAATACAAATGCTACAGTCGGGCAGGTATTGTATCTGAAATATAATTCAATACATTATTGGAATCTTAGTTTGAGCAGTCTTGAGTTGTTGTGTCTGAAATCCATTCCACCAACTTACTGCAACAATGATGTAGGTGGGGTTGGAACCAGCAGTAGTTGAAAAGGTTGGTCAAAACAGTTTGGCGTCCGTCCTCCCCAAGGGTATTTCAAAAAGTTCTATATGACTTATCATGGAAAGAGTAAAATACACCATACTGTTTGTACGCCATGGGAAGATATATGTTATTTCTCATGTAAGATCTCCTCCTATCCTTGTTTACTCAAGAAGGAGGTGTATTCCCCCGCATCTTCCACGTCTTACCACTTGAGGTTGGCTTCATCCCATCTGAATACCGCTATTTTGTGTTCTTTAGTTATGAAAATAGATGTGAGGTGATCATCGAAATCCAAGAGGTATTCTTGGGCAAACCCAGACAAGCCATGAAATGCATCTTGTAGCCAAGTTAGAGTGTTGGGATCAAACACGCCCAATTGTCCTTGAAAAGTTAAAAAAAATAGAACTTACCCTTATGGTGAAGGGGATTTCGTTGACACATTTCAGATTATATTATTGATACATTTCTAATTTCTGAACCTCAAACTCTCAGGCAGGTTCAGCTGCTTGTTAACGAACTAGCCTCATTTGCACTTAAACGTATCCCAAGCTAAAGTTTTCGAATAATTACCCATCTAACCCTTTGAAGTTTAGGTTCCTTGGTTTTATAGTTAAAAATCAAACAAAGGTGGGAAGAAAAAGAATGCATCTTAGTCTTAAGAGAAAAGTGGGGGGGAAAAGATTGCATCTTATCTTGAAAGAAAAGTGAGAAAAAAGAGTGTTCCATTAACACCACAAGGTGCTCAACAAAACTAAAGACAAAAGAAGATTGCTTTGCTACAAGCCTGCTGCAATGCAATGCAACAGTTTTAAACAATGGCTACATTAGCATACAGCTTATGAGTTATGACCATCTCCAGGCTCCAACACTAATGCCACCCCATGATTGGTTTCAAGCCCTTTTTAGTAGCTTAATGAAGTGGAAGTCGGACAAAGAGTAGACTGACATGCACGCCACCCACAAAGAACCCATATACAGATCCCACAGAAACCAGAAATCATGTTCACACTTTGCGATCATCCCAATCCCACCCCAAGATATGTTGGCCTAATGCCATGGTGCTCTCCTCTATTCCCTTTCTGTCCTGCATCCAGTCAAACACACCACATGACACATTGTAATTGCCTTGTGCAAGTGAGAAAACAGTTCTTGCGGTATATTTCTCCTCATATGCTCACATCAAATGATTCCATTAATGAGAGAAACACGTGTAAGATGGTCCCGACACATAGTTAGAAGACCCTTAAATTCACCACTTAAGACGTCTAGAAAATAATAAACAATTATAACAAATAAAAAAGGAACCGGAAGACCTTAAAAGGCTTATAATGGAACAGTTGGAACTATAAAGTAAGATATGTTACATTCATATAAAATGATACAATGTGTATTAAAATTAACTGAAACGGCAGAAAAATATAATCAAATACTAGTTCATTTGACACTTGGACTGTGAGAAATTTCTACTTTGTGGAAAAAATTATACAGTCAAGGCTCAAATTCAATGACCAACTTTAAAAAACATCTAAATGGCGGACACTTACATTATGAAAAGTGGATTTGCATCGAAATTAAGAAGAGGTTTTCATAAGCAAAATAAACATTCCTAACCTGTCAAAGACAAGGTGATGTTGTCTTGGTGGGAGAAGTAACCCGTGCTTCTTGCCACACACATTTGCTAACCAGCTATATGACCTGGAAACATCGGCATGGAGAGGAGTCCAAGTACCGACATTGATGACGGAGGGGTCGAAAATGGCTTGCCGGTGTTGGCCTCCCTAATCTGGTCGACGGAGACAAGACTGCCATTATGAAGTCGGTGATGAAGAATAGCATGTCGGATGGGCGGGTCTTGTAGGTGGTGGTAGTGGAATTGCGGATGTCGTCAACACAGGAGCACTTGGTAGGGACGAGAAGGTGGACGTGTGGAGCGCTGGAGTGATTCTGTACATTATGTTCTCCAGCGTACCGCCATTCCACGGTGACTCTCCGGTGGAGACGTTTGAGGATGTTTTGAGGGGAAGATTGAGATTCTCTCGAAATTGTTCAAGAATGTTTCCCCGAAGGCGAGGAGAAAATTCTATCATTACGGCTACAGTAATCAGCGGTGGACGCAAAGGTGGAAGAGTGAATGCGCCCTCATATTTTTAGAATTTTTTTTCTCGTGAAAATAAGAGGACGCATTTACAAAATGCATCCTTATGGTTATCTAATTATTTTTGTAACAGAAAATGGAGGATGCATTATGTGAATGCGTCCTCAGGGTTGTTGGAATCTTTTTTAATTAAATTTTCAGATGAGGCATTCGAGCCCTTGAGCCCACTATCTTCCTCACTGCCTCGAGCCCTCGAGTCCTTGAACCTCCTGCCTCGAGTCCTCGAACCTCCTACCTCTTGCCCTCGAACCTCTTGCCTCCTGCCCTCGAACCTCCTGCCTTTTGCCGCGAGCACTCGATCCTCTTGCCGTGAGTGCTTGATCATCCTACCTCGAGCGTTCGAATGCATCCTTTGAAATTTTTGCCAAAATAAATTTAATCACGAGGTTCTGGAAAAAAAAATACCCGGAGGACGCAATCAGAGAATGCATCTGCGTCCTCCACCATGGCATCCAAATTTCAGAAGATGTACAATTGCATCCAAATTTCTGTCAACATGCACAACAAAATAAAGCACTCGGAGGCAAGAGATCTGCTAAGGAAGATGATCTGCAAGGCCATTAATTATATAATAATCACTCGATCTTTGTTGATATATAATAATTAATTATTCATATTTAAATAAAATAATATATATATATATATATATAAATTATAAAAAGAAAATTAATTTTATATAGAAATACGAACAACGCATCAATAAAAATATCAAATATGTATTCATCGCAAAGCACCGATTGTTTGCTTTTTGGTATGAGAAAAACTCTTGTAAGACCGTCTCACCATAACAAATGGTGAGACCAGGGACCAGACTGTAAATATTAGAGATGGGGCTGAAAAAGGGTACCAATTTGCAATTTTCAAAAAATGATGCTGAAAAAAGGACGGACTGTAAAAGAATTCGGGTTAGAAAGAAACTGCAATCTTTTTGCCACAAAACGCTGGATCGAATAACGCGGCAAGCTAATTTGCGAATTGGCTAGATCTACAAATTTTTGGCATCTACGATCTGAATTTTACGATGACACGATGAATTTTGCGACGGAATGTAGGTTTGAAAGCTTCTACGATCTGTGACGTTGAAATCATCAGGGTAATATGAAATGTAGAGTCTTAAATCTAAATTTTCATCCTGGAGGTAATATGAATTTTCATGTTTTATGGTTGAAATCTCAATTTTATGAATTTAAAGGTGAAATCTACGATCTAAGGTGGTGGTGTTATAAACTATGGAAAACGAAGCAATTCAAGGTAATGAAATTGTTTTGTATAGAGGAGAAAGCAACAAAGATGTTCAATCTGAAAATTCAACAAGTTTACATCCAGGTTTAATTTTGATTGCGTATATACATTTAAATGTATGAAGTAATTGTATGAACACAAGAAGTAACGTTTTACATAATGCGAAAAATTTTTGCCAGATTTGGAATTCAGTTATATGCATGTTGTGAAGAAACATGTGTTTTTTAATTTGTTGGAATGTATGAAGTAATATGGCGAACACTGGTTGTAACTGTATAAACACATGAAGTAACTTGATATTATTCTTCTGGACAATTACCGAAAGTATGAAATTAGGCTACATGCAATTTGTTGGGAAATTCAGGTGTTTTTTAATTTGCTAAAACGTATGAAGTAATATGATGAACACTAGATGTAACTGCATGAATACATGAAGTAACGTGATATTATCAAGATGGATAATTCCCCAAGGCTTGAAATTTGGTTGTATGCACTTTGTAGAGAAAATTTAGGTATTTTTAAATTTGTTGAACGTATGAAGTAATATGATGAACACTAGATGTAACTGCATGAACACAAGAAATAACGTGATATTATTAAGAGAGTAATATGCAAATATAACCCTATATGTAGAGGAAAGTGCAGATTTAACCCTTAATTATTTATTAGTGCAAATATAACCCTGACTATTGAAAGAAAGTGCAAATATAACCCTCCGACTATGATTATGGCATTGACCAACAAATTCCGGCCATTGACCCATTTGCAAAAACTAAAATACCCTAATGACGCAAGCCTTAAACCGAGTGGACAATTATGCCCTTATTAATGCAATGATAACCGCAAAAACTAAAATTCTGGCCATTAACCTCCCACTGCTACTCCACCAATGATAACCACCAGCACACGACGGCGATTGACCGAAGAAGATGGTTCTGCAAGTCCAACTCCACCTTCTACAGCAAGTGCCCGCCGATCCCATCCCCAAAACACCCCGATGTGGACCGAACAACGTTCATCTCCTCGCGCCCTCATTACGGCACGGTCGCATTTATCGAAGCCACCACCGACCGCCGTCTCACCTTCCCGGAGTTCTGGAAGGCGGTGGATTTTGTCGCCGACTGCCTCTCTTCAATAGGGATTTGGAAAGGCGACATGGTACTCATCCTCTCTCTGAACTCCATCTTCTTCCCGGTGGTTTGCCTCGCCATGATCTCCCTCGGCGCCATCATCACCACCACCAATCTGTTAAACACTGCTGGCGAAATCTCAAAGCTTTGATTTGTTGGAAGCCCTTCTGGATGAAAACTCGAAGAATGAGTCTGAATTAAACATCAATGTCCTCAAACATATGCTAATGGTGAGTATTTGACACTCTTTCTACTCAAACATATGCTCCTGGTGAGTATTTGACATTCTTTCTGATGATGCTCATTGGATATTCTACATTGTTAAGACCTTTATTTCAACACTTGACTATGTAGTATTTATTTGTTGTCGGGATAGACACGACCTCTAACACGATGGAATAGGCAATGTCAGAATTATTGTGTAATCCAAAAGAGATAAAGAAGGCAAGAGCAAAACTCAAGCGAGTCATTGGTGAGAAGGCAAGGAGCATTCAAGAAGCAGACATCTTTAGACTCCCTTTCCAACTTTATCTAGTAGTACAATTAATGGTTCCTCATAAAGGCACTGAAAATGTCAAAATCAATGGTTATGTAGTGGAAAATGATACAGAGATATTGGTCAATGTGTTGGCTTCAGGTAGAGATAAAGCGACTTGAACACAACCTGAAAAATTTATGCCTAATCTCCACCACCCAGCCCTAATCGACCCAACCCAGCCCCTCCACCACCCAGTCCCACCTCCATCGCCATCCCCGCCAAAGAGCCATAGCACCAATTCACGCCACCACCACCACCCTCATCCTACCACCATCACCATTTCCGGCATCGCTCAGCCAAGAGCCAAAAAATCGATGAATCCACAAAGGGTCTGGAAAATTACAAGCGCCGCTCAGACGAAGAGAGAAACAAAGATGAGAAGAAGAAATGGTCTGGAAAAGATGAGAAGAATAAAAAGGTTTAGGGATGGGAATGTAATTTCAGTGTTTTTTCAATTTTTATTTTTTATGAAGGGGCAAAAATAGTCTTTTCACCGTATTCCGGCCTCCAATCGCCTGAAACGGTTATAGTTGCACACCTGAATAGATAGGGTTATATTTACACTTTTCTCTAAGATGGATAATTCTCCAAGGTTTGAAATTTTGTTATATGCAATTTGTTGAGGAAATTTAGGTGCTTTTTAATTTGCTAAAACGTATGAAGTAATATGACGAACACTGAATGTAACTATATGAACACATAAATTAACGTGATATTATACTTCTGGATAATTTTCCAAGGTCTGAAATTTGGCTATAGGAAATTTATGTATATTTTAATTTGTTAAAACGCATAAAGTAATGTGATGAACACTGGATGTAACTGCATGAGCACATAAAGTAACGTGATATTATTATGATGTACAGTTAATCAAGATCTGGAATTTGGCTATATTCATATTGTTGGAAAAATTTAGGTGTTTTAAAATTTCCTGGAACATATAAAGTAATATATTAAATAAATGATATATATGCATTAATACGTGAAGTAAATTATACTTCTGGATAATTTTCCAAGGTCTGAAATTTGGCTATAGGAAATTTATGTATATTTTAATTTGTTAAAACGCATAAAGTAATGTGATGAACACTGGATGTAACTGCATGAGCACATAAAGTAACGTGATATTATTATGATGTACAGTTAATCAAGATCTGGAATTTGGCTATATTCATATTGTTGGAAAAATTTAGGTGTTTTTAAATTTCCTGGAACATATAAAGTAATATATTAAATAAATGATATATATGCATTAATACGTGAAGTAAAATGATCGAATTTTGTTAAATGATTCGTTAATATCTAGAATTTAATTGCATGCATTTTGTTAAGAATATTTTGATATATTATATTTACGGTAACCCAAGAAGTAATATGTTAAATACACGATGTAATTCAATAAATACATGATGTATTGTGGTGTTGAATGTTAGTTGGATGTTTTTCAAAATATTTTGGTATTGTAAGAAGATTATGTCTTTTGAAAGATGATCTTTCCATAAGTCATGGAAAGACCAATGTTTAAAGTGCAAAGAAGAAATGAAGATAAAGTTTTTGGGTTTATATGAATTGGGTTATAAACTTTATAACTACTACACATTGAATAATATTTTTTTAATATTGCAACTAAGACCTTTTACATTTTCTTATTCTAATTAAATATCGTCTTTCCATAAACTTATAGAAAGACTATCTTTCCCAAAACTTTGTTTTGTTAAAAAAATTTAAATGTTTGAAGTAATATATTATGAGTCCGTCTCTTGAAAGACGGTCTTTCTATAAGTTATGGAAAGTATGGAAAGACCAAGGTTCAAACTACAAATTAAAATAAATCAAAATAAAAATTTTGGGTTGCATTAATGGGGTCATAAACTTACAACTACTACATGGTGCATAATAAAATTTTAATATTGCAACTAAAACCTTTTACCTTTCTATAATTCTAATTCAACCCGTCTTTACAAAGACAGTTTTGCCCAAGACTTTATCATATATTATATACAAGATCTTACCTTATATACACATGAACTAAAGAAAGAAAGTGTATAAAAATTGCTATATAAAAAATGACTTTATACCTTTTATTAAAAAAAATTACGCATTTTAAAATTTTCTAGAAGTACAAAGTAACGTGTTAAATAAATTATGTAACTACATTAGCACATGAAATAACATAATCGAACTTTGTAAGATGATTCATCAATATATAGAATTCAATTACATGCATTTTGTTAAGGATATTTTTATGTTTTAAAATTTAATGTAACCAAAGAAGTAATATGTTAAATACACAATTTAACTTAATAAATACATGATGTAATATGATACTGAAGGTCTGAAATTTGATTAGTTGGATTTTTTTTTAAAAATATTTTGGTATTGTACCCATATGTACATATTTATCAATGACTAATAAATGTTCATGAAGGCCGAACTAAATTGTAAATACATGAACTTATAAAAACATTAGCTGATGTAATGAGTAACTAAAAGGATATATTTGCAGGACCATATTTTGACACAAATTTGAGCGACTTAACAAAATTCTTGTCTCAAAAACTACAACGAAACATGAAAATTCAAGCAGTGTAGCAGAATATTCCATCACTATACCACCAACAATTCAAGATCCATCTCCCACAAAGACAAAAGGAAGAATGAAGAAAAATGAAGGATGGAAGCAAAGAAACAAACCAAAGACAAATGAGTTTGGTACAAAGATACCAAAACAACAAGTCTAGACCCATGAGATTCAATTTGACATTGTATTTATATTATTAATTTGTACATTTAACTTAGAATCTAAGACTACTCATTTAAATTGAGCTTCAAATGCTTTAAACACGTGAACTAACGAATGTAGATTAATTAAATAAAATTATATTCAAACTAATATAAACCAAGCAACCAGTGTTTGAAACTTATGACTGAAATGAATAAGCTAAACGAAAAAATATAAGAACTAATGTTGGAATAAGTAAATTAAAATATGAGGATCGAAAAGTAAACCACAACACATGACTAGAAGTTTTCTAATGTTTGAGTTAAATAACTAAATAATAAAATAAAACACCTGAATAATCAAACTATATAAATAAAGAAAACATGGCTATAAAAAGAACGATACATGAAGCAACAATCAGAAAATAAATAGTAACATTTAAACAACAAAAAAATCATTGCTTGACAAATCGTTACACTTTAATAACAAACTAAAGATAAAAACAATGGAACTAAAGAGATAAACTTCATAATTTAGTTAATACTAAAATCATCCAGTTACGACAAAACAAATTCAACAACCTAGCAAATTAAATATTCAAAATAATACAAAAACTAAATCATTCATCATTCAAATACAACAAAACCAATTATTCAAATCACACCACAAACTCAATCTATTTTTCAATTACAAGTTCTTGCAAATATCTTGAACTCATTATTTGGTGGTTGCACATTCCTTCCAGGCCATCCAATTCACCTTCAGTGAACAAATCAAAAGTCAGGCTATGTTGGTTATGTGTCCTTCTACTCCAATTGTTGACACATTCATTAACCGTAGCACATAATTTATCATTCCAAACTCTTGTGAATCTTCAAACATCCAACTGAATATGAGTTTGTAAAGTAACACATTGACTTGGTTGAAAGTTGCGCGATTCCTCAGCAATAAAATCAACCTTGACCTTCTCCAACTTCTAATACATATCAAGAATAACAACTTCAATGGTACGCTTGACAATCGTGAGAGCCTCATCATAAGCCTACAGAGAAAAAAATATCAATATATTTAATGCTAAATATGGAAACACCTAGACAAACATGTTAAATACCAAAAGAGAGCATAATAAAATTAATATTTCAACCATTTTCAAAAGTTCCAACAACTCTATCTAACTTATTCACACGAGATTTACTACCACTCTTACGCAACTTCTTAAAAATATCGGCTATAAAAGAGAGGATATTATCATAATATATATATATATATATATATATATATATATATATATATATATCTCCATCATATTTGAATACCAGTTGTAGTAGGTTTTATCTGATTCTCTTTTCCCCTTAAAAATGAACTTTAAAATCTAAAAATTATACAATCAATTATCAAAATAACATAAATATTAAAACAAAACATACAAACTAACAATATACATACCATCTTTAGTAGTAAATTTAGATTGCAATTGAATGGATTTCCTTAAACAGGTAGCATCATCTACATTAAAAGGTTATCCCATAAACACATGAATAAATAACTGAAACACCAAAAGTAAATAGACAAATATGATTATATACATACATATTTAGAAACAATTTTTTTTTAAAAAAATATTCATATTAACTAACCATAAAAATAACTAAATTAAGCACATAAACATATTAACTAAGTCAAATTACACCATTTAATTTAACTGAATCGGATACACCTACAAAACACACACAATTTTCACATATGAATTTTCACCAAAGTAATACATAAAAACATGAAGAAATATTTAAATAACGAAGGTAAACAGATTCAAATGCCTAATATTAAACTGTATACATTACAAAACAGAAAAAGAGAAAATGATTGATATGGGAAAACCACAACAAAACTTGAACTAAAAATAAACAGGCTAACTAATTCGTTCTCAACCATTTGATACCATTGAAACCACAAAATAAGAAAATATAAAAACTATAAAACTGATACAATTACACAGGCAGAACGTCAAAAAGGTTAACTACATAACATTAAAAACTCCACAGGAAAATGAGAATCCAGAAACATTCAAGTAGAAAATGAGGAAAAATGCACGAACCTAACAAAGAAATTCTATAGAAAGAATGCATCTAAAACCGCTCGATAGTTTTATAGTCGAAGAATCGGGTTTGTAAAAATAGAAACATGACTACTAATGTACTACAAACAGAGCTCTACTGGTGGAATGCAGGTAGTGGTTTTTGAAAATAATGTTGAGAACTTTAAATAACCAGCCATATTTGTTGATATCAACATCAAACAGACCAAAAACATGTGGATAAATATAACAGATGACGAAAAAGGTACCATCAAACTCAAAATACTTGCAACAACAACCCTCTTTGATCCAGATCATTCAAAGCTAGGCACAATGCATCATAACTTATGAAACTCCTTTTGTCCATTACCATCCCTCAATTATTGCACCTCAATTACCATCAATCAAGATAATTTACACATAGCCAAACTAACAATATAAATATAATCATAAATATAAATGTAATTAGAAAAAATGGTAAAAAGTAGCCAAACTAATAATATAAATATAATCATAAACTCTAACCGGAATCTTTTTCACATGTTGAAACATGGATCATTCATCACAGACACAACAACTATATAACATAACAAATAAACACACGAAATAGCTAAACTAATCATATAAAAAGATGAACACATTATGCTAAAAATTATCATACTAATGGAAAATAAAAATAATTTCAATTAGAGTGAACAAAAATACATATTGATGCATCAGATGTCATTGTATATAAAACTATACAGCAGAAGTCGGGGCCACATGCATGAGTTGACAATTTCTGACTTTCAGAAGAATTGGAAACAAAAAATCATTGTATTCACTTGCCTGATCAATCGTGAAATCTAATTGAGTGCCGCTTCAATGAAGAATCCGTTCCCAACTGTATGGGAGACAATTCCAAGTGACAAAAGCAATAAAATAAAAGTTACACCCCCTGGCATGAATAAGTTAGAAGCTTGTATAAGTTATACAAGAAACAATTATGCTAGATTAAAAGCAAAATCAATTCACCCTATGCTACACCAGTACTTGTGGCACTCTTTTTTTCCCCCAATAAGTTCCTAGCTGAGTGGGAGGGGATTGTTTAAGGATCCCCAAACCTATTGCAGTGCTAAGTAACAAAAGGATTAAGCTAAACTTGAAGTTTCACTACTGGAAAATAGGTACATATGCACCGGTATAAATTCATGAGTACAGGTATACTGGTGTGTATGTAACCAATTGCACTGGTATTTATCATGTTAACATCAGTACCGGTGCAAATAAGTACATACGCATCGGTATCCTATCAACCGGTGTAAAGTTCACCTATTTTTGCACCAGTGTTAGTTATACCGGTGTACCAGTGTCAAATATATTGCACCGGAATTATTCGAATAGGTATTTGTATCGGTACAATTGCTAACATGTGCACCGGTGCAGGATTACTGGTGTGTACTTATTTACCTTTTTTTTATTAATTTGGCGCCAAGAGAAAATAATTTTAAACCGGCAATGGGAAATTACCAGTGCAGAAATTAAAAAAAGGGAAAAATTTGTAGTTGCACACCGGTTACTATTAGAATCGGTGTAGGAATTGAACACGCACCGGTATTTTCTTTATACTGGTGTAAAAAAATATTCTTATTGTAGAATTTTGGCACCAAAACTATTATTTTTTGCACCGGTACTGTGATTGTATCGGTGCTGGACAGGAAAATATGCGCATTTTGGCTCAAAATCTACACTGCTAACTGATTTTACCAATTGAAATAGCTACAAATGCACCGGTAAAGTCTAAATGCCGATGTAGAAAATTGCAGTAAATGCTCACCTACCCCATTTTTTAGCGGATTAAAAATGGAATTTTTGGAAGAAGAGGCTCATTGATGGTGTATTTTTGTTGATAAAGACATTGAATTCTCCACAATGAAGACCCTTGAAGGTACCTTTTTTTTAATTACATTTATGGCTATTAAGGATTTCATGATTATTTTTTGTTAGTAGAGATATTTACATTTTGTGTTTGATCATTTGATGGTGATTGAGGTAGAATTGTAAATATTAGTTTGTAATTTGTTCTCATGGTTGTTGTAGTTATAGGCTATGAATTTTGATTCCTATAGTGTTGGACATGTTAATAATGTTGTAATTGTAATGTGGAATATTGGTGCATATTGTTCATTTATGATGTTGCATGATCAGGAAGTCATCATGAAAAATTCTGTTGTATTAAATGTGTCGAACTTTGATTGTTGGACATTTATTGATATGTAGAGTTGTATCGCATCGTCGAGAGGCGTAAGCATGTGTATGCCAACGTTAGTAGGGTGAGCAATGAATATATTATGTTCGTGGATAAGTTCTTGGAGAATACTTTTAGTCGAGAGAAGCGAATATTATATCTCTGTCGTGATTGTGGAAATCAAATACGTATAAGAAGGATATCCTGAAATTTCATTTGTATAGCCAGGGGTTTGCGAAAGATTATGTTGTGTGGACCTTTCATGGAGAAAAATCACCACCGGAAGTGAGAGTTAGTAGTGAGGGAGAGTGTTTTGGGGATTCTATGTTAGATGGCATGTGTGAGGAGGTTGTTAGGTTAGAATGGATAGCTCGCGGGTGGGATTGACGAGTTTAGAGGGAGGCCCGAGGTTTTGGCTAACTTCCTTGGTGAGAAGGATACACCATTGTATCCAGGTTACAAGAAGAAAGACACGGTCATGTCGTGTTTGATGGATTTGTTTAATTTGAAAGGTGTAGGATCATGGAGTGATACTAGCATGAATAAATTGCTTAAGTTTCTGAATGAAAAACTTCCACCCGGTAACGGAGTTCCTGATAACCTTTATGAAGCTAGGAGAATTTTGTGTCCGATGGGATTGGAGTATGAAAGTATACATGCTTGTCCGAACGATTGTGTCCTCTATAGAGGTGACCTTAAGGATAAGATTTTTTTTCCAGTATGTAATGTGTCGCGTTATAAGAAGAAGATAAATGTGGCTGTCGATGGAGAGCATGTTGTTCCGATGAGGAGGCGGGTGCCCGCCAAATGTATGCGGTATCTTCCCATTATCCCGAGGCTGAGAAGGTTGTTTAAGAATGAAAATGATGCAAAGAACTTGACATGGTGCATTGATAAGGGAGGTTGTAAAGATGATGATATAATTCAACACCCGGCTGACACAGACCAGTGGAAGAAATTTGACAGGATGTATCCACACTTTGCATCCGAACCTAGGAATTTAAGATTTGTTTTGAGTACTGATGGTATGAACCCATTTGGAAATATTTCCTGGAAACACAGTTTGTGGCTGGTTATACTTGCCATTTACAATCTTCCCCCGTACTTGTGCATGAATAGAAAATATGTGCTGATGTCCATCATGATTTCAGGCCCGAAACAACCTGAAATGACATAGACGCTTATCTTGCCCCTTTGATAGAAAATTTGAAGGTGCTTTGGTTGGAAGGTGCCTTAATATTTGATTGTTGTAGTGGTGAAGAGTTTACATTGAGGGCAATGCTTTTTTGTACCATAAATGATTTCCCGGCATATGGTAACATTTCCAGGTATGTGGTCAAGGGTCACAAGGCTTGCCCAGTTTGTGAGGATGAGATAGATTACCATCAGTTGAGGAATGGGCGGAAGACTATTTAATTGGGTCACCGTAAATTTTTGCATATAGGTCACAAGTTGCGAGAGAACGTGGTTGCATTCGTTGGTGTGAAGAAGAGGAGAAATACACCCAAACCTTTGACCGGTGTAGCTATTCACAACGAGGTGAAGAAATTGAATGTTGTTCTTGGTAAGAAGTTATCAAAGGGTGGTGGGGCTATAGACGGTTTTCCATTTTCTTCGATTTGCCATACTGGGAAAATTTGGAGGTTCGCCATTGTTTGGATATCATGCATATAAAAAAGAATGTTTGTGAGTGTCTAATTGGGATGCTTCTGAACATTCCTGGGAAGACTAAGGATAGCTTAAATGTGAGCAAATATTTAGTGGACCTTGGTATACGGTTGAATCTGGCACCAGAGGTAAGAGGGAAGAAAACATATATGTCCCCTGCTCCTTACAATCTGTTAGTTGCTGAGAGAAGGTCGATGTGTGAGAGCATCCAAGGAATGAAGATACCTTCTGGTTACTCTTCTAATGGTAGTCGGTTTGTGAATGATGAGTTGTGTCTTAATTCTTTGAAATCACACGATTGTCATGTCCTTATGCAACAACTTTTGCCTGTAACCACGTAGGTGTTTGGAAGAGGAAGTTATATTTTATATTATGTGCTTGTGTTTCTTCCTCAACTCGATATGCAGGAAAAATATTAGCAGGCAATAGCTAGATGAACTGGATCGAGAGGCTGCTATTGTTATATGCCATTTGGAGAAGTATTTTCTCCCTTCATTCTTTGACATCATTGTGCACCTAGTGGTACACTTGGTTAGGGAGATACGTATGCGTGGGTCTATTGGAATGCATTGGATGTACCCCTTTGAGCGTCACATGGCTGTTTTCAAGGGTAATGTTCATAATCGTAGTCAGCATGATGCCTCCATTGTTCAGAGGTACGTTACTGAGAAGATCAACGAGTATTGTACAATGAACTTGGTTGGAAGAAGAGCGGTTGGTGTTCCTGGTGGATCCCACTGTGGAAGGCAGAATGGGGTTCCACGTTCCAAGGGTACGCTTCATACACCCTATCACGCTGAGTTTATGATTGTTCACCTGTATGTATTGTGTAATAGTAGCGAGGTTGTAACATATGTTGAAGAGCATATTTCCCTGTTGGAAGAGATTCATCCAGACTGGCCCCCGAATAAAATTTAGGTCGAGCATTCTTCAAGGTTTGTTAACTGGTTTTACAATCGTTGTAATGTTGACGGGATTTCCAGTAACCTACAAGTGTTTGCAAGGAAGCCAAACTGCAGAGTTAGACGATACCTTGGTTATGACATTAATGACTTCAGATTCTCAACATTGGTGAAGAATGAGAAGAGCACCACTCAAAATAGTGGTGTATATATTGAATCTAAATCCATGTGGTATGGAAGCAAGAGAGATAAACATTTGGTTGTTACTGTGATGCCTCTCTATGGGGCGATTAAGGAAATTTGGGAGTTGGATTATGTAGATTTCAAGGTTGTTGTCTTCAAGTGTCATTGGATGGAACACGGTTCCGGTGTTGTTGTTGAGAAGCCCATGGGGTTCACGTTGGTCGACTTGGATCGTGTCAGATATGAAAATGACAAGTTCATCTTAGCTACCCAGGCACGACAGGTTTTTTACATCAAGGACCCTCTGAATGAGAAGTGTCATGTGGTGTTGCATCAAAAGAAGGTTTACTTTGATGAGGAGATTGATCAGCCCGCCGTAACTGATAGTCCTGAGTCTCCATCAGTATTTCCCAATTTAGAAGATACTGAGGGACCCGTTGTTGGAAGGCGTTCTCATGGCGATGAGCTGTGGGTTGATGAGAGAGGTGAAATAGTAGATGGGGACAGTGTCTTGAAGTGGAAGTTATAGACCGGTCATTCCCGGCCGTTGTTTTTGTGACATTGTAGGTGGGGACAATGTGGGTTGATGTTTAGCGTGTAATGTATTTAATTGACTCTCTTTTATGAATTGGTTGGTATGATCCTTAATTATAATTTAGTATTTATGAATTGAATAGGTGAAAATGTGTTTAAATTGTAATTAAATTTTCTAGTAGGTGCTGGTTTTTTACACCGGTAAAGATGAAATTACCAGTGTCGAAAAATAGGGGAGGGACTCTGTTTTGTACTTACGCACCGGTACTCCTACTAGTGTACAGTAGTTAGAATTTGTTTTTGGATTTTTGCTCTCGGTTCCGACAATGTTCATTTTTTGACATTTAAAGCAGTCAAATGCAGCTGCGTTTTATAAAATTTGCATCGGTAATTGTACCGGTACTGGGTACTTAGAAATGTTTTTAATAAAATGTACTCTTGGGTCGGAGATAATATTTTAAAAAAATTTAAGCAGCCTAAAGAAGCTGTTTTAGGCCTCATTTTACACCGGTATATGTATAATATCAGTGTATAAAAAGCCTCCCTTTTTAAAAACCCTCCAATTTTCATAGTACTTAGAATTTATATCTCTCACACCATACCATCTCGGGGTGATGGTTCAGGTGGCAACACTCATTTAAGTTGTGACCCCATTCTTGATGGAAGTCACAGTACTTAAGCGAGTCCTTCTTTTGGGGGAAATCCTTTCCTTGGGGTTGCCTTCGGAACATGCCCTTATGGATAGAATATATTTCTGTCACAGATTTAGCCAGGGGGACCTAGCTTCTGAAGCTTTTTTTTGAAGCCTCAGGTCTCCTAGACTTATCGGGATGCTTGGGGCTTTTTCGCTACCTCTGTCCCCCACTATTTTGATTTTTGTGGCCTCTTCGATCTCGGAGTATTGTTCCACAATCTCCTGTAGCAGCTACAAGGTCTCCGGCCTTTTCGAGACCAGCTTCTTGTACAGGTTGATATCGGATATCCCGTTCATATACCCCAAGATTACTCCATCCTCAGTACGGTTGATCGCACTGAGGCTCTCGTCCGCATATCTATGATAGTATGTCTGGGTCGATTCCCCCTGCTTTTACTTGACCTAGTAAAGTCCTACCACGGTTTTGGTAAACCTCTTCTTCTGAAAGAACTAACCAAACAAGGCCCTTCCGAAGTCCCTATAAGAATGCAATGATCATTTGGCTAGCTTGTTGAACCATTCCCGGGCCTTTCCCCGAAGGTATCTTCCGACCAGCTTACACGTCAGCTGTTCATCAAAGTCTCTTGAGTTCATCAGACTGAGGAAGGTCTGGATGAATTCCCGGGGGTCCAAATCTCCACTGTATATGGGGAGCGCTTCAGGAGGTTTAACATCGTCGGGCCATCGGATGGTCATTATGGCAGGGCTGAAGGGAGAGGCTGCAGCTTGGCCCGAAGAATCGATTAGTCTATCGAGCTCTCTTGCAAGAGAGTCACTTGACTCCCCTCTATTCATGGATCTCCCCACCGATTTAGCTAGGATGCATCATTGGTGGGCCCCTGGTTTGAATCCATGTGCCCCAACCATGATCCTCCAATAGCCAAACTATATGGTATCTGCTGATGCCCCAGATGATAAGGATCATATGGGGCATCTCCGGCGGAGACCATGAGTGCATTTGAGCTTCAAAACCTGGACATCCACCTGTTTTCCGAGGCATCGAATAAGGGATCATCTGCCATTCAAAACTAGGGATCGAAGCTAGTACTGAATTAGCCACGGTTTGAGTGAACCCTGGGAACGTTAGCTGAGGCCGGTCCTGACCCCCATGTTAAATGGGTAGATTAGTCCTGGAAGAGCTTGCATCCGGATCCTTTGGTTTAACGCCAGGGGTATTGAAGGTGGGACCCCTACATGTTGCTGGGTCATCAGTTGCTAGAGCATTGGGGGTTCTACCTGGTACCCCACTGATCTAAGAGTCTGGGCTTGTTGCGCCAAGTCCTGCTGTGAAAAGGGGATTGCACTTTTCATGCCCCTCGTTCTCTGAAAGGCCCTCACCGTAGGCTCCACTTGTGAATCGACCGTAGCCTCTGTGAATTGCAGCCCATCCTCTCTGGGCCGCCACGCCTGGTTTTGTGTGGCAGGTGTTGTAATGTCCCTCAACCGAAGCTCGACGCTGATGTCCGTCCTTCTCAGAGTGTCTGGCTGTGCGAGGGCTTCTATCTGATGGCCCTCCAGTCCTCTTATTTCCAGGATCTGATCCCGGACGCTCTCCGTGTGTTGGTTATCGGTCCCTGATCTATCTGACTGGTCCCACACCCTTTTCTTCTCCAGTGAGGGGACTATACTTCTTCTTTCGCAACCAAACTCCTCTATCCTTCAACCATTCGCTCCTACGCAATTAACATGCCGTAGGGGAGGACATAAACCGTAAAGGGGCGTAGATGTGACTCCGATGGTCCTACTGGGCGTGCCAATTTGATGTTCCCCAATTTTCCACCGCCACACATCGCCGTCTGTCGTGCCTGAATTTACAAGAAAAAGCCCCAAAGGTGTTGATACGAATATCAAATGCTTTGATGCACAGAATGCTGATAAAGCTAATCAAAGCCGCAAGTTGATGTTAATAGTTGAGTAAAGCTAATCAAAGCCGGGAAGAGGCCCCGACGATTAAGTAAGCAAACAGTGTATGTGAATAGTTGAGTTTGTTAGTCTTTATATAGGTAGGCAAGTGGGCTATTGTTTTGTTTGCTTGTAGAACAAGTACTCCACCTTGGGCAGGGCCAAAGAGGGAGCTTTACCTAAAGGATAAAGCCTTGGGCTGATGGTCGGACGCACATGCCATTAAGCCTGTATGGTTTTACACATTATCAGGCAGCAAACATAGCGACGCGTGGAGCAGGTCGGCGGCGGTGAGTGACAAATCATCTGTGGCGCGTGAACAAAATCTGGACTTTGAATTGACAATAGCGGCTAAGAGATCAACGACGACGGTCGTGGATTCGACGTCGGGCGAAAAATGAATACGAGGGCGGCAGCGCGTAAGTGGCACGTGTAGCTGACTGGCGGCGGCGGTTTGCTGAACGAGGTCTTGGAAATTTAGCCTATACTATGGAGAAAATAAGGATGTAATGTGATTGTATTCATGATCTCGGGTACATCATAGAGTGTTACAAAAGACCTAAACAAATAAGGAAAATGGTACTTATCTAAATACTAGTAATATTCACAAAATATTTCTTTTCCCCAACATCATGTTTGACCGTATATACGTCTAACTGCAAATAATAATGATGCATAATAAATTAATATTTAAAAAATAGACGTTAAGATAAATATGACAATATCTCACTTGATTTTTTTATTGTATATACATTAATTAAATTTTAGGGTCAAAGTTGTACAAACTTTGACTTAGAAAAAGTAATTGTGCAATATAGAGTGAGATAGAACTAATGGTATAATGTTTCTTTTATTTCTATGTTCAAACATGTGTTGTTACATGTTTAACTTATAATATACAATATTAAAATTAAAATATTTAAATTTCAAGTTGAAAAGTAGAGTGATTTTCACGTAATCTCATAATTTAAAATATTTGTCATATTTATACTAGAGTTTATCTCTTGAAAGACGGTATTTCCACAAGCCATGGAAAGACCAAGGTTTAAATTGCAAAATAGAAGAAATGAAGATAAAATTTTTGGGTCGTATTAATTGGTTCACAAACTTTATAACAACTATATGTTGCATACTAAAATTTTAATATTATAATTTTAACATTTAACCTTTTTATTATTCTAATTAAACCCCTTCTTTCCATAAGCTTATGGAACCAAGACTTTGTCTTTACAGGCAAAATCTTGGGAAAGACCATTTTTCCATAGATTTATGGAAAAATAATAATGAATTAGAATTATAGAAAAGTTAAATATTTTAGCTGCATTATTAAATATTTATTATGCGACACGTAATAATTTTAATTTTAGACCCGATTAATGCAACATGAAATTTTATTTTAATTTATTCTATTTTGCAGTTTAAATCTAGGTTATGGAAAGACCGCCGACGGATCCCAAATTTAATCGAATATAGAAATTAGACTCAAAGGACATTAAATTTGGATATGACAACATTAATTATGCTTAAAAAAATATATTTGGACATTCAATAAAGATAACATTAATTATGCTTATATTCAAGTTTAACTGGATCGCTATATCACGCCCTATATTTTACTTGATTACGCCATGTATTTATACTATTTAGTATACAATATGTATTTTTAGTTTAATTTAAATGATTAAAATATATTTAATTAATATTAAATAAATTTTATTATTTACCACCACCGTCGGCGTCGCCCTGCACCGCCGCCGCCGCTGGTCTCCACCTCTTCTCTCCTCTTCTTCTTTTTCGGTCTCCTATTCTTCTCTTCTACGGTTGTCGCCGCCACCACCGCCGGTCTCATCTTCTTCTTCTCCGGTCGCATTCTCTTCTTCTTCTCTGGTTGTCTCCGGTATCCTCGTCTTTTTCGGTCTCCTCTTCTCCTCTTCTTCTCTTCTTCTCCGGTCTCCTCTTCTTCTCCGGCTCGATCTCCTCTTCTTCTCTGGTGACCTATCTCCTTCCCTTCTCCAGCTCCGGCTCTCCTTCCTTTCCCGACCCCCTCTTTCCTCTCCTTCTCCCGCGCCGACTTTCCATTTCTTCTCCCAGCCCCGTTCTTTTCTCCGGCTCTCCATTTCTTTCTGACTCGTTCTCCTTGGGAAGACCCGAACTGGGTCTCCTTTACCGGTTCTCCATCCCAAGATCCAAACCGGGTGGCGGTGGTGGCAGCGGGGTGCCGGCAGTGGCGGTGGCAGTGGTTCTGACATCGGGAAATATTATTGTTTTTATTTTTTTGTTTTGTTTTTGATATTTTGATTTTGATTTTAAAAAATTAAAATTAATATTATACGTGTATATATGTATTAGGGCATAACTAGTAAAACACAGGGCGTGATATAGCAACACCCAAGTTTAATACTCCATCCGGTCCTCTAATAATGTTCCCCTTTCCTTTTATGGAAGGTTTTTTTTATATTGGCTCCTACCAGTGGCGGAACCAGGAGTATATGTTGGGGGGGGGGGGGGGAAGAGGCAGAAATTTTTTTTCCGACGCTAAATACAATAATTTTTTAACAAACAACGCGTACATAATAATATGAATACATAATAATTAGATTTTTACAACAAAGAACTATCACTGCATCAAAAACTACGTTCAAATACTTGGGTTGCTAGAACTTGAACCACTAACCACGGGAGACAACTGTATCCTACGATGTTGCATACGCTGATAACGTTGCAAAATTGGTTCATTATCAATCCCAACAAAAATCGCCTTCTCAATATGCACTGTCATAACATCATTCATCCATTCATCTCCCATTCTGTTGCGTAAATCAGTCTTGATTCTCTTCATGGCTGAAAAAACTCGTTCAACAGAAGCAGTTGCAACTGGTAGAACTAAGGTTAACTCAATAAGACGATATACCAGTGCAAAACATGTATGCCTAGTTGTTTGAACCATCTTTTGAGCAAGACTTCCAAAGTCCTCAATAGCCAAAAACTCATGACCAAGTTGCACATTATGAATGAAAGTACTAAGTTATTGATGAAGGCGGGAATGATCTTCTACAGAGAAGTCACTTGGATATAGTTCAGCAAGACAAAATAACTTACCAATATCAAACTTAGAAAATGAATCTCTTGGATCAAGGCAAGCCATACAAATGAGTAACTCTGTATTTGCTTCCGGAAATCGATTGTTCATTTCATGAATCATCCTATCAACAACCTAGTATTCAAAAAATAAAAGGTTAGCATGTAGCAGTGAAAAAAATTACAAATCAAATCAAATAAGGTATATAAATTATAAAAGTAATACCTGAAGAAAAGTATCAACACGAAAGAAATCACCATGGGTCTGCATTTGCATAAGTCGTTTCATACGACCACGAATTGTTCGTTCATCTTCCATATTAACTACCGAGATGTCATGATTAACACAAAATGCGTTGACTTCATTTAACAACTCATCCCAACCATTCTCTCTGTATTGTTGCAACTTAAACTTCATTGTATTCATCAAACTCACAGCCAACACAATATTTTGATTCTTTTGTTGCACAGCATGGGACAAGGCATCTACAACTCCCAACAAAAGCTTCATCATAAGGATCACAAAAACAAATTCATAACCCTCCATTTGCTCAAGCAAACCGCTCGCTGAAGATTTACTCAGATTTGCATCACCATCATCGTGGGCATTTTCAATCAATTTCAAAATAGATTCCCACATAGTAATGAAACGAATAATAGTAGTGTAATGTAACCCCCAACGAGTATCCCCCGGCCTTCTCAAACTAGTCTCTTGATTTTTGCCTCTTCCAGTCACAATATCTCCATTCTCCAATCCCTCTACAATTCTAGCATGTTCTAAATCAAGAAGCATGTCTTTTCTTCTATATGAAGCTCCAGCTAAATTCACAATCATACCAAGATAAACGAAAAACTGACACACAGTTCGATTATCATTAGCAACAGCAAGAACAACCAATTGAAGCAGGTGAAAAAAACAATGGACATACCTTGCAGATGAGTTTTCTTTCAATATCAAAGCTTTCAGTCCATTATACTCTCCTCGCATATTTGAGGCTCCATCATATCCCTGACCTCTCAACTTTGACATTGATAATTTATGCTTTGCAAACAAATCATCAATAGCACTCTTCAAACTAATAGCATAAGTATTACGCACATGCACACCACTAAGAAAACGTTCAAGAATGCATCCTTGTTTGTTGAAATATCTTAAAACAACCCCCATTTTCTCTTTTATTGATGCATCTCTAGCCTCATCAACCAACAGAGAAAAAATAGCTATCTCCAATATCATTAACAATAACATTTGTTACCTCACTTGCACAAGCACTTGATAGTTCCTTCTGTACTTTGGGAGATGTGAGCTTGCAATTTCCAGGGCCATTTTCATTCATGGTCTTAGAAACAACATCATTTCGCTTGCAATGCTAATCAATCATTTCAAGATACTTGCCCTTATTCAGAGAATCCAGCCCTTCATCATGGCCACGAAAAGCCATACCTTGATTTAGAAAGAACAGTGTCACATCAAAAGTGGCTGTCAAACGTGTGCGATATGCAATCTCTTATTCCCACCCATGTGCCGGATAAGAATGAAGGATACTCTGTCTTTGACGCTTAAATGCATACAATTATTCAGCTGCATCATTATGAGAACTACCCGCTACGCCAACATGTTTCTTATAGATATCAAACACTTTCTTCCAATTGTTAACCCCACTCACAGTAAATGCATCCTCTCCATCTCGACATCCCTTATGTGAATTCCTAAAGAGATAGCAACAAAAGAAAAATGTTGCATCCTTTGACGCGCTATACTCTAACCAATCAAAATTTTCATACCACGAAGGTTGAAAACATCTATAGTCATTTCCCTGCTTTGCCTTTGGAAAAGAATGACCCTTAAGTTGGCAATACCTCTTAACACATATTCTCTCATCACTTGATCTCTAATAGAAACATCAAAATCCTTAATAGGTTTACGTTTCCCGGGATCATTTATAACATCATCCGAATTGAACTCAACACGATAATGCTTTTGACTACTACCCTCTTCATTAATCCTTTCTTCATTTGATTCACTCGGTCTCTAAAAAATAGATGATTCACTACTTCGAATTAAGAATTCATCCATATCCTATTTGACATAAAATAAGAAAAATATGTCAAATTAAATATGTATATGATATTCAATATTCACAATTTCTCAAAAATATGTCTAATTATATATGTCTAATTAAATATGTCTAATTAAATATGTCCAATTAAATACTTCTAATTAAATACGTCCAATTAAATACGTCTAATTAAATACGTCTAATTAAATACGTCTAATTAAATGCATCTAATTAAATACGTCTAATTAAATACGTCTAATTAAATATGTCTAATTAAATATGCCTAATTAAATATGTCTAATTAAATATGTAAAAAATATGTCAAATTATTCAAATCTATACTTAGCACAATTTCACAATTTCAACACAATTCATATCTATATTAAGTATTCACAATTTCATACAAATAAGCAATTTAATTCAAGTTATTCAACATAAATTACACAACAAAAATATATTGGCTTCTTGAAATGATACCTTTCCCTTGGTTTGGCTTGGATGCGGACCACGCAGTTGCTGATTGTGGTTGAAGAAGGGGACGGCAGCAGGCAGCGGACGGCGGAAGGTGGTGGCTGGCCGGTGGTGGACGCGCGGCTGGGAACCTGGAGCAGTGGCTTAGAGTTTGTCCCAATTTCCCAAACTAATTGATGAGTACATGTTATTACTTATTAGGTTAGGGTAGTTATTAGTTACTTATATTTTGTTTGGGCCAATTGGGTTTCAGTCCAATTGGCCCTTTATTTTTTTACCCTTCAGCTAAACAAAACGACGTCGTTTCACTTAAGCCAAAACGATGCCGTTTTGTTTAGTTATAAAAAAACAAAAACCAGCATCTTCTTCAAACAGCGGCCTCTTCGGCTCTTCTGCTCGCTGCTCTCGCTCCGGCGCCGATGATTCAAGGGGGGGCAGAATCCGGTGGTTTCCGGTGGCTCTAGGCCTAAATTTCGGGCCGCCGGATCCTAGGGGTGGCGCTAGCACCCCCTCGCCCCCCTAGTTTCGCCGCTGGGAGCATCGTTTCCTTCATCGATACATCGCCACCATCTATTCAGTGACTCTGCCAGAGTGTCGTCTCCTCCGACGTATTGTCGGATCCCTTCCGCCATGTCGTGTTCTCTATGCCTAGTTCTCTCCGCCGTGCCGGGTTCTCTCCGTCTTTCCAGGTCCTCTCCATCGTCGCTCATATCAACTTCGTTGCGTAGATTCACCACCACAGCAGCCCTCCACCACCGCGTCGGACTTCCTCAGTTTCCTTAGCTTCACGGAAAATCTCCTCAAATTGGATTTTATTGGTTTAGCCTGATTTTTTATATTAGATCTATGTACTTTGTTTGATTGGGATGATTCTGGATGTTTAAGCTCTGTTATTTGTTCTCATATTTATTTGATTCTTCCAAATTTGTTTTTTTAGTCCCGCCTATAAGCCTCAGGTTTCCGACAACCTTTTTTTAGAATCACTTAATTAATTTCTGAATTCGAAACAGTTATCGAACCCCAATCAAAGTTGATTTTGAAACCAACTTAGATCAATTTCAATCATAATTACTACCAGAAAAATCACCTTCAAAGTGACTTCTCTTGTCCATTAAAATCGACTTTAATGAGTCTACCACCACTAGTGTCCTTGATATTAATCAGTACCAATTCCGCTAGTTCGTACGCGCACAATTAAAGGTTTATAATCAGACGTGTAATAGAAAACTAAGTAAATAGTTATGGTCATATTTCTCTTTGCAGAAACTCATTGAACTATATATACATGCATTTCACCCCACTTTTAAACAGTCTATCAAATTTTTGGCATTTCGGAAAACAAATTCTCGCACTCATGTATATATATAAGTTGGTTGATCTAGTTGGTATTTACTGTTTTACTTTAATTTGAATTAGTCATAGTTTAAGTTAATTAAATTGCTCAGATACAAGCAATGGATTAATTGAGTAGTTGGTGTTAGTCTAGTGGCAAGATTTTACGAATACTTAGTTGCTAGGAAGTAGGGATTGTGGCAATAATTTAGGAATTGTTGTTATAGTCTTGTATTTAAATATGTATACTTCCGTAAGAGTAAGTAGAAGAAAAGATAGCAGTAAAAATGTAGTTTTCACATGCAATTAAGTATTTATGCATTTTGTGTGTTTTTTTTTCTTGTGATCAATTTGTGAGTGATTGTGAGTTTTACGTGTGTACCAAAATTATGCAGCAAACTCAGTTTTGTTAAGGGCCATGTTCTAACAATTGGTATGAGAGTAAGGCAGAAGAAGGTGAACGTGAGCGATCGACGTAATTCTCTCATACCCGATGAATGCTCAATGATTACAACCTCAACATCAAGGCAACACGCGAGTAGGAAGGCATGTTTGGAAGCTCAAGGTGTCCAAGATAGAGTTGTGTCCATGATCTCCGACGTCGTGAAGGATCAAGTGGTTGGGGCATCCCAAATCAGGGAGTGTTCGAAATCACTCAATCTCCTCAGTAAAAGGATATGATGAAACATGGAGTGTCCGAAGAATCACTCATCCTCCTCCGTGATAAGGAGACCGTCAAACATTAAGTGTCCGAAAACACTCTATCTCCTCAGTGAAAAGGAGACCAAAAAAAGAAGTTCGGGAGTATCCATAAACACTTTGTCTTCTCAGTGAAAAGGAGATCGAAAAGGAAGTGTGTGAGTGTCCGTAAACACTCTGTCTTCTTAGTGAAGAGGAGAAGGCAATAGAATTTTGGAGCATCCGATGAAATGCTCATTATCCTCGGTGATAAGGAGACTATTTCAACTTGGTGCTTGAGGCGTACGTATGAATACTAACTAGATTAAGGGAGCCAATATTGGTTAATCTAGTTGTTACCTGTTTTACTTTAGTTTGAATTAGTCGTAGTTTAAGTTAAGTAAATTTCTCGGATACAAGCAATGGATTAATCGTGTTGTTGGTGTTAGTCTTGTGGTAAGATTTTAGGAATACTTAGTTGCTAGGAAGCAGGAATTGTGGCAAGAATTTAAGAATTATTGTTATAGTCTTGTATTTAAATATGCACACTTCAGTAAGAGTAAGTAGAAGAAAAGAAAACAGTAAAAATGTATTTTTCACATGCAATTCCGTATTTATACATTTTGTGTATTTTTTTCCTAGTGATTAATATGTGAGTTTTACGTGTGTATCAAAATTATGCAGCAAACTCGGTTTTGTTTTGGGTCCTGTTCCAACATATAAGAGCATAATTGGAGGGTTTATCAATCATAAAAAATCTTACAAGTTGCAAAACCTACATTTTTACTGTAGGAGAGGAGTGCAAAACCTCTAAGCCCTTCAATAAAGACTTAAGCCATAATAACTCACAGCAGGTAACCGTAATGGCACGATACTCCGCTTTAGTAGAAGACCGAGAAACAGTAGGTTGCTTCTTAGTTTTCCAAGAAACTGGGGAATCACCAATCATAACAAAATAACCAGAAAGGGAATGCCTAGTAATTGGGCATGTATCCCAATCCGAATCACAATAAGTAGTCAATTGTAAAGTACTACAAGAAGAGAGAAATAAACCTTGACCAGGATGACTCTTCAGGTAGTGCAACACACAAACAACAGCTTGCCATTGAGGAACACAAGGAGACTTCATGAATTGTGCAAGAGTATGAACTGAATAACTAAGTTCAGGACGAGTAATAGTCAGGTATATCAGACGCCCAACCAAGCATCGGTACTACTCCGGGTCATGGTAAGATGGACCTTCAACACATGCCAAATCATGCAGTTGCTCCATCAAAAAGTTAATTGGTTTAGAAGCATATAGAACAATGTCTGATAAAATGTCCAATGCATATTTCCTTTGGGAAAGAAACATCCCCTCCGGTGTTCTAGCAATCTCTATGCCCAAAAAATACTTAAGGATACCAAGATCTTTCATATGGAAACATGAACTCAAGTATTTTTTTGAACTCAGAGATGAGAGAAGAAGAGCTACCAGCTATAACCAAATCATCCACGTAAACCAGAACATGTAAAGAAACTGATCCACAGAGAAAGACAAATAGAGAGTAATCAGCCTTACTTTGAACAAAACCAAATGCTCGTAAAACCTGAGCCAATTTAGCAAACCAATTTCTGGGAGCTTGCCGAAGACCATAAAGAGATTTCTGAAGGCGACAAACCTGCCCATGTGGCATCACATAGCCAGGCGGGGGCTGCATAAACACTTCCTCAAGCAAATCACCATGCAGGAAAGCATTGTGAACATCCATTTGATGTAGTTCCCAACCACGAAAGACTGCAACAGATAGGAATAAATGAACAGAACTCATCTTGGCAACCGGAGCAAAGGTTTCAGTATAATCAATTCCTTCTACCTGGCAATTCCTAAGAACCACTAGGCGTGCCTTATGATGTTCAATAGTACCATTGGAACGGAACTTCGGCCGGTAGACCTATTTACAATCAATGGCCTTTTTATTCAAAGGCATAGGGGCCAAAGTTCATGTCTAATTTCGCTCTAGGGCAGTAATCTCCTCTGTCATAGCAGCTCGCCAATGAGCATGATGGGAAGCCTCAAAATAAGTAGTGAGATCTGCACTAGATGTTACAGCACCCAAAAATCTAGAATGTATACTAGAAAAATTATCACAATTTACATAATCAGTAAGGGGGTAGAGAATATATGAGGAAAGTGACGCATGGGGGAACTGAGTCGAAGGGGGGGGGGGTCTTCAGTAGTAAGGGCACATGCATAATCATCACAATCGTAATCTACCAAGTAAGACGACGGTCGGTGAGATCGAACACTTTGTCTGGTAGGTGGCAATGGGGTAGCGGAACTATCCAGTACCAGAGAAACTAGTAAAGGAGATGCCGAGGATTTAATGTCAGCGGCGGCCGGTGGTTGACGACCGGAGACGGATGGAGAAAATTGACCGGTGGTGATTGGCGGTGATGTGGTTAGCCGGAGGAGACCATCAGTGACTGGCCGGTGGAGATCAGCGGTGGTTGGCCGGCAGCAACTGGCGGTAGCTGGCCGTCGACGACCGTCGGTTGCTGGTTGTCGACGACCGGTGGAGATTGGCCAACGGGGGCCAGGGGAAACTGGCCGGCAGGGACCGGCGGTGATTAGCCGGCGGCAACCGACGGTAAATGGCTGGCGACGACCGGTGGTGACTGGCCAGAGGTGACCGGCGGCACTTGGCTGGCGGTGGACGACAAGGACTGGCCGGCTGGCAGAATCAAAATTCTGTGCGACTCCGACGAGAAAGAGGAGGAAGCCGGCGGTGATGTGGTGGCACTGCCAGTTTCATCGGTTGAAGCAGATGTTGAAGTTGTAAAATACGGGAACTTGTCTTCAAAGAAATTGGCATCCCGACTGGTAAAAATTACACGGGTTTCTAAGTAAAAAAGGAGATAGCCTTTCTTTTTGGCACGATAACCAAGAAATGGACACCGCCGACTTCTAGGTGTAAACTTGTCACGATATCTGGGAACATGAGCAGCAAAACACAAGCAACCAAAAACTCTTAATGATGAATAATTCAGAGCTTGTCCATAGAGCAACTCAAAGGGAGTACGACCGTTAAGATGCTGAGTTGGTGTTTGGTTGATCAAGTAAGCAGCAGTAAGAACACATTCTCCCCAAAATTCAATAGGAAGGCTGGCTTGGAACCGTAAAGCACGTGCCACATTGAGTAAATGACGATGCTTTCTTTCAATCCGACCATTCTGTTGTTGTGGTGTATCAATCATATATGTCTAAAAAATGATCCCAGATACAGTAAAGTGAGATCGCAGAGGCAGAAGCTTAGTGCCATTATCAGCCCGAACTCATTGAATTGTTCGGCCCTACTGGTTCTTCACTAAGGCACTAAATTCTAAAAATCTAGAAGCTACTTCAAATTTAGCTACTAACAAATAAACCCAAATAGCTCGGGAATAATCATCGACTATAGTCAAAAAATAAAATGCACCACTAGATGATGGTGTTCGATAAGGTCCCCAAACATCACAATGAATTAATTGAAACAATGTAGTAGTATTTGTATAACTCAATTGAAAACTATGTCTAGTCTATTTTTCCCTATAACATATAGAGCAAGGTACATAATGTTTATTAATGCTAGAAGAAATAGAAGACAAAACCCTGATGCCATAAATCAGAAGAAGATACTGAAGCAACTGTAGCAAGAGACTGCAGGATAGAACGGTGAACACGAGCATCCAGCAGACGAAGCCAAAATACCCCCCTGTTGTTCACCCATGCTAATCACTTTCCTCGTATTGATTTTCTGTAAAATGCAATAATTTTCGGTAAACAAAGCTAGACAATTCAGGGCAGATAACAATCTAGAACATGACAGCAAATTGCATCGCAGTGTAAGTATATATAAAACATGAGGCAAAATAACACCACCAAAGCAAAGAGATCCATATTAAGTAGTTGATGACACCGAGCCATCAGGAAGAACAACATTCACATAATCAATAGTAGTAGTAAGATTAGTAAGAGAACCTTTGTCACCAGTCATGTGATATGAGGCTCCCGAATCAAGTATCCATGGCAAAGTAGGCTTACCAGACTCATCGTCGGGAAGCGAATCAAACTGATTAAACAAGTGCATGGTCGTGCTCCATTGGTCATCAAACAGAGCAGGGCCAAAATCGAAACAAGCAGGGACACGGCCAGAAGAAGCCGCCGCCACCAGATTAGGCTGCGACATAACTGCACCAGTGAACGGTGGTGGGAGAGGAAACGTCGCGGCAGCGCCTCCGGGACCAGCGGCATTGGATGACGTCCGAGAAGCTTGCATCGGTTTCTTGGTAGATCAAATCCTTCTCTCTTTCCTGGAAGACTTTTTCAGCAAGATTGTAATGGCATAATGCCTTGCACTATTCACAGGCACAAACCATGGGAGGTTGCATGCAGTGATAATCTGCAAACAACTTCTTCTGTTTGGAAAAGTAGATGTCGATAAGCTGACCGTTTTGCCTGAAACTCATAATGGCTTCTTGCATTTCCAAAACCTTCATACCATCGGCCAGAATAAATTGTGCCTTCAGGTCATCCCACGGTTCCTTAACTGTGGAAAACGAACCTGTAAAAGATCTCAACACCAAATCCAGGGTTTGCAAGATCCAGCAGATAAGAGTAGCATTAACCCCAAGCTAATCAGCAGCATCAGGATGTCTATCTTGGGGTTTGGTTATGGATCCATCAATGAACCCAATCTTGTGCTTAGCAAGGAATGCACGACAAATCGCATCGGACCATTCAATATAATTTTCCTGACCTTTCAGCATGTTCGGTATGAGTTGTAAACCTGGACCATCGCCAGAACCAATAAAGTAAGGATCACCAATAGGTAAATTAGGCTGAGGGTCAGATTGCAACTGCCACTGTTGAAGTAAAGCTGCAATCACATCATAACCACTCATATCCTGAAGCTTCAAAGCCTCGGGTGCATTAAAACTAGTGTGTTCTTCAGAGCCAGACATTGTGGTAAATCAAGTACAGATCAGGAACAGGAAAAATAACCAACGACGGATCGGATTGACAGAACACTCCGGTATAAACGAGCGGTGGCGCATGAGAAGTTCGGCCGTGCGGCGGAATGAAGGTGAGCACATTTCTTAATCCTCAAAATTGATGGCCTCTAATATTTTTATGATCACATGTAATACTCCTACAATTTGGCCCCAACTCAATGGTTAATAATTATTGGGAGGACAAAGAAATTCTACTTCATCTTAGATAGATATGAAATTGAAGTTGCAGGAGCCTATAAAACGAAAGCAAAGATGACATTTCGGACTCACTTCAGCTCGTAGTAAATAGTCTCTACTTGTCTCATTTGTCCAACATGCAACTCCTTTGACTTGATCACACCACTGCCATCCTTCAGAGATCTGACCAAAGCTGCTATTTCCACTATACTTCTCCTAACACAAAAGTTTTATAACTTGCTATTGTGACTGTTTTGAGTTGACATGATAGCTCAAAATAGTACGCCAGTAGGTAGATTTAAACTGAGTTTCGTAAACGATTTCATAGTTTCATAAGATCATTTTATTGTTCGGTCCACATTTTATTTTATAACTTTATGTTCACTACATTGTAGTTTAGAGTATCCCGCATCAAACTGTGTAAGGCTTTTAAGCCAATCATATTAATATACTCCCTCTTTCCCACTAGTAATGACATATTTACTTTTTCACGGTCTTAGTGATCATATTTGACCGTTGATATCTCTGACTACATATTACAATTTCACATAAAAATTTGATATTTAGAAAATAGATGTTAAGACGAATCTAACAATGTATCACATGATATTTTTATTATATATATATCTATATTAAATTATATTTGATGAAATTATTTTTTTGGTCCCCTACAAAGTATCTTATCCCATCTTTTAGTCTCCATTTGCAAAACAACCCTTAGCCGGTACCCAACAAATTCAAAACATTTTGTTTGGTTCCCAAAGGTGGTTTCAGGTAAGACTAAATGGTTTTCCGGTATAGTCAGGGGTACAATGGTAATTTTACTAATTAAAAAATATTTTCAATTTAAAAAATCCTAATTTAAAATTTTTCATATTTTCGACAACTTCATCTGAAGCTCTTGAGCCCTCAAGCCTTGAGCCCTCCTACCTCGAGCCCTCAAAGCCTCCTGCCTCGATCCCTCGAACCTCCTACCTCAAGCCCTCGAGCCCTCGGACCCTCCTGCCTCGAGCCCTCGAGCTCGAATGTGGGGATTTTTGAAAAATTCATCCTGAGCCCTCAAGCACGAGGAAGGAGGAGAAGGAAGAAGAAATCGTTCAAGGAAGAAATCAGTACCAGGCGGCCAGGGTGCTGATTCGTCGCCGACAAGCTCCGACGAAGAGGAGGAGGAAGAAGAAATTGTTCGAAGAAGAGATCATCACCCGGAAGCCAGGGTACTGATTCGTCGCCGGCAAGCTTCAACGAGGAGGAGGAAGAAGAAATCGTTCGAAGAAGAAATCAGTACCCGGTGGCCAGGGTACTGATTCGTCGCCGGTGAGCTCCAACGAGAATGAGAAGGAAGAAGAAATCGTTCCAAATTCCAACAACGGCGAGGTCCGGTGAGTTCCAGATTCAATCAACGGTGGCGGCGGCAAAGAAGACGCGAAGAAGACGAAGAGTTTTTTTAAATCAAGGGTATAATGGTCTTTTTACACGTTTTGACCAATTTTACCATTGGCTTTCTCAGAAAACCACCTTTTGGGACCAAACAAATTGTTTTGAATTTGTTGGGTACCGTCTAAGGGTTATTTTGCAAATGGAGACCAAAAGATAGTATAAGATACTTTGTAGGGGATTAAAAAAAACAATTTAGTCTTTATATTTATGGTCAATGTTTGTCAACTTTGGCTTTGAAAAAGTAAATATGTTATTACTGGTGGGACGAAGGGAGAATAGGGTGAGTTTCGATTAAAAAAAGTCTTCTCTCACATAATCATTAGGGGGTGGGCGTCGGGTCGATTTAATCGATTTTTGCTTTATTTGGTTTGGGTTATTGGGTTTTGCCCCTAAAAAACTCAAAACCAAAATTGACCCAAATAACCTAATAAAACCGAAATATCCCAACTGAATTTGAAATTCGATTTTGGGTTGAATTTGTTTTCAAACCGAATAAACCGAATTTATGGCAAATTTTATTTAAAAACTACTAAAAACATATAAACTAATTTAAAATTTTACAAATATATGTAATTATTTAATTTCTACATTATCAAACTCAAGTGTTTAAAATAAAAATCCAACAACATAAATACAAATTCAACCATAACAATTTTAAAATTATATTATTAATATATGTAACTAATTTATTTTTTAATTGCAATTCGGTATTCGGGTCGATTTTTGGATTGAGTTTCAATATCCAAAACAAATCAAAAACCATATTCAATAGTCGATTTACTCAATTCGATTTTCAAAAAATCGTATTTTAAATTTGGTTTAGATTATTCGAATTTGAATTATTTTGATTTTAGTTCGGTTCTCGGTTTTCATTTTTTCCCCACCCCTAATAACCATGGCTTTTGGACTATAATTCTAGAACCTAGGAGGTTTTTGTTTAGCCCAACAAACTTCAGAACTAAGATTTTTTATTTCGCCAATATAACCCAACCAAATAGCTCATAGGCAAAGACAAGAATAATCAAGTGCTAACCGGTAGTTTAATCAGCCATATTAAAATGAGAAATTAAATAAAATGCGCATACAACATGGTGGATCAAAGGCGTATGCTTAACAAATACAAGCTCAAAAAATTAAGTAAATCATCCGATTCTGCAACTTTTCGCTTTATTTATTTTTTCTTTTCGGTTCTTCGTTGCACCTTCGTTGTAATCTTCAAGTATATACAAAGGCACTCAGGTTCCAAAATTCTTGTGGCATTTACACAGTTACATTAAATCTTCAGCCCCAACTTCATACTGTTGAACATGCTATTTACCAACTCAGCAGAGTAGCAGCTGATGCCCATTTTGCAGCAGCAATTGCAGCCCGAGCTTTATCCAACGCATCCGATGGCTGCCTTCCAATGCCTTTGGTTTCCATATTCAGCCCATTGTTGTGATCCTTCTTAGGAGATGGTACTGACTCGTCGACGGCCATTCGAGGTGAGTTTCCAGCTGAATGGGGAGATTGGTTGAAGTGACCCTGCTGGACGTTTGGTGATGGCATAGAGTGCTTCAAAACAGGTGTTTGTTTCTTTGTATTTGTCTCAGAGGCTGCAGTTGTGGTTGCAACTATCTGCTTTGGTCCGTTCTACAACGCAGAGCATAAGATGATTTACAACAAACATATTGTGATTCACGGGAAAAACATGGTAGGATATCAAATGCTTATAAAACCTTTCATCGGAAAATCCTCTCAACCCAAACAAAACAACACTAACATAATGATTGGTCATATACTTCAACTACCGATTATAAGACTCATACTGTAGTAACTTGTTTTACAACCTTAATTTCAATAAAACTAAGTGTTGATTAGAACTCATATTATAGGTTTCATTTGTTTTCATATACCTCTATTTCAATATACAAGTCGTCTTCTAGTATTTAAAAAAAATTCCTTCTTCAGATTGCTAGACGAAATTACAGAAATTAAAAGAAAGAAAATTGCTTTTTGTAAAAATATAAGACTCATACTACAGGAACCTATTTTACAACCTTAATTTCAATAAAACTAAGTGTTGATTAGAACTCATATTATAGGTTTCATTTGTGTTTCATATACCTCCATTTCAATATACAAGTCGTCTTCTAGTATTAAAAAAATCCTTCTTCAGATTGCTAGACGAAATTCCAGAAATTAAAAGAAAGAAAAATGTTTTTTGTAAAATACTTCTTTGGAGGCATCTAACTGAACATATACTTTTTTTTCTTTTTATATCATTAATTAGACTACATCATTTGCAACATCCAATCGGGAATGACACTCACCTATGCTTAGTAAGCGAGGAAAGGAGAAACAAATAGCCCAAATCGTAAATTTATGTTGGTATAAAGCATCCAAAAATTGACCATCGGCTACCTCATATATGCTGCACTCAGAGAACTAGCACATGCACAAACATAGCTAATTAAAAAGGAATCAATAGCTGATTAAAAAGGAATCAGCCACGCCACCCAAAGAAATAAAGAAAAACAGTAAAAAGTACTAGCAAATCCTCAGTCTTAACTCTAGAACTAGAATACAAATGCTACAGTCGTCAGGTGTTGTATCTGAAATATAAAGCAGTACATCATTGGAATCTTGGTTTCAGCAGTCTTGAGGTGTTGCGTCTGAAATCCATTCCACCAACTTACTGCTACAATGATGTAGGTGGGGCTGGAACCAGCAGCAGTTGAAAATGTTGGTCAAAACAATTTGGTGCCCGTCCTCCCCAAGGGTATTTCTCAAAGTTCCAAGGGCATTTCTCAAAGTTCTATATGACTTATCATGGAAAGAGTAAAATACACCATACTGTTTGTACACCATGGGAAGATATATGTTATTTCTCATGTAAGATCTCCTCGTATCCTTGTTTGCAAAGCATGTTTTATTACTCAAGAAAAAGGTGTATTCCCCCGCATCTTCCACGTCTTGCCACTTGAGGTTGGCTTCATCCCATCTGAATACCGCCATTATTTGTTCTTTGGTTATGAAAACAGATGTGAGGTGACCATCGAAATCCAAGAGGTATCCTTCAGCAAACCCAGAAAAGCCATGAAACGCATAATGTATCCAAGTTAGAGTGTTGGGATCAAACGCGCCCAATTGTCCTTGAAAAGTTAAAAAATAGAACTTTCCCTTGTGGTAAAGGGGATTCCGTTGATATGTTCTGCGGAAGAGTAGATCAGGAAAGCAATGTGTCCTGATCCAGTCACTCGTGCCCTTAGTGATGGTAAAGATGTCAACATCAACGGTGAATTCATCAAATTCTATAAATGTGTATGTATCATGACCGAATGGCCGCGCCATGACCAGAACTAGACAGTCTTGGGAAGTGGGAGCGGAAGTAGGTGTAAAACCATAAAACATGCCCTCGTATGGAGGAAGCTTAGGCAGTGCAACTGTGGCTAGTGACAAGGGATTGAAAAAGAAGAGATGAATAAGGTCTGCGGACATAAGTAACCACCCATCTATACAAGAAAGAATGGACGCATGTCGAAGATGCGGAGGAACATGGATGTAATAGGGATCACCCATGTCCGCACAGGGATGGACCAATGACAAGACCGAATCACCGGCGTCTTTGTGCATGAGCCACTCGGAACCGAATCCATCCTCCGGACCAAAACCTTGACGCCATTCCTTACACACACCTCTAAATCTATTCACATCGTGCAGCACCCTCACATATGATTTGATCTTTCCTAGAATTTCTTCCGGGAGGGAACTCCAGTCTCTCCATTCTGCCATCTTCGAATTCGACCGGTACAATACTGAATCCACAGCGTGTTGTATGTATAGCAGTCCCATTCCATCGCATAATGGGAAAAGGAAACCAATTCCATCTCATACTCGGAGAAGGAAAAGGAAACCAATTCCATCTCATAATCGGAAAAGGAGGCCCATCAACTCCGATTCTATATAAACACATGCACATGCGTATCTTCAATTACGACTGATCAATAGGCATGGAGAAGGAGATCCCACAATCGTATCCGTGGTTGGTGATTCCACCGACACCAGGAACAACAGAAACATCCCGGTTCTACAATCCTATAGATCATACGGATTGTTCCCTGGACATCGGTGTCAGTGAGAATTTATGGTTCCATGCATGTTGTTATGATTGGCTGGTGCTACAGAAGCGTGAGAGAAATTCCCCAGATGTTCAGTTCTCTTTGTTTCACATGCCTTCAAAGCAAATTATCAAATTGCCGCACCTCCGATCATATGACGATTATATGTACTTTGTAATGACTGCCCCTCCAACTGCTTCCGATTGTATTTTTGCACTCCTTCAACCTATCTATTCCACTCTTCTGATTTGGCGTCCGGGTCAACTAAATTGGAGGATGATAGATTATGGATCACAAACAAGAATTTCCCACCTGCGTGTGTGCAATCACAAGATATATGGTCTAGTTCAATCAAAATATTTTGCACGATTTGATATTGGGTTCGATACATTTGCAATTACGATATTAGGGACACCCCCCTTCGCACCCAACAAAGAATACTATAATCCCATTATCCAAAATC
This sequence comes from Rubia yunnanensis, assembly GCA_037428765.1. NCBI lineage: Eukaryota > Viridiplantae > Streptophyta > Magnoliopsida > Gentianales > Rubiaceae > Rubia > Rubia yunnanensis. Next base: position 19,449,273 of record CM075068.1, on the reverse strand, counting down.
GTGTCTTCCATATCAATGAGGGGGCCAAGTACAACCAAATCATTAACATTGTTGACGAAGATGAAGAGAGAGATGTTTTGGGAAACTACTCTTCTCCTGGTTCTGATTACTGTGACGATGAGTTTTTAGCTGGATGTGGAGATGATATCTTTTTTATCAAGATCACCATGACTCACCCCAAGGTGATTCAAGGCATAGATGTCTACAAGTTTGATAAAACAAGTGCAAGGTGGATTAAGGTTAAAAATATAGGCGATGATCGCGCAATCTTCCTAAATGAACGACACTCCTTCTCTTGTTGCACCACAAACTCTAGCATCAAAGGAAATTGCATCTATTTAGTGGACAAGGGGCTGGAACCACCCATCTGCATCTACGATATAGACAAGGATAGAATGGAAATACATTATCTAAAACACCATGGGCTCGGACTAGGAAGTTGTTTTATGTACTGTGAGAAGTGGTTTTGATCTCTCCTCTTTTATTTAATAATGAACAGTTTGGAAGTGATTTTGATATTCTTTTCTTTTATTTTGAAGTGATCATTAGGTAATCAAACTCGAATCCTCTTTTCCAAATTCAATAACAACATTTATCAACAATAACAAGATGTAGAACTTATGGGGGTTGTAGCAGGATGGATATAGCCTATAGGGAATGCAAATGTCAAAGCAAACTTGTTAGAATTAACTGATCCAGATCATATTATTGATACATTTCTAATTTTCTCAACCTCAAAACTCTCAGGCAGCAGGTTCAGCTGCTTGTTAACGAACTAGCCTCATTTGCACTTAAATGTATTCCAGGCTAAAGTTTTCGAATAACTACCCATCTAACCCTTTGAAGTTTAGGTTCCTTGGTTTTATAGTTAAAAATCAAAGAAAGGTGGGAAGAAAAAAGAACGCATCTTAGTCTTAAGAGAAAAGTGGGGGGAAGAGACTGCATCTTATCTTGAAAGAAAAGTGAGAAAAAGGAGTGTTCCATTAACACCACAAGGTGCTCAACAAAACTAAAGACGGAAGAAGATTGCTTTGCTACAAGCCTGCTGCAATGCAGTGCAACAGTTCTAAACAATGGCTGCATTAGCATACAGCTTACGAGTTATGACCATCTCCAGGCTCCACCACTAGCACCACCCCGTGATTGGTTTCAAGCCCTTTTTAGTAGCTTAATGAAGTGGAAGTGGGACAAAGAGTAGACTGACATGCTCGCCACCCACCAGGAACCCATCTGCAGATCTCACAGAAACCAGAAACCATGCTCACACTTTGCGACCATCCCAATCCCACCCCAAGATTTCTTGGCCTAATGCCATGGTGCTCCCCTCTATTCCCTTCAGTCCCGCATCCAGTCAAACACACCACAGGACACATAGTAATTGCCTTGTGCAAGTGAGAAAACAGTTCTTGCAGTATATTTCTCCTCATGTGCTCACATCAAATGATTCCATTAATGAGAGAAACACGTGTAAGATGGTCTGGACACATAGTTAGAAGACCCTAAAATTCACCACTTAAGACGTCTAGAAAATAATAAACAATTATAACAAATAAAAAGGGAACCAGAAGACCTTAAAAGGCTTATAATGGAACAGTTGGAACTATAAAGAAAGATATGTTACATTCATATAAAAATGATACAATGTGTATTAAAATTAACTGAAACGACGGCAAAATATAATCATATACTAGTTCATTTGACACTTGGACTGTGAGAAATTTCCACTTTGTGGCAAAAATTATACAGTCAAGAGTCACATTCAATGACCAACTTTAAAAAAACATCTAAATGGCATACACTTCAATTATGAGAGTGGATTTGCATCGAAATTGAGCAGAAGTTTGCATAAGCAAAATAAACATTCCTAACCTGTCACATTTTTAAAATAAGCACATTTTTAGTAGTTTACCAAACACGAAAAACTGCTTACATTTATAACTAAAAATCTTATAAACCCTTCCAAACACATCCTTGATATGCTCACCCATTGCCGGTTATAAAATAAAAATTATGATTGTTATATGTTTTCCTATGATGGCATTTTTGTGTGATTATGATAATCGTTGCCCAATTGGATTTACTTTTGCTGAATTTACTTTATTTTTGTTCAAGTGAACTTATTGGCACAAAACAAAACTATAGGGAATTGTACCTGACTGGACTGATCAAACGAATATGAATTTTGAGTGCACAAAACCCATCGTTGTAGCGACTGCACTATGCACATGGGGGCATGTGTTCTCCAGTAATTCAATGCTTGTGCCGATTGTGTTTGGGTCAAGTTCAAATTAGGCTCAGATCAAATTTATGTTCATGTCAGGCGGTCCAGTACGATTCAAGCCTAAATCAGGTTTGTCTTAAGGCTGGGTCTTAGGGATTTTGATCTTGTTCGAGCCACGTCGATCATTGTGAACACTCTAAGCAGTTATAGCAATTATGCGAAATTTGAATGCATTTGCAGGATGCGATGCATCCATTCTCCTGATTGGCAACTAATCGATGATAGTGCCGAATTTTCATCATTTTATTTTCTAAAAAATAAAAAGAATAGTTAAGCAAAAATAAATTCATTTCAACAAAAGTAATTTCATTTATGCAGATTTCTATCTAACTAAACAAGTCTAATTTATCACAGTTTGATTACCGTTTACACTCCATTTTGTTCGCTAGTGAAAATGTTCATGAGAACGAAAACATTCAATATTTGATTTTGAAACTTATTTCCTTATTTAGAATTTGATTTCACAATATGTAAGTACAATTACATGCATAACCATGAATGTTAATCTTAATTGCTGTTTACAGTATAATTTCTGGTGATAATAATAAAGCAATTACAGTAAATATTTGAATAAAAAGAAATGTACCAGGAATGATTTCTGTACTAGCAAAGTAGTACAAGACATCATGCACTCAGCAAAGAGCACTGCATGAATCATCTGGAACTCTACAAAAAGCCCCATATTCATGATTCATCCGGTTCTAAGTTTTAGTATTTTTAAAAAAATCATTTGAATATAAACATTTTTATGCGTAAAGGGCATCGGCATTATACAACATTATTAGTTTGTAATTTGAATGTGGATTTTTTATACTAGTGCGGTCATTCATAAACAATGGTCTAAACCCAGAAAAATATAAAGACACTAATTGCTATAGACAAGCATAACTGTGGCAGTTCTGAATAGGGATGCCAATTGCGTACAAATGAAATTAAACTCCAAAATATTGCGCACACATAGCCTAGGGCAAAAAAAGGTACGGTCGTATTCAATACATTCAACATTGATAAGAAAATACTGGGTTGTTCCATCACTTTTAATGTGTAGCATCATGCGTCTAGCTATCATCAAATTTGTCATCTTACATGTTATTGCAAATATGCATGTCATGAATTTTCAAAAAATATTGGTATGATCCGTTTTAACCCATTTGGTCGGGTTATAAAAGGATTGGGTTGAAATCCGCCAGTCCGCGAGTAAAAAAATATTGAACACATGAATAAAAAATAGGTAAACCAGCAGGTTCAACTCATATATGAACTCATATGTGTTTATATATCAACCAATCTGGGTAAAATTCACTGGTTTTAACCCATATAGTGACCCATATGGGTTTATATAATAACTCATATGGGTAAAACTTTGGATTTCAACACATATATTGACCCATATGTGTTAATATACAAACTCATACGTTTTGAAACCCACGTAGTTACACATATGGTTATTCTTGCGGTGAACCCACAAACCCAATCCACCCAACCCATATTTTTCAAATACTCATTTAACCCACTACCCTTTTACCCATACCCACCCGGGTTTTAAAATAGATAACCCGCTTGACCTGCGAGTTACGGGTCTATTTTCCACCCCTAAATCCGATCCAAAACCCAATTAAATGAAAAAATTAAAATCTAATCGATCCAAAATTGAGGTTTAGATTTTTTTAAAAAAATTGATGGATCCAACCCAAACCGGCCCGACAACCTGAAGCTAATTTGATACAAGTCCAAAATGCAAAATCTCACCAACCCTACAGTCGACTCTATAACGTGGAGCTGAAAATCAACCCGACCTGACAATCCAGGCTTAAAACCCGATTGGATCAAACTGAAATTTAATTGAACCAACCTGAACCTAAAACTCCATCTGGGCCCTATCCAAACCAAAACCTTAACTCAGGCCCAAATCCGACTCGAATATGAAATTGTCTGCAATTAAAATTGACCCGATCCTACCCGACTCATTCGTGACCCTGACCACTAACACTAACTCATTGAAGTAGGATTTATAGAAAAATCCTCCCGGGAATAGAGTTCTAAGAAGAGAGAAAAGAAAGAAAAATTGAAGACAACAATTCAATTATGATCTTCCATTCCAAAAAGATGCCTCTCCCACCTTCCTCCTTGATAGTTATACACCTATAGCAGTTGGTGTAACCAATTCGATTGAAACTGTTCGTCTTGAGTTGAGAATAGCTTCCTGGAGCTATTGAGAACCTTATTCTTTAACTTTCCAAATTTCCAACAAGAGATAAGTAGCTAGATTTCTCTTTTTCCCTTATAGCCTTTAAAGCACCCAACCCAATCCCGACTTGGTGTGAATCGGCACAAACCCAAAATTGAATGCGGTCGTTCCAAAATTAAACCTACAATAGCGCTAGCCCAAATCCAACTTGACTCGGGACCGAACTTGACCTGAACCCAACCCCAAATCCAACACGGGTCTTTCCCAGATCAACCCATAGCCAACTCAATATAAACCCTACATAAACATGTAGTGGCTCGAACGAGATTGAAACCCCTAAGACCAAGCCTTAAGACAAACCTGATCTAGGCTTGAATCCTACCGGACCGCCTGACTCGAACAGAAATTCGACCTGAGCTGATGTGTGATAATTATGTTGTTTTTTTATTGGGATTAACTGCGATTTTACGTGATTAATGTGCACTTTAAATGTTTTATTTGTAACAGATCACAGTTCTTGGGCTCAAGTGGAATTTGGAGGAGAGCAGGGAGAATCGGGCAATTATCGCAAATTATCGCAATCAAATGAAGATCAAAGTCGTAGCAAGTTATTTGGAGCAGATTGGATTGATAATCTTGGAAATATTCTTGAAGATAATGTGAAGATTGGATCAGAATTTAAATTTGGGAAGGATTTTATTTTATTTGGAAGAGTCCAATATGGACATTATTTTGTAATGGCAGCCTTTAAATTGGTGCGCATGAAAGACAACCAGGGTGTGCTGTTTTTGGGTATTAATTTTGGACGGACGTCAGAGGCTTCAGAGAGAGTAGTTTTTAGTGGAGAAAAAGTGAAACATATTATTTTCTTTCCTCTTATTAGTTTTGGACGGAAGTAGCTTTTAGTTAAGAGAAAAAAGTCAAAGCTTTCTTCTTCTTCTTTTTCTTTGGGGGGCCTTTGGACGAATGGGAGTTGTTGAAGTGAAATAAAAAAAGAGAGAAAAGATTTTCTTTGTCTTTTTCCTTTTAGCTTTGGACGAAAGAGAGCAGGGGAGCAACTTTAACATTGGTTTTGTTTTCTTCTCTCTGTTTGTTACTTCCCCAGACCAGACGTGATATACATTATTGTTTCCTTTGGTGCGCAAGCTGTGGTCATGGTTGCTTAATTGCTTTGCCTGTTATTCATTTGATTTCAGTAATAATGTTCATGTATTATATTTTTTATTTGTTTAGTATAATTATCATGAGTAGCTAATTCATATATCGGCAGAGAATAACAAATGTTAGTTTATAAATCGTGAGGCCTAATTGCATTATAATTGATTCTTGCATGTTCTTGATTATCCTTGGTTGAATTTATTTCTAATATGTTTAGGTCTGATCAACTTAAATGTTTTTAGGATACTGCTATCTAATTTCCGCCAATACGTAATTGTTGGATGGGATTAGTAAGTAGCATAGTCTTGTGAAAAATAGCTAACTAGCTAAGACTGTAATAGCAAGATAGGGGATAATTGAGTGTGCGTTACTATTTGCTTTTACTTTGGTAATTGCTATATCGGGTTCTTTTAATACTTAATGCTATCAAAATGTGTTCTGGTTTAGCGAATACTTTCTGGGAACATTTTGGTAAGGGAAACAGTTAATTAATCATAATTGTTGACTGTCGATAAAGTAAGAAAGAATTGGGGGGGTTAAGCGTACCTACTTCCCTATAACCGGTAGATGTGTAGGAATTGATTCATTATTGCGCCTATGATCGATATTAACTATCATGAGTTATTCTTAGCCGATATCATTCATTCATATATTTATTTCTCATAAGTTTAAGTCTTCATTTGCATTTTTAGAGTTAATAAAATCATTACATTTAAGGCGTGGTGGCATCACCAAAGAGGTTTTCAAAAAATTAGTAGAAAAAAATAATTAATGATTATTGCTTTTGCTCCCTGTGGGATCGACCCTGCTTATCATTATACTAATTAATATTAATCTGAATTTGCAGGTTATTTGGCGAGTAAAACGACGCTCACCAAATTGGCGCCGCTGCCGGGGAGCAGTAAGTCAATTATTTTTATTTTTTTTTCTACTAATCTGTGTGTTAGTGTGCTTGGTTTATGAGTAGATCATCTAGGCCGAATTTAATATTCGATCCGGAAGTTGTGAAGACAGCCAAGCAGAACAGAAAGCGAACAAAAGAGAGAAAAACAATTTCTGCCGAGACCCTTCGGTTTGGCCAAACCGAACCCATCGCGATTTCAGCAACTACTTCTGATTCGGGAACGGACATCAAGATGGACGGAGCTGACCAAAATCTGATTCCTGGGCAGAACCCAAACAACCCATACATGTGGGAACTTACCGGTCATAGTGAAGATGATCCTCCCACTCCCATTCAGTTGCCAGAGACCGAAAATCAGATTGAAATCAAGCTGGCGTTCTTGAATGTACTTCCCAAGTTCCACGGGAGAAGCACTGAAGACCCTTATAATTTTCTGAGCGAATTTATCAAGATTTGTAAGGTTCAGAAAAGGCTATCCTCCGTAACGGAAGATCAATTCAAATTGGTGGCATTCCCATTCAGTTTGACAGGAGCAGCAAACCAGTGGTTCTCGAGCTTGCCCCCCAACTCCATTGCGACATGGGCAGAATTGAAGATATTGTTCTTGGAGAACTACTTTCCGGCCACAAGAACAGATGCTTTGAAGAAGGAGATCACAAGCATCAAGCAAGAATATGATGAGCCATTGAGTATGTTTTGGCTGAGGTTTAGGAAGTTGGTAGACAGTTGCCCTAATCATAGAATGACGGAAGGCCAGTTGCTTCAATGTTTCTATCAAGGGATGACATCCAGCAAAAAAGACTTGGTGAACTCTTCCAGTAGTGGTGGATTTTCTCACCTTCGAGTGAATGAAGCTAGAGAGATCATCAAGCGGTTGGTCAATTCTAAAAAGGAATATGATCAACAGGAGGTACGAATCTTGAAGAAGGTGGCACAGACATCCACTTCCGAAAAAGATGAGATCAAGGAAAGGATGGAAAGAATGGAGAAGATGCTTTCCAAGGTCGTTGACAAGGTGGCGTCTGTACAAGAAGGGCCTTGCGATACGTGTGGAGCAGTCAACCATACGACGTCGCAATGCATTCTTACTATGGGAGAAATACCTGTTCAAGCAAATGCTATGGGAAATTTCAATGAGAGATAGCAAAAAGGACCATATCCACAAAATTTAAATCCAAGGTATAGGGATCACCCTAACTTCCAGTGGAGAGAACAAGGTCCCCCGCAACAGCAGCCTCAGCATTACCAACGACCCTATGTTCCACCAATGCAACGAGAAGCTCCAGTTCTTCCCCAGCCCCAACAAGGAGGTCACGATAAATCTCTGAATGAAAAGATGGACATGTTGATGGACATGATGGTGAAGCAATCAAAGAAGACTGAGTCAATGTTGGAAGAGCATACTCGGCAAATCACCCAGCTATCAAATTCTCTGAATGAACTCATGATGAAGCAACCCGGAGGATTGCCCTCGCAGGTCCAAGTGAACCCCCATGAGACGGCAAATCAGGTCACACTCAGAAGTGGAAAGATAGTTGGTGCGCCGCCGTCGAAATCCGCAAACAAAGAAGCAGACCAGTTCACTGACGAAGGGTTCCGTTTGGCCAAACGGAACCCTGCGGCAGAAATTCAGAATCAAGTGACGGAGGAAAAAGGCGACAAAACCATCACGAACTCTGAGGATCCTGAGCATGCTGAGGTCCAAGATAAAGGTAAATCCAAGGTAACACCTGAGGTAGGTAAGAGGTTGAGTTTACATGATCCTTCACTTAAAATTTTGCCTCCTTTCCCTCGTAGATTAGAAAAGAAAAAGGAAGAACCTTTGGATTTTATATCAATTTTTGGAAAAATGGATATTCATCTTCCTTTCTTGCAGGCCATAAAGTTACCACCAATTAGCAAATTCTTGAAAGATTAATTAAATAAAATTATATTCAAACTAATATAAACCAAGCAACCGGTGTTTGAAACAATGACTCAAATGAATAAGCTAAACGAAAAAAATACAAGAACTAATGTTAGAATAAGTAAATTAAAATATGAGGATCGAAAAGTAAACCACAACACATGACTAGAAGTTTTCTAATGTTTGAGTTAAATAACTAAGTAATAAAATAAAACGCCTGAACAATCTGACTATATAAATAAAGAACACATGGCCATAGAAAGAACGATACATGAAGTAACAATCAGAAAATAAATAGTAAAATTTAAACAACAAAAAAATCGTTGCTTGACAAATCGTTACACTTCAATGTTACTCTTGACAATCATGAGAGCCTCATCATAAGCCTACAGAGAAATCATCATAAATCATCATAAAAAATTACAAGTTTTAATCCAGTTACGACAAAACAAATTCAACAACCTAGCAAATTAAACATTCAAAATAATACAAAAACTAAACCATTCATCATTCAAATACAACAAAACCAATTATTTAAATCACACCACAAACTCAATCTATTTTTCAATTACAATTTCTTGCAAATATCTTGAACTCATTATTTGGTGGTTGCACATTCCTTCTAGGCCATCCCATTCAGCTTCAGTGAACAAGTTAAAAAGCCGGGCTATGTTGGTTCTTTGTCCTTCTACTCCAATTGTTGACACATTCATCAACTGTAGCACATAATTTGTCATTCCAAAACTCTTGTGAATCTTCAAAGTCATTCAGCTGAATCTGAGTTTGTAAAGTAACACCTTCACTTGGTTGAAAGTTGCACGATTCCTCAGCAATAACATCAACCTTGACCTTCTCCAACTTCTCAGGCATATCAGCAATAACAACTTCAATGTTACAATTGACAATCGTGAGAGCCTCATCATAAGCCTACAGAGAAAAAAATATCAATATATTTAATGCTAAAACAAAAAAGGGAAACACCTAGACAAACATGTTAAATGCCAAAAAAAGCATAATAAAATTAATATTTCAATCACTTTCATAAGTTTCAACAACTCTATCTAACTTATCCACACGGGATTTGCTACCACTCTTATGCAACCTTTTAACAATATCGGCTAAAAAGAGAGAGTATATTATCATTAAAAAATATATATATTTCCATCATATTTGAATACCAGTTGTTGTAGATTTTGTCTGATTCTCTTTTCCCTTTAAAATGGTGTTTCAGTACATATCTACTGTTAATTACAAGTATTGAAATCATTTTAACTAACATAAACCATCTAAAAATAACATATCATCAATATCATTATATGTGATTGATTTAATTTCTTTATTATATGTAGTACTAGATAATACCTGTGCTGATGCACAGATATGTGAACAAAATGAAAATATAACGTAATTTATGTTGAGAATATACTTTTATTCTATGTATATCTTGTATCCTAGTTAGAATCCTTTTCCTATTATACTTCTGTATATGGTGTCTTTATATAGCACCCATGTACCATCAATAAAAATACACGTTCATAATTTACAATATTTTACATGGTATCAGGGCTAAAATCCTGAAAACCTAAATCCTAAAATTTTTCACCACCATAATCACGCCTCACGTGCCAAACTTCCACCTGCCATTACCTTCACGCGTCGTTCGCCGCATTCACGGGCCGCCGCCGCTGCCGTTGAAAACCATCCGACTGTTGTTCCTCTTCTTGTCATCATGGATCCTCTTGATCACGTTGAAATTGAAGATCTTACCATTCCTGTTGCCGCACCATTCGCTCAGCCCCAGCAAACTCGCGCCCCAGCTGCCGCACCATTCGCTGAAGCCGCACCTACCATCGCCATTGTGACTCCACCTGCCGCCAATGTCGCGGCCGTTCTCTTTGATGCTGATTGGACAGCTTTTGGTCCCGCCTTGTCCAAAGAGCACTGGAACTCGGTTATTAACATGTTCTCTAAGTTGACTAGTTCTGACAATGCATCAGGTAAGTCCGCTTTACCTTGGATTCTTGATATTGGCGCGTCATATCATATGACCGGTGACAAGAATCTTCTACATGATATTGAACCTTCTGATCTTGTTGAAGTTATTCTTCCTAACGACTCTATATCTAGTGCTTCTCATCATGGGAACCTATATTTTGGAGACATACTTGTTACTCATGTTCTATTTATTCCTGAATTGCGTTGCAATCTATTGTCTTTAGCTAAGTTAACTGCAGCCTTAAAATGCTTAGTCTTGCTTACTGAAAAATTATGTATCATTCAGGATATCAGCACGAGGACAATGATTAGCACAGGTGATCAGCAGGGTGGGGTTTATTGGTTGCGCAGCCTTGGGAGGTCGCCAAAGCCGTTGCCATCATCATCCTTTACTGCCGCTGCCACTTCCCCATCATTATGACACCAGCGATTTGGTTATTCTTCCAGTTTGGTGTTGTCTTCTATACTAGATATTTCTTCCAGCCATAGTCATCTAAATAAAAATGTTCCTTGTTCCATTTGTCATCGGGCAAAATAGTCTAGATCGGGCTTTCCTTTAATTACTTTTAAGGCTAGTTATTTGTTTGAACTTGTTAATTGTAATGTTTGGGGGCCTTATAGCTCACCATCTTCCAGTGTAAACTGTAATCAAATATTGAATGTTTTCATTCTCATGAACATTTTCACTAGCGAACGAAATGGAGTGTAAACTGTAATGAAACTATGATATATTAGACTTGTTTAGTTAGATAGAAATCTGCATAAATGAAATTAGTTTTGTTGAAATGAATTTATTTTTGCTTAACAATTATTTTTTTAGAAAATAAAATGATGAAAATCCGGCACTATCACAGTGATCGTCGATTAGTTGACAATCAGGAGAATGGATACATCGCATCCTGCAAATGCATTCAAACTTAGTATAATTGCTTTAACTGTTTAGAGTGTTCACAATGATCACCGTGGCAAGAACAAGATCAAAACCCCTAAGACCCAGCCTTAAGGTAAATTTGATCTAGGCTTGAATCCTACTGGACCGCCTGACTCGAACAGAAATTCGACCTGAGCCTAATTTGAACTTGGCCCAAACCCAATCGACACGAGCATTGAATCACTGGAGAACACATGCCCCCATGTGCATAGTGCAGTCGCTACAACGATGAGTTTTTTTCACTCAAAATCCATATTCGTTTGATCAGTTCATTCATGTATGATTCCCTGTAGTTCGGTTTTGTGTCTATCCCAATTTATTTTTCTTATTCACTTTTACATTGGAAAAAAAAACTACTTCATTTCAAATAAAATAAGTTCACTTAAACAAAAATAAATTAAATTCAGAAAAAGTAAATCCAATTGGACAACGATATACATAATCACACAAAAATGCCATCAAAAGAGAAAACATATAAGAATAATCATTATTTTTATTTTATAACCGGCAATGGGTGAGCATAACAAGGATGTTTTTTGGAAGGGTTTATAAGAGTTTTAGTTATAAATGTAAGCAGTTTTTCGTGTTTGGTAAACTATTAAAAATGTGCTTATTTTATAAGTGTGATGCATTTTTCGTGTAATGCGTACATTTTGACAACCATATTTGATATTTAATTTCCAATACTTGATATTTCAACTAGACTTTGATGAGTATGGCAGCAACGATTAAAAAACAAAAAATAAACACCACCAATCTTCTAAAAAATTTATCGGTGAAATCACTCACCCAGAAAATTCCTAACATCAACAGTAAACCCAGTGAGAAATGTGAGAAGAGTGGTTGCAGGAAATGATGATTGGGATGATGACCGACGAAATATTTTCCAGTGAACCTCTTTGAAATTTTGCCCTAAAGTTTGGTTATTAGACCCGTAGAGATGGCTACAGCAGGAAGGGAGAATCTGATAATCTTATTATATATTACAAAATTAAATTAATTTCATATATATTATATGTACTAATACGTAACACAGTAAAAAAATAGAATTTAATTTAACAATACCTATATTTTAATCCTCAAAATTGATGGCCTCTAATATTTTTATGATCACATGTATTAATCCTACAATTCGGCAATGGTTAATAATTAGAGGGAGGACAAAGAAATTCTACTTCATCTTAGATAGAAATGAAATTGAAGTTGCAGGAGCCTATAAAACATTTCCTACTCACTTCAGCTCGTAGTAAATTGTCTCATTTATCCAACATGCAACTCCTTTGACCTGACCACACCACTGCCATCCTTCCTTTGACCTGACCACACCACTGCCATCTTTCCATTGACCTGACCACACCACTGCCATCCTTCACAGCCCCTTCAGAGTTCCGACCAAAGCTGCTATTTCCACTATACTTCTCCTAATACAAAAGTTTTATAACTTGGTATTGTGACAGTTTTGAGTTGACATGCTAGCTCGAAATAGTACTCCACTAGGTAGATTTAAACTGAGTTTCCTAAATGATTTCATAATTTCGAAAGATTATTTTAACGTTCGGTTCACATTTTATTTTAGAATTTTATGTTCACTACATTGCAGTTGGGAGTATCCCGCATCAAACTATGTAAGGCTTTTAAGCCAATCATATTAATATATTCAATTTGTCCCACTAGTAATGTCATATTTACTTTATTACGTTTTTCAATGATCATATTTGACCGTTGATATCTCTAGCTACATATAACAATTTCACATAAAAAATTGATATTTAGAAAATAACTATTAAGACAAATCTAACAACATATCACTTGATATTTTTATTATATATATTAATTTATATTTATGGCCAATGTTTGTCAAGTTTAACTTTGAAAAAGTAAACATGCCATTACTAGTGGGACGGAGGGAGTATAGGGTGGGTTTCGATTAAAATAAAGTCTTCACTCACACAACCATAAGGGGTAGGCATGGGGTCGGTTTAATCGATTTTTGCTTTATTCAATTTGGGTTATTCGATTTTGCCCCTAAAAAACTCAAAACCAAAATCGACCCGAATAACCTGATAAAACCGAATTATCCAAACTGAATTTGAAATTCGATTTCAGGTGAATTTGGTATCAAACCGAATAAACCAAATTTATGGCAAATTTTATTAAAAAATTACTAAAAATATATAAACTAGTTTAAAATTTTGCAAATATATGTAATTATTTAATTTCTACATTATCAAGCTCAAGTGTTTAAAATAAAAATCCAACAACAAAAATAAAAATTCAACCATAACAATTTAAAATTTTTAAAATTATATTATTAATATATATAATTTATTTATTTTTTAATTGCAATTCAGTATTCGGGTCGATTTCTAAATTAAGTTTCAATATCCAAAACAAATCAAAAACCATATTCAATAATGAATTTACTCAATTCCATTATCCAAAAATTGTATTTTAAATTTGGTTTGGATTATTTGAATTTGAATTATTTAAATTTTAGTTCGGTTCTCGATTTTCGTTTTTTCCCACCCCTAATAACCATGGCTTTTGGACTATAATTCTAGAACTTAGGAGGTTTTTGTTTAGCCCAACAAACTTCAGAACTAAGATTTCATATTTCGTCAGCATAACCCAACAAAATAACTCACAGGCAAAGACAAGAACAATCAAGTGTTAACCGGTAGTTTAATCGGCCATATTATAATGAGAAATGAAATAAAATGTACAAGCGTAATTTATATACACGTATTAAGGGTACAACATGGTGGATCGAAGGCGTATGCTTAACAAATATCAGCTCAAAAAGTTAAGTAAATCATCCGATTATGCAACGTTTCTCTTTATTTATCTTTGCTTCACGGTTCTTCGTTGTAACCTTCAACTATATACAAAAGCACTCATGTTCCGAAATTCCCGTGGCATTTACACAGTTACATTAACTTTTCGGCTCCAACTTCATACTGCTAAACTTGCCATTTACCAACTCAGCAGCAGCACGAGTAGCAGTCGATGCTCGTTTTGCAGCAGCAGTTGCAGCTCGAGCTTTATCCAACGCATCCGATGGCTGCCTTCCAATGCCTTTGGTTTCCATATTCAGCACATTGTTGTGATCCTTCTTAGGAGATGGTATTGACTTGTCGACGACCACTCGAGGTGAGTTTCTAGCTGAATGGGGAGATTGGTTGAAGTGATCCTGCTGGACGTTTGGAGATGGCGTAAAGTGCTTCAAAACGGGTGTTTGTTTCTTTGTATTTGTCTCAGACGCTGCATATGTAAGTGCAACTATCTGCTTTGGTCCGTTCTACAACACTGAGCATAAAATGATTTACAACAAATAGATTGTGATTCACGAGAAAAACATGGTAGGAAATCAAATGCTTATAAAACCTTTCATCGAAAAATCCTCTCAACCCAAAGAAAACAACACTAACATAATGATTGGTCATATGCTTCAGCTACTGATTATACGACTCATACTACAGGAACCTATTTTACAACCTTAATTTCAATAAAACTAAGTGTTGATTAGAACTCATATTATAGGTTTCATTTGTGTTTCATATACCTCCATTTCAATATACAAGTCGTCTTCTAGTATTAAAAAAATCCTTCTTCAGATTGCTAGACGAAATTCCAGAAATTAAAAGAAAGAAAAATGTTTTTTGTAAAATACTTCTTTGGAGGCATCTAACTGAACATATACTTTTTTTTCTTTTTATATCATTAATTAGACTACATCATTTGCAACATCCAATCGGGAATGACACTCACCTATGCTTAGTAAGCGAGGAAAGGAGAAACAAATAGCCCAAATCGTAAATTTATGTTGGTATAAAGCATCCAAAAATTGACCATCGGCTACCTCATATATGCTGCACTCAGAGAACTAGCACATGCACAAACATAGCTAATTAAAAAGGAATCAATAGCTGATTAAAAAGGAATCAGCCACGCCACCCAAAGAAATAAAGAAAAACAGTAAAAAGTACTAGCAAATCCTCAGTCTTAACTCTAGAACTAGAATACAAATGCTACAGTCGTCAGGTGTTGTATCTGAAATATAAAGCAGTACATCATTGGAATCTTGGTTTCAGCAGTCTTGAGGTGTTGCGTCTGAAATCCATTCCACCAACTTACTGCTACAATGATGTAGGTGGGGCTGGAACCAGCAGCAGTTGAAAATGTTGGTCAAAACAATTTGGTGCCCGTCCTCCCCAAGGGTATTTCTCAAAGTTCCAAGGGCATTTCTCAAAGTTCTATATGACTTATCATGGAAAGAGTAAAATACACCATACTGTTTGTACACCATGGGAAGATATATGTTATTTCTCATGTAAGATCTCCTCGTATCCTTGTTTGCAAAGCATGTTTTATTACTCAAGAAGAAGGTGTATTCCCCCGCATCTTCCACGTCTTGCCACTTGAGGTTGGCTTCATCCCATCTGAATACCGCCATTATTTGTTCTTTGGTTATGAAAACAGATGTGAGGTGACCATCGAAATCCAAGAGGTATCCTTCAGCAAACCCAGAAAAGCCATGAAACGCATAATGTATCCAAGTTAGAGTGTTGGGATCAAACGCGCCCAATTGTCCTTGAAAAGTTAAAAAATAGAACTTTCCCTTGTGGTAAAGGGGATTCCGTTGATATGTTCTGCGGAAGAGTAGATCAGGAAAGCAATGTGTCCTGATCCAGTCACTCGTGCCCTTAGTGATGGTAAAGATGTCAACATCAACGGTGAATTCATCAAATTCTATAAATGTGTATGTATCATGACCGAATGGCCGCGCCATGACCAGAACTAGACAGTCTTGGGAAGTGGGAGCGGAAGTAGGTGTAAAACCATAAAACATGCCCTCGTATGGAGGAAGCTTAGGCAGTGCAACTGTGGCTAGTGACAAGGGATTGAAAAAGAAGAGATGAATAAGGTCTGCGGACATAAGTAACCACCCATCTATACAAGAAAGAATGGACGCATGTCGAAGATGCGGAGGAACATGGATGTAATAGGGATCACCCATGTCCGCACAGGGATGGACCAATGACAAGACCGAATCACCGGCGTCTTTGTGCATGAGCCACTCGGAACCGAATCCATCCTCCGGACCAAAACCTTGACGCCATTCCTTACACACACCTCTAAATCTATTCACATCGTGCAGCACCCTCACATATGATTTGATCTTTCCTAGAATTTCTTCCGGGAGGGAACTCCAGTCTCTCCATTCTGCCATCTTCGAATTCGACCGGTACAATACTGAATCCACAGCGTGTTGTATGTATAGCAGTCCCATTCCATCGCATAATGGGAAAAGGAAACCAATTCCATCTCATACTCGGAGAAGGAAAAGGAAACCAATTCCATCTCATAATCGGAAAAGGAGGCCCATCAACTCCGATTCTATATAAACACATGCACATGCGTATCTTCAATTACGACTGATCAATAGGCATGGAGAAGGAGATCCCACAATCGTATCCGTGGTTGGTGATTCCACCGACACCAGGAACAACAGAAACATCCCGGTTCTACAATCCTATAGATCATACGGATTGTTCCCTGGACATCGGTGTCAGTGAGAATTTATGGTTCCATGCATGTTGTTATGATTGGCTGGTGCTACAGAAGCGTGAGAGAAATTCCCCAGATGTTCAGTTCTCTTTGTTTCACATGCCTTCAAAGCAAATTATCAAATTGCCGCACCTCCGATCATATGACGATTATATGTACTTTGTAATGACTGCCCCTCCAACTGCTTCCGATTGTATTTTTGCACTCCTTCAACCTATCTATTCCACTCTTCTGATTTGGCGTCCGGGTCAACTAAATTGGAGGATGATAGATTATGGATCACAAACAAGAATTTCCCACCTGCGTGTGTGCAATCACAAGATATATGGTCTAGTTCAATCAAAATATTTTGCACGATTTGATATTGGGTTCGATACATTTGCAATTACGATATTAGGGACACCCCCCTTCGCACCCAACAAAGAATACTATAATCCCATTATCCAAAATCGTGTCTTCCATATCAATGAGGGGGCCAAGTACAACCAAATCATTAACATTGTTGACGAAGATGAAGAGAGAGATGTTTTGGGAAACTACTCTTCTCCTGGTTCTGATTACTGTGACGATGAGTTTTTAGCTGGATGTGGAGATGATACCTTTTTTATCAAGATCACCATGACTCACCCCAAGGTGATTCAAGGCATAGATGTCTACAAGTTTGATAAAACAAGTGCAAGGTGGATTAAGGTTAAAAATATAGGCGATGATCGCGCAATCTTCCTAAATGAACGACACTCCTTCTCTTGTTGCACCACAAACTCTAGCATCAAAGGAAATTGCATCTATTTAGTGGACAAGGGGCTGGAACCACCCATCTGCATCTACGATATAGACAAGGATAGAATGGAAATACATTATCTAAAACACCATGGGCTCGGACTAGGAAGTTGTTTTATGTACTGTGAGAAGTGGTTTTGATCTCTCCTCTTTTATTTAATAATGAACAGTTTGGAAGTGATTTTGATATTCTTTTCTTTTATTTTGAAGTGATCATTAGGTAATCAAACTCGAATCCTCTTTTCCAAATTCAATAACAACATTTATCAACAATAACAAGATGTAGAACTTATGGGGGTTGTAGCAGGATGGATATAGCCTATAGGGAATGCAAATGTCAAAGCAAACTTGTTAGAATTAACTGATCCAGATCATATTATTGATACATTTCTAATTTTCTCAACCTCAAAACTCTCAGGCAGCAGGTTCAGCTGCTTGTTAACGAACTAGCCTCATTTGCACTTAAATGTATTCCAGGCTAAAGTTTTCGAATAACTACCCATCTAACCCTTTGAAGTTTAGGTTCCTTGGTTTTATAGTTAAAAATCAAAGAAAGGTGGGAAGAAAAAAGAACGCATCTTAGTCTTAAGAGAAAAGTGGGGGGAAGAGACTGCATCTTATCTTGAAAGAAAAGTGAGAAAAAGGAGTGTTCCATTAACACCACAAGGTGTTCAACAAAACTAAAGACGGAAGAAGATTGCTTTGCTACAAGCCTGCTGCAATGCAGTGCAACAGTTCTAAACAATGGCTGCATTAGCATACAGCTTACGAGTTATGACCATCTCCAGGCTCCACCACTAGCACCACCCCGTGATTGGTTTCAAGCCCTTTTTAGTAGCTTAATGAAGTGGAAGTGGGACAAAGAGTAGACTGACATGCTCGCCACCCACCAGGAACCCATCTGCAGATCTCACAGAAACCAGAAACCATGCTCACACTTTGCGACCATCCCAATCCCACCCCAAGATTTCTTGGCCTAATGCCATGGTGCTCCCCTCTATTCCCTTCAGTCCCGCATCCAGTCAAACACACCACAGGACACATAGTAATTGCCTTGTGCAAGTGAGAAAACAGTTCTTGCAGTATATTTCTCATCATGTGCTCACATCAAATGATTCCATTAATGAGAGAAACACGTGTAAGATGGTCTCGACACATAGTTAGAAGACCCTAAAATTCACCACTTAAGACGTCTAGAAAATAATAAACAATTATAACAAATAAAAAGGGAACCGGAAGACCTTAAAAGGCTTATAATGGAACAGTTGGAACTATAAAGAAAGATATGTTACATTCATATAAAAATGATACAATGTGTATTAAAATTAACTGAAACGACGGCAAAATATAATCATATACTAGTTCATTTGACACTTGGACTGTGAGAAATTTCCACTTTGTGGCAAAAATTATACAGTCAAGAGTCACATTCAATGACCAACTTTAAAAAAACATCTAAATGGCATACACTTCAATTATGAGAGTGGATTTGCATCGAAATTGAGCAGAAGTTTGCATAACCAAAATAAACATTCCTAACCTGTCACATTTTTAAAATAAGCACATTTTTAGTAGTTTACCAAACACGAAAAACTGCTTACATTTATAACTAAAAATCTTATAAACCCTTCCAAACACATCCCTGATATGCTCACCCATTGCCGGTTATAAAATAAAAATTATGATTGTTCTTATATGTTTTCTCTTTTGATGGCATTTTTGTGTGATTATGTTAATCGTTGCCCAATTGGATTTACTTTTGCTGAATTTAATTTATTTTTGTTCAAGTGAACTTATTGGCACAAAACCAAACTATAGGGAATTGTACCTGACTGGACTGATCAAACGAATATGAATTTTGAGTGCACAAAACCCATCGTTGTAGCGACTACACTATGCACTTGGGGGCATGTGTTCCCCAGTAATTCAATGCTTGTGCCGATTGTGTTTGGGTCAAGTTCAAATTAGGCTCAGATCAAATTTATGTTCATGTCAGGCGGTCCAGTACGATTCAAGCCTAAATCAGGTTTGTCTTAAGGCTGGGTCTTAGGGATTTTGATCTTGTTCGAGCCACGTCGATCATTGTGAACACTCTAAGCAGTTATAGCAATTATGCGAAATTTGAATGCATTTGCAGGATGCGATGCATCCATTCTCCTGATTGGCAACTAATCGATGATAGTGCCGAATTTTCATCATTTTATTTTCTAAAAAATAAAAAGAATAGTTAAGCAAAAATAAATTCATTTCAACAAAAGTAATTTCATTTATGCAGATTTCTATCTAACTAAACAAGTCTAATTTATCACAGTTTGATTACCGTTTACACTCCATTTTGTTCGCTAGTGAAAATGTTCATGAGAACGAAAACATTCAATATTTGATTTTGAAACTTATTTCCTTATTTAGAATTTGATTTCACAATATGTAAGTACAATTACATGCATAACCATGAATGTTAATCTTAATTGCTGTTTACAGTATAATTTCTGGTGATAATAATAAAGCAATTACAGTAAATATTTGAATAAAAAGAAATGTACCAGGAATGATTTCTGTACTAGCAAAGTAGTACAAGACATCATGCACTCAGCAAAGAGCACTGCATGAATCATCTGGAACTCTACAAAAAGCCCCATATTCATGATTCATCCGGTTCTAAGTTTTAGTATTTTTAAAAAAATCATTTGAATATAAACATTTTTATGCGTAAAGGGCATCGGCATTATACAACATTATTAGTTTGTAATTTGAATGTGGATTTTTTATACTAGTGCGGTCATTCATAAACAATGGTCTAAACCCAGAAAAATATAAAGACACTAATTGCTATAGACAAGCATAACTGTGGCAGTTCTGAATAGGGATGCCAATTGCGTACAAATGAAATTAAACTCCAAAATATTGCGCACACATAGCCTAGGGCAAAAAAAGGTACGGTCGTATTCAATACATTCAACATTGATAAGAAAATACTGGGTTGTTCCATCACTTTTAATATGTAGCATCATGCGTCTAGCTACCATCAAATTTGTCATCTTACATGTTATTGCAAATATGCATGTCATGAATTTTCAAAAAATATTGGTATGATCCGTTTTAACCCATTTGGTCGGGTTATAAAAGGATTGGGTTGAAATCCGCCAGTCCGCGAGTAAAAAAATATTCAACACATGAATAAAAA
The DNA here is from genome assembly GCA_037428765.1 of Rubia yunnanensis. Lineage (NCBI taxonomy): Eukaryota > Viridiplantae > Streptophyta > Magnoliopsida > Gentianales > Rubiaceae > Rubia > Rubia yunnanensis. The sequence goes on along the minus strand of CM075068.1, from coordinate 19,428,378 downwards.
ATAGGTAAACCAGCAGGTTCAACTCATATATGAACTCATATGTGTTTATATATCAACCAATCTGGGTAAAATTCACTGGTTTTAACCCATATAGTGACCCATATGGGTTTATATAACAACTCATATGGGTAAAACTTTGGATTTCAACACATATATTGACCCATATGTGTTAATATACAAACTCATACGTTTTGAAACCCATGTAGTTACACATATGGTTATTCTTGCGGTGAACCCACAAACCCAATCCACCCAACCATATTTTTCAAATACTCATTTAACCCACTACCCTTTTACCCATACCCACCCGGGTTTTAAAATAGATAACCCGCTTGACCTGCGAGTTACGGGTCTATTTTCCACCCCTAAATCCGATCCAAAACCCGATTAAATGAAAAACTTAAAATCTAATCGATCCAAAATTGAGGTTTAGATTTTTTTTAAAAAAATTGATGGATCCAACCCAAACCGGCCCGACAACCTGAAGCTAATTTGATACAAGTCCAAAATGCAAAATCTCACCAACCCTACAGTCGACTCTATAACGTGGAGCTGAAAATCAACCCGACCTGACAATCCAGGCTTAAAACCCGATTGGATCAAACTGAAATTTAATTGAACCAACCTGAACCTAAAACTCCATCTGGGCCCTATCCAAACCAAAACCTTAACTCAGGCCCAAATCCGACTCGAATATGAAATTGTCTGCAATTAAAATTGACCCGATCCTACCCGACTCATTCGTGACCCTGACCACTAACACTAACTCATTGAAGTAGGATTTATAGAAAAATCCTCCCGGGAATAGAGTTCTAAGAAGAGAGAAAAGAAAGAAAAATTGAAGACAACAATTCAATTATGATCTTCCATTCCAAAAAGATGTCTCTCCCACCTTCCTCCTTGATAGTTATACACCTATAGCAGTTGGTGTAACCAATTCGATTGAAACTGTTCGTCTTGAGTTGAGAATAGCTTCCTGGAGCTATTGAGAACCTTATTCTTTAACTTTCCAAATTTCCAACAAGAGATAAGTAGCTAGATTTCTCTTTTTCCCTTATAGCCTTTAAAGCACCCAACCCAATCCCGACTTGGTGTGAATCGGCACAAACCCAAAATTGAATGCGGTCGTTCCAAAATTAAACCTACAATAGCGCTAGCCCAAATCCAACTTGACTCGGGACCGAACTTGACCTGAACCCAACCCCAAATCCGACACTGGTCTTTCCCAGATCAACCCATAGCCAACTCAATATAAACCCTACATAAACATGTAGTGGCTCGAACGAGATTGAAACCCCTAAGACCAAGCCTTAAGACAAACCTGATCTAGGCTTGAATCCTACCGGACCGCCTGACTCGAACAGAAATTCGACCTGAGCTGATGTGTGATAATTATGTTGTTTTTTTATTGGGATTAACTGCAATTTTACGTGATTAATGTGCACTTTAAATGTTTTATTTGTAACAGATCACAGTTCTTGGGCTCAAGTGGAATTTGGAGGAGAGCAGGGAGAATCGGGCAATTATCGCAAATTATCGCAATCAAATGAAGATCAAAGTCGTAGCAAGTTATTTGGAGCAGATTGGATTGATAATCTTGGAAATATTCTTGAAGATAATGTGAAGATTGGATCAGAATTTAAATTTGGGAAGGATTTTATTTTATTTGGAAGAGTCCAATATGGACATTATTTTGTAATGGCAGCCTTTAAATTGGTGCGCATGAAAGACAACCAGGGCGTGCTGTTTTTGGGTATTAATTTTGGACGGACGTCAGAGGCTTCAGAGAGAGTAGTTTTTAGTGGAGAAAAAGTGAAACATATTATTTTCTTTCCTCTTATTAGTTTTGGACGGAAGTAGCTTTTAGTTAAGAGAAAAAAGTCAAAGCTTTCTTCTTCTTCTTTTTCTTTGGGGGGCCTTTGGACGAATGGGAGTTGTTGAAGTGAAATAAAAAAAGAGAGAAAAGATTTTCTTTGTCTTTTTCCTTTTAGCTTTGGACGAAAGAGAGCAGGGGAGCAACTTTAACATTGGTTTTGTTTTCTTCTCTTTGTTTGTTACTTCCCCAGACCAGACGTGATATACATTATTGTTTCCTTTGGTGCGCAAGCTGTGGTCATGGTTGCTTAATTGCTTTGCCTGTTATTCATTTGATTTCAGTAATAATGTTCATGTATTATATTTTTTATTTGTTTAGTATAATTATCATGAGTAGCTAATTCATATATCGGCAGAGAATAACAAATGTTAATTTATAAATCGTGAGGCCTAATTGCATTATAATTGATTCTTGCATGTTCTTGATTATCCTTGGTTGAATTTATTTCTAATATGTTTAGGTCTGATCAACTTAAATGTTTTTAGGATACTGCTATCTAATTTCCGCCAATACGTAATTGTTGGATGGGATTAGTAAGTAGCATAGTCTTGTGAAAAACAGCTAACTAGCTAAGACTGTAATAGCAAGATAGGGGATAATTGAGTGTGCGTTACTATTTGCTTTTACTTTGGTAATTGCTATATCGGGTTCTTTTAATACTTAATGCTATCAAAATGTGTTCTGGTTTAGCGAATACTTTCTGGGAACATTTTGGTAAGGGAAACAGTTAATTAATCATAATTGGTTGACTGTCGATAAAGTAAGAAAGAATTGGGGGGGTTAAGCGTACCTACTTCCCTATAACCGGTAGATGTGTAGGAATTGATTCATTATTGCGCCTATGATCGATATTAACTATCATGAGTTATTCTTAGCCGATATCATTCATTCATATATTTATTTCTCATAAGTTTAAGTCTTCATTTGCATTTTTAGAGTTAATAAAATCATTACATTTAAGGCGTGGTGGCATCACCAAAGAGGTTTTCGAAAAATTAGTAGAAAAAAATAATTAATGATTATTGCTTTTGCTCCCTGTGGGATCGACCCTGCTTATCATTGTACTAATTAATATTAATCTGAATTTGCAGGTTATTTGGCGAGTAAAACGACGCTCACCAAATTGGCGCCGCTGCCGGGGAGCAGTAAGTCAATTATTTTTAATTTTTTTTCTACTAATCTGTGTGTTAGTGTGCTTGGTTTATGAGTAGATCATCCAGGCCGAATTTAATATTCGATCCGGAAGTTGAGAAGACAGCCAAGCAGAACAGAAAGCGAACAAAAGAGAGAAAAACAATTTCTGCCGAGACCCTTCGGTTTGGCCAAACCGAACCCATCGCGATTTCAGCAACTACTTCTGATTCGGGAACGGACATCAAGATGGACGGAGCTGACCAAAATCTGATTCCTGGGCAGAACCCAAACAACCCATACATGTGGGAACTTACCGGTCATAGTGAAGATGATCCTCCCACTCCCATTCAGTTGCCAGAGACCGAAAATCAGATTGAAATCAAGCTGGAGTTCTTGAATGTACTTCTCAAGTTCCACGGGAGAAGCACTGAAGACCCTTATAATTTTCTGAGCGAATTTATCAAGATTTGTAAGGTTCAGAAAAGGCTATCCTCCGTAACGGAAGATCAATTCAAATTGGTGGCATTCCCATTCAGTTTGACAGGAGCAGCAAACCAGTGGTTCTCGAGCTTGCCCCCCAACTCCATTGCGACATGGGCAGAATTGAAGATATTGTTCTTGGAGAACTACTTTCCGGCCACAAGAACGGATGCTTTGAAGAAGGAGATCACAAGCATCAAGCAAGAATATGATGAGCCATTGAGTATGTTTTGGCTGAGGTTTAGAAAGTTGGTAGACAGTTGCCCTAATAATAGAATGACGGAAGGCCAGTTGCTTCAATGTTTCTATCAAGGGATGACATCCAGCAAAAAAGACTTGGTGAACTCTTCCAGTAGTGGTGGATTTTCTCACCTTCGAGTGAATGAAGCTAGAGAGATCATCAAGCGGTTGGTCAATTCTAAAAAGGAATATGATCAACAGGAGGTACGAATCTTGAAGAAGGTAGCACAGACATCCACTTCCAAAAAAGATGAGATCAAGGAAAGGATGGAAAGAATGGAGAAGATGCTTTCCAAGGTCGTTGACAAGGTGGCGTCTGTACAAGAAGGGCCTTGCGATACGTGTGGAGCAGTCAACCATACGACGTCGCAATGCATTCTTACTATAGGAGAAATACCTGTTCAAGCAAATGCTATGGGAAATTTCAATGAGAGATAGCAAAAAGGACCATATCCACAAAATTTCAATCCAAGGTATAGGGATCACCCTAACTTCTAGTGGAGAGAACAAGGTCCCCCGCAACAGTAGCCTCAGCATTACCAACGACCCTATGTTCCACCAATGCAACGAGAAGCTCCAGTTCTTCCCCAGCCCCAACAAGGAGGTCACGATAAATCTCTGAATGAAAAGATGGACATGTTGATGGACATGATGGTGAAGCAATCAAAGAAGACTGAGTCAATGTTGGAAGAGCATACTCGGCAAATCACCCAGCTATCAAATTCTCTGAATGAACTCATGATGAAGCAACCCGGAGGATTGCCCTCGCAGGTCCAAGTGAACCCCCATGAGACGGCAAATCAGGTCACACTCAGAAGTGGAAAGATAGTTGGTGCGCCGCCGTCGAAATCCGCAAACAAAGAAGCAGACCAGTTCACTGACGAAGGGTTCCGTTTGGCCAAACGGAACCCTGCGGCAGAAATTCAGAATCAAGTGACGGAGGAAAAAGGCGACAAAACCATCACGAACTCTGAGGATCCTGAGCATGCTGAGGTCCAAGATAAAGGTAAATCCAAGGTAACACCTGAGGTAGGTAAGAGGTTGAGTTTACATGATCCTTCACTTAAAATTTTGCCTCCTTTCCCTCGTAGATTAGAAAAGAAAAAGGAAGAACCTTTGGATTTTATATCAATTTTTGGAAAAATGGATATTCATCTTCCTTTCTTGCAGGCCATAAAGTTACCACCAATTAGCAAATTCTTGAAAGATTAATTAAATAAAATTATATTCAAACTAATATAAACCAAGCAACCGGTGTTTGAAACAATGACTCAAATGAATAAGCTAAACGAAAAAAATACAAGAACTAATGTTAGAATAAGTAAATTAAAATATGAGGATCGAAAAGTAAACCACAACACATGACTAGAAGTTTTCTAATGTTTGAGTTAAATAACTAAGTAATAAAATAAAACGCCTGAACAATCTGACTATATAAATAAAGAACACATGGCCATAGAAAGAACGATACATGAAGTAACAATCAGAAAATAAATAGTAAAATTTAAACAACAAAAAAATCGTTGCTTGACAAATCGTTACACTTCAATGTTACTCTTGACAATCATGAGAGCCTCATCATAAGCCTACAGAGAAATCATCATAAATCATCATAAAAAATTACAAGTTTTAATCCAGTTACGACAAAACAAATTCAACAACCTAGCAAATTAAACATTCAAAATAATACAAAAACTAAACCATTCATCATTCAAATACAACAAAACCAATTATTTAAATCACACCACAAACTCAATCTATTTTTCAATTACAATTTCTTGCAAATATCTTGAACTCATTATTTGGTGGTTGCACATTCCTTCTAGGCCATCCCATTCAGCTTCAGTGAACAAGTTAAAAAGCCGGGCTATGTTGGTTCTTTGTCCTTCTACTCCAATTGTTGACACATTCATCAACTGTAGCACATAATTTGTCATTCCAAAACTCTTGTGAATCTTCAAAGTCATTCAGCTGAATCTGAGTTTGTAAAGTAACACCTTCACTTGGTTGAAAGTTGCACGATTCCTCAGCAATAACATCAACCTTGACCTTCTCCAACTTCTCAGGCATATCAGCAATAACAACTTCAATGTTACAATTGACAATCGTGAGAGCCTCATCATAAGCCTACAGAGAAAAAAATATCAATATATTTAATGCTAAAACAAAAAAGGGAAACACCTAGACAAACATGTTAAATGCCAAAAAAAGCATAATAAAATTAATATTTCAATCACTTTCATAAGTTTCAACAACTCTATCTAACTTATCCACACGGGATTTGCTACCACTCTTATGCAACCTTTTAACAATATCGGCTAAAAAGAGAGAGTATATTATCATTAAAAAATATATATATTTCCATCATATTTGAATACCAGTTGTTGTAGATTTTGTCTGATTCTCTTTTCCCTTTAAAATGGTGTTTCAGTACATATCTACTGTTAATTACAAGTATTGAAATCATTTTAACTAACATAAACCATCTAAAAATAACATATCATCAATATCATTATATGTGATTGATTTAATTTCTTTATTATATGTAGTACTAGATAATACCTGTGCTGATGCACAGATATGTGAACAAAATGAAAATATAACGTAATTTATGTTGAGAATATACTTTTATTCTATGTATATCTTGTATCCTAGTTAGAATCCTTTTCCTATTATACTTCTGTATATGGTGTCTTTATATAGCACCCATGTACCATCAATAAAAATACACGTTCATAATTTACAATATTTTACATGGTATCAGGGCTAAAATCCTGAAAACCTAAATCCTAAAATTTTTCACCACCATAATCACGCCTCACGTGCCAAACTTCCACCTGCCATTACCTTCACGCGTCGTTCGCCGCATTCACGGGCCGCCGCCGCTGCCGTTGAAAACCATCCGACTGTTGTTCCTCTTCTTGTCATCATGGATCCTCTTGATCACGTTGAAATTGAAGATCTTACCATTCCTGTTGCCGCACCATTCGCTCAGCCCCAGCAAACTCGCGCCCCAGCTGCCGCACCATTCGCTGAAGCCGCACCTACCATCGCCATTGTGACTCCACCTGCCGCCAATGTCGCGGCCGTTCTCTTTGATGCTGATTGGACAGCTTTTGGTCCCGCCTTGTCCAAAGAGCACTGGAACTCGGTTATTAACATGTTCTCTAAGTTGACTAGTTCTGACAATGCATCAGGTAAGTCCGCTTTACCTTGGATTCTTGATATTGGCGCGTCATATCATATGACCGGTGACAAGAATCTTCTACATGATATTGAACCTTCTGATCTTGTTGAAGTTATTCTTCCTAACGACTCTATATCTAGTGCTTCTCATCATGGGAACCTATATTTTGGAGACATACTTGTTACTCATGTTCTATTTATTCCTGAATTGCGTTGCAATCTATTGTCTTTAGCTAAGTTAACTGCAGCCTTAAAATGCTTAGTCTTGCTTACTGAAAAATTATGTATCATTCAGGATATCAGCACGAGGACAATGATTAGCACAGGTGATCAGCAGGGTGGGGTTTATTGGTTGCGCAGCCTTGGGAGGTCGCCAAAGCCGTTGCCATCATCATCCTTTACTGCCGCTGCCACTTCCCCATCATTATGACACCAGCGATTTGGTTATTCTTCCAGTTTGGTGTTGTCTTCTATACTAGATATTTCTTCCAGCCATAGTCATCTAAATAAAAATGTTCCTTGTTCCATTTGTCATCGGGCAAAATAGTCTAGATCGGGCTTTCCTTTAATTACTTTTAAGGCTAGTTATTTGTTTGAACTTGTTAATTGTAATGTTTGGGGGCCTTATAGCTCACCATCTTCCAGTGTAAACTGTAATCAAATATTGAATGTTTTCATTCTCATGAACATTTTCACTAGCGAACGAAATGGAGTGTAAACTGTAATGAAACTATGATATATTAGACTTGTTTAGTTAGATAGAAATCTGCATAAATGAAATTAGTTTTGTTGAAATGAATTTATTTTTGCTTAACAATTATTTTTTTAGAAAATAAAATGATGAAAATCCGGCACTATCACAGTGATCGTCGATTAGTTGACAATCAGGAGAATGGATACATCGCATCCTGCAAATGCATTCAAACTTAGTATAATTGCTTTAACTGTTTAGAGTGTTCACAATGATCACCGTGGCAAGAACAAGATCAAAACCCCTAAGACCCAGCCTTAAGGTAAATTTGATCTAGGCTTGAATCCTACTGGACCGCCTGACTCGAACAGAAATTCGACCTGAGCCTAATTTGAACTTGGCCCAAACCCAATCGACACGAGCATTGAATCACTGGAGAACACATGCCCCCATGTGCATAGTGCAGTCGCTACAACGATGAGTTTTTTTCACTCAAAATCCATATTCGTTTGATCAGTTCATTCATGTATGATTCCCTGTAGTTCGGTTTTGTGTCTATCCCAATTTATTTTTCTTATTCACTTTTACATTGGAAAAAAAAACTACTTCATTTCAAATAAAATAAGTTCACTTAAACAAAAATAAATTAAATTCAGAAAAAGTAAATCCAATTGGACAACGATATACATAATCACACAAAAATGCCATCAAAAGAGAAAACATATAAGAATAATCATTATTTTTATTTTATAACCGGCAATGGGTGAGCATAACAAGGATGTTTTTTGGAAGGGTTTATAAGAGTTTTAGTTATAAATGTAAGCAGTTTTTCGTGTTTGGTAAACTATTAAAAATGTGCTTATTTTATAAGTGTGATGCATTTTTCGTGTAATGCGTACATTTTGACAACCATATTTGATATTTAATTTCCAATACTTGATATTTCAACTAGACTTTGATGAGTATGGCAGCAACGATTAAAAAACAAAAAATAAACACCACCAATCTTCTAAAAAATTTATCGGTGAAATCACTCACCCAGAAAATTCCTAACATCAACAGTAAACCCAGTGAGAAATGTGAGAAGAGTGGTTGCAGGAAATGATGATTGGGATGATGACCGACGAAATATTTTCCAGTGAACCTCTTTGAAATTTTGCCCTAAAGTTTGGTTATTAGACCCGTAGAGATGGCTACAGCAGGAAGGGAGAATCTGATAATCTTATTATATATTACAAAATTAAATTAATTTCATATATATTATATGTACTAATACGTAACACAGTAAAAAAATAGAATTTAATTTAACAATACCTATATTTTAATCCTCAAAATTGATGGCCTCTAATATTTTTATGATCACATGTATTAATCCTACAATTCGGCAATGGTTAATAATTAGAGGGAGGACAAAGAAATTCTACTTCATCTTAGATAGAAATGAAATTGAAGTTGCAGGAGCCTATAAAACATTTCCTACTCACTTCAGCTCGTAGTAAATTGTCTCATTTATCCAACATGCAACTCCTTTGACCTGACCACACCACTGCCATCCTTCCTTTGACCTGACCACACCACTGCCATCTTTCCATTGACCTGACCACACCACTGCCATCCTTCACAGCCCCTTCAGAGTTCCGACCAAAGCTGCTATTTCCACTATACTTCTCCTAATACAAAAGTTTTATAACTTGGTATTGTGACAGTTTTGAGTTGACATGCTAGCTCGAAATAGTACTCCACTAGGTAGATTTAAACTGAGTTTCCTAAATGATTTCATAATTTCGAAAGATTATTTTAACGTTCGGTTCACATTTTATTTTAGAATTTTATGTTCACTACATTGCAGTTGGGAGTATCCCGCATCAAACTATGTAAGGCTTTTAAGCCAATCATATTAATATATTCAATTTGTCCCACTAGTAATGTCATATTTACTTTATTACGTTTTTCAATGATCATATTTGACCGTTGATATCTCTAGCTACATATAACAATTTCACATAAAAAATTGATATTTAGAAAATAACTATTAAGACAAATCTAACAACATATCACTTGATATTTTTATTATATATATTAATTTATATTTATGGCCAATGTTTGTCAAGTTTAACTTTGAAAAAGTAAACATGCCATTACTAGTGGGACGGAGGGAGTATAGGGTGGGTTTCGATTAAAATAAAGTCTTCACTCACACAACCATAAGGGGTAGGCATGGGGTCGGTTTAATCGATTTTTGCTTTATTCAATTTGGGTTATTCGATTTTGCCCCTAAAAAACTCAAAACCAAAATCGACCCGAATAACCTGATAAAACCGAATTATCCAAACTGAATTTGAAATTCGATTTCAGGTGAATTTGGTATCAAACCGAATAAACCAAATTTATGGCAAATTTTATTAAAAAATTACTAAAAATATATAAACTAGTTTAAAATTTTGCAAATATATGTAATTATTTAATTTCTACATTATCAAGCTCAAGTGTTTAAAATAAAAATCCAACAACAAAAATAAAAATTCAACCATAACAATTTAAAATTTTTAAAATTATATTATTAATATATATAATTTATTTATTTTTTAATTGCAATTCAGTATTCGGGTCGATTTCTAAATTAAGTTTCAATATCCAAAACAAATCAAAAACCATATTCAATAATGAATTTACTCAATTCCATTATCCAAAAATTGTATTTTAAATTTGGTTTGGATTATTTGAATTTGAATTATTTAAATTTTAGTTCGGTTCTCGATTTTCGTTTTTTCCCACCCCTAATAACCATGGCTTTTGGACTATAATTCTAGAACTTAGGAGGTTTTTGTTTAGCCCAACAAACTTCAGAACTAAGATTTCATATTTCGTCAGCATAACCCAACAAAATAACTCACAGGCAAAGACAAGAACAATCAAGTGTTAACCGGTAGTTTAATCGGCCATATTATAATGAGAAATGAAATAAAATGTGCGCCCGCAATTTATATACACGTATTAAGGGTACAACATGGTGGATCGAAGGCGTATGCTTAACAAATATCAGCTCAAAAAGTTAAGTAAATCATCCGATTATGCAACGTTTCTCTTTATTTATCTTTGCTTCACGGTTCTTCGTTGTAACCTTCAACTATATACAAAAGCACTCATGTTCCGAAATTCCCGTGGCATTTACACAGTTACATTAACTTTTCGGCTCCAACTTCATACTGCTAAACTTGCCATTTACCAACTCAGCAGCAGCACGAGTAGCAGTCGATGCTCGTTTTGCAGCAGCAGTTGCAGCTCGAGCTTTATCCAACGCATCCGATGGCTGCCTTCCAATGCCTTTGGTTTCCATATTCAGCACATTGTTGTGATCCTTCTTAGGAGATGGTATTGACTTGTCGACGACCACTCGAGGTGAGTTTCTAGCTGAATGGGGAGATTGGTTGAAGTGATCCTGCTGGACGTTTGGAGATGGCGTAAAGTGCTTCAAAACGGGTGTTTGTTTCTTTGTATTTGTCTTAGACGCTGCATATGTAAGTGCAACTATCTGCTTTGGTCCGTTCTACAACACTGAGCATAAAATGATTTACAACAAATAGATTGTGATTCACGAGAAAAACATGGTAGGAAATCAAATGCTTATAAAACCTTTCATCGAAAAATCCTCTCAACCCAAAGAAAACAACACTAACATAATGATTGGTCATATGCTTCAGCTACTGATTATACGACTCATACTATAGGAATCTGTTTTACAACCTTAATTTCAATAAAACTAAGTGTTGATTAGAACTCATATTATAGGTTTCATTTGTATTTCATATGCTTCTATTTCAATATACAAGTCGTTTTCTAGTGTTAAAAAATTCCTTCTTCAGATTGCTAGACGAAATTCCAGAAATTAAAAGAAAGAAAAATGTTTTTTGTAAAATACTTCTTTGGAGGCATCTAACTGAACATATACTTTTTTTTCTTTTTATATCATTAATTAGACTACATCATTTGCAACATCCAATCGGGAATGACACTCACCTATGCTTAGTAAGCGAGGAAAGGAGAAACAAATAGCCCAAATCGTAAATTTATGTTGGTATAAAGCATCCAAAAATTGACCATCGGCTACCTCATATATGCTGCACTCAGAGAACTAGCACATGCACAAACATAGCTAATTAAAAAGGAATCAATAGCTGATTAAAAAGGAATCAGCCACGCCACCCAAAGAAATAAAGAAAAACAGTAAAAAGTACTAGCAAATCCTCAGTCTTAACTCTAGAACTAGAATACAAATGCTACAGTCGTCAGGTGTTGTATCTGAAATATCAAGCAGTACATCATTGGAATCTTGGTTTCAGCAGTCTTGAGGTGTTGCGTCTGAAATCCATTCCACCAACTTACTGCTACAATGATGTAGGTGGGGCTGGGACCAGTAGCAGTTGAAAATGTTGGTCAAAACAATTTGGTGCCCGTCCTCCCCAAGGGTATTTCTCAAAGTTCCAAGGGCATTTCTCAAAGTTCTATATGACTTATCATGGAAAGAGTAAAATACACCATACTGTTTGTACACCATGGGAAGATATATGTTATTTCTCATGTAAGATCTCCTCGTATCCTTGTTTGCAAAGCATGTTTTATTACTCAAGAAGAAGGTGTATTCCCCCGCATCTTCCACGTCTTGCCATTTGAGGTTGGCTTCATCCCATCTGAATACCGCCATTATTTGTTCTTTGGTTATGAAAACAGATGTGAGGTGACCATCGAAATCCAAGAGGTATCCTTCAGCAAACCCAGAAAAGCCATGAAACGCATAATGTATCCAAGTTAGAGTGTTGGGATCAAACGCGCCCAATTGTCCTTGAAAAGTTAAAAAAATAGAGCTTTCCCTTGTGGTAAAGGGGATTCCGTTGATATGTTCTGCGGAAGAGTAGATCAGGAAAGAAATGTGTCCTGATCCAGTCACTCGTGCCCTTAGTGATGGTAAAGATGTCAACATCAACGGTGAATTCATCAAATTCTATAAATGTGTATGTATCATGACCGAATGGCCGCGCCATGACCAGAACTAGACAGTCTTGGGAAGTGGGAGCGGAAGTAGGTGTAAAACCATAAAACATGCCCTCGTATGGAGGAAGCTTAGGCAGTGCAACTGTGGCTAGTGACAAGGGATTGAAAAAGAAGAGATGAATAAGGTCTGCGGACATAAGTAACCACCCATCTATACAAGAAAGAATGGACGCATGTCGAAGATGCGGAGGAACATGGATGTAATAGGGATCACCCATGTCCGCACAGGGATGGACCAATGACAAGACCGAATCACCGGCGTCTTTGTGCATGAGCCACTCGGAACCGAATCCATCCTCCGGACCAAAACCTTGACGCCATTCCTTACACACACCTCTAAATCTATTCACATCGTGCAGCACCCTCACATATGATTTGATCTTTCCTAGAATTTCTTCCGGGAGGGAACTCCAGTCTCTCCATTCTGCCATCTTCGAATTCGACCGGTACAATACTGAATCCACAGCGTGTTGTATGTATAGCAGTCCCATTCCATCGCATAATGGGAAAAGGAAACCAATTCCATCTCATACTCGGAGAAGGAAAAGGAAACCAATTCCATCTCATAATCGGAAAAGGAGGCCCATCAACTCCGATTCTATATAAACACATGCACATGCGTATCTTCAATTACGACTGATCAATAGGCATGGAGAAGGAGATCCCACAATCGTATCCGTGGTTGGTGATTCCACCGACACCAGGAACAACAGAAACATCCCGGTTCTACAATCCTATAGATCATACGGATTGTTCCCTGGACATCGGTGTCAGTGAGAATTTATGGTTCCATGCATGTTGTTATGATTGGCTGGTGCTACAGAAGCGTGAGAGAAATTCCCCAGATGTTCAGTTCTCTTTGTTTCACATGCCTTCAAAGCAAATTATCAAATTGCCGCACCTCCGATCATATGACGATTATATGTACTTTGTAATGACTGCCCCTCCAACTGCTTCCGATTGTATTTTTGCACTCCTTCAACCTATCTATTCCACTCTTCTGATTTGGCGTCCGGGTCAACTAAATTGGAGGATGATAGATTATGGATCACAAACAAGAATTTCCCACCTGCGTGTGTGCAATCACAAGATATATGGTCTAGTTCAATCAAAATATTTTGCACGATTTGATATTGGGTTCGATACATTTGCAATTACGATATTAGGGACACCCCCCTTCGCACCCAACAAAGAATACTATAATCCCATTATCCAAAATCGTGTCTTCCATATCAATGAGGGGGCCAAGTACAACCAAATCATTAACATTGTTGACGAAGATGAAGAGAGAGATGTTTTGGGAAACTACTCTTCTCCTGGTTCTGATTACTGTGACGATGAGTTTTTAGCTGGATGTGGAGATGATATCTTTTTTATCAAGATCACCATGACTCACCCCAAGGTGATTCAAGGCATAGATGTCTACAAGTTTGATAAAACAAGTGCAAGGTGGATTAAGGTTAAAAATATAGGCGATGATCGCGCAATCTTCCTAAATGAACGACACTCCTTCTCTTGTTGCACCACAAACTCTAGCATCAAAGGAAATTGCATCTATTTAGTGGACAAGGGGCTGGAACCACCCATCTGCATCTACGATATAGACAAGGATAGAATGGAAATACATTATCTAAAACACCATGGGCTCGGACTAGGAAGTTGTTTTATGTACTGTGAGAAGTGGTTTTGATCTCTCCTCTTTTATTTAATAATGAACAGTTTGGAAGTGATTTTGATATTCTTTTCTTTTATTTTGAAGTGATCATTAGGTAATCAAACTCGAATCCTCTTTTCCAAATTCAATAACAACATTTATCAACAATAACAAGATGTAGAACTTATGGGGGTTGTAGCAGGATGGATATAGCCTATAGGGAATGCAAATGTCAAAGCAAACTTGTTAGAATTAACTGATCCAGATCATATTATTGATACATTTCTAATTTTCTCAACCTCAAAACTCTCAGGCAGCAGGTTCAGCTGCTTGTTAACGAACTAGCCTCATTTGCACTTAAATGTATTCCAGGCTAAAGTTTTCGAATAACTACCCATCTAACCCTTTGAAGTTTAGGTTCCTTGGTTTTATAGTTAAAAATCAAAGAAAGGTGGGAAGAAAAAAGAACGCATCTTAGTCTTAAGAGAAAAGTGGGGGGAAGAGACTGCATCTTATCTTGAAAGAAAAGTGAGAAAAAGGAGTGTTCCATTAACACCACAAGGTGCTCAACAAAACTGAAGACGGAAGAAGATTGCTTTGCTACAAGCCTGCTGCAATGCAGTGCAACAGTTCTAAACAATGGCTGCATTAGCATACAGCTTACGAGTTATGACCATCTCCAGGCTCCACCACTAGCACCACCCCGTGATTGGTTTTATAGCCCTTTTTAGTAGCTTAATGAAGTGGAAGTGGGACAAAGAGTAGACTGACATGCTCGCCACCCACCAAGAACCCATCTGCAGATCTCACAAATACCAGAAATCATGCTCACACTTTGCGACCATCCCAATCCCACCCCAAGATTTGTTGGCCTAATGCCATGGTGCTCTCCTCTATTCCCTTTCAGCCCCGCATCCAGTCAAACACACCACAGGACACATAGTAATTACCTTGTGCAAGTGAGAAAACAGTTCTTGCAGTATATTTCTCCTCATATGCTCACATCAAATGATTCCACTAATGAGAGAAACACATGTAAGATGGTCTCGACACATAGTTAGAAGACCCTTAAATTTACCACTTAGGACGTCGAGAAAATAATAAACCATTATAACAAATAAAACGGGAACTGGAAGACCTTAAAAGGCTTATAATGGAACAGTTGGAACTATAAAGAAAGATATGTTACATTCATATAAAAACGATGCAATGTGTATTAAAATTAACTGAAACAACGGCAAAATATAATTATATACTAGTTCATTTGACACTTGGACTGTGAGAAATTTCTACTTTGTGGCAAAAATTATACAGTCAAGACTCACATTCAATGACAAACTTTAAAAAACATCTAAATGGCAGACACTTACATTCTGAAAAGTGGATTTGCATCGAAATTGAGCAGAAGTTTGCATAAGCAAAATAAACCTTCCTAACCTGTCAAAGACAAGGTGATGTTGCCTTGGTGGGAGAAGTAACCAGTGCTTCTTGCCACACACATTAGCTGACCAGCTATATGACCTGAAAACATCGGCATGGAGAGGAGTCCAAGTACCTGTATAAAAACAAATTTAAACTTTCACAGTTACAGAAATTTCAATATTTAACAAAATTTCATCAAATAAAAATGAGAAACGTGATTTTTAATTGTAGAAAAGACAAATAAAATCTGTCTTGTAAGAGCAACATCACTGAATCAATTCCCCAACCCCCCTTGCTCCCATGTACACAAATCAAGTTATTTCATTTTTCTCTTGGTAACTATCAGTGTCCATATGCATATGGTATTTATCGAGATACATATTGTCATCGCGGAAAAATAATGGCGTCATATATGCAGAATAGTCTGGGTACTCCTGAGGACCAAAAGAGCCATTGAAATAACTCCACAACATGTCAAACTCCACATTACAGCATGAAACAAAAGTTGCACCTCAATTATCAATTTATCATAATGCTACTATAGAAGGCAGGCAAGGGTATTAACCGACCTCACCTCACGACATAGGACAAGTAAGTTGCTGGCAGACTATTGTCGGTGCCGTCAAAGTTGGTACCGACATTGATGACGGAGGGGTCGGAAATGGCGCGCTGGCGTTGGCCTCCCTAATCTGGTCGGCTCAGACAAGATCGCCGTAGACGAAGTCGGCGATGAAGAATAGCGCGTCGGACGGGCGGGTCTTGTAGGTGGTGGCGGTGGACTTGCGGATGCCGTCGACACAGGAGCACTTGGTGAGGACGAGAAGGTGGACGTGCGGAGCGCCGGAGTGATTCTGTACATTATGCTCTCCGGCGTGCCGCCGTTCTACGGCGACTCTCCGGCGGAGACGGTTGAGGATGTTCTGAGGGGCAATCTGAGATTCTCCCGAAATTGTTCAAGAATGTTTCCCCGGAGGCCAGAGATCTGCTGAGGAAGATGATCTGCAAGACCATTTTTGTCTTTCAAACTCTTATTACGATGAAAGGGAATTTTCAATTTTGGTCATTTGACAGAAAATATCTGGTCAATGCATCCTTAGGCCAATATTTACACTTATATAAAGTAGTTATGGTTATTTTTTGAATTTTGAATTATTTTTCATTTAAATATGAATGTACTGAGTATATATGGTTATGAGTCTGTCTTGAAAGACGGTCTTTTCATAAGTTATGGAAAGACGGTATAAAGTGAAATCAGAAGAAATGAAGATAAAATTTTTGGATTGCATGAACCAGATTATAAATTTTATAACTACAACATGTTGCATACTAAAATTTTAATATTACAAGTAAGACCTTTTACGTTTTATAATTTTAATTATACCCCATCTTTCCATAAGGCTATGGAAAGACCGTCTTTCCCAAGACTTTGCCTATGGTTATATTTGTCTATGTTCCAAAAATATTTAGTAACATAAATACTTAATACTCCTAGGTTTGTTATTCTTCATCTTCACAACCCCATTCACCACCACATTTGCCCGCTCCGCCACCGCCGCCTGTGACAACCATTGATTCCCTACCAGAACATGGTTTCACTGCCCAATCCAACTCTGCTCGCCCAACACCACCTCACATCTGCCGCATCTTTGCTGTTTCGGCGGCGGTCGGAATATGGAGTTTTGCCTCCACCTCACCCTGCTTCCACGTTATCACAGAAAAGTTTATAGGTATTTTTTTCATATATTTAGCAATTTGATATTAGATCATTACCTACATGTATAAAAGTTTTCTCACACAAATTTTTTTTCTAGAGTGAAGACTCCTAGAGAGTAGCGAGAAAAGATTCTATACGAATAGGATGTGAAAGAGGAGTAAAGAAACTAGAAGAGGGAATGCGGGACCAAACATGAAACATCAATGGGCACTGTAACAATCCTCAAATCACATGAAGAAGAAAGGAATACTAGGATGAAGATAAGCACGCCATACTGACCCATTGAGTTCGAACTTCAAACGTGTGTTTCAGAAAAACAAATGAAGCATATCCAATGGTGGATTTAGAAAATAGATCTATTGGGGGCATTTTAGTAATAGTTAATGTATACTAGAAAATAAAATATAGGGTGAAAATATATTAATGAAACTTTAATCACAGTATATATAATTTAACTTTATAATTTCCTTTGAAAATTTTAATATTTCCATATCCGTTATAACTCTTTCTTCAAGAATTCAATAAGATACTGTATATTTTTCAATGAATGCAACAAGCCAATCATTACCTTTCTATAATTCTAATTCAACCCCGTCTTTACAAAGACAGTCTTTCACAAGACTTTGTCATACATTGTATACAAGATCTTACCTTATATACACATGAAGTAAAGAAAGAAAGTGTATAAAATTTTTTATATATATAGTGACTTTATGCATTTTATTAATAAAATTTATGCATTTTAAAATTTTCTAGAACGTACAAAGTAACGTATTAAATAAGTGGTGTAACTATATTAGCACATGAAATAACATAATCGAACTTTGTAAGATGATTCATCAATATATAGAATTCAATTACATGCATTTTATTAAACATATATTTATGTTTTAAAATTTAATGTAGCCAAAGAAGTAATATGTTAAATACACGATTTAACTTAATAAATACAGGATGTAATATGATACTGAATGTCTGAAATTTGATTAGTTGGATTTTTTTAAAAACATTTTTGGCATTGTACCTCTATGTACATATTTATCAATGACTAAACATTGTTTATGAAGGCCGAACTAAATTGTAAATACATGAACTAATAAAAAAATTAGCTGATGTAATGAGTTACTGAAAGGATACATATTTGCATGACCATATTTTTGACACAAATTTGAGCGACCTATCAAAATTCTTGTCTCAAAAACTACAAAGGAACAAGAAAATTCAAGCATCGTAGCAGAATATTCCATCACTATGCCGCCAATGATTCAAGATCCATCTCCCACAAAGACAAAAGGAAGAATGAAGAAAAAATGAAGGATGGAAGCAAGGAAACAAACCAAAGACAAAGGAGTTTGGTACAAATATACTAAAATAGCAAGTCTAGACCCATGAGATTCAATTTGACATTGTATTTATATTATTAATTTGTACATTTAACTTAGAATCTAAGACTACTCATTCAAATTGCGATTCAAATGCTTTAAACACATGAGCTAACGAATGTAGATTAATTAAATAAAATTATATTCAAACTAATATAAACCAAGCAACCGGTGTTTGAAACAATGACTCAAATGAATAAGCTAAACGAAAAAAATACAAGAACTAATGTTAGAATAAGTAAATTAAAATATGAGGATCGAAAAGTAAACCACAACACATGACTAGAAGTTTTCTAATGTTTGAGTTAAATAACTAAGTAATAAAATAAAACGCCTGAACAATCTGACTATATAAATAAAGAACACATGGCCATAGAAAGAACGATACATGAAGTAACAATCAGAAAATAAATAGTAAAATTTAAACAACAAAAAAATCATTGCTTGACAAATCGTTACACTTCAATGTTACGCTTGACAATCATGAGAGCCTCATCATAGGCCTACAGAGAAATCATCATAAATCATCATAAAAAATTACAAGTTTTAATCCAGTTACGACAAAACAAATTCAACAACCTAGCAAATTAAACATTCAAAATAATACAAAAACTAAACCATTCATCATTCAAATACAACAAAACCAATTATTTAAATCACACCACAAACTCAATCTATTTTTCAATTACAATTTCTTGCAAATATCTTGAACTCATTATTTGGTGGTTGCACATTCCTTCTAGGCCATCCCATTCAGCTTCAGTGAACAAGTTAAAAAGCCGGGCTATGTTGGTTCTTTGTCCTTCTACTCCAATTGTTGACACATTCATCATCTGTAGCACATAATTTGTCATTCCAAAACTCTTGTGAATCTTCAAAGTCATTCAGCTGAATCTGAGTTTGTAAAGTAACACCTTCACTTGGTTGAAAGTTGCACGATTCCTCAGCAATAACATCAACCTTGACCTTCTCCAACTTCTCAGACATATCAGCAATAACAACTTCAATGTTACGATTGACAATCGTGAGAGCCTCATCATAAGCCTACAGAGAAAAAAATATCAATATATTTAATGCTAAAACAAAAAAGGGAAACACCTAGACAAACATGTTAAATGCCAAAAAAAGCATAATAAAATTAATATTTCAATCACTTTCATAAGTTTCAACAACTCTATCTAACTTATCCACACGGGATTTGCTACCACTCTTATGCAACCTTTTAACAATATCGGCTAAAAAGAGAGAGTATATTATCATTAAAAAATATATATATTTCCATCATATTTGAATACCAGTTGTTGTAGATTTTGTCTGATTCTCTTTTCCCTTTAAAATGGTGTTTCAGTACATATCTACTGTTAATTACAAGTATTGAAATCATTTTAACTAACATAAACCATCTAAAAATAACATATCATCAATATCATTATATGTGATTGATTTAATTTCTTTATTATATGTAGTACTAGATAATACCTGTGCTGATGCACAGATATGTGAACAAAATGAAAATATAACGTAATTTATGTTGAGAATATACTTTTATTCTAATTATATCTTGTATCCTAGTTAGAATCCTTTTCCTATTATACTTCTGTATATGGTGTCTTTATATAGCACCCATGTACCATCAATAAAAATACACGTTCATAATTTACAATATTTTACATGGTATCAGGGCTAAAATCCTGAAAACCTAAATCCTAAAATTTTTCACCACCATAATCACGCCTCACGTGCCAAACTTCCACCTGCCATTACCTTCACGCGTCGTTCGCCGCATTCACGGGCCGCCGCCGCTGCCGTTGAAAACCATCCGACTGTTGTTCCTCTTCTTGTCATCATGGATCCTCTTGATCACGTTGAAATTGAAGATCTTACCATTCCTGTTGTTTCTAAAGCCGCCACCGCCGAACCATTAATTTCATGCCACCGTCTCAACGCCCACTTGCCAGAGCCGTTTCACCTCCCGCCGTTGATCATCCCGCCGCCACCACATCCATTTGCCTTTCCTGCCTTAGATTCTGCCATCTTCCAGGCAGTCGTACAAGTCGCAGCGATGCCCACTGCTCAGGCCACTCTTCTCATGCTTTGCCTACTAATCATCCCTACGTTCATCCGTCAGATCATCCAGGGTTTGAGTATCTATCCTGAGATCTTTAAGGGTGATAACTATAATGAATTGAGTGCTTCCCTGTTTAATGATTTTTCTGCAAAGTATAAGGAGGGTTTTCTTGATGGTTCTATTGTTAAGCCTTTGCCTACTGAACCTTTTTATAATGACTGGAATAGTGTGAATTCTATGCTTATTTGTTGGGTGATTCAAACTCTTGATCCATCCATTTGTTCCGGTATTACTTATCGTGCGTCTGTTAAGGATCTTTGGGATGATCTTAAACAGCGTTTTTCCTTGGGTAATGGTCTGCGCATGTGTGAACTTCGTGCGACCAGTTATAATTGTCACCAGAATGGTCAATATGTTGTTGCATATTACATTAAATGTAAGAAGTTGTGGGATGAATTGATTGCTTACTTGCCTGCTCAGACATGTGTTTGTCCTACTGCTTATACTGCTGCTAAATCCCCGTGAGGAGGAGATGATTCATCAATTTCTCATAGGATTGGATGATGAATACCACTCGTTGAGATCTCACATCTTGACACTTGACCATTTGCCTGCTATTGGTCGTGTTCACTCACTTACCATTCAGGATGAGCGTCACAAGACTGTTGGTCATGCTCATGAGTCTGCCCCAAAGAATATGCCTATGCAGCACGTCGACCTCAGCAACAACCAAAGCCATCCACTGCCGCCCAAAGTCCCAGCACGCCTGCCCCTGCCGTTGATTTAAAATATCTCATTTGTACTCACTGCAACCGCAAGAGGCATAATTCTACTACCTGTTTCAAAATTCACGGTTATCCCGAATGGTTTGAGCAACAACGACAACAAAATTATGGTTAGAGTGCTCAGCCCCAGTAAACTCGCGCCCCAGCTGCCGCACCATTCGCTGAAGCCGCACCTACCATCGCCATTGTGACTCCACCTGCCGCCAATGTCGCGGCCGTTCTCTTTGATGCTGATTGGACAGCTTTTGGTCCCGCCTTGTCCAAAGAGCACTGGAACTCGGTTATTAACATGTTCTCTAAGTTGACTAGTTCTGACAATGCATCAGGTAAGTCCGCTTTACCTTGGATTCTTGATATTGGCGCGTCATATCATATGACCGGTGACAAGAATCTTCTACATGATATTGAACCTTCTGATCTTGTTGATGTTATTCTTCCTGACGACTCTATATCTAGTGCTTCTCATCATGGGAACCTATATTTTGGAGACATACTTGTTACTCATGTTCTATTTATTCCTGAATTGCGTTGCAATCTATTGTCTTTAGCTAAGTTAACTGCAGCCTTAAAATGCTTAATCTTGCTTACTGAAAAATTATGTATCATTCAGGATATCAGCACGAGGACAATGATTGGCACAGGTGATCAGCAGGGTGGGGTTTATTGGTTGCGCAGCCTTGGGAGGTCGCCAAAGCCGTTGCCATCATCATCCTTTACTGCCGCTGCCACTTCCCCGTCATTATGACACTAGCGATTTGGTTATTCTTCCAGTTTGGTGTTGTCTTCTATACTAGATATTTCTTCCAGCCATAGTCATCTAAATAAAAATGTTCCTTGTTCCATTTGTCATCGGGCAAAATAGTCTAGATCTGGCTTTCCTTTAATTACTTTTAAGGCTAGTTATTTGTTTGAACTTGTTAATTGTGATGTTTGGGGGCCTTATAGCTCACCATCTTCCAGTGTAAACTGTAATCAAATATTGAATGTTTTCATTCTCATGAACATTTTCACTAGCGAACGAAATGGAGTGTAAACTGTAATGAAACTATGATATATTAGACTTGTTTAGTTAGATAGAAATCTGCATAAATGAAATTAGTTTTGTTGAAATGAATTTATTTTTGCTTAACAATTCTTTTTTTAGAAAATAAAATGATGAAAATCCGGCACTATCACAGTGATCGTCGATTAGTTGACAATCAGGAGAATGGAAACATCGCATCCTGCAAATGCGTTCAAACTTAGTATAATTTCTTTAACTGTTTAGAGTGTTCACAATGATCACCATGGCAAGAACAAGATCAAAACCCCTAAGACCCAGCCTTAAGGTAAATTTGATCTAGGCTTGAATCCTATTGGACCGCCTGACTCGAACAGAAATTCGACCTGAGCCTAATTTAAACTTGGCCCAAACCCAATCGACACGAGCATTGAATCACTGGATAACACATGCCCCCATGTGCATAGTGCAGTCGCTACAACGATGAGTTTTTTGCACTCAAAATCCATATTCGTTTGATCAGTTCATTCATGTATGATTCTCTGTAGTTCGGTTTTGTGTCTATCCCAATTAATTTTTCTTATTCACTTTTACATTGGAAAAAAAAACTACTTCATTTCAAATAAAATAAGTTCACTTAAACAAAAATAAATTAAATTCAGAAAAAGTAAATCCAATTGGACAACGATATACATAATCACACAAAAATGCCATCAAAAGAGAAAACATATAAGAATAATCATTATTTTTATTTTATAACCGGCAATGGGTGAGCATAACAAGGATGTTTTTTGGAAGGGTTTATAAGAGTTTTAGTTATAAATGTAAGCAGTTTTTCGTGTTTGGTAAACTACTAAAAATGTGCTTATTTTATAAGTGTGATGCATTTTTCGTGTAATGCGTACATTTTGACAACCATATTTGATATTTAATTTCCAATACTTGATATTTCAACTAGACTTTGATGAGTATGGCAGCAACGATTAAAAAACAAAAAATAAACACCACCAATCTTCTAAAAAATTTATCGGTGAAATCACTCACCCGGAAAATTCCTAACATCAACAGTAAACCCAGTGAGAAATGTGAGAAGAGTGGTTGCAGGAAATGATGATTGGGATGATGACCGACGAAATATTTTCCAGTGAACCTCTTTGAAATTTTGCCCTAAAGTTTGGTTATTAGACCCGTAGAGATGGCTACAGCAAGAAGGGAGAATCTGATAATCTTATTATATATTACAAAATTAAATTAATTTCATATATATTATATGTACTAATACGTAACAAAGTAAAAAAATAGAATTTAATTTAACAATACCTATATTTTAATCCTCAAAATTGATGGCCTCTAATATTTTTATGATCACATGTATTAATCCTACAATTCGGCAATGGTTATTAATTAGAGGGAGGACAAAGAAATTCTACTTCATCTTAGATAGAAATGAAATTGAAGTTGCAGGAGCCTATAAAACATTTCCTACTCACTTCAGCTCGTAGTAAATTGTCTCATTTGTCCAACATGCAACTCCTTTGACCTGACCACACCACTGCCATCCTTCCTTTGACCTGACCACACCACTGCCATCTTTCCATTGACCTGACCACACCACTGCCATCCTTCACAGCCCCTTCAGAGTTCCGACCAAAGCTGCTATTTCCACTATACTTCTCCTAATACAAAAGTTTATAACTTGGTATTGTGACAGTTTTGAGTTGACATGCTAGCTCGAAATAGTACTCCACTAGGTAGATTTAAACTGAGTTTCCTAAATGATTTCATAATTTCAAAAGATTATTTTAACGTTCGGTTCACATTTTATTTTAGAATTTTATGTTCACTACATTGCAGTTGGGAGTATCCCGCATCAAACTATGTAAGGCTTTTAAGCCAATCATATTAATATGTTCAATTTGTCCCACTAGTAATGGCATATTTACTTTATTACGTTTTTCAATGATCATATTTGACCGTTGATATCTCTAGCTACATATAACAATTTCACATAAAAAATTGATATTTAGAAAATAACTATTAAGACAAATCTAACAACATATCACTTGATATTTTTATTATATATATTAATTTATATTTATGGCCAATGTTTGTCAAGTTTAACTTTGAAAAAGTAAACATGCCATTACTAGTGGGACGGAGGGAGTATAGGGTGGGTTTCGATTAAAATAAAGTCTTCACTCACACAACCATAAGGGGTAGGCATGGGGTCGGTTTAATCGATTTTTGCTTTATTCAATTTGGGTTATTCGATTTTGCCCCTAAAAAACTCAAAACCAAAATCGACCCGAATAACCTGATAAAACCGAATTATCCAAACTGAATTTGAAATTCGATTTCAGGTGAATTTGGTATCAAACCGAATAAACCAAATTTATGGCAAATTTTATTAAAAAATTACTAAAAATATATAAACTAGTTTAAAATTTTGCAAATATATGTAATTATTTAATTTCTACATTATCAAACTCAAGTGTTTAAAATAAAAATCCAACAACAAAAATAAAAATTCAACCATAACAATTTAAAATTTTTAAAATTATATTATTAATATATATAATTTATTTATTTTTTAATTGCAATTCAGTATTCGGGTCGATTTCTAAATTAAGTTTCAATATCCAAAACAAATCAAAAACCATATTCAATAATGAATTTACTCAATTCCATTATCCAAAAATTGTATTTTAAATTTGGTTTGGATTATTTGAATTTGAATTATTTAAATTTTAGTTCGGTTCTCGATTTTCGTTTTTTCCCACCCCTAATAACCATGGCTTTTAGACTATAATTCTAGAACTTAGGAGGTTTTTGTTTAGCCCAACAAACTTCAGAACTAAGATTTCATATTTCGTCGGCATAACCCAACAAAATAACTCACAGGCAAAGACAAGAACAATCAAGTGTTAACCGGTAGTTTAATCGGCCATATTATAATGAGAAATGAAATAAAATGTGCGCCCGCAATTTATATACACGTATTAAGGGTACAACATGGTGGATCGAAGGCGTATGCTTAACAAATATCAGCTCAAAAAGTTAAGTAAATCATCCGATTATGCAACGTTTCTCTTTATTTATCTTTGCTTCACGGTTCTTCGTTGTAACCTTCAACTATATACAAAAGCACTCATGTTCCGAAATTCCCGTGGCATTTACACAGTTACATTAACTTTTCGGCTCCAACTTCATACTGCTAAACTTGCCATTTACCAACTCAGCAGCAGCACGAGTAGCAGTCGATGCTCGTTTTGCAGCAGCAATTGCAGCTCGAGCTTTATCCAACGCATCCGATGGCTGCCTTCCAATGCCTTTGGTTTCCATATTCAGCACATTGTTGTGATCCTTCTTAGGAGATGGTATTGACTTGTCGACGACCACTCGAGGTGAGTTTCTAGCTGAATGGGGAGATTGGTTGAAGTGATCCTGCTGGACGTTTGGAGATGGCGTAAAGTGCTTCAAAACGGGTGTTTGTTTCTTTGTATTTGTCTCAGACGCTGCATATGTAAGTGCAACTATCTGCTTTGGTCCGTTCTACAACACTGAGCATAAAATGATTTACAACAAATAGATTGTGATTCACGAGAAAAACATGGTAGGAAATCAAATGCTTATAAAACCTTTCATCGAAAAATCCTCTCAACCCAAAGAAAACAACACTAACATAATGATTGGTCATATGCTTCAGCTACTGATTATACGACTCATACTATAGGAATCTGTTTTACAACCTTAATTTCAATAAAACTAAGTGTTGATTAGAACTCATATTATAGGTTTCATTTGTATTTCATATGCTTCTATTTCAATATACAAGTCGTTTTCTAGTGTTAAAAAATTCCTTCTTCAGATTGCTAGACGAAATTCCAGAAATTAAAAGAAAGAAAAATGTTTTTTGTAAAATACTTCTTTGGAGGCATCTAACTGAACATATACTTTTTTTTCTTTTTATATCATTAATTAGACTACATCATTTGCAACATCCAATCGGGAATGACACTCAACTATGCTTAGTAAGCGAGGAAAGGAGAAACAAATAGCCCAAATCGTAAATTTATGTTGGTATAAAGCATCCAAAAATTGACCATCGGCTACCTCATATATGCTGCACTCAGAGAACTAGCACATGCACAAACATAGCTAATTAAAAAGGAATCAATAGCTGATTAAAAAGGAATCAGCCACGCCACCCAAAGAAATAAAGAAAAACAGTAAAAAGTACTAGCAAATCCTCAGTCTTAACTCTAGAACTAGAATACAAATGCTACAGTCGTCAGGTGTTGTATCTGAAATATAAAGCAGTACATCATTGGAATCTTGGTTTCAGCAGTCTTGAGGTGTTGCGTCTGAAATCCATTCCACCAACTTACTGCTACAATGATGTAGGTGGGGCTGGAACCAGCAGCAGTTGAAAATGTTGGTCAAAACAATTTGGTGCCCGTCCTCCCCAAGGGTATTTCTCAAAGTTCCAAGGGCATTTCTCAAAGTTCTATATGACTTATCATGGAAAGAGTAAAATACACCATACTGTTTGTACACCATGGGAAGATATATGTTATTTCTCATGTAAGATCTCCTCGTATCCTTGTTTGCAAAGCATGTTTTATTACTCAAGAAAAAGGTGTATTCCCCCGCATCTTCCACGTCTTGCCACTTGAGGTTGGCTTCATCCCATCTGAATACCGCCATTATTTGTTCTTTGGTTATGAAAACAGATGTGAGGTGACCATCGAAATCCAAGAGGTATCCTTCAGCAAACCCAGAAAAGCCATGAAACGCATAATGTATCCAAGTTAGAGTGTTGGGATCAAACGCGCCCAATTGTCCTTGAAAAGTTAAAAAATAGAACTTTCCCTTGTGGTAAAGGGGATTCCGTTGATATGTTCTGCGGAAGAGTAGATCAGGAAAGCAATGTGTCCTGATCCAGTCACTCGTGCCCTTAGTGATGGTAAAGATGTCAACATCAACGGTGAATTCATCAAATTCTATAAATGTGTATGTATCATGACCGAATGGCCGCGCCATGACCAGAACTAGACAGTCTTGGGAAGTGGGAGCGGAAGTAGGTGTAAAACCATAAAACATGCCCTCGTATGGAGGAAGCTTAGGCAGTGCAACTGTGGCTAGTGACAAGGGATTGAAAAAGAAGAGATGAATAAGGTCTGCGGACATAAGTAACCACCCATCTATACAAGAAAGAATGGACGCATGTCGAAGATGCGGAGGAACATGGATGTAATAGGGATCACCCATGTCCGCACAGGGATGGACCAATGACAAGACCGAATCACCGGCGTCTTTGTGCATGAGCCACTCGGAACCGAATCCATCCTCCGGACCAAAACCTTGACGCCATTCCTTACACACACCTCTAAATCTATTCACATCGTGCAGCACCCTCACATATGATTTGATCTTTCCTAGAATTTCTTCCGGGAGGGAACTCCAGTCTCTCCATTCTGCCATCTTCGAATTCGACCGGTACAATACTGAATCCACAGCGTGTTGTATGTATAGCAGTCCCATTCCATCGCATAATGGGAAAAGGAAACCAATTCCATCTCATACTCGGAGAAGGAAAAGGAAACCAATTCCATCTCATAATCGGAAAAGGAGGCCCATCAACTCCGATTCTATATAAACACATGCACATGCGTATCTTCAATTACGACTGATCAATAGGCATGGAGAAGGAGATCCCACAATCGTATCCGTGGTTGGTGATTCCACCGACACCAGGAACAACAGAAACATCCCGGTTCTACAATCCTATAGATCATACGGATTGTTCCCTGGACATCGGTGTCAGTGAGAATTTATGGTTCCATGCATGTTGTTATGATTGGCTGGTGCTACAGAAGCGTGAGAGAAATTCCCCAGATGTTCAGTTCTCTTTGTTTCACATGCCTTCAAAGCAAATTATCAAATTGCCGCACCTCCGATCATATGACGATTATATGTACTTTGTAATGACTGCCCCTCCAACTGCTTCCGATTGTATTTTTGCACTCCTTCAACCTATCTATTCCACTCTTCTGATTTGGCGTCCGGGTCAACTAAATTGGAGGATGATAGATTATGGATCACAAACAAGAATTTCCCACCTGCGTGTGTGCAATCACAAGATATATGGTCTAGTTCAATCAAAATATTTTGCACGATTTGATATTGGGTTCGATACATTTGCAATTACGATATTAGGGACACCCCCCTTCGCACCCAACAAAGAATACTATAATCCCATTATCCAAAATCGTGTCTTCCATATCAATGAGGGGGCCAAGTACAACCAAATCATTAACATTGTTGACGAAGATGAAGAGAGAGATGTTTTGGGAAACTACTCTTCTCCTGGTTCTGATTACTGTGACGATGAGTTTTTAGCTGGATGTGGAGATGATATCTTTTTTATCAAGATCACCATGACTCACCCCAAGGTGATTCAAGGCATAGATGTCTACAAGTTTGATAAAACAAGTGCAAGGTGGATTAAGGTTAAAAATATAGGCGATGATCGCGCAATCTTCCTAAATGAACGACACTCCTTCTCTTGTTGCACCACAAACTCTAGCATCAAAGGAAATTGCATCTATTTAGTGGACAAGGGGCTGGAACCACCCATCTGCATCTACGATATAGACAAGGATAGAATGGAAATACATTATCTAAAACACCATGGGCTCGGACTAGGAAGTTGTTTTATGTACTGTGAGAAGTGGTTTTGATCTCTCCTCTTTTATTTAATAATGAACAGTTTGGAAGTGATTTTGATATTCTTTTCTTTTATTTTGAAGTGATCATTAGGTAATCAAACTCGAATCCTCTTTTCCAAATTCAATAACAACATTTATCAACAATAACAAGATGTAGAACTTATGGGGGTTGTAGCAGGATGGATATAGCCTATAGGGAATGCAAATGTCAAAGCAAACTTGTTAGAATTAACTGATCCAGATCATATTATTGATACATTTCTAATTTTCTCAACCTCAAAACTCTCAGGCAGCAGGTTCAGCTGCTTGTTAACGAACTAGCCTCATTTGCACTTAAATGTATTCCAGGCTAAAGTTTTCGAATAACTACCCATCTAACCCTTTGAAGTTTAGGTTCCTTGGTTTTATAGTTAAAAATCAAAGAAAGGTGGGAAGAAAAAAGAACGCATCTTAGTCTTAAGAGAAAAGTGGGGGGAAGAGACTGCATCTTATCTTGAAAGAAAAGTGAGAAAAAGGAGTGTTCCATTAACACCACAAGGTGCTCAACAAAACTAAAGACGGAAGAAGATTGCTTTGCTACAAGCCTGCTGCAATGCAGTGCAACAGTTCTAAACAATGGCTGCATTAGCATACAGCTTACGAGTTATGACCATCTCCAGGCTCCACCACTAGCACCACCCCGTGATTGGTTTCAAGCCCTTTTTAGTAGCTTAATGAAGTGGAAGTGGGACAAAGAGTAGACTGACATGCTCGCCACCCACCAGGAACCCATCTGCAGATCTCACAGAAACCAGAAACCATGCTCACACTTTGCGACCATCCCAATCCCACCCCAAGATTTCTTGGCCTAATGCCATGGTGCTCCCCTCTATTCCCTTCAGTCCCGCATCCAGTCAAACACACCACAGGACACATAGTAATTGCCTTGTGCAAGTGAGAAAACAGTTCTTGCGGTATATTTCTCCTCATGTGCTCACATCAAATGATTCCATTAATGAGAGAAACACGTGTAAGATGGTCTCGACACATAGTTAGAAGACCCTAAAATTCACCACTTAAGACGTCTAGAAAATAATAAACAATTATAACAAATAAAAAGGGAACCGGAAGACCTTAAAAGGCTTATAATGGAACACTTGGAACTATAAAGAAAGATATGTTACATTCATATAAAAATGATACAATGTGTATTAAAATTAACTGAAACGACGGCAAAATATAATCATATACTAGTTCATTTGACACTTGGACTGTGAGAAATTTCCACTTTGTGGCAAAAATTATACAGTCAAGAGTCACATTCAATGACCAACTTTAAAAAAACATCTAAATGGCATACACTTCAATTATGAGAGTGGATTTGCATCGAAATTGAGCAGAAGTTTGCATAAGCAAAATAAACATTCCTAACCTGTCACATTTTTAAAATAAGCACATTTTTAGTAGTTTACCAAACACGAAAAACTGCTTACATTTATAACTAAAAATCTTATAAACCCTTCCAAACACATCCTTGATATGCTCACCCATTGCCGGTTATAAAATAAAAATTATGATTGTTCTTATATGTTTTCTCTTTTGATGGCATTTTTGTGTGATTATGTTAATCGTTGCCCAATTGGATTTACTTTTGCTGAATTTAATTTATTTTTGTTCAAGTGAACTTATTGGCACAAAACCAAACTATAGGGAATTGTACCTGACTGGACTGATCAAACAAATATGAATTTTGAGTGCACAAAACCCATCGTTGTAGCGACTGCACTATGCACTTGGGGGCATGTGTTCTCCAGTAATTCAATGCTTGTGCCGATTGTGTTTGGGTCAAGTTCAAATTAGGCTCAGATCAAATTTATGTTCATGTCAGGCGGTCCAGTACGATTCAAGCCTAAATCAGGTTTGTCTTAAGGCTGGGTCTTAGGGATTTTGATCTTGTTCGAGCCACGTCGATCATTGTGAACACTCTAAGCAGTTATAGCAATTATGCGAAATTTGAATGCATTTGCAGGATGCGATGCATCCATTCTCCTGATTGGCAACTAATCGATGATAGTGCCGAATTTTCATCATTTTATTTTCTAAAAAATAAAAAGAATAGTTAAGCAAAAATAAATTCATTTCAACAAAAGTAATTTCATTTATGCAGATTTCTATCTACCTAAACAAGTCTAATTTATCACAGTTTGATTACCGTTTACACTCCATTTTGTTCGCTAGTGAAAATGTTCATGAGAACGAAAACATTCAATATTTGATTTTGAAACTTATTTCCTTATTTAGAATTTGATTTCACAATATGTAAGTACAATTACATGCATAACCATGAATGTTAATCTTAATTGCTGTTTACAGTATAATTTCTGGTGATAATAATAAAGCAATTACAGTAAATATTTGAATAAAAAGAAATGTACCAGGAATGATTTCTGTACTAGCAAAGTAGTACAAGACATCATGCACTCAGCAAAGAGCACTTCATGAATCATCTGGAACTCTATATGAACTCTACATGAATAAAAAATAGGTAAACCAGCAGGTTCAACTCATATATGAACTCATATGTGTTTATATATCAACCAATCTGGGTAAAATTCACTGGTTTTAACCCATATAGTGACCCATATGGGTTTATATAACAACTCATATGGGTAAAACTTTGGATTTCAACACATATATTGACCCATATGTGTTAATATACAAACTCATACGTTTTGAAACCCACGTAGTTACACATATGGTTATTCTTGCGGTGAACCCACCAACCCAATCCACCCAACCCATATTTTTCAAATACTCATTTAACCCACTACCCTTTTACCCATACCCACCCGGGTTTTAAAATAGATAACCCGCTTGACCTGCGAGTTACGGGTCTATTTTCCACCCCTAAATCCGATCCAAAACCCAATTAAATGAAAAACTTAAAATCTAATCGATCCAAAATTGAGGTTTAGATTTTTTTAAAAAAATTGATGGATCCAACCCAAACCGGCCCGACAACCTGAAGCTAATTTGATACAAGTCCAAAATGCAAAATCTCACCAACCCTACAGTCGACTCTGTAACGTGGAGCTGAAAATCAACCCGACCTGACAATCCAGGCTTAAAACCCGATTGGATCAAACTGAAATTTAATTGAACCAACCTGAACCTAAAACTCCATCTGGGCCCTATCCAAACCAAAACCTTAACTCAGGCCCAAATCCGACTCGAATATGAAATTGTCTGCAATTAAAATTGACCCGATCCTACCCGACTCATTCGTGATCCTGACCACTAACACTAACTCATTGAAGTAGGATTTATAGAAAAATCCTCCCGGGAATAGAGTTCTAAGAAGAGAGAAAAGAAAGAAAAATTGAAGACAACAATTCAATTATGATCTTCCATTCCAAAAAGATGCCTCTCCCACCTTCCTCCTTGATAGTTATACACCTATAGCAGTTGGTGTAACCAGTTCGATCGAAACTGTTCGTCTTGAGTTGAGAATAGCTTCCTGGAGCTATTGAGAACCTTATTCTTTAACTTTCCAAATTTCCAACAAGAGATAAGTAGCTAGATTTCTCTTTTTCCCTTATAGCCTTTAAAGCACCCAACCCAATCCCGACTTGGTGTGAATCGGCACAAACCCAAAATTGAATGCGGTCGTTCCAAAATTAAACCTACAATAGCGCTAGCCCAAATCCAACTTGACTCGGGACCGAACTTGACCTGAACCCAACCCCAAATCCGACACGGGTCTTTCCCAGATCAACCCATAGCCAACTCAATATAAACCCTACATAAACATGTAGTGGCTCGAACGAGATTGAAACCCCTAAGACCAAGCCTTAAGACAAACCTGATCTAGGCTTGAATCCTACCGGACCGCCTGACTCGAACAGAAATTCGACCTGAGCTGATGTGTGATAATTATATTGTTTTTTTATTGGGATTAACTGCGATTTTACGTGATTAATGTGCACTTTAAATGTTTTATTTGTAACAGATCACAGTTCTTGGGCTCAAGTGGAATTTGGAGGAGAGCAGGGAGAATCGGGCAATTATCGCAAATTATCGCAATCAAATGAAGATCAAAGTCGTAGCAAGTTATTTGGAGCAGATTGGATTGATAATCTTGGAAATATTCTTGAAGATAATGTGAAGATTGGATCAGAATTTAAATTTGGGAAGGATTTTATTTTATTTGGAAGAGTCCAATATGGACATTATTTTGTAATGGCAGCCTTTAAATTGGTGGGCATGAAAGACAACCAGGGTGTGCTGTTTTTGGGTATTAATTTTGGACGGACGTCAGAGGCTTCAGAGAGAGTAGTTTTTAGTGGAGAAAAAGTGAAACATATTATTTTCTTTCCTCTTATTAGTTTTGGACGGAAGTAGCTTTTAGTTAAGAGAAAAAAGTCAAAGCTTTCTTCTTCTTCTTTTTCTTTGGGGGGCCTTTGGACGAATGGGAGTTGTTGAAGTGAAATAAAAAAAGAGAGAAAAGATTTTCTTTGTCTTTTTCCTTTTAGCTTTGGACGAAAGAGAGCAGGGGAGGAACTTTAACATTGGTTTTGTTTTCTTCTCTCTGTTTGTTACTTCCCCAGACCAGACGTGATATACATTATTGTTTCCTTTGGTGCGCAAGCTGTGGTCATGGTTGCTTAATTGCTTTGCCTGTTATTCATTTGATTTCAGTAATAATGTTCATGTATTATATTTTTTATTTGTTTAGTATAATTATCATGAGTAGCTAATTCATATATCGGCAGAGAATAACAAATGTTAGTTTATAAATCGTGAGGCCTAATTGCATTATAATTGATTCTTGCATGTTCTTGATTATCCTTGGTTGAATTTATTTCTAATATGTTTAGGTCTGATCAACTTAAATGTTTTTAGGATACTGCTATCTAATTTCCGTCAATACGTAATTGTTGGATGGGATTAGTAAGTAGCATAGTCTTGTGAAAAACAGCTAACTAGCTAAGACTGTAATAGCAAGATAGGGGATAATTGAGTGTGCGTTACTATTTGCTTTTACTTTGGTAATTGCTATATCGGGTTCTTTTAATACTTAATGCTATCAAAATGTGTTCTGGTTTAGCGAATACTTTCTGGGAACATTTTGGTAAGGGAAACAGTTAATTAATCATAATTGGTTGACTGTCGATAAAGTAAGAAAGAATTGGGGGGTTAAGCGTACCTACTTCCCTATAACCGGTAGATGTGTAGGAATTGATTCATTATTGCGCCTATGATCGATATTAACTATCATGAGTTATTCTTAGCCAATATCATTCATTCATATATTTATTTCTCATAAGTTTAAGTCTTCATTTGCATTTTTAGAGTTAATAAAATCATTACATTTAAGGCGTGGTGGCATCACCAAAGAGGTTTTCGAAAAATTAGTAGAAAAAAATAATTAATGATTATTGCTTTTGCTCCCTGTGGGATCGACCCTGCTTATCATTGTACTAATTAATATTAATCTGAATTTACAGGTTATTTGGCGAGTAAAACGACGCTCACCAAATTGGCGCCGCTGCCAGGGAGCAGTAAGTCAATTATTTTTAAAAATTTTTCTACTAATCTGTGTGTTAGTGTGCTTGGTTTATGAGTAGATCATCCAGGCCGAATTTAATATTCGATCCGGAAGTTGAGAAGACAGCCAAGCAGAACAGAAAGCGAACAAAAGAGAGAAAAACAATTTCTGCCGAGACCCTTCGGTTTGGCCAAACCGAACCCATCGCGATTTCAGCAACTACTTCTGATTCGGGAACGGACATCAAGATGGACGGAGCTGACCAAAATCTGATTCCTGGGCAGAACCCAAACAACCCATACATGTGGGAACTTACCGGTCATAGTGAAGATGATCCTCCCACTCCCATTCAGTTGCCAGAGACCGAAAATCAGATTGAAATCAAGCTGGCGTTCTTGAATGTACTTCCCAAGTTCCACGGGAGAAGCACTGAAGACCCTTATAATTTTCTGAGCGAATTTATCAAGATTTGTAAGGTTCAGAAAAGGCTATCCTCCGTAACGGAAGATCAATTCAAATTGGTGGCATTCCCATTCAGTTTGACAGGAGCAGCAAACCAGTGGTTCTCGAGCTTGCCCCCCAACTCCATTGCGACATGGGCGGAATTGAAGATATTGTTCTTGGAGAACTACTTTCCGGCCACAACAACGGATGCTTTGAAGAAGGAGATCACAAGCATCAAGCAAGAATATGATGAGCCATTGAGTATGTTTTGGCTGAGGTTTAGGAAGTTGGTAGACAGTTGCCCTAATCATAGAATGACGGAAGGCCAGTTGCTTCAATGTTTCTATCAAGGGATGACATCCAGCAAAAAAGACTTGGTGAACTCTTCCAGTAGTGGTGGATTTTCTCACCTTCGAGTGAATGAAGCTAGAGAGATCATCAAGCGGTTGGTCAATTCTAAAAAGGAATATGATCAACAGGAGGTACGAATCTTGAAGAAGGTGGCACAGACATCGACTTCCGAAAAAGATGAGATCAAGGAAAGGATGGAAAGAATGGAGAAGATGCTTTCCAAGGTCGTTGACAAGGTGGCGTCTGTACAAGAAGGGCCTTGCGATACGTGTGGAGCAGTCAACCATACGACGTCGCAATGCATTCTTACTATGGGAGAGATACCTGTTCAAGCAAATGCTATGGGAAATTTCAATGAGAGATAGCAAAAAGGACCATATCCACAAAATTTCAATCCAAGGTATAGGGATCACCCTAACTTCCAGTGGAGAGAACAAGGTCCCCCGCAACAGCAGCCTCAGCATTACCAACGACCCTATGTTCCACCAATGCAACGAGAAGCTCCAGTTCTTCCCCAGCCCCAACAAGGAGGTCACGATAAATCTCTGAATGAAAAGATGGACATGTTGATGGATATGATGGTGAAGCAATCAAAGAAGACTGAGTCAATGTTGGAAGAGCATACTCGGCAAATCACCCAGCTATCAAATTCTCTGAATGAACTCAGGATGAAGCAACCCGGAGGATTGCCCTCGCAGGTCCAAGTGAACCCCCATGAGACGGCAAATCAGGTCACACTCAGAAGTGGAAAGATAGTTGGTACGCCGCCGTCGAAATCCACAAACAAAGAAGCAGACCAGTTCACTGACGAAGGGTTCCGTTTGGCCAAACGGAACCCTGCGGCAGAAATTCAGAATCAAGTGACGGAGGAAAAAGGCGACAAAACCATCACGAACTCTGAGGATCCTGAGCATGCTGAGGTCCAAGATAAAGGTAAATCCAAGGTAACACCTGAGGTAGGTAAGAGGTTGAGTTTACATGATCCTTCACTTAAAATTTTGCCTCCTTTCCCTCGTAGATTAGAAAAGAAAAAGGAAGAACCTTTGGATTTTATATCAATTTTTGGAAAAATGGATATTAATCTTCCTTTCTTGCAGGCCATAAAGTTACCACCAATTAGCAAATTCTTGAAAGATTAATTAAATACAATTATATTCAAACTAATATAAACCAAGCAACCGGTGTTTGAAACAATGACTCAAATGAATAAGCTAAACGAAAAAAATACAAGAACTAATGTTAGAATAAGTAAATTAAAATATGAGGATCGAAAAGTAAACCACAAAACATGACTAGAAGTTTTCTAATGTTTGAGTTAAATAACTAAGTAATAAAATAAAACGCCTGAACAATCTGACTATATAAATACAGAACACATGGCCATAGAAAGAACGATACATGAAGTAACAATCAGAAAATAAATAGTAAAATTTAAACAACAAAAAAATCATTGCTTGACAAATCGTTACACTTCAATGTTACGCTTGACAATCATGAGAGCCTCATCATAAGCCTACAGAGAAATCATCATAAATCATCATAAAAAATTACAAGTTTTAATCCAGTTACGACAAAACAAATTCAACAACCTAGCAAATTAAACATTCAAAATAATACAAAAACTAAACCATTCATCATTCAAATACAACAAAACCAATTATTTAAATCACACCACAAACTCAATCTATTTTTCAATTACAATTTCTTGCAAATATCTTGAACTCATTATTTGGTGGTTGCACATTCCTTCTAGGCCATCCCATTCAGCTTCAGTGAACAAGTTAAAAAGCCGGGCTATGTTGGTTCTTTGTCCTTCTACTCCAATTGTTGACACATTCATCAACTGTAGCACATAATTTGTCATTCCAAAACTCTTGTGAATCTTCAAAGTCATTCAGCTGAATCTGAGTTTGTAAAGTAACACCTTCACTTGGTTGAAAGTTGCACGATTCCTCAGCAATAACATCAACCTTGACCTTCTCCAACTTCTCAGACATATCAGCAATAACAACTTCAATGTTACGATTGACAATCGTGAGAGCCTCATCATAAGCCTACAGAGAAAAAAATATCAATATATTTAATGCTAAAACAAAAAAGGGAAACACCTAGACAAACATGTTAAATGCCAAAAAAAGCATAATAAAATTAATATTTCAATCACTTTCATAAGTTTCAACAACTCTATCTAACTTATCCACACGGGATTTGCTACCACTCTTATGCAACCTTTTAACAATATCGGCTAAAAAGAGAGAGTATATTATCATTAAAAAATATATATATTTCCATCATATTTGAATACCAGTTGTTGTAGATTTTGTCTGATTCTCTTTTCCCTTTAAAATGGTGTTTTAGTACATATCTACAGTTAATTACAAGTATTGAAATCATTTTAACTAACTTAAACCATCTAAAAATAACATATCATCAATATCATTATATGTGATTGATTTAATTTCTTTATTATATGTAGTACTAGATAATACCTGTGCTGATGCACAGATATGTGAACAAAATGAAAATATAACGTAATTTATGTTGAGAATATACTTTTATTCTATGTATATCTTGTATCCTAGTTAGAATCCTTTTCCTATTATACTTCTGTATATGGTGTCTTTATATAGCACCCATGTACCATCAATAAAAATACACGTTCATAATTTACAATATTTTACATGGTATCAGGGCTAAAATCCTGAAAACCTAAATCCTAAAATTTTTCACCACCATAATCACGCCTCACGTGCCAAACTTCCACCTGTCATTACCTTCACGCGCCGTTCACCGCATTCACGGGCCGCCGCCGCTGCCGTTGAAAACCATCCGACTGTTGTTCCTCTTCTTGTCATCATGGATCCTCTTGATCACGTTGAAATTGAAGATCTTACCATTCCTGTTTTTTCTAAAGCCGCCACCGCCGAACCATTAATTTCATGCCACCGTCTCAACGCCCACACGCCGGAGCCGTTTCACCTCCCGCCGTTGATCATCCCGCCACCACCACATCCATTTGCCTTTCCTGCCTTAGATTCTTCCATCTTCTAGGCAGTCGTGCAAGTCACAGCGATGCCCACTGCTCAGGCCACTCTTCTCATGCTTTGCCTACTAATCATCCCTACGTTCATCCGTCAGATCATCCAGGGTTTGAGTATCTATCCTGAGATCTTTAAGGGTGATAACTATAATGAAATGAGTGATTCCCTGTTTAATGATTTTTCTGCAAAGTATAAGGAGGGTTTTCTTGATGGTTCTATTGTTAAGCCTTTGCCTACTGAACCTTTTTATAATGACTGGAATAGTGTGAATTCTATGCTTGTTTGTTGGGTGATTCAAACTCTTGATCCATCCATTTGTTCTGGCATTACTTATCGTGCGTCTGTTAAGGATCTTTGGGATGATCTTAAACAGCATTTTTCCTTGGGTAATGGTCTGCGCATGTGTGAACTTCGTGCGACCAGTTATAATTGTCACCAGAATGGTCAATATGTTGTTGCATATTACATTAAATGTAAGAAGTTGTGGGATGAATTGATTACTTACTTGCCTGCTCAGACATGTGTTTGTCCTGCTGCTTATACTGCTGCTAAATCCCCGTGAGGAGGAGATGATTCATCAATTTCTCATAGGATTGGATGATGAATACCACTCGTTGAGATCTCACATCTTGACACTTGACCATTTGCCTCCTATTGGTCGTGTTCACTCACTTACCATTCAGGATGAGCGTCACAAGACTGTTGGTCATGCTCATGAGTCTGCCCCAAACAATATGCCTATGCAGCACGTCGACCTCAGCAACAACCAAAGCCATCCACTGCCGCCCAAAGTCCCAGCACGCCTGCCCCTGCCGTTGATTTAAAATATCTCATTTGTACTCACTGCAACCGCAAGAGGCATAATTCTACTACCTGTTTCAAAATTCACGGTTATCCCGAATGGTTTGAGCAACAACAACAACAAAATTATGGTTAGAGTGCTCAGCCCCAGCAAACTCGCGCCCCAGCTGCCGCACCATTCGCTGAAGCCGCACCTACCATCGCCATTGTGACTCCACCTGCCGCCAATGTCGCGGCCGTTCTCTTTGATGCTGATTGGACAGCTTTTGGTCCCGCCTTGTCCAAAGAGCACTGGAACTCGGTTATTAACATGTTCTCTAAGTTGACTAGTTCTGACAATGCATCAGGTAAGTCCGCTTTACCTTGGATTCTAGATATTGGCGCGTCATATCATATGACCGGTGACAAGAATCTTCTACATGATATTGAACCTTCTGATCTTGTTGATGTTATTCTTCCTGACGACTCTATATCTAGTGCTTCTCATCATGGGAACCTATATTTTGGAGACATACTTGTTACTCATGTTCTATTTATTCCTGAATTGCATTGCAATCTATTGTCTTTAGCTAAGTTAACTGCAGCCTTAAAATGCTTAGTCTTGCTTACTGAAAAATTATGTATCATTCAGGATATCAGCACGAGGACAATGATTGGCACAGGTGATCAGCAGGGTGGGGTTTATTGGTTGCGCAGCCTTGGGAGGTCGCCAAAGCCGTTGCCATCATCATCCTTTACTGCCGCTGCCACTTCCCCGTCATTATGACACCAGCGATTTGGTTATTCTTCCAGTTTGGTGTTGTCTTCTATACTAGATATTTCTTCCAGCCATAGTCATCTAAATAAAAATGTTCCTTGTTCCATTTGTCATCGGGCAAAATAGTCTAGATCTGGCTTTCCTTTAATTACTTTTAAGGCTAGTTATTTGTTTGAACTTGTTAATTGTGATGTTTGGGGGCCTTATAGCTCACCATCTTCCAGTGTAAACTGTAATCAAATATTGAATGTTTTCATTCTCATGAACATTTTCACTAGCGAACGAAATGGAGTGTAAACTGTAATGAAACTATGATATATTAAACTTGTTTAGTTAGATAGAAATCTGCATAAATGAAATTAGTTTTGTTGAAATGAATTTATTTTTGCTTAACAATTCTTTTTTTAGAAAATAAAATGATGAAAATCCGGCACTATCACAGTGATCGTCGATTAGTTGACAATCAGGAGAATGGATACATCGCATCCTGCAAATGCATTCAAACTTAGTATAATTTCTTTAACTGTTTAGAGTGTTCACAATGATCACCGTGGCAAGAACAAGATCAAAACACCTAAGACCCAGCCTTAAGGTAAATTTGATCTAGGCTTGAATCCTACTGGACCGCCTGACTCGAACAGAAATTCGACCTGAGCCTAATTTGAACTTGGCCCAAACCCAATCGACACGAGCATTGAATCACTGGAGAACACATGCCCCCATGTGCATAGTGCAGTCGCTACAACGATGAGTTTTTTGCACTCAAAATCCATATTCGTTTGATCAGTTCATTCATGTATGATTCCCTGTAGTTCGGTTTTGTGTCTATCCCAATTTATTTTTCTTATTCACTTTTACATTGGAAAAAAAAACTACTTCATTTCAAATAAAATAAGTTCACTTAAACAAAAATAAATTAAATTCAGAAAAAGTAAATCCAATTGGACAACGATATACATAATCACACAAAAATGCCATCAAAAGAGAAAACATATAAGAATAATCATTATTTTTATTTTATAA
Source organism: Rubia yunnanensis (assembly GCA_037428765.1). Taxonomy (NCBI): domain Eukaryota; kingdom Viridiplantae; phylum Streptophyta; class Magnoliopsida; order Gentianales; family Rubiaceae; genus Rubia; species Rubia yunnanensis. Next base: position 19,387,022 of record CM075068.1, on the reverse strand, counting down.
CCGGCAATGGGTGAGCATAACAAGGATGTTTTTTGGAAGGGTTTATAAGAGTTTTAGTTATAAATGTAAGCAGTTTTTCGTGTTTGGTAAACTACTAAAAATGTGCTTATTTTATAAGTGTGATGCATTTTTCGTGTAATGCGTACATTTTGACAACCATATTTGATATTTAATTTCCAATACTTGATATTTCAACTAGACTTTGATGAGTATGGCAGCAACGATTAAAAAACAAAAAATAAACACCACCAATCTTCTAAAAAATTTATCGGTGAAATCACTCACCCGGAAAATTCCTAACATCAACAGTAAACCCAGTGAGAAATGTGAGAAGAGTGGTTGCAGGAAATGATGATTGGGATGATGACCGACGAAATATTTTCCAGTGAACCTCTTTGAAATTTTGCCCTGAAGTTTGGTTATTAGACCCGTAGAGATGGCTACAGCAGGAAGGGAGAATCTGATAATCTTATTATATATTACAAAATTAAATTAATTTCATATATATTATATGTACTAATACGTAACAAAGTAAAAAAATAGAATTTAATTTAACAATACCTATATTTTAATCCTCAAAATTGATGGCCTCTAATATTTTTATGATCACATGTATTAATCCTACAATTCGGCAATGGTTAATAATTAGAGGGAGGACAAAGAAATTCTACTTCATCTTAGATAGAAATGAAATTGAAGTTGCAGGAGCCTATAAAACATTTCCTACTCACTTCAGCTCGTAGTAAATTGTCTCATTTGTCCAACATGCAACTCCTTTGACCTGACCACACCACTGCCATCCTTCCTTTGACCTGACCACACCACTGCCATCTTTCCATTGACCTGACCACACCACTGCCATCCTTCACAGCCCCTTCAGAGTTCCGACCAAAGCTGCTATTTCCACTATACTTCTCCTAATACAAAAGTTTTATAACTTGGTATTGTGACAGTTTTGAGTTGACATGCTAGCTCGAAATAGTACTCCACTAGGTAGATTTTAACTGAGTTTCCTAAATGATTTCATAATTTCGAAAGATTATTTTAACGTTCGGTTCACATTTTATTTTAGAATTTTATGTTCACTACATTGCAGTTGGGAGTATCCCGCATCAAACTATGTAAGGCTTTTAAGCCAATCATATTAATATATTCAATTTGTCCCACTAGTAATGTCATATTTACTTTATTACGTTTTTCAATGATCATATTTGACCGTTGATATCTCTAGCTACATATAACAATTTCACATAAAAAATTGATATTTAGAAAATAACTATTAAGACAAATCTAACAACATATCACTTGATATTTTTATTATATATATTAATTTATATTTATGGCCAATGTTTGTCAAGTTTAACTTTGAAAAAGTAAACATGCCATTACTAGTGGGACGGAGGGAGTATAGGGTTTCGATTAAAATAAAGTCTTCACTCACACAACCATAAGGGGTAGGCATGGGGTCGGTTTAATCGATTTTTGCTTTATTCAATTTGGGTTATTCGATTTTGCCCCTAAAAAACTCAAAACCAAAATCGACCCGAATAACCTGATAAAACCGAATTATCCAAACTGAATTTGAAATTCGATTTCAGGTGAATTTGGTATCAAACCGAATAAACCAAATTTATGGCAAATTTTATTAAAAAATTACTAAAAATATATAAACTAGTTTAAAATTTTGCAAATATATGTAATTATTTAATTTCTACATTATCAAACTCAAGTGTTTAAAATAAAAATCCAACAACAAAAATAAAAATTCAACCATAACAATTTTAAATTTTTAAAATTATATTATTAATATATATAATTTATTTATTTTTTAATTGCAATTCAGTATTCGGGTCGATTTCTAAATTAAGTTTCAATATCCAAAACAAATCAAAAACCATATTCAATAATGAATTTACTCAATTCCATTATCCAAAAATTGTATTTTAAATTTGGTTTGGATTATTTGAATTTGAATTATTTAAATTTTAGTTCGGTTCTCGATTTTCGTTTTTTCCCACCCCTAATAACCATGGCTTTTGGACTATAATTCTAGAACTTAGGAGGTTTTTGTTTAGCCCAACAAACTTCAGAACTAAGATTTCATATTTCGTCGGCATAACCCAACAAAATAACTCACAGGCAAAGACAAGAACAATCAAGTGTTAACCGGTAGTTTAATCGGCCATATTATAATGAGAAATGAAATAAAATGTGCGCCCGCAATTTATATACACGTATTAAGGGTACAACATGGTGGATCGAAGGCGTATGCTTAACAAATATCAGCTCAAAAAGTTAAGTAAATCATCCGATTATGCAACGTTTCTCTTTATTTATCTTTGCTTCACGGTTCTTCGTTGTAACCTTCAACTATATACAAAAGCACTCATGTTCCGAAATTCCCGTGGCATTTACACAGTTACATTAACTTTTCGGCTCCAACTTCATACTGCTAAACTTGCCATTTACCAACTCAGCAGCAGCACGAGTAGCAGTCGATGCTCATTTTGCAGCAGCAATTGCAGCTCGAGCTTTATCCAACGCATCCGATGGCTGCCTTCCAATGCCTTTGGTTTCCATATTCAGCACATTGTTGTGATCCTTCTTAGGAGATGGTATTGACTTGTCGACGACCACTCGAGGTGAGTTTCTAGCTGAATGGGGAGATTGGTTGAAGTGATCCTGCTGGTCGTTTGGAGATGGCGTAAAGTGCTTCAAAATGGGTGTTTGTTTCTTTGTATTTGTCTCAGATGCTGCATATGTAAGTGCAACTATCTGCTTTGGTCCGTTCTACAACACTGAGCATAAAATGATTTACAACAAATAGATTGTGATTCACGAGAAAAACAAGGTAGGAAATCAAATGCTTATAAAACCTTTCATCGAAAAATCCTCTCAACCCAAAGAAAACAACACTAACATAATGATTGGTCATATGCTTCAGCTACTGATTATACGACTCATACTATAGGAATCTGTTTTACAACCTTAATTTCAATAAAACTAAGTGTTGATTAGAACTCATATTATAGGTTTCATTTGTATTTCATATGCTTCTATTTCAATATACAAGTCGTTTTCTAGTGTTAAAAAATTCCTTCTTCAGATTGCTAGACGAAATTCCAGAAATTAAAAGAAAGAAAAATGTTTTTTGTAAAATACTTCTTTGGAGGCATCTAACTGAACATATACTTTTTTTTCTTTTTATATCATTAATTAGACTACATCATTTGCAACATCCAATCGGGAATGACACTCAACTATGCTTAGTAAGCGAGGAAAGGAGAAACAAATAGCCCAAATCGTAAATTTATGTTGGTATAAAGCATCCAAAAATTGACCATCGGCTACCTCATATATGCTGCACTCAGAGAACTAGCACATGCACAAACATAGCTAATTAAAAAGGAATCAATAGCTGATTAAAAAGGAATCAGCCACGCCACCCAAAGAAATAAAGAAAAACAGTAAAAAGTACTAGCAAATCCTCAGTCTTAACTCTAGAACTAGAATACAAATGCTACAGTCGTCAGGTGTTGTATCTGAAATATAAAGCAGTACATCATTGGAATCTTGGTTTCAGCAGTCTTGAGGTGTTGCGTCTGAAATCCATTCCACCAACTTACTGCTACAATGATGTAGGTGGGGCTGGAACCAGCAGCAGTTGAAAATGTTGGTCAAAACAATTTGGTGCCCGTCCTCCCCAAGGGTATTTCTCAAAGTTCCAAGGGCATTTCTCAAAGTTCTATATGACTTATCATGGAAAGAGTAAAATACACCATACTGTTTGTACACCATGGGAAGATATATGTTATTTCTCATGTAAGATCTCCTCGTATCCTTGTTTGCAAAGCATGTTTTATTACTCAAGAAGAAGGTGTATTCCCCCGCATCTTCCACGTCTTGCCATTTGAGGTTGGCTTCATCCCATCTGAATACCGCCATTATTTGTTCTTTGGTTATGAAAACAGATGTGAGGTGACCATCGAAATCCAAGAGGTATCCTTCAGCAAACCCAGAAAAGCCATGAAACGCATAATGTATCCAAGTTAGAGTGTTGGGATCAAACGCGCCCAATTGTCCTTGAAAAGTTAAAAAATAGAACTTTCCCTTGTGGTAAAGGGGATTCCGTTGATATGTTCTGCGGAAGAGTAGATCAGGAAAGCAATGTGTCCTGATCCAGTCACTCGTGCCCTTAGTGATGGTAAAGATGTCAACATCAACGGTGAATTCATCAAATTCTATAAATGTGTATGTATCATGACCGAATGGCCGCGCCATGACCAGAACTAGACAGTCTTGGGAAGTGGGAGCGGAAGTAGGTGTAAAACCATAAAACATGCCCTCGTATGGAGGAAGCTTAGGCAGTGCAACTGTGGCTAGTGACAAGGGATTGAAAAAGAAGAGATGAATAAGGTCTGCGGACATAAGTAACCACCCATCTATACAAGAAAGAATGGACGCATGTCGAAGATGCGGAGGAACATGGATGTAATAGGGATCACCCATGTCCGCACAGGGATGGACCAATGACAAGACCGAATCACCGGCGTCTTTGTGCATGAGCCACTCGGAACCGAATCCATCCTCCGGACCAAAACCTTGACGCCATTCCTTACACACACCTCTAAATCTATTCACATCGTGCAGCACCCTCACATATGATTTGATCTTTCCTAGAATTTCTTCCGGGAGGGAACTCCAGTCTCTCCATTCTGCCATCTTCGAATTCGACCGGTACAATACTGAATCCACAGCGTGTTGTATGTATAGCAGTCCCATTCCATCGCATAATGGGAAAAGGAAACCAATTCCATCTCATACTCGGAGAAGGAAAAGGAAACCAATTCCATCTCATAATCGGAAAAGGAGGCCCATCAACTCCGATTCTATATAAACACATGCACATGCGTATCTTCAATTACGACTGATCAATAGGCATGGAGAAGGAGATCCCACAATCGTATCCGTGGTTGGTGATTCCACCGACACCAGGAACAACAGAAACATCCCGGTTCTACAATCCTATAGATCATACGGATTGTTCCCTGGACATCGGTGTCAGTGAGAATTTATGGTTCCATGCATGTTGTTATGATTGGCTGGTGCTACAGAAGCGTGAGAGAAATTCCCCAGATGTTCAGTTCTCTTTGTTTCACATGCCTTCAAAGCAAATTATCAAATTGCCGCACCTCCGATCATATGACGATTATATGTACTTTGTAATGACTGCCCCTCCAACTGCTTCCGATTGTATTTTTGCACTCCTTCAACCTATCTATTCCACTCTTCTGATTTGGCGTCCGGGTCAACTAAATTGGAGGATGATAGATTATGGATCACAAACAAGAATTTCCCACCTGCGTGTGTGCAATCACAAGATATATGGTCTAGTTCAATCAAAATATTTTGCACGATTTGATATTGGGTTCGATACATTTGCAATTACGATATTAGGGACACCCCCCTTCGCACCCAACAAAGAATACTATAATCCCATTATCCAAAATCGTGTCTTCCATATCAATGAGGGGGCCAAGTACAACCAAATCATTAACATTGTTGACGAAGATGAAGAGAGAGATGTTTTGGGAAACTACTCTTCTCCTGGTTCTGATTACTGTGACGATGAGTTTTTAGCTGGATGTGGAGATGATATCTTTTTTATCAAGATCACCATGACTCACCCCAAGGTGATTCAAGGCATAGATGTCTACAAGTTTGATAAAACAAGTGCAAGGTGGATTAAGGTTAAAAATATAGGCGATGATCGCGCAATCTTCCTAAATGAACGACACTCCTTCTCTTGTTGCACCACAAACTCTAGCATCAAAGGAAATTGCATCTATTTAGTGGACAAGGGGCTGGAACCACCCATCTGCATCTACGATATAGACAAGGATAGAATGGAAATACATTATCTAAAACACCATGGGCTCGGACTAGGAAGTTGTTTTATGTACTGTGAGAAGTGGTTTTGATCTCTCCTCTTTTATTTAATAATGAACAGTTTGGAAGTGATTTTGATATTCTTTTCTTTTATTTTGAAGTGATCATTAGGTAATCAAACTCGAATCCTATTTTCCAAATTCAATAACAACATTTATCAACAATAACAAGATGTAGAACTTATGGGGGTTGTAGCAGGATGGATATAGCCTATAGGGAATGCAAATGTCAAAGCAAACTTGTTAGAATTAACTGATCCAGATCATATTATTGATACATTTCTAATTTTCTCAACCTCAAAACTCTCAGGCAGCAGGTTCAGCTGCTTGTTAACGAACTAGCCTCATTTGCACTTAAATGTATTCCAGGCTAAAGTTTTCGAATAACTACCCATCTAACCCTTTGAAGTTTAGGTTCCTTGGTTTTATAGTTAAAAATCAAAGAAAGGTGGGAAGAAAAAAGAACGCATCTTAGTCTTAAGAGAAAAGTGGGGGGAAGAGACTGCATCTTATCTTGAAAGAAAAGTGAGAAAAAGGAGTGTTCCATTAACACCACAAGGTGTTCAACAAAACTAAAGACGGAAGAAGATTGCTTTGCTACAAGCCTGCTGCAATGCAGTGCAACAGTTCTAAACAATGGCTGCATTAGCATACAGCTTACGAGTTATGACCATCTCCAGGCTCCACCACTAGCACCACCCCGTGATTGGTTTCAAGCCCTTTTTAGTAGCTTAATGAAGTGGAAGTGGGACAAAGAGTAGACTGACATGCTCGCCACCCACCAGGAACCCATCTGCAGATCTCACAGAAACCAGAAACCATGCTCACACTTTGCGACCATCCCAATCCCACCCCAAGATTTCTTGGCCTAATGCCATGGTGCTCCCCTCTATTCCCTTCAGTCCCGCATCCAGTCAAACACACCACAGGACACATAGTAATTGCCTTGTGCAAGTGAGAAAACAGTTCTTGCAGTATATTTCTCATCATGTGCTCACATCAAATGATTCCATTAATGAGAGAAACACGTGTAAGATGGTCTCGACACATAGTTAGAAGACCCTAAAATTCACCACTTAAGACGTCTAGAAAATAATAAACAATTATAACAAATAAAAAGGGAACCGGAAGACCTTAAAAGGCTTATAATGGAACAGTTGGAACTATAAAGAAAGATATGTTACATTCATATAAAAATGATACAATGTGTATTAAAATTAACTGAAACGACGGCAAAATATAATCATATACTAGTTCATTTGACACTTGGACTGTGAGAAATTTCCACTTTGTGGCAAAAATTATACAGTCAAGAGTCACATTCAATGACCAACTTTAAAAAAACATCTAAATGGCATACACTTCAATTATGAGAGTGGATTTGCATCGAAATTGAGCAGAAGTTTGCATAAGCAAAATAAACATTCCTAACCTGTCACATTTTTAAAATAAGCACATTTTTAGTAGTTTACCAAACACGAAAAACTGCTTACATTTATAACTAAAAATCTTATAAACCCTTCCAAACACATCCTTGATATGCTCACCCATTGCCGGTTATAAAATAAAAATTATGATTGTTCTTATATGTTTTCTCTTTTGATGGCATTTTTGTGTGATTATGTTAATCGTTGCCCAATTGGATTTACTTTTGCTGAATTTAATTTATTTTTGTTCAAGTGAACTTATTGGCACAAAACCAAACTATAGGGAATTGTACCTGACTGGACTGATCAAACGAATATGAATTTTGAGTGCACAAAACCCATCGTTGTAGCGACTGCACTATGCACATGGGGGCATGTGTTCTCCAGTAATTCAATGCTTGTGCCGATTGTGTTTGGGTCAAGTTCAAATTAGGCTCAAATCAATTTTATGTTCATGTCAGGCGGTCCAGTACGATTCAAGCCTAAATCAGGTTTGTCTTAAGGCTGGGTCTTAGGGATTTTGATCTTGTTCGAACCACGTCGATCATTGTGAACACTCTAAGCAGTTATAGCAATTATGCGAAATTTGAATGCATTTGCAGGATGCGATGCATCCATTCTCCTGATTGGCAACTAATCGATGATAGTGCCGAATTTTCATCATTTTATTTTCTAAAAAATAAAAAGAATAGTTAAGCAAAAATAAATTCATTTCAACAAAAGTAATTTCATTTATGCAGATTTCTATCTAACTAAACAAGTCTAATTTATCACAGTTTGATTACCGTTTACACTCCATTTTGTTCGCTAGTGAAAATGTTCATGAGAACGAAAACATTCAATATTTGATTTTGAAACTTATTTCCTTATTTAGAATTTGATTTCACAATATGTAAGTACAATTACATGCATAACCATGAATGTTAATCTTAATTGCTGTTTACAGTATAATTTCTGGTGATAATAATAAAGCAATTACAGTAAATATTTGAATAAAAAGAAATGTACCAGGAATGATTTCTGTACTAGCAAAGTAGTACAAGACATCATGCACTCAGCAAAGAGCACTTCATGAATCATCTGGAACTCTACAAAAAGCCCCATATTCATGATTCATCCGGTTCTAAGTTTTAGTATTTTAAAAAAAATCATTTGAATATAAACATTTTTATGCTTAAAGGGCATCGGCATTATACAACATTATTAGTTTGTAATTTGAATGTGGATTTTTTATACTAGTGCGGTCATTCATAAACAATGGTCTAAACCCAGAAAAATATAAAGACACAAATTGTTATAGACAAGCATAACTGTGGCAGTTCTGAATAGGGATGCCAATTGCGTACAAATGAAATTAAACTCCAAAATATTGTGCACACATAGCCTAGGGCAAAAAAAGGCACGGTCGTATTCAATACATTCAACATTGATAAGAAAATACTGGGTTGTTCCATCACTTTTAATATGTAGCATCATGCGTCTAGCTATCATCAAATTTGTCACCTTACATGTTATTGCAAATATGCATGTCATGAATTTTGAAATATTGGTATGATCCGTTTTAACCCATTTGGTCGGGTTATAAAAGGATTGGGTTGAAATCCGCCAGTCCGCGAGTAAAAAAATATTCAACACATGAATAAAAAATGGGTAAACCAGCAGGTTCAACTCATATATGAACTCATATATGTTTATATATCAACCAATATGGGTAAAATTCACTGGTTTTAACCCATATAGTGACCCATGTGGGTTTATATAACAACTCATATGGGTAAAACTTTGGATTTCAACACATATATTGACCCATATGTGTTAATATACAAACTCATACGTTTTGAAACCCACGTAGTTACACATATGGTTATTCTTGCGGTGAACCCACAAACCCAATCCACCCAACCCATATTTTTCAAATACTCATTTAACCCACTACCCTTTTACCCATACCCACCCGGGTTTTAAAATAGATAACCCGCTTGACCTGCGAGTTACGGGTCTATTTTCCACCCCTAAATCCGATCCAAAACCCAATTAAATGAAAAACTTAAAATCTAATCGATCCAAAATTGAGGTTTAGATTTTTTAAAAAAAATTGATGGATCCAACCCAAACCGGCCCGACAACCTGAAGCTAATTTGATACAAGTCCAAAATGCAAAATCTCACCAACCCTACAGTCGACTCTATAACGTGGAGCTGAAAATCAACCCGACCTGACAATCCAGGCTTAAAACCCGATTGGATCAAACTGAAATTTAATTGAACCAACCTGAACCTAAAACTCCATCTGGGCCCTATCCAAACCAAAACCTTAACTCAGGCCCAAATCCGACTCGAATATGAAATTGTCTGCAATTAAAATTGACCCGATCCTACCCGACTCATTCGTGACCCTGACCACTAACACTAACTCATTGAAGTAGGATTTATAGAAAAATCCTCCCGGGAATAGAGTTCTAAGAAGAGAGAAAAGAAAGAAAAATTGAAGACAACAATTCAATTATGATCTTCCATTCCAAAAAGATGCCTCTCCCACCTTCCTCCTTGATAGTTATACACCTATAGCAGTTGGTGTAACCAATTCGATCGAAACTGTTCGTCTTGAGTTGAGAATAGCTTCCTGGAGCTATTGAGAACCTTATTCTTTAACTTTCCAAATTTCCAACAAGAGATAAGTAGCTAGATTTCTCTTTTTCCCTTATAGCCTTTAAAGCACCCAACCCAATCCCGACTTGGTGTGAATCGGCACAAACCCAAAATTGAATGCGGTCGTTCCAAAATTAAACCTACAATAGCGCTAGCCCAAATCCAACTTGACTCGGGACCGAACTTGACCTGAACCCAACCCCAAATCCGACACGGGTCTTTCCCAGATCAACCCATAGCCAACTCAATATAAACCCTACATAAACATGTAGTGGCTCGAACGAGATTGAAACCCCTAAGACCAAGCCTTAAGACAAACCTGATCTAGGCTTGAATCCTACCGGACCGCCTGACTCGAACAGAAATTCGACCTGAGCTGATGTGTGATAATTATATTGTTTTTTTATTGGGATTAACTGCGATTTTACGTGATTAATGTGCACTTTAAATGTTTTATTTGTAACAGATCATAGTTCTTGGGCTCAAGTGGAATTTGGAGGAGAGCAGGGAGAATCGGGCAATTATCGCAAATTATCGCAATCAAATGAAGATCAAAGTCGTAGCAAGTTATTTGGAGCAGATTGGATTGATAATCTTGGAAATATTCTTGAAGATAATGTGAAGATTGGATCAGAATTTAAATTTGGGAAGGATTTTATTTTATTTGGAAGAATCCAATATGGACATTATTTTGTAATGGCAGCCTTTAAATTGGTGGGCATGAAAGACAACCAGGGTGTGCTGTTTTTGGGTATTAATTTTGGACGGACGTCAGAGGCTTCAGAGAGAGTAGTTTTTAGTGGAGAAAAAGTGAAACATATTATTTTCTTTCCTCTTATTAGTTTTGGACGGAAGTAGCTTTTAGTTAAGAGAAAAAAGTCAAAGCTTTCTTTTCTTCTTTTTCTTTGGGGGGCCTTTGGACGAATGGGAGTTGTTGAAGTGAAATAAAAAAAGAGAGAAAAGATTTTCTTTGTCTTTTTCCTTTTAGCTTTGGACGAAAGAGAGCAGGGGAGCAACTTTAACATTGGTTTTGTTTTCTTCTCTCTGTTTGTTACTTCCCCAGACCAGACGTGATATACATTATTGTTTCCTTTGGTGCGCAAGCTGTGGTCATGGTTGCTTAATTGCTTTGCCTGTTATTCATTTGATTTCAGTAATAATGTTCATGTATTATATTTTTTATTTGTTTAGTATAATTATCATGAGTAGCTAATTCATATATCGGCAGAGAATAACAAATGTTAGTTTATAAATCGTGAGGCCTAATTGCATTATAATTGATTCTTGCATGTTCTTGATTATCCTTGGTTGAATTTATTTCTAATATGTTTAGGTCTGATCAACTTAAATGTTTTTAGGATACTGCTATCTAATTTCCGTCAATACGTAATTGTTGGATGGGATTAGTAAGTAGCATAGTCTTGTGAAAAACAGCTAACTAGCTAAGACTGTAATAGCAAGATAGGGGATAATTGAGTGTGCGTTACTATTTGCTTTTACTTTGGTAATTGCTATATCGGGTTCTTTTAATACTTAATGCTATCAAAATGTGTTCTGGTTTAGCGAATACTTTCTGGGAACATTTTGGTAAGGGAAACAGTTAATTAATCATAATTGGTTGACTGTCGATAAAGTAAGAAAGAATTGGGGGGTTAAGCGTACCTACTTCCCTATAACCGGTAGATGTGTAGGAATTGATTCATTATTGCGCCTATGATCGATATTAACTATCATGAGTTATTCTTAGCCGATATCATTCATTCATATATTTATTTCTCATAAGTTTAAGTCTTCATTTGCATTTTTAGAGTTAATAAAATCATTACATTTAAGGCGTGGTGGCATCACCAAAGAGGTTTTCGAAAAATTAGTAGAAAAAAATAATTAATGATTATTGCTTTTGCTCCCTGTGGGATCGACCCTGCTTATCATTGTACTAATTAATATTAATCTGAATTTACAGGTTATTTGGCGAGTAAAACGACGCTCACCAAATTGGCGCCGCTGCCGGGGAGCAGTAAGTCAATTATTTTAAAAAAATTTTCTACTAATCTGTGTGTTAGTGTGCTTGGTTTATGAGTAGATCATCCAGGCCGAATTTAATATTCGATCCGGAAGTTGAGAAGACAGCCAAGCAGAACAGAAAGCGAACAAAAGAGAGAAAAACAATTTCTGCCGAGACCCTTCGGTTTGGCCAAACCGAACCCATCGCGATTTCAGCAACTACTTCTGATTCGGGAACGGACATCAAGATGGACGGAGCTGACCAAAATCTGATTCCTGGGCAGAACCCAAACAACCCATACATGTGGGAACTTACCGGTCATAGTGAAGATGATCCTCCCACTCCCATTCAGTTGCCAGAGACCGAAAATCAGATTGAAATCAAGCTGGCGTTCTTGAATGTACTTCCCAAGTTCCACGGGAGAAGCACTGAAGACCCTTATAATTTTCTGAGCGAATTTATCAAGATTTGTAAGGTTCAGAAAAGGCTATCCTCCGTAACGGAAGATCAATTCAAATTGGTGGCATTCCCATTCAGTTTGACAGGAGCAGCAAACCAGTGGTTCTCGAGCTTGCCCCCCAACTCCATTGCGACATGGGCAGAATTGAAGATATTGTTCTTGGAGAACTACTTTCCGGCCACAACAACGGATGCTTTGAAGAAGGAGATCACAAGCATCAAGCAAGAATATGATGAGCCATTGAGTATGTTTTGGCTGAGGTTTAGGAAGTTGGTAGACAGTTGCCCTAATCATAGAATGACGGAAGGCCAGTTGCTTCAATGTTTCTATCAAGGGATGACATCCAGCAAAAAAGACTTGGTGAACTCTTCCAGTAGTGGTGGATTTTCTCACCTTCGAGTGAATGAAGCTAGAGAGATCATCAAGCGGTTGGTCAATTCTAAAAAGGAATATGATCAACAGGAGGTACGAATCTTGAAGAAGGTGGCACAGACATCGACTTCCGAAAAAGATGAGATCAAGGAAAGGATGGAAAGAATGGAGAAGATGCTTTCCAAGGTCGTTGACAAGGTGGCGTTTGTACAAGAAGGGCCTTGCGATACGTGTGGAGCAGTCAACCATACGACGTCGCAATGCATTCTTACTATGGGAGAAATACTTGTTCAAGCAAATGCTATGGGAAATTTCAATGAGAGACAGCAAAAGGACCATATCCACAAAATTTCAATCCAAGGTATAGGGATCACCCTAACTTCCAGTGGAGAGAACAAGGTCCCCCGCCACAGCAGCCTCAGCATTACCAACGACCCTATGTTCCACCAATGCAACGAGAAGCTCCAGTTCTTCCCCAGCCCCAACAAGGAGGTCACGATAAATCTCTGAATGAAAAGATGGACATGTTGATGGACATGATGGTGAAGCAATCAAAGAAGACTGAGTCAACGTTGGAAGAGCATACTCGGCAAATCACCCAGCTATCAAATTCTCTGAATGAACTCAGGATGAAGCAATCCGGAGGATTGCCCTCGTAGGTCCAAGTGAACCCCCATGAGACGGCAAATCAGGTCACACTCGGAAGTGGAAAGATAGTTGGTGCACCACCGTCGAAATCCGCGAACAAAGAAGCAGACCAGTTCACTGACGAAGGGTTCCGTTTGGCCAAACGGAACCCTGCGGCAGAAATTCAGAATCAAGTGACGGAGGAAAAAGGCGACAAAACCATCACGAACTCTGAGGATCCTGAGCATGCTGAGGTCCAAGATAAAGGTAAATCTAAGGTAACACCTGAGGTAGGTAAGAGGTTGAGTTTACATGATCCTTCACTTAAAATTTTGCCTCCTTTCCCTCGTAGATTAGAAAAGAAAAAGGAAGAACCTTTGGATTTTATATCAATTTTTGGAAAAATGGATATTAATCTTCCTTTCTTGCAGGCCATAAAGTTACCACCAATTAGCAAATTCTTGAAAGATTTCATTGCAGGGAAGCCAAAGGATTCGAACAAAATAATAATGGGTGAATCGGTGTCTGCTGTAATTCAAAAGAAATTGCCACCCAAGTGCAAGGACCCAGGTATGTTTTCCTTACCTTGTTATATTGGAGATAAAAAAATTGATGCTGCAATGTGTGATTTAGGAGCCTCTATAAATGTGATGCCATTGTCTGTATATCAAACTTTAAATGGAGCAGAAATGGTTAACACTAGAGTAGTGATTCAGTTGGCCGATCGATCTTGTGTTTTTCCAGAAGGATTGTTGGAAAATGTACTTGTGAGAATCAATAATTTTGTGTATCCCGCAGATTTTTATGTGGTAAAAATGAATCATTCTAGTGGTCAGGGAACAACAGGAGTTTTGTTGGGTCGTCCTTTCTTGAGAACTGCTAATACTATCATTAATGTGGGAAATGGTACAATTTGTCTGGATTATTATGGTGAAAAGTATACTTTTAGTATTGATGAGGCCATGAAAAAGCCAATTGATGCTGAGAATGTATTTTCCATTGATCTCATTGAACCTCTTGTCCAAGAACATCTTGAGACTGAAATTTTGCAGGAAAGAGATGGAATTCAATCGCCATCGGGATCAAAAGAAATAAATATTCAAGGATTGAGTGACAAGGAGATCAGTGAGTTGTTGTACTCAATATACTCTCAGGAAGGGGTGTTTAGTACTGATATAGACCCCGGAAAAATCAACTCATCCGGGTCAAGTTTGGAAGTTCGAGAAAATTCTGAAGTGCAGGGAGGGTCCCGTTTGGCCAAACCGGACCCGTCTGGCAGACCAGTACCATCAGACGTAAAAGCCCCAAGTTTGGAGTTAAAGCCCTTGCCCCCGAATCTGAAATATATATATCTCGGTGACAATGATACTCTTCCAGTAATAGTTAGCACGGAGTTATCCACATCTCAAGAGGAGAGATTACTTGCCTTGCTGAAAAGATACAAGAAGGCCATAGGATGGACATTGGCGGACATTACGGGAATCAGCCCAGATATCTGTATGCACCACATCTTGTTGGAGGACAATGCCAAACCGACTAGGGAAGTTCAGAGGAAGCTCAATCCCAACATGAGAGAGGCGGTCTTCAAGGAAGTATTGAAATTACTCTCACTTGGGATCATATACCCCATTTCTGACAGCAAGTGGGTGAGTCCTGTTCATGTGGTACCTAAGAAGTCGGGGTTGCAAGTAGTGAAAAATGACAAGGGAGACATGGTGACTACAAGGCTGGTTACTGGATGGAGAATGTGCATCGACTACAGGAAGTTAAATGCCGCCACTCGCAAGGATCATTTTCCGCTTCCTTTCATCGATCAGATGTTGGAAAGACTTGTGGGAAATAGTTTCTTCTGTTTTTTGGATGGCTACAGCGGCTATTTTCATATTTGTGTAAACCCCGAGGACCAGGAGAAGACCACATTTACTTGTCCCTTCGGCACTTATGCTTACAGAAGAATGCCCTTTGGTTTATGCAACGCCCCAGGCACATTCCAGCGTTGTATGATGAGTATTTTCTCTGATTTGATTGAGACGAGCATCGAGGTGTTTATGGATGATTTCAGCGTCTATGGTGACTCATATGATGTGTGTTTGAGTCGTCTAGAACAAGTCTTAATTCGTTGTGTGAAGAGGAACCTTGTTCTTAACTTTGAAAAATGTCACTTCATGGTGAAGGATGGCATAGTCTTAGGACACGTGATCTCAGAGAAAGGAATTCAAGTGGACAAGGCCAAGGTGGAGACCATAGAACAGCTTTCATACCCTTCTAATGTTCGTGAGGTTCATGGTTTTTTGGGTCATGCGGGATTTTATCAGAGATTCATCAAAGATTTTGCAAAGATTGCTCAACCTTTGACGAAACTTCTCCAAGATGATGTCCCTTTTGAGATGAATGAAGAGCGCAAGACTTCTTATGATTTATTGAAGAACAAGTTGATCTCAGCACCAATCATGCAACCACCCAATTGGGATCTTCCATTTGAGTTGATGTGCGATGCAAGCGATTATGCGGTTGGTGCAGTCTTGGGACAGAAAGCAGGGAAGGAGAGCCATGTGATTCATTATGCATCAAAAACTTTGAATCCTGCACAAAGCAATTACACCACCACTGAGAAGGAGTTGCTCGCCATTGTCTTTGCTTTGGATAAATTCAGATCTTATTTACTTGGCTCTAAAATTATTATTTATACTGATCATTCTGCACAAAAATACTTGTTTACTAAAAAGGATTCTAAACCTCAATTAATCCGTTGGGTTTTATTGTTGCAGGAATTTGACTTTGAGATCAGAGACAAGAAGGGTGCAGAAAATCATGTTGCTGATCATTTGAGCCGTTTACTCAGGCCTGAGGATGATATTCCCATTCCCGAGGCATTTCCCGAAGAACATTTGTACACTGCGACAGGGTTCCGTTTGGCCAAACGGAAACCCCTTCCAGAACTGAATTCAGGTAAGTCGGACACGGATCCTTGGTATGCGGATATCGTAAATTTTATGACCACTGGAGATATTCCACACACCTTGAATCGTGCTCAAAAATTAAAATTAAAAAGTGATTGCAAGCATTACATTTGGGATGAACCGTATCTTTGGAAGATTTGATCTGACCAAATTATTCGACGCTGCATCCCTGATGACGAGCAAGGTAGTATTCTTTTACATTGTCACTCATATGCATGTGGTGGACATTTTGGGCCTAAACGTACTGCTCGTAAAGTGCTTGATTGTGGTTTCTTTTGGCTGACATTG
This sequence comes from Rubia yunnanensis, assembly GCA_037428765.1. NCBI lineage: Eukaryota > Viridiplantae > Streptophyta > Magnoliopsida > Gentianales > Rubiaceae > Rubia > Rubia yunnanensis. The sequence continues at coordinate 19,370,287 of CM075068.1, read as the reverse complement.
CATAAGGATGCTTATACATTTTTTAAGAATTGTGATAGATGCCAAATGACTGGAAATATTTCTCAACGTGATGAAATACCACAAATGCCTGTACTTGTTTGTGAAATATTTGATGTATGGGGCATGGACTTTATGGGTCCTTTTCCGAGTTCTTTCGGCAATATTTACATCTTATTAGCAGTTGATTATGTGTCGAAATGGGTGGAAGCTAAAGCCACCCGTACTAATGATGCTCAAGTTGTTGCAGGGTTCTTGAAATCAACTATATTCTGCAGGTTTGGAGTACCACGAGCAATCATTAGTGATCAGGGAACTCACTTCAAGAATCGGACCATTGAAGCTCTTATGAAAAAGTATGGAGTACACCATCGATTCGCCACTACCTATCACCCTCAATCCAATGGCTAGGCAGAGGTGTCAAACAGAGAAATTAAGCAAATCCTAGAGAAGACAGTAAATCCTTCCAGGAAGGATTGGAGCAAGCGGTTGGAGGATGCGCTTTGGGCATATCATACTGCGTTCAAGACACCTATAGGAATGTCACCATATCGCCTTGTATTCGGAAAAATGTGTCACCTACCAGTCGAGCTTGAGCACAGGGCATTTTGGGCTGTAAAGCAAGCGAATATAGAATCCCTTAAGTGTGAGGAGGAGAGAAGATTTCAACTTCAGGAACTAGAGGAACTCCGTTTAGAGGCATTTGATCATGCTATGTGGTACAAGGATCGAACAAAAATGTGGCATGACAAGAATCTGAGAACCAAGGAGTTCGTGGTTGGGCAAAGAGTCCTACTTTTTCAGTCCAAACTCCGGTTAATGCCCGGAAAACTTAAATCAAAATGGATAGGCCCGTTCGTAGTGTCTTCGGTTTGGCCAAACGGAACAGTCGAGATTAAAAGTTTAGAGACAGATAAAGTTTTTCTGGTCAACGGTCATCGCCTCAAGTCGTATCATGATTCCTCTCAGGTGGAAATGGTGGACGAAATTCCACTAAACACCACCAAACAAAATTGAGGGATTCTACAGTCTGGCCCAAGACTATAAATGACGGCGCTACTGGGAGGCAGCCCAGTTGTTTCTTTGTCTTGATTTGATTTGATTTTGGTTAATTTTATTTTATAAAAAAAATCAAAAAAAAAGAAAAAAAATGAAAAAGAAAGTAAAATATGAAGGTTCTTTGTGTGCATTTTTGGTTCTAAGTTGTGTTTTTCATGTTTTCTTGTAGATGGAGGAAAAATATGAGCAACATCTTCATGAAGGAAGGCAAATGGGTTGAATAAAAGGCTTTTGGGCTTAGGAATAGGCCCATTTTTGGCTAAGGAGAGCTTGAGGAGTCATGGGGGCTAAAAGGAGATAACCAAGGTTTTAGGGACTTATGTGATATATAATTTTGGCTGCATACCTTTTCTTCTTCCTTCCTACTTACTTTTTCACTTACCATTCCTACTCCATCACCTTCAAATCACCTCCACCCGCCGCCTTAGCACCACCCTCACTTTCTCTCGCCTCCTCCTCTAAGCCACCTTCACACCACCTTACCACCTCCATCTTCACCGGATCCGCCATGGGCCACCAACGACAAAGAGCTCCACCACCCATATCCGATGGACTCTTCTCGCCGCCAAACTCACCACCTCCTACGGACGTCGTGGCCGTGGCGGAGCCTCCTTCTTCCGCCGCTCCGCCGACACCAGCCGAGCTTCCGCCTCCACTCGCCGCCTCCTTACCCACCGGGAAGCCTCGCCGGAGTAACCGTGGTCGTCCACCACCTCCGGTCACGTCCTCTCCAATGGAGCCCGCTCGCCCACCATTGCCGACGCCGGAATCGAAGTCCACAAGAGTTGCAAATCTGTCGTCAGCAGAGGCCGACTCAACTCCACGCGCCGCCCACGCGCTTCCACGCACCACCCACGCGCTTCCACGCGCCGCCCACGCGCTTCCACGCGCCGCCCACGCGCTTCCACGCGCCGCCCACGCGCCGCCCACGCGTCGCCCCACGCGCCGCCAGCACCAGCCGCTGCTCCTGCAGATAGCCATTCAACCGAGCCTTCCCCAACTCCCGTTCCAGCTCCGGCATCATCAACCTCCGGTCATCCGATGTGCTGAAAATCAGTGGCCAAGAAGCGAGTGCATAAACCTTTGCCCTCTCCTACTCCGGCTGATGGGGTTCCTTCTGAGGTTCCACGTAAAGCGACGAAGCGACAACCACAAAAGCGAGGCAACCAGAAAAACACTCATGCAAAAAAGAGTGCACCAGATTCGGACTGCCCACCTTCAACCACCAAGAGGGCTAAATCCGCCGCTGCCAGTTCTGGGGTAGATAATACTTCCACTCCACGGCCCAGAGTCCACACCTACGGTGATTTTCCCTTGCATGTGCGAGTCGATGATCCAGCCGTATTTGGGGAATTCGAGGAACCAAAGCTCAGGGAGGCCTTACAGAAGCGAAAAGGTAAAAAATACGAAGCTGGTTGGGAGGTGAGTATTCCAGCCTTACGAGTTGCAAATATTGCTGATAGAGTTTCTCATTATTTTACTGCGATTGGTTGGGCTACTTTGCTAAATTGTCATGTTCTGCCTATGTATGAGGAGCTTGCCTAAGAATTTATTACGAGTTTTCATTTTGAGAAGTCCAATGATATGACATCATCTGAGCCTAGCATATTTTTTCGTATTGGTCTGAATATGGTTCATTTGTCTGTAGATGAGTGGAATTTATCCTTGGGTTTAGCATCCAGGGAGCAATTATTTTCAGAAGGGCATGAGTCTGCTTTTTGTGGTCCTTACGTGACTTATCCGGGATTTAATCCCAATGCTGCTTGGAAATTACTTGCTCCCTCATGCCCTGATATTTATGATCCCACTGTGTCTACTGTACATTGGATTTCTGATCCTGCTTTGCGTCTGTACCATCTTATACTTGTGAGAAATGTGTTTGGTCGTACCACTTCTTGGGCTAAGGTGAGCCAACCAACCCTTTTCGTTTTGTGGTGTATGCACACCAACAAAAAACTGAACTTAGGGTACTGGTTGGCTGAGGCCTTGCTTGACATTGCTACACACACTACTCACCATGTCACGTTGTGCCATATTCTTGCTATGTTTCTTGAGAACAATGTGATTTTTGATGGTTTACCTCAGCTGGAATTAGTGAAAGCTCCTTCTCTTCTCAATTTGAATGCTATGGTTGAATCTAATTTGATCTATTTGGATGCTAACAAGTGCCCCCAGTTTCCTCCGCCGGGTAATCCTACCCCAAGCTCTTCTACTCCTGCAGGTCACATCTCTCTTGTCTCCATCAATGAGGACCTCAAAAGCCTCCAACAGAAGGTGGATCGACTCATGGAGCGGAATGAGCTAATCTTGCTAGCCCTCCGAAATGTGGCCGGCCCCTCCCAATGAGTTCCCCTATCCCTGATTTTATTTTTATTTCCATTTTTATTTTATTATTATTGTCTTAGTTGAGTCTAGTTTTTAGGTGTTTTTGTTCTTTCTTACATTTTTACTAAACTTGCTTGAGGGCAGGCAAGGTTTAAGTGTGAGGATGATTATATGTTTATGTGTTATGTGTTAGTGTCATTTAATAAAAAATACAAAAATATTTTCGATTTTTTTGAGTCGAGTCAAATTCAGCATACTATTCTTGATATTATTGTTTCTTGACGGACTGAACTTGCCTGTGAGAAAGCTCTTGTGTGACATATTTGGTTACTTGATACACCTCTAAAATTACTTGGTAAATGAGTCTAATATAATTGGTGTAACTTGGCCTAGATGATACTTGGGATGACGAAAAAAAAGACAAGTAATTGAACATTTTAGCCCAGTAAATGTGAGGTTTGAGCTAGAGTAGAGCAGTCTCTACATCAATTTTTTTTTCTGAGAGTCATGGCATTACTTGAATGATTTGGTGCGAAAATGATGAAAGGCATTAGGATTTAACCACACAGCTTATATTGCCTACCATACATCTCCCTTAGTAAACCCTTTGAAGCCTTGACCTGTTTCTTTGTTTAAACCACAGAAAAATGAAGCCAAAGCCTATTTTTATCCCCTCTTTTGTGTCCCTTATATATGCATGCTTGTGATTATGAGAGGTTTCTCAGTTTATTTGTTGTTAATGTGCTTAAAGAAATATCAATGAGTACCTTGATTTTGATGTATGAAGTGACCATGTGGTACTGAGTTTTAAAGTGCAGTGGAATGATAATAAAATGAGTGATTTGGTGCTGGAAATTCAGAAAAAAATAGGGCTGATGTGCCCAGAAAAAAATCAGGAAAATCAGAAAGAAATGAAAAAAAAAGAAGAAGAAAAAATAAAAATCCAGCACCAACACTTGGTAATTACAGCTAGTTCAGAGCAGTTTGTTTTCCACTTGATGGAGGCTGAAAATTATCTTTTTGATTGAGGAATTGTTGGGCTGAAAAGAGCATGCATGTATACTTATATTTTTAAGCTTAGAACCCTTAGGACCTTACCTCGTTTTTATTCCCACGAGCCCCGTTACAACCTTGAATAAAGACCTTTCTGATTTGCATTGAATGATTTGAGTATTGCCATGTGAAATTTATATATTGAGTGACTGTCCCTTACATCTAGAGCGATTGTGTGAAACGTGAGAAATGTTAGATGCTTGTCTGATTTTGACTAAGTTGAGGGCTGGTTTGCATTAATTTGAGGATAAATTTACCAATGTCAATTGAAAGGTGTGAGACTGTTAAGTGTTTTATACATGAGCAATTCTTATTAGTGAGGTAAAGTTTGTCTATGAATAAAAAAATTAAGGATTGGTATGCTGAGTTTGACTGTTTGTTGGGTTGTAGTTAGTGTCTTTTTGTTATTTTTCTTTTGAGTCTTTCTTAGAGTCAGTTGGGGATACTTGGAACTTTGTAGTAAACAACATGATTGGACTCTCATTTCATACTTGAGGGCAAGCATGACTCAAGTGTGAGGATATTTGATGTGTGATAATTATGTTGTTTATTTTATTGGGATTAACTGCGATTTTACGTGATTAATGTGCACTTTAAATGTTTTATTTGTAACAGATCACAGTTCTTGGGCTCAAGTGGAATTTGGAGGAGAGCAGGGAGAATCGGGCAATTATCGCAAATTATCGCAATCAAATGAAGATCAAAGTCGTAGCAAGTTATTTGGAGCAGATTGGATTGATAATCTTGGAAATATTCTTGAAGATAATGTGAAGATTGGATCAGAATTTAAATTTGGGAAAGATTTTATTTTATTTGGAAGAGTCCAATATGGACATTATTTTGTAATGGCAGCCTTTAAATTGGTGCACATGAAAGACAACCAGGGTGTGCTGTTTTTGGGTATTAATTTTGGACGGACGTCAGGGGTTTCAGAGAGAGTAGTTTTTAGTGGAGAAAAAGTGAAACATATTATTTTCTTTCCTCTTATTAGTTTTGGACGAAAGAGAGCAGGGGAGCAACTTTAACATTGGTTTTGTTTTCTTCTCTCTGTTTGTTACTTCCCCAGACCAGACGTGATATACATTATTGTTTCCTTTGGTGCGCAAGCTGTGGTCATGGTTGCTTAATTGCTTTGCCTGTTATTCATTTGATTTCAGTAATAATGTTCATGTATTATATTTTTTATTTGTTTAGTATAATTATCATGAGTAGCTAATTCATATATCGGCAGAGAATAACAAATGTTAGTTTATAAATCGTGAGGCCTAATTGCATTATAATTGATTCTTGCATGTTCTTGATTATCCTTGGTTGAATTTATTTCTAATATGTTTAGGTCTGATCAACTTAAATGTTTTTAGGATACTGCTATCTAATTTCCGCCAATACGTAATTGTTGGATGGGATTAGTAAGTAGCATAGTCTTGTGAAAAACAGCTAACTAGCTAAGACTGTAATAGCAAGATAGGGGATAATTGAGTGTGCGTTACTATTTGCTTTTACTTTGGTAATTGCTATATCGGGTTCTTTTAATACTTAATGCTATCAAAATGTGTTCTGGTTTAGCGAATACTTTCTGGGAACATTTTGGTAAGGGAAACAGTTAATTAATCATAATTGGTTGACTGTCGATAAAGTAAGAAAGAATTGGGGGGGTTAAGCGTACCTACTTCCCTATAACCGGTAGATGTGTAGGAATTGATTCATTATTGCGCCTATGATCGATATTAACTATCATGAGTTATTCTTAGCCGATATCATTCATTCATATATTTATTTCTCATAAGTTTAAGTCTTCATTTGCATTTTTAGAGTTAATAAAATCATTACATTTAAGGCGTGGTGGCATCACCAAAAAGGTTTTCGAAAAATTAGTAGAAAAAAATAATTAATGATTATTGCTTTTGCTCCCTGTGGGATCGACCCTGCTTATCATTGTACTAATTAATATTAATCTGAATTTGCAGGGTATTTGGCGAGTAAAACGACGCTCACCATGAGCCTAATTTGAACTTGGCCCAAACCCAATTGGCCCGAGCATAAATCACTGGAGAACACATGCCCGTGTGCATAGTGCAGTCGCTACAACAATGAGTTTTGTGCACTCAAAATCCATATTCATTTGATCAGTTCAACCAAATGTGATTCCCTGTAGTCCGGTTTTGTGTTTATCTCGACTTCTTTTTCTTATTCACTTTTTATATTGGAAAAAAATTAGTTCAGTTCAAGTAAAATAAGTTCACTTGAACAAAAAAAAAATTAAATTCAGCAAAAGTAAATCCAATTGGACAACAATTAACATAATCACACAAAATGCCATCAAAAGAGAAAACATATAAGAACAATCATAAATTTCATTTTATAACCGGCAATGGGCGAGTATATCAAGGATGTGTTTGGAAGGGTTTATAAGAGTTTTAGTTATAAATATAAGCAGTTTTTCGTGTTTGGTAAACTAGTAAAAATGTGCTTATTTTAAAAGTGTGATGAATTTTTCACGCAATGCGTACATTTTGACAATCGTATTTGATATTTCATTTCCAATACTTAATATTTCAACTAGACTTTCGTGAGTATGGCGGCAACGATTAAAAAACAAAAAATAAACACCACCAATCTTCTAAAAAAAATTATCGCTTAAAACACTCACCCAGAAAACTTCTAACATCAACAGTAAACTCGGTGAGAAATGTGAGAAGGGTGGTTGCAGGAAAGGATGGCTGGGGTGATGACCGACGAAATATTTTCCAGTGAAGAAAGTTTCCGTGGAGAGGGTTGCAACAGGGAGGGAGAATTTGATAATCTATTATATATTACAAAATAAAATTAATTTCATGCATATTATATGTACTAATACGTAACACAGTAAAAAAACATAATTTAATTTAACAATACCCATATTTTAATCCTCAAAATTGATGGCTTCTAATATTTTTATGATCACATGTAGTACTCCTACAATTCGGCCCCAACTCAATGGTTAATAATTAGTGGGAGGACAAAGAAATTCTACTTCATCTTAGATAGAAATGAAATTGAAGTTGCAGAAACCTATAAAAGAAAAGCAAAGACGACATTTCCGACTCACTTCAACTCTTAGTAAATTGTCTCTACTTGTCTCATTTGTCCAACATGCAACTCCTTTGACTTGACCACACCATTGCCATTCTTTACAGCCCCTTCAGAGTTCTGACCAAAGCTGTTATTTCTACTATACTTCTCCTAACAATTAGTACGCCACAAGGTAGATTTAAACTGGGTTTCGTAAACGAATTCATAGTTTCAAAAGATCATTTTATTGTTTGGTCCACCTTTTATTTTAGAACTTTATGTTCACTACATTGCAGTTTGGAGTATCCCGCATCAAACTATGTAAGGCTTTTAAGCCAATCATATTAATATATTCCCTTTGTCCCACTAGTAATGACATATTTACTTTTCACAGTCTTAAGTGATCTTATTTGACCGTTGATATCTCTGGCTACATATTACAATTTTACATAAAAAATTGATATTAAGAAAATAGATGTTAAGAAGATCTAACAATATATCACATGATATTTTTATTATATATCTATATTAATTTATATTTGACTAAATTATTTTTTTGGTCCCCTAAAAAGTATCATATACCATCTTTTCGTCACCATTTGCAAAACAACCCTTAGACGGTACCCAACAAATTCAAAATATTTTGTTCGGTCCCCAAAGGTGGTTTTCGGGTAAGACTAAATGGTTTTCTGGTATAGTCAGGGTTATAATGGTAATTTTACAAATTAAAAAATATTTTCAATTAAAAAATATTTTCAATTAAAAAATTCCTAATTTTAAAATTTTCATGCTTTTGACAACTTCATCCTGAGCCCTCGAGCCTCGAGCCCTCGAGACCTCCTGCCTCAAGCCCTCAAAGCCTCCTGCCTCAATCCCTCGAACCTCCTGCCTCAAGCCCTTGGGACCTCGAGCCATCCAACCCTCTGCCTCGAGCCCTTGAGCCCGAATGTTGGGGTTTTTGACAACTTCATCATGAGCCCTCGAGCACGAAGAAATCGGCGGTGGAAGGAGACACGAAGAAGGCGAAGGAGGCAGAAGAAGAAATCGTTCGAGGAAGAAATCGGTATCCGGCAGCCAGGGTACTGATTCGTTGCTGGCGACCTTCGACGAGGAGGGGGAGGAAGAAGAAATCGTTCGAAGAAGAAATCGGTGCCCGGTGGCCAGGGTACTGATTCATCGTCGGTGAGCTTTGACGAGGAGGAGAAGGAAGAAAAAATTGTTTGAAGAAGAAATCAGTACTCGTCAGCCAGGGTACCGATTCGTCACTGGGAAGCTTCGACGAGGATGGGGAGGAAGAAGAAATCGTTCCAGATTCCAACAACGGCGAACTCCGGCGAGTTCCAGAAATAAACAACGGTGGCGGCGGGAAAGAAGACGCGAAGAAGACGAAGAGTGATATGAATCTCCTTACAAAGACTCACGATTTGCGGAATTAATAACTTTGATCTAGTGAAGGGATCTGCAAACCCGCACTATCTCGCACGAAATTCAGGAGTCTAGCCCTCGGGGTACGCCTAACTTCGACTTGCTCTCTAACTAGCCCTCAGGATCAGATTACAAGGTTTATTGACACTTAACTAGCCCTCGGGGTTAAGCAACAATGGAATAGCTCGCAAGCAAAGAGTATGAACTCAAAAGGTTGTATATTTGATTGATGAAAGGTTGTCAAATTCGTCCATAAGGCCTCCCCTTTTATAGGGTTACAATCTTGCCTCAAACCCTAATCACAAATGGAAACTGAATCGACTTATGGCAGTTTTAAGAAGCTAAAACCATATCTAACTAAAATACCTAAAATAAATGGTAATCTAAGGTAATATGGCTGAATTCTTCAAGAAGTAACCTTGAAGAATATTACCTTATCTAATCTTACCAAATCTAATTCTAATCAGAATAAAACTGAATATACTAAACCTTAATGGACTGTATTTTCGAAATTCAGCTCTTCAAAGCCCACATGGCCGAGCTATCAGTCCAATAAACCCAAAATGACATTATTTTACAGTGATCACACTACCTCATTAAAAACCCAGTGGGAAAAAAAGTATAGTGTTCTTCATGATGTCTTCAGTTCGTCGACAATCTTGAATAATGAATCCAAGATGTCGATGGTGACTCCTTCTTCAATTCTTCATCATAAAGGCGATCAATCAAAGCATTTAAAGCAGCATCCCTAAGCTTAGTCCTTGACCGAGTCATAGGTCCTGCCATGTCACTTAGAGGATCTCGAACATATCCTTTAAATGTTTGATCATGTCGTGGAATGTCTTCATTTATGGTGGTAGTTCCCTTGGCATCTCCATCATTCCCTCCGTGGTCGAAAGGTTTCGCCATCGAAACTGAATCGTCTTCAAATGTAAATGGGGATAAATCAGCAACATTGAAGGTCGCACTAACACCATAATGATCTGGTAACGCAATCTTGTAAGCATTGTCGTTCACACGATCCAACACTCTAAAAGGACCATCTCCACGTGGACTCAACTTAGATTTCCAAGCATTTGGAAACCTCTCTTTCCGCAGATGAACCCAAACATAATCTCCCACGTTGAACCTCATCAACTTGCGGCTTTGATTAGCTTTATTAGCATTCTGTGCATCAAAGCATTTGATATTCGTATCATTCCCTCCCGGATCAAAAAGTTTCGTCCTCGAAATGGGAAGCATATAACCTGTAAAGACATCCTTGAATTCCTGTAACAACTTAACAAACCGTGAAAACATATCTACAGGAATATCTTCTTGGAATAGTAACTTTCTTTAAAGGACATTATAAAAACAAAAGAATGATTAGTCAAAGATCGATTCACATCTCTTATTAAAGCATAAAACGATTTACTAGAATCAGTAGATAGTTCATGTCTCATCATATAAATAGAAAGTAAAGGACTAAGATGTGAAAACAAGACTTTATGCAACTTTTCATAATCATTCTGCAACTTACATGTCTTACCTACCTTAGGATCAACCTGGAACTTGTCTATGGCAACATTTACTGTATTTTTTATGGAATTGAAACTATTTTGGTTGAAACTACTTGCTCCTTGTGGGGGAGTAATTTCGGCAACATCTGTGGAATACACCTCAAAAATATCTTGTATTTCAGAACCTTTCTCACCTCTTTCAACAATGATGATTTCATCATCTATTTGTTCTTCTTCAGTGCCATACCGTGCAGGCATATCATCATCTTCTTCCTCCTCCATTGTTATTATAATTCATTCATGGGGACAGTTATTGTGAACATGTCCTCGTTCATTACAATGAAAACACGTAGGAGTGTTAGAAGAAACTGTATCTGACAAAGTAGAAATTAATTTACCTGTATCTTGGCTAAGAGACTGATTGGTTGCGATCATTCTTTGATCAGTTGGTTCCAATGGTGGATTTGAGTAGGTTTTGGTTGAATTAAGGTTTCCTCAGCCACCCAAGTTCAAATTGCTACAACCCTGGTCGAATTTGGGCTTTTGAAATCAGAGAATTGCCTTTGACTGTCATAGCCAAAATTAGAGCTTCCATTGGGCCTTAATGTTGACTCAACCAACCTGGCCTTGAACAATAAATCTTGCATGGAAACATAATGTTGGAGCTTAACCGGAACTTGGAGATTTGCTCTTAGACCTTCAATAAACCGATTCTTCATAAAAGCATCATTTTCTCTCATGCCAACTCTTCTCATAGCTAATTCAAGATCTTGCCAGTATTTATCTACACTGCGATTTCCTTGCTTCATATTGCTGAGATATGAATGTTGCTCCATCAAATATGTTCGTGGAACATGATGTAATCGAAGCTTGGTTTTCAATCTCTCCCAGGTGGAGATAGGTTTTTTACCAGCAAGCTGTCTTGCTTCTTTCAAATCCTCCCACCATTCTGTGGCATAATGGGTGAAAGAATACTGAGCGATCTTGATCTTCTCTTTCTCACGGTAGTTGTAAAGATCAAATAGGTTCTCGATCTGCCTCTCCCAATCCAAGTATTTCACAGGATTGTGTCGACCATCAAATCTAGGAATATCATACTTCAAACCTTTGATGTCACAAGCAGATTCAACTTGTCTTGAAGAACGAGGTGTCGTTGGATTTGATAACTCATCTACCTTCCTTGACAATCTCTGAACCTCGCTCATTATGGCATTTATGACATTCATGGAATTTGTTCTAGGTTTATTGTTGGGATTGCCAACAAATGGTAGGATGAATGGATCGTCCGCCATCCCTGCTAAGAAGAAACAAACCGTCAAGAATAAATGTCCCCCCTTCCCCTTTTTTTAGTAAGGTTACTCACCAAATGTATAAAACTCACAACTCACAAGGAAAAGGCTAATTCAAGAGCAATTAATCAATTCACTGCATTTCAAAGCAAACTATATTTCGGCTAGCCCTGGGCCGCCCACACCAGCCGACACCAAAGCCATCATGTGAGAGGTAAGTTACGGTAGCCCAGCTCCAGGACCCAAGCTGGAGCCCGTACTCACCGCGCACCAGGAGCCCACCCGCCACATGGCCCAGAAGGCCATGCTTTGAGCAAGGACATCCCACTCGGTCGCTTGCGAGCCTCGAAGCAAACTATAGAGATGAGTACTGCAGAACTTATTTCAAAATTTAAAAATATATAAACTCAAAATTTGGCTCTAAAATTTGGAATTCCAAATTCTACAAAGAATAAGGAACAAAACACAATTTGAATGGCACGAATCAGAGCTGTATTGAATGAATTATGACCAAAACAAGATTGCTTTATATAGGCGACAAATAGGTTCCGAAAATTCAAGAAACTTTTCCGAAAACAAATTGGAATAGGAACTTAAATCCAAATCCCTTGTGGAAAAAGATTTTAATGACTTACTTGTCCCTCAAGTCAAAAATTCAGATCAAAACCCCTCTCACAATTGGCTTTTATTTCCTTTTTCTCTTCCGGATTTTGACTTTTCTTTTCCTTTTTCAAACCGGATTCCTTTTTCTTTCCTTTTTTTTCCAGCCACAATTCATTTTTTTCCCTTTTTTTTGTACTATAAAACTCACAAACAGAATGTTATTCCCCAAGAAAAATTTCGGTCACAATTACCAAAATTTTTGGAAATTGCAAATCTGCCCCCAAACTTTTGAAAATTGCAAATCTGCCCCAATTTCAGATTTCAAATCCTAAATTCCGATTTTGAAACCTAAAATCTGCTACCTTTTGTTTTTTATTTTCAAAAATTTTTGGAACAAGAATCGCCTATACAAAACTTAGAATAAGAAAATTGCGACAACTTCCTCTTGATTCAAATGAACTTCGAGGTATTCAAGATCGTAAGGATCAAGAATATGACACTATATACATGGAAAACGACACAAGACTCTATTTTTTTTAATAAGGTGTAATCAAGAATCAAAGAACAATTCTAGATCACGGAATCAAAGAACAATAAAGAAAACAAATAGGATTATGAGCATGCAATAATTTTCAGAAGAGTTGATGAAAATATCACAAGCACATAAACTGTTTGAGCTACTAAAAACTACGAAACTGACCGGGAGGTGAAGGCGGATAATACTTGTGAACGCTCAAACCCTTCGACGTCCTCCTGACTCGATTGATGAAGGTGAAGGCGGATAGTAATACCGAAGTATTCTAACTCTCAGACCCTTCGACGTCCTTCGACTCTAGATTCAATCCTCCTGGTAAGAAAGATCAAACAAACACAGTTAAAACATGACACGAAAGAGTATATATATATATATATATTTAAAAAATCGAAAATAAATTAATGCAAACTCGAAACCCCTTTTTTCTTTTTCTTTTTTTTCGGCCTCAGTCGATCCTTCTCTTTGCTCTGATACCAACTGATATGAATCTCCTTGCGAAGACTCACAATTTGCGGAATTAATAACTTTGATCTAGTGAAAGGATCTGCAAACCCGCACTATCTCGCACGAAATTCAGGAGTCTAGCCCTCGGGGTATGCCTAACTTCGACTTGCTCTCTAACTATCCCTCGGGATCAGATTATAAGGTTTATTGATACTTAACTAGCCCTCGGGGTTAAGCAACAATGGAATAGCTCGCAAGCAAAGAGTATGAACTCAAAAGGTTGTATATTTGATTGATGAAAGGTTGTCAAATTCGTCCATAAGGCCTCCCCTTTTATAGGGTTACAATCTTGCCTCAAACCCTAATCACAAATGGAAACTGAATCGACTTATGGCAGCTTTAAGAAGCTAAAACCATATCTAACTAAAATACCTAAAATAAATGGTAATCTAAGGTAATCTGGCTGAATTCTTCAAGAAGTAACCTTGAAGAATATTACCTTATCTAATCTTACCAAATCTAATTCTAATCAGAATAAAACTGAATATACTAAACCTTAATGGACTGTATTTTCAAAATTCAGCTCTTCAATGCCCACATGGCTGAGCTATCAGTCTAATAAACCCAAAATGACATTATTTTACAGTGATCACACTACCTCACTAAAAACCCAGTGGGAAAAAAGAGTGTTCTTCATGATGTCTTCAGTTTGTCGACAATCTTGAATAATGAATCCAAGATGTCGATGGTGACTCCTTCTTCAATTCTTCATCATAAAGGCGATCAATCAAAGCATTTAAAGCAGCATCCCTAAACTTAGTCCTTGACCTAGTCATAGGTTCTACCATGTCACTTAGAGGATCTCGAACATATCCTTTAAATGTTTGATCATGTCATAGAATGTCTTCATTTATGGAGGTAGTCCCCTTGGCATCTCCATCAAAGAGTTTTTATTTATTTTTTATTTTTAAACTCTGGGATATAATGGTCATTTTACATATTTTGACCAATTTTACCATTGAATTTCTCTAAAAACCACCTTTGGGGACCAAACAAATTATTTTGAATTTGTTGGGTACCATCTAAGGGTTATTTTGCAAATGAGGACCAATATAATTTAGTCTTTATATTTATGGTCAATGTTTGTCAAGTTTGACTTTGAAAAGGTAAATATGTCATTACTGGTGGGACGAAGGGAGTATATGGTGAGTTTCGATTAAAAAAAGTCTTCTCTCACATAACCATTAGGGGTGGGCGTCGAGTCGGTTTAATCGATTTTTCTTTATTTGGTTTGGTTATTGGGTTTTGCACCTAAAAAACTCAAAACCAAAATCGACCCGAATAACCTGATAAAACCGAATTATCCAAACTGAATTTGAAATTCGGTTTTGGGTTGAATTTGGTTTCAAACCGAATAAACCGAATTTATGGAAAATTTTATTAAAAATTACTAAAAATATATAAACTAATTTAAAATTTTACAAATATATGCAATTATTTAATTTCTACATTATCAAACTCAAGTGTTTTAAATAAAAATCCAACAACAAAAATACAAATTCAACCATAACAATTTTAAAGTTTTAAAATTATATTATTAATATATATAATTAATTTATTTTTTAATTGCAATTCGATATTCGAGTCAATTTTTGGATTGAGTTTCAATATCCAAAACAAATCAAAAACCATATTCAATAATCGATTTACTCAATTTGATTATCCAAAAATCGTATTTTAAATTTGGTTTGGATTATTCGAATTTGAATTATTTTGATTTTAGTTCGGTTCTGGGTTTTCATTTTATCCCCACCCCTAATAACCATGGCTTTTGGACTATAATTCTAGAACCTAGGAGGTTTTTGTTTAGCCCAACAAACTTCAGAACTAAGATTTCTTATTTCGCCAATATAACCCAACCAAATAACTCACAAGCAAAGACAGGAATAATCAAGTGCTAACCGGTAGGTTAATCGGCCATATTAAAATGAGAAATTAAATAAAATGTGCGACCGCAATTTATATACACGCATTAAGGGTACAACATGGTGGATCAAAGGCGTATGCTTAACAAATATCAGCTCAAAAAATTAAGTAAATCATCCGATTCTACAACTTTTCGCTTTATTTATTTTTGCTTTTTGGTTCTTCGTTGTAATCTTCAAGTATGTACAAAGGCACTCAGGTTCCGAAATTCCCGTGGCATTTACACAGTTACATTAACTCTTTAGCTCCAACTTCATACTGCTGAAATTGTCATTTACCAACTCACCAGCAGCACGAGTAGCAGCCGATGCCCGTTTTGCAGCAGCAATTGCAGCCCGAGCTTTATCCAACACATCTGATGGCTGCCTTCCAATGCCTTTGGTTTCCATATTCAGCCTATTGTTGTGATCCTTCTTAGGAGATGGTATTGACTTGTCGACGGCCATTCAAAGTGAGTTTCCAGCTGAATGGGGAGATTGGTTGAAGTGACCCAACTGGACGTTTGGAGATGGCGTAGAGTGCTTCAAAACAGGTGTTTGTTTCTTTGTATTTGTCTGAGAGGCTGCAGTTGTGGCTTCAACTATCTGCTTTGGTCCGTTCTACAATGCAGAGCATAAGATATTTTACAACAAATAGATTGTGATTCACGGGAAAAACATGGTAGGAAATCAAATGCTTATAAAACCTTTCATCGGAAAATTCTCTCAACCCAAACAAAACAACACAAACATAATGATTGGTCATATGCTTCAACTACCGATTATAAGACTCATACTATAGGAACTTGTTTTACAACCTTAATTTCAATAAAACTAAGTGTTGATTAGAACTCATATTATAGGTTTCATTTGTTTTCATATACCTCTATTTCAATCTACAAGTCGTCTTCTAGTATTAAAAAAAAATCCTTCTTCAGATTGCTAGACGAAATTACAGAAATTAAAAGAAAGAAAAATACTTTTTGTAAAAATATAACTCATACTATAGGAACCTGTTTTTCAACCTTAATTTCAATAAAACTAAGTGTTGATTAAAATTCATATTATAGGTTTCATTTGTGTTTCATATACCTCTTTTTCAATGTACAAGTCATCTTCTAGAATGAAAAAATTCCTTCTTCAGATTGCTAGATGAAATTCCAGAAATTAAAAGAAAGAAAAATGCTTTTTGCAAAAATATTATCTGAATGCAACAAAATATATGGATGCAACTAAGGCAAACTTTTCCTTGTAACTATGCCTTTCATGCTAACATCATTCCAATTTGAATCTAATATTAATCCACAATCTGGTTCAGTATGCATCACTATCATCACTTCACATTCTGAATCCTAAGCTTAAAATATTTTACAATTTCCATATTTTCTTCAATGATACATCTGAAATGTTTTAATTAAAATGATGTTTATAAATCATATCCGCCAAATTTCTTCTCTATTCTAGTACTACATCTATATTGAGTTGTATCTCTGAAATCTTATAATAAAACATTTAGACTCTATTACTTCCTTGGAGGCATCTAACTAAACATATACTTTTTTTCTTTTCATATAATTAATTAGACTATATCATTTGCAACATCCAATCAGGAATGACACCCACCTATGCTTGGTAAGCAAGGAAAAGAGAAACAAATAGCCCAAATCATACTTTTGTGTTGACATAAAGCATCCAAAAATTGACCATCAGCTACCTCGTACATGCTTCACTCAGAGAACTAGCACATGCACAAACATAGCTAATTAAAAAGGAATCATCCACGCCACCCAAAGAAATAAAGAAAAATAGTAAAAATACTAGCAAATCCTCAGTCTTGACTCTAGAACTAGAATACAAATGCTACAGTCGTCAGGTGTTATATATGAAATATAAAACAGTACATTATTGGAATCTTAGTTTCAACAGTCTTGAGGTGTTGTGTCTGAAATCCATTCCACTAACTTACTGCTATAATGATATAGGTGGGGTTGGAACCAACAATAGTTGAAAAGGTTGGTCAAAACAGTTTGGTGCCCATCCTCCCCGAGGGTATTTCGAAAAGTTCTATATGACTTATCATGGAAAGAGTAAAATACGCCGTACTATTTTTACACCATGGGAAGATATATGTTATTTCTCATGTAAGATCTCCTCATATCCTTGTTTGCAAAGCATGTTTTATTACTCAAGAAGAAGGTGTATGCCCCCGCATCTTCCACGTCTTGCGACTTGAGGTTGGCTGCATCCCATATGAATACCGACATTCTGTGTTCTTTGGTTATGAAAATAGATGTGAGGTGACCATCAAAATCCAAGAGGTATCCTTCAGCAAACCCAGAAAAGCCATGAAACGTATCTTGTATCCAAGTTAGGGTGTTGGGATCAAATGTGCCCAATTGTCCTTGAAAAGTTAAAAAACAGATGCGGGATTTGTCAAAGGAAAATGGGTTTTTATTGAAGAATTTGAAGCTGAAGAAATTTTTAGATTTGGTCATAATACAATGGGTGTTGGTCTTGATGATGCTTTGTTTCTTGAGGAGGACGATCTTGCATTGAACTGCTCAGCTAGACGTAAAGATCATGAAGAGGAAATTTGGGTGAATTTCCATGAAAAGGTGAGTCTTAAAAGGAGGAAATCGAAAAAGGTTACTAAGAAGCGAAAAGTGAAGAAGTAGTTTCATCTTGTGTAATACTTCTTGTCATGTTAATACATTCCATAAGTCTTAAACTCCTCAAATAACATAAGTCTTAAACAAATTGGAAATCTCCTAATTATCATCGTGGATGTCCACCACGTCGTAACCACCAACATCCGGCCCCGCATCGGCCTCTCTTTCGCTATCGATGAACTATGGCTCAAAATTTGGTGGCTCCTCATCATCGCTTAGTACTAAATTGAGTCCTTGAGCTGCTATGAAACATTCATGCTGGGCATCAGCTCTAGTCAACATTTGCGATGTCTTCTTGATGTCTCCACGGAGGCAATTCAGGTACCTCCCAATGGTGGTCTTCCACGAGCTCCGTGAACCTACAAGTGTAACAAATACAAGTGCTGAGTTAAAAATGTTGAAAAAAAATCAAACTATTTATACTTACGAGATCCAAATGCCTCGATCCTATCAAGTTCCGACTCCCTAGCCCTTTTGCATTTTGTTGCCAGCTACCCCGGAATGACGCGCTGCTCCCATTTCTTATCCTCTCCAATTTTCAATTGCTCATGCTGAAACCAACCCTCGTCATAATACTCTATGCGCATTGGTCTATCATTCGGTAGGACGCCAGCCTGATCATTGCCGTGATCAAGCCACCGTAAGGGAGTTCCTTCTTCTTTGTTTTGGCGGCCTTAAGCATGCTCATTAGGATGATAAACCAGGGGTTTAACTTCTTTCCCTCCATAACATAGTAGAACAGCATGAGGTTACCAATAGTCGGCTCACACATGTGGACACACATTGGGAGCACATTCAAACAAACTCATTCGTGTGTAAGTCTCCACTCAATCGTCAATTTCCCTATGTCATAGCTCTCTGTCGGGCCCGGGGCCACCCCACTTCTATCAAAGTACTTATTAGCCATCACTACGGGATCTAGTGGGGTAGCTTCGGTTACCAAAGGCCAAATATGTTAGTGATAAATTTCGTAGGGGGGTCGTTGATTACTACCAGTTTGTCAAGGGTGGGGTAGGAGCTACCTAGGGCTTCACAAATTGTGTACTTATTCACCAAAATATCCTTCCCATTCACCAAAGTCACATAACGGTTTTTTAAAGATTGCCCTAAATTTGCATAAAACTAAATAACCTCATCTACATAAACAGGTTCTTCTAAACACATTAAAACATCAAGATGTTGTTCTTTAAATAGCCAAAGCATAACTCTTCAATTGACTATTTACTAATAACTTTAGCATTAATCACTTTACGTTTGGAGAATTCAACATACCTCTCCTCCGCTTTCGTATTGAAAAACCATTTGGATGCTCCAAATTCTGTGTAGGGGCCTTAACTCCGGCCGTTGGCCACACCGATTTTCTTCTTAGTGTATCGTTGCTTTGACATTGTGCTATGATTTCAGATTTGGTTGTTTTTGGGTGAGGGTTAGGGTTTTGATGCTGGGAGGGAAATTGGGGGGTTTTGAAAAATGTTTGTGATAAGTTGAATATTTATTTTTTTTTAATATTTACAGAGGTTCCAAACTCGGAAGCAAGCCAGGGTTTTTTTAAAAGGGCCGAATATCTTCCGAGTTTAGAAGAACAATCTGGTAGGAAAAAAATAACCTTTAAGGCGGGTTTTCAAAGGGTATTAAATACCCTAAGAATGCCAGCCATTTCCCTCCACCATTCCCCTCCAAAAATCATCTTCTCCTTCTACACATCCATCCTCTTATTCATCTATTCTCCATGATTTCTTCACATGTTGATGAAAGGTTGGTGTCAATGCTTAAGAATCATTCAATCATCTTCTCATTTTTCTCATCTAACATATTTATCTCATTTTTGAGGGGGGTGATGATTGTGGAGGAAGAAAGCTTGAGGGAGAGCTAGATTTCATCAACTTGATCCTCCCATTACTTTATTTTTAAGGTTAGTGTTGCAAAACCCTAAAAATTCTGGTTCTCCTTAGTGTGTTAAAGAATTTTTTGTTCAACCTAGGGCTATTATGATATTATTTGTGTTCAATGTTATTGTTTTTTGGATATTCTATTGAGTGTGGCTATTTTTTATTCCGGTTTGTGAAAACCTAATGAAAAATAGTATAATATTATAAGAATTCGAATATGAAGGGGATCCCAAGTTATGTGGCATTATTCTCGGTCTAAAATATATATTATGAAGTACGTGTATTTTATAAATATGGCATGTATTTTGTTGTAGGAAAAAACATGTCTAAGAAACGGCCTCATGATAATGTGTCATGTTTGTAATGTAGTGATCTATTGTAGCACTTTAGAATGTAGGATGGCTAGGAAGGAGTTAACTCCGTTAGTTTTTAACAAGCATGGCAAGTGTTTGTCAAAAGATCGTCCAAAATGGTCTAGTTGGTGAAGATTGGTAGAAGAAGGGTTGGCATTCGGTTTGATAGTTAGCATGACTTACCAAAAGACTATAAGGGGACCCTACGGATAGAGTGCAAGGTAACATTAATGGTCATAGTGTGTTCGCAAAATATTACTAATAGAATATTTTAAACTTATTATCGTCTCTAAATCCTCGTAGAGACCCTTTGAAATAGACATCCTGGATATTGACATATATTAGGAAAAAGGCAACGATCATGATGTAAAAAAGTTGGCGGGAACACAAATATACTTTCTTGAGGGAGTGCATGTTTTCTTTGGAAAAAGGTGATCACCTATGGATGGCGCACTCACACACACAACTGGAGAGTTGAGAGATCCACAAGACAAGGGTATTGGAGAATGATTCTAACGTTAGTAAAGTTATATAAATTTTACGTAAAAATTTAAATTGAACTAGTTTTTAGTGTTAAAATGTCCCTAACAACCTAACATAGGGTACAAGGGCAGGAAAAAAAGCATTGCGGGTTTGAATAAAATACCTCGCCGTTTAAGCCATGGTGGGTACTGATTGGCGGCAATGAAGTTAGTAGAAGAACGCTTGAGAAAGATTTTCATATTGCAATCGAAGCCGGAATGACAGAAGAAAAGGCTCGTACAAAGGTACAACCAATGGATATGAATGACATTGATAGGTGGGATCTTTTCCTCAAAGACCGACAGACAAGGAGGGTGAATACAAAAATAAGGATATAATAGAAATTGCAGTACGAGTGGTATACCATTTATCCAGACGCTCTATTTTTTCATTCGCATATTTTCCGTTAACTTGAGCTAACCATTTCCCCAAATTTAATCAATTAGGAAAAATTAAAGAATGATCAATTAGAAGGGAAATTCATACACACCTTCAAGCATGATATTCTTTGTGAGGCGACAAATAAATTGGACCATGCGGGGCGTGTCAGGGGAGTGGGTGGGTCCTTGACACAACGAGAGGAATTTGGAATTACCCGGGACTATGGTTGTGCTCAACCATTGTGACGTTGCAAAAACATGTCATTCAACAAGAAAAATTAATTAAACAACAAGACATTCTAATTCAAAAGTTGATCCAACATTTGCGCCTACCTTTTCCTGAAAATTTGGATGATATAACACCGGATTGGACTCTCCCATCAAGGGGATCACACAACTCTCCCAAAGAAGTTGAGGTTAATCGGGAGGAAATTATCCTAAGTCCTAGAGACAAAGGCGACAACCTTGACAAGGATTTACTCGCAAGTGATAAAAAGGTACATGTTTCAGTAGACCAACTCTTTGTTATGAACTTTTTGTATGACATAACATTGGTGATTGGTGCGATGTATGGTTCACATGTTTGTGAGTTATACATTCATCAAGATATAGGTGGTAGACCACTACATGTTGCCAATGGTTTTTACATGAGTTAATGATGCACTATCACACCATACCAATTCCGGAAGAATTTTCAAGAGTATCTCTAGAGAAGGCGTTAGTAAGGGGTGCGTTGCCATTTCCAGATAGAAAATACAAGACCGTCGGTTCCACTCATAGAATGTTTCTATTGTGGCCTCGTCAACTAATTTATTCCAATCCCATTAAAGACCGGCATTTGAAACTCAACCAGCTAACAACACCAAAGGACCTCGTAGCTACAAGAAAATTGGAGCAAGCTACACAAAAATGGGTCGAAAGAGCACTTAAACCGGTCCAAACAACACCAGACAAGATTCGTCAACCGGTACCTACGGCACAACAACCCCCGAAAGACTCACCTCTCTACGTGCGAGTGCTATACAATTGGCTTCAACCACATGAACGTAACTCAACTTACGGATTTCATGGAAGCGATTGTGCATTTGGTGCGAAATGATATTTCATCGCCCTATGGAGTGACTTTGAGGACCTTTAGAAATGTGAACAAGTTAATTAGACGTTGATGTCCATTTACGAGGATTTTTATCTTTGGAACCAAGTGGTCTTCCACGCTTCAGGCGTGTCGTGATTTCATGAGTGATTTTGTTTTCAATTTACCCTTTTGGGATTTCAATTTGAGCAGGAGAATTCTTAGCTGAGATGTGAGATTTTGTTACTCTCTTTGTCTCTGTAAATGCATTAGGAAGTTGATTTGCTATATCTTGCATATGCAAAATCCTTTGGACTTTTCCATCACACTCTTTTGTATAAGGATCAAGATGCAATAATGTTGGTACAGACCATGCAATATTCCTTTTTAGCTGTTTTCTTTCTCTCCCTAATGCTGAAAATTTTTCTCCATCAAAATGGCAATCAGCAAAGCGAGTTGTACAACTATTCCCAATTAGGGATTCAAGGTATCTAACAATAGATTGACTTTCAAGACTTCTCTATGGTCTCATCTTTGTTCTTTGCGGCGATGCAATAGGCACATAAATAGCGTAACCAAAAATCCTTAGATGGGATATATTTGGTTCTTGGCCTGTTGCAAGTTGTAGTCAGGAGTATTTATGATATGCACTTGGCCTGATGCGAATCAATGTTGCAGCATGTAATATTGCATAACCCCATACTGAAGTAGGGAGAATTGTTCTCATTATTAATGGTCTAACAATGAGTTGGAGACGTTTGATTAGTGATTCGGCCAGACCATTTTGTGTGTGGACGTGAGCAACAGGATGCTCAACAACAATCTCAACTGACATACAATACCCATCGAAAGTCTGGGATGTGAATTCACTGGTATTATCAAGTCTGATTTTCTTGATCGTATGATCAGGAAATTGATCTCGCAATTTGATTATCTCAGTGAGTAATTTAACAAATATCATATTTCGATTTGATAATATACTTGTGATCATTTGCTAGAAGCATATATCAATACCATGAAGTAACAAAATGGTCCACATGATGGATGGATAGGTCCACATATCACCTTGAATACGCACAAGAAATGCTGGTGATTATGTTTCAACCTTTCCCAGTGAAGGCCTTATGATTAACTTTCTAAGGGAACAAACCTTACATTGAAAGAATTTTCCACGAGGGATCCTTTGGTCCTTCAATGGATGCCCACGTGAGCTGTCAATAATTCTTTGCATCATAGTTGAACCAGAATGGCCCAACCGATCATGCCATATGATAAATATTAAAGGTTTGATCACTACCGTATTTGATTCTCCTGCATTTATATGTGTGTCATGCAATCCAGTATGGAACATTGGTAGTTTTTCAAGTATGCATTTCCTTCCAGGTTTATACACAATGAGAAGCATATATTTCATGGTACATTCAGTTATAGTCTGAGTATCAAATCCATGAGAATATATGTCATTGAAACTCAATAAGTTCCTTTTTGACTTTGGTGAAAATAAGGCATTATTTATCATAAACTTGTTGCGCATTCGAATCTCATCTTTGGTATTTGTGTCCCCAAGATGGGCTTATTAGAAGGGAACATTGCATACGCTAGCCTAAGGGGTCTGTGGATTTATGTCCCCAAGATGGGCTTATTAGAAGGGAACGTTGCAAATGCTAGCCTAAGGGGTCTGTGCCCCTAAGGCGGTGTCTGAACATCAAAGGGGAGCATGCCCGAAGGACATTCAAGAAGACCTATTTCAAATATTTTTAAGGGATCTGTGTCCCTAAGGTCTTCGGTGGGCAGTTTAAACCCTCTGAGATGTTAGCCTATGGGGTCAGTATCCCTAAGGCCTTCGGTGGGTAGTTCAGACCCTTCCAAATCATTAGCCTGAGGGATTAGTGCCCCTAAGGCAGTCCTTGAACGTCCAAGGGGAATGTTCCCAAAGAACATTCGAGGAGAACCATTTCAAATATGTTTAAGGAATATGTGTCCCTAAGGTCCTCGGTGGGCAGTTCAGACCCTCTGAGACGTTGTCTTATGAGGTCAGTGTCCCTAAGGCCTTTGATGGGCAGTTTGGACCCTTCCAGATTGTTAGCCTGAGGGATTAGTGCCCCTAAAGCGGTCTCCGAACATCCAAAGGGGACGTCCTCGAAGGACATTTTAGGAGAACCATTTCAAATGTTTAAGGGATCTGTGTCCCTAAGGTCTTCGGTGGTCAGTTCAGACCCTCTGAACACCTCTAACTCCGTTTTAGGAAATGCATTCTAACTTTTTGGAAGGAAAAATTATAAGGAACGCACTTTCATGTAAAATTGGAGCCCAATGATACAAAGAATCCTATAGACTTAAAGCGCTAGCTAATGAAGGACATCGTCCGACCCCTAGCTACTTCGGGGTGGGCTATTCGTCAACCTCATCAAGCCATCTAGGATTTTTGGGCATAATATCTTCTAAGATTTGAGAAGTTCCATCTGCACGGAATCGCCTCACCTTGGTGGGTTTCAAGCACAACTTCTACAATCTGATAGGGTCCTTCCCAGTTAGCTTATAGCTTCCCCTCCGGCTCCCTTTGACTTTTTTCATTTTTTTCTCATTACGAGGTCTCTCGGGGAGAATTAGACCTTTCGAACCCTTCGGCCATGGTACCGCTTAACCCTCTCTTTGATATTGGCTTCATGAATTAAGGTCCAGATCCAATCAATGCTATTCATTATTAACTTCTTGGTGCTCAGGTCCAATCGGTGGTCCTTCAGAAGGTTGGAAGTCTCACCTCCACGGGGATAACTGCCTATGAATCGTACACTAGGCCATAGGAGGTTTAGACCGTGGCAGACGAATTCGTTGTCCAAAACTACCAAAGCACACTTGGCACCTCATCGATCCAACTTCCTCCTGCCCCTTCAAGCCTTGAACGAATACCATTAACAATGGTATAATTTGTGACCTCCACCCGCCCATTTGCTTGTGAGTGGTAAACACTGGTAACCCTTTGGAAAATTTTGTATTACTTACACCAGCTCTTGAAGGGGTCATTGACAAATTGAGCACCATTGTCGGTTATAATCATTTGGGGGATTCTGAAGTAGCATATGATATTTTTTCAGTAAAAATCGATCACCGACTTTCCCTTCACACCCATTAAGGCTTCAGCCTCGACCCACTTTGTGAAGTAGTAAATGGCTATAATCAGGTATCAAAAGCATCCAGGGGCCCCAGGGAAAGGACCCACCAAGTTGATCCCCCTATTTGTCGAATGGCTAAAAGCTGCTGATGTTCATCATCTCTTTTTGGGGGACGTGGGTGATCGGCGCATGCCATTGACATTGGTGACAAGCCTGGATGTGCTTATGGATTTCTTCAAACATCTTGGGCCAATAATACCCAACCAGAAGGATCTTCTTTGCTATCGAGCGAGCTCCCTGGTGACTTCCGCAAGCCCTATTTGTGAGCCTTGCAAATCAAATAATCAGCCTCATGGGAGGCTACACACCAAAGGAGTGGCTGCAGATGTCCTCAACAATATAGCACATCCTCATGGATTACATACTTAGGTGCTTTAAGACTAAACTTCCTTGCTTTAACAGTATCTTCGGGGAGAGTACCATCTCGAAGGTTGCTAATGATAGGTGTTATCCACGAATCTTTCTCTTCTACCATGTTCATCTTTGCCTCTTCATCAAAGCTTGGTTTACTCAATGTTTCCACCATCAGGGGCCCAGAGATTGTAAGTCCAGATTAGATGAAGCCAACTTTCTTAGAGTGTCAACCTTGTGATTTTTCTCCCGAGGGACCTATGTGAGGGTATAATGGTGAAAATGTCCGAGAAGGGGATTCACCACTTCTAGATACCACTGTAGGCTCATTTCCCTAGCCTCATATTCCCCATTAACTTAAAGGACCATGATCTGGGAATCGCTGAATATGTCCAACCTTCGTACGCCCAAGTCTTTGGCTATTCGAAGACCTGTAATCAGGGCTTCATATTCCATTTCGTTATTCGTGGCCTTGAAGTCAAAGTGTAAGTTATAGGGTAGTCTTTCTTCTCGGGGCTTGTTAGCAAGATGCCAACCCCACTGCACCTGAAATGTGATGAAAGGTCCACATACAACTGCCAGGCCTCTTCGGACTCTTTCTCTTCATGTATTACGATTGGTTTAGTAGTTTCTACAATGAAGTCTGCTAAAGCTTGGTCCTTTATGACTGTCCTGGGGCAGAACTGGATATCATGCTCACCCAGTTCGATGACCTACTTCATCATTCGTCCTGAGGCCTTTGGCTTGAGAAGTACTTGCCTGATCGGATGACTCGTTAGTAAGATGATCCTATGACCCTGGAAGTACGGCCGAAGGTGCCTCGTAGTGTGGACAGTGGCCAATATAAGCTTTTCTAGGGCAGTGTATCTAGTTCCCGAACCATGTAAAGCTCTACTTACAAAGTAGACAGGGTGTTGGGCTATGTCATTTCTTTTATCAGAACTGCACTGATGGCTAGTGGGGATGTCAAGATGTATAAATACAGATCCTCCCCCTTATCTAGCTTCATTGGGGCGGGTAGACTTTGTAAGTGGTCCTTCAACTCCCGGAAGGCTTTGTCACATTCTAAAATCCATTCAAATTTCTTGGCTTTTTGAAGGACGTTGAAGAATGGCAGGTGTTTATCCACCTCCTTTGAAAGGAATCGACTAAGGGCCGCAAGGAACCCTGTTAGTCTTTGGACATCCTTCACCGATTGAGGGGGCTTTATCTACATTAAAGATTCAATTTTTTGGGGTTAACACCAATAACCCTTTTTGAGACCATAAATCCAAGGAATTTTCCCACTCCCACCCCGATCACACGCTTTGCTGGGGTTAGCTTTAAGTTGGCTTTCCGAAACATCTGGAATGTTTCCTCGAGGTCTAGAAGGAACTGATCGAAGCTCCTACTTTTCACCACCATATCATCTACGTATATTTCAACATTTCTTTTTATTTGCTTTTGGAATAGCTTATCGACTAATCTCTGATAGGTAGCTCCAGCATTCTTCAGGCTGAATGGTATCTTTTTATAGAAACATTTACCTACGTCTGTTATGAAATACATCTTCTGCTTGTCCTCTTTGGCCATGAGTATCTGACGATAGCCTTTGTGGGCATAAAAAAGGCCAAAACCTCATATCCGGCAATGGCTTCTACCAGCACATCGATGTAGGGTAAGGGATATCTGTCCTTTGAGGGAAATTTGTTAAGGTCTATAAAATCAATGCACATTCTCCAAGCCCCATTGTGCTTGGGAACCATCACTGGATTTGCTATCCATTCGGGATAGAACACCTCTTTGATCACTTCAACTTGAAGCAGTTTTTAGACCTCTTCTTTTATGGCCTCCGCTTTTTCGAGGACATATGATATTATCTTCCATTTTATCAGCTTTCGGGAGGGATTCACATTTATTCTGTAAACTATAAGCTGCTCCAGAACCCCTATTAGGTCAAGGGTGTCCCAAGAAAATGCATCGACATAGTTACCCAATAGGTCATTTAGCTTTCTTTTTGTCGAGGAGGGTATCATTTTTCCCATAGGCAATGTTCCTTTTTCTTGAATGACCATTAGCTCCCTATCTGTGGGTTTGATCTCCCTATTGACTGAAGACACCATTTTCTCCATCTTAGCCTCTTTTAGCGCAATGGCTAAACAACTTCTAGCCGCTGGCTGACCCCCCCCCCCCTTATGACTGCTATTCCCTTCTCTGTGGGGAATTTCATTGTCAGGTGGTAGGGGATTATACGTCTTGCGCTTGGCACATCCAAGGTCTTCCCAATATCACATTGTAGGGGGATACCGCATAGATCACTGCGAAACTGCAATCAATCGTGACCTCCATCTCTCCATCTGGCACTTTAACTGGAAGGTTTATAGTCCCTAAGGGCAGAACCATTTTCTCAGTAAAGCCGGAGAGGGGGAATGTTGTTCTTTTCAAACTTTCGCGGCCGAGCCCTAGCTGATCAAAGCAATTGGCAAACATCACTTCTACCGAGCTACCATCGTTAACGAACACTCTTTTAACATAGAATTTCCCAATTGTTTCATTTATAACCATTGAATCCGCATAGGGGTTTGACTAGGCACCAGGTCTGCTTCTGAGAAAGTGATCACTTCTTCTGCTTGAAACCACTTTTGATTGGGCTCTCCGGGGGGTATGTACCAAGGTTGCGCCTTAATGATGGTGTTCGATGATTGGTCACCTACTATACCATTGATGAAATTAATTACCCAATTTGGCCCATCTCTTTGATTTCGATCCGCCTTGGCTTCGACCTTAGGTCTATCGTTCTCCCTTGCCCTATTTCCTGCCTGTTTGGCCTCATTACTTACTATACTTTTTCCCCTCAATTTCCTCCTTTTCTTCTACCCTTCCAATGGTTTTTCTTGCGTTTCAATGAGATTCCTCCCTTTGATCCCTCGATGCAATCCAAGAGCAACCCTTCTCTAGCACACCTTTCAATTTTTGCCTTCAGGTGGCGGCACTCATTTAAGTTGTGACCCGTTCTTGATGGAAGTCACAGTACTTAGGCGAGTCCTTCTTTTCAGGGAAATCTTTTCCTTGGGGTGGCCTTCAGAACAGGCCCTTATGGATAGAATATATTTCCATCATAGATTTAGACAAGGGATGTAGCTTCCAAAGTTTTTTTTTCCGAAGCCTCGGGTCTCTTAGACTTATCAGGGTGTTTGGGGCCTTTTTTGCCACCTCTGACCCCCTCTCTTTTCCTTCTCGCAACCTCTTCAATCTTGGAGTATTGTTCCACAAACTCTTGTAGCTGCTGCAAGGTCTCCGGTCTTTTCGAGACCAACTTCTTGTACAGGTTGATATTGTACATCCCGTTCATATACCCCAAGATTACTCCATCCTCAGTACAGTTGGTCACATTGAGGCTCTCGTCCGCATATCTATGATAGTATGTCTGGGTCAATTCCCTATACTTTTGATTGACCTAGTAAAGTTACACCAAGGTTTTGGTAAACCTCTTATTCTGAAAGAACTGACCTAGAAAGGCCTTTTCGAAGCCCCTATAAGAATGCAATGATCCTTTGGCTAGCTTGTTGAACTATTCCTGGGCCTTCCCCCGAAGGTAGCTTCTGACAAGTTTACACGTTAGCTATTCATCAAAGTCTCTTGAGTTCATCAGATTGAGAAAGGTCTAGATGAATTCCTAGGGGTCCAAATCTCCACCATATATGGGGAGCCTTTGGAAGGTTTAACATTAGCGGGCCATCAGATAGGCATTATGGCGGGGCTGAAGGGAAAAGCTACAGTTTTTCCCGAAGGACCGATTAGTCTATGAGCTTTCTCGCAAGAGATTCACTTGACTCCCCCCCCATTCGTGGATCTCCCTACCAATTTAGCCATGAGGCATCATTAGTGGGTCCCTGGTTCGAAGCCATGTTCCCTAGCCATGATCCTCCAATAGCCAAACTATATGGTATCTGCTGATGCCCTAGATGATAGGAATCGTATGGGGGCATCTCCGGGCGAGACCATGAGTGCATTTGGGTTTCCAACCTTGCATATCTACCCATTTACCAAGGCATAAAATAAGGGATCGTCGGCCTTTCAAAACTAGGGGTCGAAGCTGGTACTGAATTAGCCACGGTTTGAGTGAAACCTAGAAACGCTGGCTGAGGCCGGTCCTGACCCCCCATATTCAATGGGTAGATTGGTCTTGGAGGAGCTTGCATCAGATCCTTTGGTTTAATGCTAGGGGAATTGAAGGTGGGACCCTCACCTATTGCTAGGCCATCTGTTGCCAAAGTATTGGGGTAACTACCTAGTACCCCGCATATATGAGAATCTGGGCCTGTTGCCCCAGGTCATGCTGTGAGGGGGGATTGCACTGTTCGTACCCCTTGTCCTCTATATGGCCCCACTGTAGGCTCCACATATGATAGGGCCGTAGCCTCTGTGAATTGCGGCCCATCCTCTCTGGGCCACTACGCGTGGTTTTGTGTGGTAGGGGCTTTAACGCCCCCAACCGAGGCTCGACGTTGACGTCCATCCTTCACAGAGGTATCTGGATGCACCTTGGCTTTCATCTAACCATCCTCCAGTCCTCTTGTTTCCAGGATCTGATCCCGGACGCTCTTCGCGTGTTGGTTACCGATGCCCGACGGGGTAGGATCCATCTAATTGGTCCCACACCCTTTTCTTCTCCAGTGAAGGGACTGTACTTCTTCTTTTGCGGTCGAAACTCCTTTATCATTCAACTGTTTGCTCCTACGCAATGAAATTGCCGTAGGGGCAGACATAAACCGTAAAGCGACATAGATATGACTCTGACGATCCCACTGAACGTGCCAATTTGATGAGTCCTAATTTTTCGCCGCTACTACGCCACCACACGCCACCATCCACCGTGCCTAAATCATGAAGAAAAAGTCCCCACAGGTGTTAAGGGGAAAGAGGCTCCGATGACCAAGTAAGTAAACAATGTATGCGAGTGTAATTAGGAATGAATAATTGAGTGTGTAGGATTACCTTTAACCTTTACATAAGTAGGCAAGTAGGCTACTGTTTTGTTTGCTTGTGGAACAAGTACTCCACCTTGGGCTAGTCCAAAAATGGGGCTTTACCTAAAGGGTAAAGCCTAAGGCCGATGGTCGGACGCACAATCCATTAAGCTCGTACGGTATTACATATTAATAGGCAGCAAACGCAGCGATGCGTGGAGCAGGTCGGCGACGGTGCGTGGCAAATCAACCACGACGCGTGAACGGAATCTGGACTTTGACTAGGAGATCAATGACGACGGTCGTGGATTCAACTTCGGGCGGAAAATGAAGACGAGGGCGTCGGCACGTGAGTGGCACACATGGCTGACTAGCGGCGGCGGTTTGCGGAACGAAGACAGCTTAAAATTTAGGGTTTATGAGGTCTCAGAATTTTAGTCTCTGATACTATGTAGAAAATAAGGATGTAATGTTGTGATTGTATTCATGATCCGGGGTACATCATATAGTGTTACAAAAGACCTAAACAAATAAGGAAAATGTTACTTATCTAAATACAAGTAATATTCACAAAATATTTCATTTTCCTCAATACTATGTTTGACCGTAAATACTTCTAACAGTAAATAATAATGCCGCATAAAAAATTGATATTTAGAAAATAGACGTTAAGATAAATATGACAATATCTCACTTGACATTTTTATTGTATATATATTAATTAAATTTTAGGGTTAAAGTTTTACAAACTTTGACTTAGAAAAAGTAATTGTGCAATATAGAGTGAGACAAATTTAATAGTATAATTTTTTCTTTTATTTCTATGTTCGAACACGTGTTGTTACATGTTTACTTATAATATACAATATTTAAATTAAAATATATAAATTTCAAGTTGAAAACTAAAGTGATTTTCACGTAATCTCATAATTTAACATATTTATACTAGGATCCGTCTCTTAAAAGATGGTATTTCCGCCAGTTATAGAAATACCAAAGTTTAAATTGCAAAATAGAAGAAATGATTATAAAATTTTTAAGTAGCATTAATCAGATCATAAACTTTATAACTACTATATGTTGCATAATAAATTTTTAATATTACAATTTTAATATTTAACCTTTTTATTATTCTAATTAAACTCCGTCTTTCCCAAGACTTTGCCTTTACATGCAAAATCTTAGGAACGACCATTTTTCCATAGATTTTATGGAAAGATAATGTTGAATTAGAATTATAGAAATATTAAAGGTTTTAGTTGCATTATTAAAAATTTATTATGCAACACGTAATTTTTTAATTTTAAACCCGATTAATGAAAAACAAAATTTTATCTTAATTTATTCTATTTTACATTTTAAATTTTGGTTATCGAAAGACCGTCGACAGACTCAAAATTTAATTGAATATAGAAATCAGACTCAAAGGACATTAAATTTGGATATAACAACATTAATTATGCTTAGAAATTAAATTTGGACATTCAGTAAAGATGACAACATTAATTATGCTTATATCCAAGTTTAGAGTGTGTCCCTTGAAAGATGATTTTTCCATAAGTCATGGAAAGATCAAGGTTTAAATTGTAAATTAAAAAAAATTAAAATAAAATTTTCGAGATGCATAAATCGGGTTATAAATTTTACAACTAATACATGTTGCATATTATTCAAATTAAAACTAATCGTTTCCTAGAATTTACCCCAAGTTTAATAGGGAAATTATCACGCATCCCGAAAATGGTTGGAAAAGTTTCAAAGCTGATGACACAACAGAGAGAATAAGGGTGGACAGCTGTTTGGTGGGGATAATTAAGGAATTTCGTTGGAACAAACCGGCGTTTTGCAGCTTTCCATTAAAACAGAATGTCTTCCATGTTTCCATCGGAACAGATAGTGGTCTTCCAATTTCAACGCTTCCCCGAATAAAGACAAGAAAAAATCTTCCTCTCCCACTCGCCTCATCGTAAACCCTTGCTACCTAGGGCATGGTGGTACTCGTGTGTACCATGTTTCTTTGTAATTCACCTCCCCTCAGCACATTGTGCCTCTTCCCCTCCACCATTCTCCGTTTCCTGTCTCACATCCTGGAGTTATCAACTGTGTATTTTGTGTTGAAGGGTTTAGAAACTGAAGCTGCTGAACCACCTGATGAATCCATCCTATGTAGAAGCTGAAAGGGAGTGTAGAATGTACAGGAGTGTCGATCGCTGGTGATGGAGGTCCCTGATGGCGGAGCTGAGGCGAACTAGCTGCCACTGCAATCGCAGGTAAAATTTTACCCATTTCTTTTTTTGCTGTGGCTCTTGATAAACATATAATAATATGGATGCATTAAATGTTTGTTATTAGATTGAGTGTACCACTGCAATCGCAGGTAAAATTTTACCCATTTCTTTCTTTGCTGTGGCTCTTGATAAACATATAATAATATGGATGCATTAAATGTTTGTTATTAGATTGAGTGTGTTTCTTTTGAGGTTTTTTTGTTGTGGCTCTTGATAAACATCCAATGATATCAATGCATTAAATGTTATTAGATGGAGTGTTTCTATATGCTTGATAAACATGATGCATTAAATGTTTGTTATTAGATTGAGTGTGTTTCTTTTTTATGTTTTTTTTTTTGGATCTTGATGAACATCCAATGATATGGATTTATTTAGATGGAGTGTTTATTTTTTTTATGTTTTTTTGTTGTGGCTCTTGATAAACATCCAATGATATCCATTGATATGGATTTTTTTTGTTGTGGCTATTGATAAACATCCAATGATATGGATGCATTAAATGTTCGATATTAGATTGAGCGTGTTTCTTTTTTATGTTTATTTTTGTTGCTCTCCATAAACATATGATATAGATGCATTAAATGTTTGTCATTAGATTGAGTTTCTGGATGATGCTGGAGATTTCACTAATGCGGACTTGTCAAGAGGGTAAGTCTAATAACTCATATTCTATGGATATGTTTTCTAATTTTTTTACTGATCTGGTTTGTTTTTGTTTGTGTTTGTGTTGGTTTACAGTACGGTTTTGGACATCCACCTAAGCTGCCTTCCGGTATTCAGGACATTGTGGATGTCATTCTAGATATAGTGAATTTTTGGGTGCCTATTAGTTTCTGTCTTATTAATCACCTTTTCTAGCTTACTATGCATAGGTGGATGTCATTCTTGATTGGATGTTGAGAAAAAAAAGTAGGTATTCAGATAGATGCCCAAGGAAGTATTAGACTCTAAATATTTTATTATAAGATTCCAGAGATATAACTTTTCTTGTAGTACTCTTAAAGAAAAAAATTTAGTGCTAGAATAAAGAAAAAATTTAGTGGATATGATTTATAAACATCCTTTAATTAAAACATTTCAGATGTATCATTGAAGAAAATATGGAATTTGTTAAATATCTTAGGCTTAGGATTCATTATGTGTAACGATAGTGATGCATATTGAATTAGAATGTGATTAATGTTAGATTCAAGTTGGAATGATGTTAAGCATGAAAGGCATAGTTACAAGGAAAATTATGCCATAGATGCATTCATTTATTTTGTTGCATTGCATTTGAAAAATATTTTTACAATAAGCATTTTTCTTTCTTATATTCTGGAATTTCGTCAAGCAATCTGACGAAGTAATGTTTTTAATGCTAGCAGATGACTTGTATATTGAAATAGAGGTATATGAAACACAAATGAAACTATAATGTATTATATGAGTTCTAATCAATACTTAGTATTATTGAAATTAAGATATTAAAACAGATTCCTATAGTATGAGTCTTATAATTGGTAGTTGAAGCATATGATCAATCATTATGTTAGTGTCATTTTGTTTGGGTTGAGAGGATTTTTTGAGCATTTAATTTCTTACCATGTTTTTCTCGTGAATCATAATCTATTAGTTGTAAAGCATCTTATGTTCTGCGTTGTAGAATGGACCAAAGCAGATAGCTGCACCTACATTTGCAACTTCGGAGACAGAAACAAATACCTATTTTGAAGCACATTACGCCATCTCTAAACATCTGCTGTCACTCCAACCAATCTTCCCATTCAACCATTGAGTTGGGAACGGGTGTTTTACAACTTGTTTACAACGTTAATTTCAATAAAACTAAGTGTTGATTAGAACTCATATTATATATTATAGGTTTCATTTGTGTTTCATATACCTCTATTTTAATATACAAGTTGTCTTCTAGTATGAAAAAAATTCCTTCTTCAGATTGCTAGACGAAATTCCAGAAATTAAAAGAAAGAAAAATGCTTTTTGTAAAAATATTATCCGAATGTAGCAAAATATATGGATGCTGCTATGGCAAAATATACCTTGTAACTATGAATTTCATGCCAAAATCATTCCAACTTAAATCTAATATTAATCCACAATTCAATATGCATCAATATCATCACACATTCTGAATCCTAAGCTTAAGATATTTAACAATTTCCATATTTTCTTCAATGATACATCTGAAATATTTTAATTAAAAGGATGTTTATAAATCATATCTGCCAAATTTCTTCTCTATTCTAGTACTACATCTATATTGAATTGTATCTCTGAAATCTTATAATAAAACATTTAGACTCTAATACTTCCTTTGAGGCATCTAACTGAACATATACTTTTTCTTCTTCTTTTCATATCATTAATTAGACTATATCATTTGCAACATCCAATCAGGAATGACACCCACCTATGCTTAGTAAGCGAGGAAAGGGGAAACAAATAGCCCAAATTGTACTTTTATGTTAACATAAAGCATTCAAAAATTGACCATCAGCGACCTCGTACATGCTTCACTCAGAGAACTAGCACATGCACAAACATAGCTAATTAAAAAGGAATCAGCCACGCCACCCAAAGAAATAAAGAAAAACAGTAAAAAGTACTAGCAAATCCTCAGTCTTGACTCTAGAACTAGAATACTAATGTTATAGTCGTCAGGTGTTGTATCTGAAATATAAAACAATACATTATTGGAATCTTAGTTTCAGCAGTGTTGAGGTGTTGTGTTTGATATCCATTCCACCAACTTATTGCTACAATGGATGTAGGTGGGGTTGGAACCAGCAGTAGTTGAAAAATTGGTCAAAACAGTTTGGTGCTCGTCCTCCTCGAGGGTATTTATGAAAAGTTCTATATGACTTATCATGGAAAGAGTAAAATACACCGTACTATTTTTACACCATGGGAAGATATATGTTATTTCTCATGTAAGATCTCATATCCTTGTTTGCAAAACATGTTTTATTACTCAAGAAGAAGGTGTATTCCACGCATCTTCCACGTCGTGGCACTTGAGGTTGGCTTCAGCCCATCTGAATACCTCCATTCTATGTTCTTTGGTTATGAAAACAAATGTGAAGTGACCATCAAAACCCAAGAGGTATCCTTCAGCAAACCCAGAAAAGCCATAAAACGCATCTTGTATCCAAGTTAGAGTGTTGGGATCAAACACGCCCAATTTTCCTTGAAAAGTTAAAAAACAGATGCAGGATTTGTCGAAGGAAAATGGGCTTTTATTGAAGAATTTGAAGCTGAAGAAATTGTTAGATTCGGTCATAATACAATGGGTGTTGGTCTTGATGATGCTTTGTTTCTTGAGGAGGACGATCTTGCATTGAACTGCTCAGCTGGACGTAAAGATCATGAAGAGAGAATTTGGAAGGATTTCCATGAAAAGGTGAGTTGTAAAAGGAGGAAATCGAAAAAGGTCACTAAGAAGCGAAAAGTGAAGAAGTAGTTTCATCTTGTGTAATACTTCTTGTCATGTTAATACATTCCACAAGTCTTAAACTCCTTAAATGACACAAGTCTTAAACAAATTGGAAATCTCCTAATTATCATCGTGGATGTCCACCACGTCGCATCGGCCTCTCTCTCGTTGTCGATGAACTGTTGCTCAAAATTTGGTGGATCCTCTTCATCGCTTAGTACTATATTGAGTCCTTGAGCTGCCATGAAACATTCATGTTGGGCATCGGCTCTATTCAACATTTGCGATGTCTTCTTGATGTCTCCACTGAAGCAATTCAGGTACCTCCCAATGGTGGTCTTCCACGAGCTCCGTGAACCTACAAGTGTAATAGATACAAGTGTTGAGTTAAAAATGTTGAAAAAAAAATCAAACTATTTATACTTACAAGATCCCAATGCCTCGACCCTATCAAATTCTAACTCCCTAGCCCTTTCTGCATTCTTTTACCAACTACCCCAAAACGATGTGCTGCTCCTATTTCTTATCCTCTCCAATTTTCAATTGCTCATGCTGAAATCAACCCTCGTCATAATACTCTATGCGCATTGGTCAATCATTCGGTAGGACGCTAGCCTTCTTAATCATAGCCGTGATCAAGCCACAGTAAGGGAGTTCCTTCTTCTTTGTGTTGGCGGCCTTGAGGATGCTCATTAGGATGATAAACCCGGGGTTTATCTTCTTTCCCTCTATGACATAGTAGAATAGCATGAGGTTACCAATAGTCGGCTCACACATGTGGACACCCATTGGGAGCACATTCAAACAAACTCATTCGTGTATAAGTCTCCACTCAACCATCAATTTCCCTATGTCATAGCTCTCTGTCGTGCCTGGAGCCACCCCACTTCTATCAAAGTACTTCTTAGCCATCACTACAGGATCTAGTGGGGTAGCTTCGGTTACCAAAGGCCATTTGTGTTGGTGATAAATTTTGTAGGGGCCATGAGGATTTTCGGTTACTACCACTTTGTCAAGGGTGGGGTATGAGCTACCTAGGGCTTCACAATTTGTGTACTTATTCACAAAAATATCCTTCCCATTCACCAAAGTCACATCACAGTTTTTAAAAGATTTTCCTAAATTTGCATAAAACTAAATAACCTCGTCTACATAAACGGGTTCTTCTAAACACATTAAAACATCAAGATGTTGTTCTTTAAATAGCTAAAGCATAACTCTTCAATTGACTATTTACTAATAACTTTAGCATTAATCACTTTACGTTTGGAGAATTCAACATACCTTTCCTCCGCTTTCGTATTGAAAAACCATTTGGATGCTCCAAATTCTGTGTAGGGGCTGTAACTCCGGTCGTTGGCCTCACCGGTTTTCTTCTTAGTGTATCGGTGCTTTGACATTGTGCTAGGATTTCAGATTTCGTTGTTTTTGGGTGAGGGTTAGGGTTTTGATGCGGGGAGGGAAATTGGGGGGTTTTGAAAAACGTTTGTGATAAGTTGAATATTTAATTTTTTAAATATTTACAAAGGTTCCAAACTCGGAAGCAAGCCAGGGTTTTTTTAAAGGGCAGAATATCTTCCGAGTTTAGAAGAACAATTTGGTGGGCAAAAAATAACCTTTAAGGCGGGTTTTTAAAGGGTATTAAATACCCTAAGAATGCCTGCCATTTTCCTCCACCATTCCCCTCCAAAAATCATCTTCTCCTTCTTCACATCTATCCTCTTATTCATCTATTCTCCATGATTTCTTCACATGTTGATGAAAGGTTGGTGTCAATGCTTAAGAATCATTCAATCATCTTCTCATTTTTCTCATCTAACATATTTATCTCATTTTTGAGGGGGGTGATGATCATGGAGGAAGAAGGCTTGAGGGAGAGCTAGATTTCATGAACTTGATCCTCCCATTACTTTATTTTTAAGGTTAGTGTTGCAAAACCCTAAAAATTCTTGTTCTCCTTAGTGTGTTAAAGAATTTTTTGTTCAACCTAGGGCTATTATGATATTATTTGTGTTCAGTGTTATTGTTTTTGGATATTCAATTGATTGTTGCTATTTTTTATGCCAGTTTATGAAAACCTAATGAAAAATAGTATAATATTGTAAGAATTCAAATATGAAGGGGATCCCAAGTTATGTGGCATTATTCCCGGTTTAAAATATATATTATGAAGTACGTGTAGTTTATAAATATGGCATGTATTTTGTTGTAGGAAAAAACATGTCTAAGAAACGGCCTCATGATAATGCATCATAATTGTAATGTAGCGATGGCAAGACTATGGGATTTGGTTCCAATGACGATGATGGATCCTACAAGGTAGGAATAGCCAAGACCTATTGTAGAACTTTAGAACGTAGGATGGCTAGGAAGGAGTTCTGTTAGTTTTTAACAAGCCTGGCAAGTGTTTGTCAAAAGATCGTCCGAAATGGTCTAGTTGGGTCGTGAAGATTGGTAGAAGAAAGGTTGGCATTCGGTTTGATAGTTGGCATGACGTACCAAAAGACTATAAGGAGACCCTATGAATGGAGTGCAAGGTAACATTAATGGTCATAGTGTGTTCGCAAAATATTACTAATTGAATATTTTAAACTTATAATTGTCTTTAAATCCTCATAGAGACCCTTTGAAATAGATGCCCAGGATATTGACATATACTAGAAAAGAAGGCAACGATCATGATGTAAAAAAATTAGCGGGAACACAAATATACTTTGTGGAGGGAGTGCGTGTTTTCTTCGGAAAAAAGTGATCACCTATGGATGACGCACACACACATACAACTGGAGAGTTGAGAGATCCACAAGGGAAGGACTTTGGAGAATGAATCTAACTTTAGTAAAGTTATATGAATTTTATGAAAAATTTTAAATTGAACTAGTTTTTAGTGTTAAAATGTTCCTAACAACCTAACATAGGGTACAAGGGCAGAAAAAAAAAGTATTGCAGGTTTGAATAAAATGCCCCACCGTTTAAGCCACGCTGGGTACGGATTGGCGGCAAAGAAGTTATTAGAAGAATGCCTTGAGAAAGATGTTCAGATTGCAATTGAAGCTGGAATGACCGAAAAAGATGCTCGCGCAAAGGTACAACCAATGGATGTGAATGGCACTGATAGGTGGGATCTTTTCCTCAAAGGCCGACAGACAATGAGGGTGAATACATAAAGAAGGATATAAGAGAAATTGCAGAACTAGTGGTATACCATTTATCCAGACGTTCTATTTTTTCATATTTTCCGTTAACTTAAGCTAACATTTTTCCCAAATTTAATCAATTAGGAAAAATTAAATAATGATCAATTAGAAGGGAAATTCATACCCACCTTCAAGCATGATATTCTTTGTGAGGCGAAAAATAAATCGGACCATGCAGGGCGTGTTAGGGGAGTGGGTGGGTCCTTGACACAACGAGAGGCATTTGGAATTACCCGGGACTATGGTTGTGCTCAACCATCGTGGATCCACATGTTGCAAAAACATGCCATTCAACAAGAAAAATGAATTGAACAACAAGACATTCTAATTCGAAAGTTGATCCAACATTTGAGCCTACCTCTTCCTGAAAATTTGGATGATATAACACCGGATTGGACTCCTCCATCACGAGGATCACACTACTCTCCCAAAGAAGTTGAGGTTAATCGGGAGGCAATTATCCTAAGTCCTAGAGACAAAGGCGACAACCTTGACAAGGTCTTACTCGCAAGTGATAAAAAGGTACACATTTCAGTATCCCAACTCTTTGATATGAACTTTGTGTATGACATAACATTAGTGATTGGTGCGATGTAGGGTTCACATGTTTGTGAGTTATACATTGATCAAGACTTAGGTGGTAGACCAATACATGTTGCCAATGGTTTTTTACATGAGTTAATGAAGCACCATCACACCATACCAATTCCGAAAGAATTTTCAAGAGTATCTCTAGAGAAGGCGTTAGTAAGGGGTGCGTTGCCATTTCTATACAGAAAATACAAGACCGTCAGTGCCGCTCATGGAACGTTTCTATTGTGGCCTCGTCGACTAATTTATTCCAATCCCATTAAAGACCGCCATTTGAAACTCAACCAGCCAACAACACCTAAGGACCTCGTAGCTACAAGAAAACCGGAGCAAGCTACACAAAAATGGGTCGAAGAGCACTTAAACTGGTCCAAACAACACATGACAAGATTCGTCAACCGGTACCTACGACACAACAACTCCCGATAGACTCACCTCCCTACGTGCGAGTGATATACAATTGGCTTCAACCACATGATCGCAACTCAACTTACGAATTTCATGGAAATAATTGTGTGTTTGGTGTGAAATGAGATTTCGTCGCCCCGTGGAGTGACTTTGAGGACCTGTGGAAATGTGAACAAGTTAATCAGACGCTGATGTTCATTTACGAGGATTTTTATATTTGGAACCAAGTGGTCTTCCACGCTTCAAGCATGTCATGATTTCATGAGTGAATTTGTTTTTAATTTACCCTTTAGGATTTCAATTTGAGCAGGAGCATTCTCAGCTGGGATGTGAGGTTTTGTTACTCTCTGTGTGTACGTAAATGCAATAGGAAGTTGATTTTCTATATCTTGCATATGCAAAATCATTTGGAATTTTCCATCACACTCTTTTGTCTAAGGATCAAGATGCAATAATGTTGGTACAGACCAGGTAATATTCCTTTTCAGTTGTTTTCTTTCTCTCCCGAATGCTGGAAATTTTTCTTCATCAAAATGGCAATCAGCAAAGCGAGCTGTACAACTATTCCCAGTTAGGGGTTCAAGGTATCTAACAATAGATTGACTTTCAAAACCTACATAAATGTCAAGACTTCTCTGTGGTCTCATCTTTGTTCTTTGCGGTGGTGCAATAGGCATATAACAGTGCAACCAAAAATCCTTAGATGGGATATATTTGGTTCTTGGCCTGTTGCAAGTTGTAGTGGGGAGTATTTATGATATGCACTTGGTCTGATGTGAATCAATGTTGCAGCATGTAACATTGCATAACCCCATGCTAAAGTAAGGAGAATTGTTCTTATTATTAATGGACTAACAATGAGTTGGAAACGTTTGATCAGTGATTCGGCCAGACCATTTTGTGTTTACACGTGAGCAATATGATGCTCAACAACAATCTCAACTGACATACAATACCCATCAAAAGTCTGGGATGTGAATTCACCGACATTATCAAGTCCAATTTTCTTGATCGTATGACCTGGAAATTGATCTCGCAATTTGATTATCTCATCAAGTAATTTAGCAAATTTCATATTTTGAGTTGATAACAGACGTACTTGTGATCATTTGCTAGAAGCATATATCAATACCATGAAGTAATGAAATGATCCATATGTTGGATGGATAGGTCCACATATCACCTTGAATACGTTCAAGAAACGCTGGTGATTCTGTTTCAACCTTTCCCGGTGATGGCCTTATGATTAGCTTTCCAAGGGAACAATCCTTACATTGAAAGAATTTTCCACGAGGTATCCTCTGGTTCTTCAATGGATGCCCACGTGAGCTGTCAATAATTCTTTGCATCATAGTTGAACCAGGATGGCTCAGTTGATCATGCCATACAGTAAATTTTGAAGGTTTGATCACTACTGTATTTGATTCTACGGCATTTATATGTGTGTAATGCAATCCAGCATGGAGCATTGGTAGTTTCTCAAGTATGCATTTCCTTCCAGATTTATACACAATGAGAAGCATATATTTCATGGTACTTTCAGTTATAGACTGAGTATCAAATCCATGAGAATATATATCATCGAAAATCAATAAGTTCCTTTTGGACTTTGGTGAAAATAAGACATTATTTATTATAAACATTGTGCCATTTGGCAATGTAAATTTTGCCTCGCCAACTCCTACAATCAGATCTACAGGACCCGATATTGTATTCACAATGGTTTGAGTTCGTTTCACCTTTGAGAAAAACCTTTTATCCTTTAATATAGTGTGCATTTTTCCACAATCGAGTATGCAAATTTCTTCATTTTTAATCATTTGGTTGGCTTCACGATTAGATTTTTCCATTTCACCTCTTTAATTAAAAACAAAACAAATTTGATAAGAAAGATAATAAATTTGAAATAAGCAGGCTTTAAATAAATCCACACACACATGTATATAAAA
Source organism: Rubia yunnanensis (assembly GCA_037428765.1). Lineage (NCBI taxonomy): Eukaryota > Viridiplantae > Streptophyta > Magnoliopsida > Gentianales > Rubiaceae > Rubia > Rubia yunnanensis. Next base: position 19,327,813 of record CM075068.1, on the reverse strand, counting down.
GATACAAACAGACATCAGACCATCTAGCTTCGTTCCCAATAATAGTTATACAACTGTCCTTCTTTTAGTTTCCACCACTTGGTTGCTCAGTGAAATCACCAACTATGAATCATCATTGAAATCAGAAGCTTCGAGATGAGTGGATTCATTGAAGTTTTCCTCCTTTCCCTTTCCTTTTATGGACTCTTGGTAGAGTTCGCAAAAGTGCTTCAAGACTCTGCAGACTCTTGACCAATGTCCTTTGCCACCACATATGAAACAAGAGGTTCAAGATCCCTTTGATAAACTGCCATATTTTCCCATTTTATGGGTACTTTCATGCTTTCTCTCATATTGATGTTTCTTGTGGTAGTAGTTAACGGACTTATAAGACAAATTGTAACCACCTCGATCGCATCCATAACCACGACCACGAGCTCGACCTCATCCACGACCTTGACCTCGTCCACGACCTCGACCTCTCTCTCAACCCTTAAAATAATTTTTGCGTTCAGATTTGTCGGAGTTAACAGTGTTCGCTTCAGGAAACGCTCTTGAGCCAGTCGGGCGAGATTGATGATTCTTCATCAGCAATTCATTATTCTTTTTCGCAATGAGCAGACAATCAATTAGTTCATAATATCTTTTGAAACCCCGCACACGATATTGTTGTTGCAAGGTTACATTTGATTCGTGGAAAGTAGAAAGAGTCTTTTCCACCATTTCATTGTCAGTTATGGTAACCCCACCGTATGTCAAGTGGGTTACTGTTGTGTACATTGCAAAATTATAGTCGCTGACTTTCTTATAATCTTGGAACCGTAAATTGTTCCAGTCATCGCGGTATATGGAAAGCATTACATCTCTTGTGTGATCGTATCTTTCTTTCAAATTTTTTCACAGCTCAAGTGGATCTTTCATAGTGAGATATTCATTTTTTAGACTCCCATCAAGGTGTCGATGAAGGAAGATTAAAGATCTTGCTTTATCCATCCTTGATGAGTTATTACCCTCTTGGATTGTTTCAAGGAGGTTCATTGATTCCAATTGCATCTCAACGTCTATCATCCACAACATATAGTTGTTTCCACTGATGCCGAGCGGACTGAATTCAAGCTTCGTAAGGTTTTACATGATGATAATCAATGAAGATGTAGAGTGATCGTGCTGATAACGTGTTGTGATTTTTACTAATTTTGCACTAATTTATTGAGAAATTAGCAAATGGTTTGATGTGAGAAGTAAGAAGGAGATAATGGAGAAGACGATAAGATGGAGAAGAGGATATTATGAGAAGAAGTGAGAAATGAGAGAATGAGAGGTACCTTTTTTCTTCATCCTCTAAGTGATTATTTATAGTAGAATTTGGGAGTAATGACACAGTATTCCCCTTTGGTAAATAAATAGTTATATAATTAATTATCACAAATCTAGTTATTGCTAATGAACATTTCATTATTCTTAACAATAAAATAATTTTTAAAAATATTAATATGAGTCTGACTCTTGAAATACGCTCTTTTCATAAGTCATGAAAAAATTAAACTTTAAACTGCAAATAAGAAGAAATAAAGATAAAATTCTTGGGTTGCATAAATCAAATTATAAACTTTATAACTACTTAACGTTGCATAATAAATTTTTAATATTCCAACTAGATTTTATTATTCTAACCTAATCTCTTACTCCCTCCATCCCAAATTAAACTACACACTTCATAAAATGTCACTATTCACTATTCAACTTTGACCACATATTTGAATAGATATATAAACAAGAGAAAAGTGCAGATATAACCCTATATAATTGACAAAAGTGCAGATATAACCCTGCGCTAATTGAAAGTGCAAATATAACCCCATCTATTCAGGTTATGTGCAAATATAACCTTTTCCGGCGTGAAAAGATGATTTTACCCTGGCCGGTTTATGTTTTTTAAAAAATAAAATTCCAAATGATGTAATGACTATATTACCCTTCTTCTCTTACCAATTTTGCCATTATTCTCTTCTTCCTTCGCTGCTCCTCCATTCTTCTTCCTCCGCCGCTGCTCCATTGTTCTTCCTGCCGCACCCTTTTCTTTCTTCCACTCCGCCACCCTCTCTCCGACCACCACAATCACTCCTTCCGCCGCTATCCCTAAATACACCCTCGATTTCCCCCAATTTATCAAATTAGGTTTCCAAAATTGAGCGACAATTCCCAGAACGAAAAACAATCAGAACCCAAAGGAGCAACTCGAAGCTCGTATCAATGGCGGCTCACGCATTATCATCACTACCCGTCTCATCATCATCTTCACTACTTCTCCAGAAGCCCACCAATCGATCTTCCTCCAGTCTGAACCCGGATAATCAAGCCACTCATTTTCTCGGCCAAAAGCTTTCAATTTTCTTCTCAAGTTCATGTCCCGGTATCGGATGGAAAACCACCCAGATGGTCTGCAAGGGCCATAAAATCGTTTGCAATGGGGGAGTTGGGAGCCAGGAAGCTCAAGTATCCAACTACCGGAACTGAAGCTTTGCTAATGGGAATCCTGGTTGAAGGAACAAGTTTGACTGCAAAGTTCTTGAGGGAAAATGGTATCGCGCTTTTTAAGGTGCGGGATGATATTGTTGAGTTGCTTGGTAAGGCTGATATGTATTTTTTCAGTCCAGAGCATCCTGCCTTGACCGAACCTGCTCAAAAAGCTCTTGATTGGGCCGTTGAGGAGAAACTTGATGGGGTTGATTTTACCATATATTTTGGGTTGATTATTGAGTTGAATGGTTGATTAAATGCTTGGATATTTATGTTATTCGTAATGTTCTTGCAGTTTAAAGATTTAGATGCTGAATTGGCAAGTTGGTGCAGTTTATGGTCATTTGTGATTGGAGATGGAAGAGGAAATAATAATGGAGATATTTGGTGCTGAATTATGGCAATTACAAATGTAGTTGGAGAAGAATCAGGATTGATTTGAAGACTCCTAATTGTTAGGAGAGAATATTGTGATTATCTTTTAGAGTTCTAATTAGATAAGGAAATATATATTTTATTCCTTATCTATCTTTTGGTTGTAGTAATCTTTTGGAGACTTTATTATTTACACATATGACCGTACGGCCAAGGGAGAGTGACAGAATTACGTACGCACAGTCCATTTGCGCAGACAGTATTTTGCAATTTGGGTTTTCCAGTATTTTATTCAGACAATTTTCATCATTTATTTTTATGCTTTTGATTGTTAATTTAATTATGTATTCTAGCTAAATTCTTGTTTTCCGGTAAAGATCAAAGAAGTACTGGCGTCGATTCTCGTGAGATCTAATTAGTTTTAATACTTTGATTGCATGCTAGCATCTGCTGTTCTTGATTATGATGTTTATGATTGTTTTCATGTTATTGAGTAGTGCGCAATATTTGAGAGCATGTTAGGTAATTTAATGCCAATTGAATCAATCATCCGTAATTGTGATTTCAGTTCAATCAGTGGTAGGGAACAACGGTCTTAATTTAACAATCCGGCATCCGAGTTTGTTGGTTATGAATTGGGTCTTTCTCATTCTTAATGCTTCTAGCATATTAAATCTATAGAGCGTCTCTTAGGTTATATGTTAGTTAGAGAAATAGTTGGTGAGGCGTCCTCCTGATTATCGACAAGGTAAGGAAAGATTGGTTGATTGCAACTATAACCAATTTGTGTGCATGCATTTAAAGTCATATTTGCATCAAGGATCGAGATAGAAAGCCAGTATGGAATTGATCGAAACCGGAATCTTATCATCATAGTTGAATTATTTTGCAATCTGTAACAATTTCTCATTCCTGTTTTTACTCGATTTTTAGCTTCTCTTATTCACAACCCTTATCTGGTTCTTTTGGTTACAAATTTGCAGATTAAAGATTAAAGAAAAAGTCTCGCCAATCTCTTGGGAAACGAACCTGCTCGCAGCTATACTGGTCGATATGCCTATACCAACCACAGAATCCTGAACTGAAAATTCAACCTAGAACTTGATTTATTTTTGGTGTAAAACGACACACCAAATTTTGGCACCGCTGCCGGGGATTGGTTTTAAGCAGTATTTTTTCTTTTAATTCTTTAGTTTATTTTCACTTTTTCTTGGTTTATGCCTCGTTCTTCTCGTACAGGAGAATTGATCTTCACTCCAGAGATTGAGAAACTTGCACGAAGGCTAACGAAGCAGACAAAAGCCTTGAAAGCACCTTCCTCGTCTGAGTCAACTGCCACCGAAACCCATTTCAACATGGCTGACGAACAAAGACGTGAGGAGGAACCACCAGCCCAGCGTATAAGAGACATGGGACGCTACAGACACAATCGTCCTTTGTGCATTGTCCTTCCCAACATCAACCGCAACTCCGAGATTAAACCAGGTTTCATACAAGTATTACCTAAATTTGGTGATATGCCAGGTGAGAGTGCTCATAACCATCTTGATGAATTTGACCTCGTCTGTGCAACTCTTCGACCACAAGATTTTTCGGAGGATCATATTAAACTACTCACCTTTACACACACATTGCAGGGAAAAGCCCGAGAATGGCTTTTTTGAACTCCCACCCGGTTCAATTCAAACCTGGGAAGATTTGGAGGAGAAATTTTTACAAAAGTTTTTTCCCGAGTCTAGAGCAGCTAATTTGAGATCTGCAATAAGTGGTATTAGACAAAAGAAGGGAGAAAGTCTTGCGAGTTATTGGGATAGATTTAATCAATTGTGTCGCAAGTGTCCTAACCATGGTTTTACTGAGTATCAGCTCATCACTAATTATTTTTATGGTGGTATGTGCTCTATTGACAGGAAGATTTTTTATGCAGCTTGTGGAGGAAATGTGTTGAACATAACCATGGATGAAGCAAAAGAGATCATCCTTGATATGGTCACTCATGAGTATGATGAAGATGATGATAGATCTAGACCAGTCAAGGTAGCCGGTAACTCATATTTAGATGAGAAGCTAGATGCTCTCACTTCAATTGTAAAAGATCTATCCATGAAGAGTGCCGGAGGAGCCAAGTGCGAAATTTTCTCACAAATGGGACACTACACTGATGCTTGCTCTACTCTTCAAGATCCACATACTGAACAGGCTTTCTTTGGATTCGAAGATATACCACAGAGGCCAAGGCGTAATGACCCATTTTCGGACACATACAATCCAGGATGGAGGAATCATCCGAACTTCAGATGGAATCAAAAGGGCCTTGGAATGTATGCTCCAAATCAAGCACAAGTTGGTCATGATGCAAATCTAGCACCGGATGATCAGAGAGTCACTATGAATGAAGTCCTTAAGACTATGGCCCAAAGCAGCGAAGTGGTGCAGAATTTAGCCAAAAGCATGAATGCTTTTCAGCAAGAGACAAGGGCTGCTATAGGGAATATCGAGCAACAAGTGACTCAACTGGATGTGGAGGTAAACAAGTTGAAGTTCAACGCTGGAAGGTTACCCTTCCAGACTGAACCGAATCCCAGAGAGAATGTAAGTGCAGTTACCTTAAGGAGTGGGAAAGAGTTGGTCAATCCTGACCCTAAGGAAGGTCACATGGAGAAAAGCCAGCATGAAGAAGCCAAGGAGAGTAAAAATGAGTCCTCAAAGGTAAACATTGAACCCATGATATCTATTTCTAACCCAAATGTCGCTCCACCTTTCCCATCTAGATTAGCTCGTAACAAGAAGGAAGATGATGAGAAGGAGATCTTGGAGATTTTCAAGAAGGTAGAGATAAATTTTCCCTTGATTGAAGCTGTTAAGCAGGTTCCCAGGTACGCAAAATTTCTTAAAGAGCTTTGTTCAAAGAAGATGAAGTATGGGAAAGATGCAAAAATTAGGGTGGGAGAAAATGTTTCCGCTGTCATTCAACGTAAGTTGCCACAAAAATGTAAGGACCCAGGAATGTTTTCTATTCCATGCATAATTGGCACAAAAACTGTTGAAAAGCCATGTTAGATCTAGGTGCATCAATTAATGCCATGCCTCTATCTGTGTATAATGACTTGCAATTAGGACCATTGAAGGAAACTCGTGTTATAATCCAATTAGCAGATAGGTCTAATGCATACCCAGAGGGAATAATAGAGGATGTACTAGTAAAAGTAAATGATATGATATTTCCAGTGGATTTCTACATTGTTGATATGAATTATTCATTCTCTGCAAATAAGTCCCTAATTCTTCTAGGAAAACCATTCATGAAGACTGCGAAAACCAAGATTGATGTTGATAAGGGAACACTTAGTCTTGAGTTTGATGGAGATGTAGTTTCTTTCAATATTTTTTATACCATGAGACATATAGATGATCCTGAATCTATGTTTACCCTTGATGTGATTGATCCATTGGTTGATGATTTTATAGAAAGATACTCCAGGGATGACAAGTTGGAACTTGTACTCTTTAATGGATGGGCCGACAATGATATGATGGATGTCTTGGATGAAAATTGTAGTGAAATCACATGCAGCTTTACTCCACCAAAGAAATCAGCTCCCAGCCACTTTCGGGCGGTATGCCCATACCGCACGTTTTCTACTAAGAAATTCAGAAATACAGCTCCCAGCCACTTTTGGGCGGTATGCCTATACCGCCCATTTTCTGCTCAGAAATTCATAAATACAGCTCCCAGCCACTTTCGGGCGGTATGCCCATACCGCCCATTTTCTGCTCAGAGATTCAGAAATACAGCTCCCAGCCACTTTCGGGCGGTATGCCCATACCAACCACATCCAAACCAGAGTGCACCATATCTCGCAGCCTACATCAGTCGGGATGATCATTCCACCTATCCCTGAATGCACTCTTCCTTCGATTGAGAAAGCACCCAAGCTGGAGCTGAAGACCTTACCTGAACATCTCAAATATGCATTCTTAGGGGAGAATCAACCCATACATGTCATGTATCCCGAGGGGATGAAGCTCTCCAAGGTCAAGGGAATAACACTTGCATTGCCTCCATATGGCTGATCTGAGCAAGCCAACTGAGTCTAGCCTAAGACAATAAATAAGGGCGCTGCTTGGGAGGCAACCCAAGATTTTTATTTTTATTTTTATTTTCGCTCTCTTCATTATTTCTCTTCAAAAAATAAAATATTATTCATCCATTTGACTTTGATTTGTTTGGACTTACAGGGTTCCAAGAAGATCTCCAAAAGATGAATGAGGATTTTGAAAGAAAACCAAATATGAACCGAGCCATTCTACTTTCCGCCCAAAGTTGTCGGGATGCCCAATGCGAACCAGGATGTACTGGTTGGCCTCAAGGCTAATTAGCTGCCCAGGGAGCATTTTCCCTTTTCTTTTTTTTTTCTTATTTTTCATTGTTTGTTGAATTTTAGTACATTAGTAGAGTAAGTGCATGACATCATATTTTCTACATCATTTGCATATGTTACCTCTCTCTTACACAATGAGGACATTGTGTCGTCTAAGTGTGGGGTGGGGGTGTAATATCATTATTTTATTGTTCATAAAAAGTTTTTTTTCTTTCATGAAACAAAAAAAATGGAAAATTATGAGAAAAAACAGCAGCCTTGAATTGGAAATTTGAATGGTTAGAGTTAAAATTTGGTTTGTGGTAAGATTGAATATTGTTTCCCTTTGTGAAAGAAATCATGAATTCCTTATATGCATTTTAGGATGATGAATGTGCAATAAGTCATTTTGCTCTAAAACTAGATATATTGTGAGGATTTGAGCCTTAAAAGAGCAAAAGCCAGAAAAAATATAGGCATATAAAAAAGATGATATTAAGTAGCTCTTTATCTCTTTGTTGAGTGATCATATTTTGATATTCATTGCTTGGTTTGTGCCATGATTTCGAGACTGTTTTGATACTTGAGTATGAAAATGATAGAGGCACTTAGGAATGAGCCCTACTTAGCTTCTACTATATATTTCATTCCTTACATTGATCCCCTAGTTTGCCCAATTGAAGCCAGAAAACTCTTTCTTTGGTATTTAGTCATTAAATATTTAGCCAAGAGCCTTAGTCTTTTATTAACCCTCTGAGAATATGTTAGTGGTTTATTATTGCTTGTGATGTGGATTGGAATTGTATGGTGGGTTAGATATGGTTGAGATTTTTTTGTGCTAATACATGTGGAGCATAAAGTATTTTGGACTTGTATTCATTGGGAAGGTGCATGTATAGTTTTTGCACCTTGGGCCGTTGAGGAGAAACTGAAGTCAGGGGAAGGTGGTGAAGTGACCGTGGCTCATTACTTCTTGGAATGTGGGCACAAAAGGAGTCTGCAGGTCATCGATGGAAAGGGAGGGATTGGTGGTGGTGGTGGGAATGGTTAGTGGTGGTGGCAGGGTGAAGGTGATGTGATGGCAGGGGAGGGATTGGTGGTGGTGGTGTTGGGGTGAAGGTGAGGTGATGGCAGGGGAGGCAGAAGAGTTTCGGTAGTGGCTGGTGGTGGTGAGCCAGGTGGTGGCGGCGGTGCTACCTGCTGGTGGTTGCTGGTGTTGGTGGCGGGGTGAAGGTGAGGTGATAGCAGGGGTGGCAGGGGTGGTTGGTGGTGGTGAGCCAGGTGGTGATTGGGGGGCAATTTTGTCCTTTTAATTTTGTAATTGGTTATAAGGGTAATTTGGTCATTTTTGGTCGGTCAATGGCCGAAAATGACTAGTCAATGCCAGAATAGTGGCTTTAGGGTTACATTTGCACTTTTGTGTAATAGATAGGGTTATATTTGCAATAAAAAATAATTGAGAGTTATATTTGCACATTCCTCAACATATAGGGTTATATCTGCATATTACCCTATAAACAATAATATTATCATATGTTATATGGTTTGATTCATCGTAACACGTAGTTTATGAAAAGTAACTTTTTGTATGCCATAATTATACGTAATCAAACATATTAACAATTAGATAAATTTTTTGATGAGTATAAAACTTTCTCTCATACCATTTAATTTGGGACGGAGGGAGTATGAAAAAGTTATGGAACGACGGTAAAAGAATTCAAACATTATTTCTGGTTGAATATGTACTCCATGGGTCCCACCCTTTGCGTGGATTCTATGGTCGACAAATCAAAGTGGGTTGGCTTTCGTGGGTCCCACTCACATGCATGTCCTCCTCGGTTGGTTTGAATGACTAGTAATTCGCAGCACCAAGATTCCCACTTGGACTCCCAAATTACTTTATAACCCGATTCCCATTTGGACTCCCAAATTGCTTTATTAAATATTTATTATAGAACGTATATTAGTTATAAAGGTTATAAATTAATTATATAAATTAAAATTTTATTTTTATTTTTTTAATTACACTTTAAATTTAATCTTTTTCTAAAAAAATTATAAAAAGAAAATCTAATTTCAAGTTTTAAAATGAACCAAAATTTAATTTTCAATTTTTAAAAATAGAAATCAGAATTTTAAAGATTCTTTTTCAGTTTCTTCCGATTTATCAAAAAATTAATACTCCATCTGGTTATTTTATTATGATTCTAATTTTTTAACATAAATTTTTTTAAAAAAAATAAATGAATGATAGAGATTGTATTGAAAGTATAAAAAGTAAAATATATGAATAAAAATAATATAGAAATTATTAAAAGAAAAATGAGCCAATATAAAATAATTATTTTTAAAAAAAAGTAAACCTTTATCCGAGGATAGTAAACTGAATTTCAGCTCTGAATTTCAATGTTCAGCAGCATAAATGTTCAGTGGCATTAAATGTTCAGCCCGAAATTCAATGTTCAGCGGCCCACCCACGTGATGTTGCCTGACAGAATTGCAGGCTCTGCAAACTGGGAGCGGTTTGGGGAACCAGCAATGGGAACCAGCAGGTGCAATGATAAAAATTGCTATCAATTTCTTATTAATTAAATATATTATTTCTCTCATTTTTTTTTTCATTTAATCTTAAAAAATCACTTAAGAAATCATCTTTTTTATTCTCACAATGATAAGAACCACTTTTAACTATTCATTCACTCCACTTGATTTTCTCTATCCTAATTATTAATTTTACCATTAACATTTAATTAGCTTATTTTGTTCACCCAAAATAAGTTGAATGTGAAATTTAATAATACATTATAATTTTTATTAATAGAATTTCGTTTTATTTAAAAAATATAAAATAATTCACTTTTTTATTTATAATTTTCGTGATTTATGATTTTAAAATGAAATGAAATTTCTTTTTTCTTGTCATGAAATTGTTAAATATATTGTTATTTGTAATAAAGAATAAGATATATTGATTTTATAAAAAAATTAGTTAAAAATATGACATTAGAAAGGCCAACTATAACGAGAAGATAAATTAAAATAAAGCTTAAATGATAAAATATTTGATCTAGTTTGACCAATTATCACATGAATAATATATCAAATAATACTTTTACATTTAAGCACATGAATAATATATCGAATATACTTATTTTAAAATGATAAAAATTAATGATGAACTGGATTCTTCATAATTAAAATATAACACATTAAGATAGGGTTTACCATCCTGAACTTCGTGACTTCCAAATTGACGCCCATGGACATTTGTAAAATTTTGACCCTGTGAACCCCAACCTCCTTGGTAGTAAAATGATCCCAATTCGTTAATTACATCAAGGTGTGGAGAATGAAAGTTTGGGTAGGATTTTTGTGATTGGGCGTTATGATTTTGGGAATAGTGGTTCGGGTAAGGAGGGTTCGTGTATGCATTTTGGGAAGAGTTATATTGATTTTGGAAGTTCATGTACGAATGTTGGGAATTCTCATAAAAATTGGGCGGGATGTTTGGCGAATTTTCATAAAATTCCAAATTTAAAATTGGACAAATATTCGGATTTTGGGATGAATTTTTGGAATTAGAAGAATTTGGAATTACCTTATCTTTCCCATTCGACGGTCTTCGTGAATCCATTTAAAAATTTGACTTCCAAAGTTAATATTGGAGACAAATTTAGGAGATGAAAGATTGAGGAAGAAGTGTTGGAATTGAAAGTGGTGTGGATTAATTAGGTGAATTGGCTCTATTTATAAGAAAAAAAAGAGCCGTTCAAAAAAATTCCACACATTAACATTTTTGAAATTAAATTTTTTAAAATTAAATTTCCAATTTTTTTTAAAAATAGCCGTTGAGACACGTGTCACCATACGGTTGGAACATGTGTCCCATTTAAAGAACACAGATTTGTCCATTGAGATGGACATGTGTCGCCATATAATTGGGACACATGTCCCACTAATTTTTTTGAATCCCTCATTCTGAAAATTGAAATCCATTTGACATGTGGCCCAACCAGAAGGCGCCATGTGCCAACGGATTTAAAAAAAGGTTTCTGCATGTGGGACACGTGGCCCAGTGTATGGGTGACACATGTCCCACTGAGCCACAATTAATTGGACCCATCAGGCGGCCCTGTGCCATTCTGACATGCGCTGACAGAACCGATTTCTTAACCGGTTCCCTAGTTGGCAACTATGGGCCATTTTCTTAACAAGAAACCGGCCTAGAAACCACCACTGTGGGTGTTTTCGGTTTTTAGAGCGATTTTTTAAATTTAAGAAACCCCTACTGCACTTGCCCTAAATGGGTTATAAATTGGTTCGAGTTTGGGATTGAAATCGATCTGAACTCCTATTAAGGCCAAAATTTGTATCTCCACCTACATATGATCTTCTTGTGTTCAGTGTGTTTACGGACCTGCAAAATATACAGACTGTCAGGCAACCAGGCGCAGGGTCGTACCTACTCCAACGCTTCGGTCAGCCATGAACATAGCATAGAGAGGATCTTAATTGAATAGTATTATTGATTGTAAGTTACATTTTTCTACCATGTTTCCTCGTTTTATGTGTTTTGGTGGCTGATGGGATGCCTTTCGTACGTCAGGTGCCATTAGCCACTTGTTGGATCTGTTGCATTCTTCTTGCCATCTCATCAGGCTTTGGGCCTCAAGGCTGTGGGTTGGGCTTTATGGCCCATACGTAATCAAGTCCCCCAACCCAAGACTCAGCGGGCAGAGCCAAGTCTGAGGCTCTAGGCTGAAGCTCTTACCTTTGGTCTGTGGAAATGTAAATTATTTTGTCTGACGGGCTGCATGTACCTTGCCTGATTCCTACTGGCTGTTTGTGACCTCTTTTGGCGGGAAAATGGCAGTTTTCTAATTTTGAATCATCCAGGCCGTGCACATGCGATTTTATTCCTGGCTGGTTTTGACGGTTACGCTACCTGCTCAGAAATGCGTTACGCATCCTTTTCTTTTCCACTTCCGCATGCAAAACATTAATTTTTGCCTCTTCTCAGGGCGGTTATCATCACGTTTCAACCGCTCTGCCTCCCAAGGCGTTTATTTGGCATGTCGGACTTTTTACCCTTTCTCTCAAATTCCTATTGTCCTAACTTATTTCCTTTTTCATCGTTCTCTTCACTCACTCTGCCTTCGTTTTGCTTCTGCTCTATTTCACTCTCTAGACTGCCTTCACATCCTTCTCAGGTACCTTTTCTTTCATTTTCTCTCTGCCTTTCATTTATGCTACTATGGTGTCAACGGTGGGACCTCCTAAGGAGAATTCGTTCTGCAATACTACTAATCTTGAGTATCGTTCTGTCTGCCGAGTGATCGAGGTGGCTTTCAATGCCAATGAGATCAATTTCCATGACATCAGCAACCACATCACATTACCAAGCTACAACTAAACCGTGCTGGATATGCCTCCCGGTGCGGTTGCGGTCTATATAGATATCCTAGAACATTGCTTCCTTAGATTCCCACTGTCTCATTTTTTCTAAGCCTTACAGGCTAAGCCTGGCCGACCTGCCCCCTACCCTGTTTCACTCCTCCTGGGATTTGATATTTTGTGCCTCCTTCTTCACATCGAGCCTAGCATTCCCCTCTTCTGTGTTTTCTGTCAACCTGCTAGGATGCCACCCAGCTGGAATTTTCTTAAATTTAGGCAGGATGTCTATAAATTCTTGATTGACTTTCCTACTCGTGTCGACTGGAAGCGAAGATTCATCTTCGTGGATGAATCCTTGATTGTGGGCTTGGAAGGTGCCCTGCAGGGCCTTGGCTTGGCCCCAAGAAGGGGCATGGGTCCCAGCCCAGTGACGCAGAGATGGCTGTCCTTTAGCCCTTCATTTCCCTCCTTGAGGCGGTGACAGTGAAATGCAAACGCCTCCTGTAGGATTCCGCATTGCGGGCTATCAGCCTTCCCCATCTGCTGGATGGTATAGCCCTTGGTGAGGGGCTTTTCGACTTGAGCGGTATAGGCTCATAGTTTCATTTAATTGATTGTGTTTTTTTGTACGTTAATATGTCCCTCTTGTTCTAACCTTTTTTCTTTCTTTGCAGAGATGTCAATTGCAAACGTTTTGGGTGATTTGTCGAGGATTCCCCAGAAGGCTTCCAGCTCCCACCTCCCCCCTGGCAGCGAAGAGATAACTAGTGTTATGAATCAAAAGGTGGTGACTATTGATGTGTCTGACACTGAGGTTTCCAACGAGGATCCCCTGCAGAAGAGGGCCCGTTGGTTTACTGAAAGGAGAGTCAAGAAGGGGGGGGAACTAGTTATGGATTTGAAGCGATCCCTGAAGAAGTTCCTGAGACCCCTATCTCTCAGGCTACCACCCATTCCCAGGGTGTTACCCTCGGGGTTCTGCCTGTCCTGGCGGTCTCCTTCTTGCCCCCATTCAATCACAAATCTTCCTCTCATGTCAGCCATGTGCCTGCCCCTCTACGTACTGCTGATGCTCGTGTTGAATTCTTCTCTTGGGCTCTCTCTGTTCCTCACTTCAACGCTTGGCTTTTGGAGAGATCTTTGAACGTCGCTGAGACAAGCTCTCTAGCTGACCGCTCTACTTTAACCGTCCTTGAGGTATGTTAATAGTTCTTTTACTTTCTTGTTGATTGCTTTACTTTTTTTTAACTTCCTTTGGTTTCTTTGTGCTGCTATGCTCATGCCTTTTCTGGGTTTTTGTTTTGCTTTTAGCAGGAGGAACTGTTCAACCTGCCTGCCGAGAATAGTGAGATGAAATGTGAGCTTGACTCCTTGAAGACCAAGGCCTAGCGAGTCGCTGAGGTGGAGCAGGACCTTGAGCTGGAGAGGGGTGTAACTGGCTTTCTGTAGGCTTTTCTGACCTGTTCCAAGGCTAAGATCGCAGAGCTGGAAGTTTTTCACCACTGGGACTTTACTCGTGGTTTCCTGAGCCTCTATTCTCCCGTTGTGCAGAGCGATATGGCCTCTCAAATGCCAAGTGATGCTCTGATGAAGGCTATCCAGTTCTATTCCGCAATTGAGAATGCAGACGAGGGGGCACTGTGAGCTGGTCTTGGTGATACTTTTGTTCCCTTCCGTGAACACATTTCACTGAGTACTTCACTAAGCAGGATCCCAGCATGACCTTGGTTAAGCTGGAGAAGTGGAACCCAGAGAGCACCTCTCCAAAGCCGGATGCGCACTCTGCTAGTGGTCCGTGCTAAGTTGTCGACACTGAGAAGCAAGCTGGGGGGGATGGTTGACGCTGCAGGTGGTGCAAACATTCAGGCGACTCTGGAAGACAACGCTCAGGCCGTGGTGGGGGACCAGGGCAGGACAGATGCTGCTAAGCTCTGAAGGTTTTGTAATTTTACAATTTTTATCTAATGAAGCTTGTACTTCCCCTGTTGAGGGATGAAACTTGTTGCTACTGCAGTTTTTTTCCTTTGAACTTTGTTGTTGTTGGGGGTGTGAATTCTCCTGGTAAATTTATGGGGGGTATCCTCTCCCCTTTTTGAATAGTTAATTTTTACCTTATGTTTTTTCTCCTAATAGCTTGTGATTCTTGGATTGTTTCTACCTATATTTTTGTTGGTCGCCGGTTGCGGGAAAATATTAATCCTACCAGAATGCATCTTTTTAGCCTTCTTGTTCCAAATTCATGGTCTTCTTGGCTATTGGGAACAAGATTGTTGCAGTCGTGACTAGGTCATTCTGCCTGATGGCTCTTGATTAGTGGGCTTCCTGACTGTTGGGGTCAAGATTGCTTCCTTCAGCCAGGGTTGGCTCGTATTTTTGCCGACTATGGTCCTAATTGTATATTGATCCTATTGCTTGCTTACCCTTGGTTGGAAACTCCTCGGCTGTCGGGGCCAGAGTTGCCACTTTTAGCCAAGGTCAGCCCATTTTTTTATTGCTGTGATTGTGGACGAAGGTATATCTTATTGCCTACTTGCCCCTGACTTAGCAATTTTCCTGGCTGTTAGAGCCAGCATTGCCATTTCGAGTCAGGGCCGGCCCATTTTTCGACGACTCTGGTTGTGGCCGAAAGTATATCCTACTGCATACTTTATCCTGACTTAGAAATATCCTGGCTGACAGCCAGGTTTGCTACTTTGAGTCAGGGCCGACCTTCTGACGACTCGGGTTGTGGCCGAAGGTGTATCTTATTGCCAACTTTTCCCTGACATAGCAATTTCCTAGTTGTGATAGCCAGGGTTGCCACTTTGAGTCAGGACCAGCCCATTTTTCAACGGATGTGGTTGTGGTTGTGGCTAATGTTGAATCTTTACGCCTAGTTGCTCCCAGCTGATGTCTTTCTGGCAGTCAGCCAGGGTCGCTCTCTCCCTTTCTTTTTGGAGTTAGGTTGTTATACACATCTTTTTGGCTACTTCTTCCCCTGCATTCGAAATGGGAAAAATAGCAAAAAAAAAAGGGCTAGGATACATGTTGGGATTCCCTGCGGATCATGCCCCTTATGGGATTACAAAAGATCACCTCGGTAATCACTGCCCTGCCTGCCCGTGAAAATTATCATGTCTTCCTGCAGGTGTCGATTACATAATTATACTTCATAACTATTTACACATAGTACCTTCTAAGGTGGGTGATAATCCAGGTGTGCGGGATCGGTATACCATCAAGTGCCTCCAGCTTATAAGCCTCTTTACCCAGCACTTCGGTCACCTTGTATGAGCCTTCCCACTCTACGTCCTGCTTCTTCTGCCCCTGGACCCTGCTTGCCTCGTTTTTCTTCAGTGCCAAGTCTCCTACCTTTAAGGTCTTGGGCCTGAATTTACTATCATCGTGATGCTCTATATGCGGCCTCCTTCAGCGATGATTTTTCCCTGAGTTCATCCAACTCCTCCATGTTTCCCTGATTGCCTGGATGTTTTCTTCCTGACTCATTTGCTCAACTACTCTTCTGCTAGGGACAGTAACTTTAGGCAAGATGATAGCCTCTGTCCCGTAGCACATCATATAGGGGGATTCCCGGTGGCTGTCCTAGGTGTGGTCTTGTTTGCCCACAACACACTTGACAATTTTTCCTCCTATTCTCCTTTTTCCTGTCCTATCCTCCTTTTTAGGCCATGCACGATTGTTCTGTTTGTCACCTCTATCTGCCTGTTTGCCTTGAGGTGCATCACTGATGTGAACTGTTGCCTTCTGTTCAAGCCCACGCACCAAGATTCGAAAGAATCATTGGTAAATTGTTTCCCATTGTCGCTCACTATCACTTGTGGGATGCTGAACCTGCACACTATATTTCTCCAAGCACAGTTCATGATCTTCCTTCCTGCTTTTACTACAGCCTCTACTTACACTCACTTTGGGAAGTAATCTATTGCCACCACCATAGACCTTTTCTACCCTACTGGCTTTAGGAACGGTCCAGCAATGTCAATCTCTCATTTGGCAAAGGGCCAGGGCGATCTTATGTTGGTCATCCGCTCTGCAGGGAGCCTCTGGATCTTGGCGTGCCTGTGCCACGTCTTGACCAAATTTTCTGCATCTGCTCTCATGGTTGGCCAATAATATCCTGCTCGCATAGCCCATAGCGCAACTTTTCTTGGTCCCTAATGACTTCTGCAACACCCTTTATGTATTTCACAAAGTACCGTGCCGTCTAGCTCGGGTTCTGTGCACTGAGCTATGGTTCTGTGTATCCCCTCTTGTACAATGAATCGCTTTTCTAGGAAAACTACAGTGCCTTCCTCTTAATTATTCTTGCTTCTTTATCATCTGCTGGCAACATCCCATACTTCAGGTACACCTGGAGGGGGGGTCATCCAATTGGGTGCTGCATCCTGTATCGCCACCACCAGGACTGTCTTTGTCAACCTGCTTGTTAATTCATTGACCAGCACCGACTTAGTCAAGTGGGCATGTGATGGGGATGCCAGCATGGTAAGCGCATCGGCCCTTGTGTTCTAAGACCTTAGGACCTTGGTAATATCAAATTCCTAGAACCTAGATGCCAAGCTCCTAACCTTGTCCAGTACTTCATCATTGTTGGCTCTCTGGCAGCATACTGACATTGTACTGGTTAGCCACCAACATGGAGTCTTCATAGGCTTGCAGTTTCTTCGCTCCTAATTTTCTGGCTATCTCATGTTTGCTATCTAATATTCAGCCTCGTTGTTTGATGCGGGGAACTTAAAGCGCATGGGGTAAGTTGCCTCCACACCCTCTGGGTCTGATTATACCAGGGATGCTCATGCGTCTTCCACTCTGGATGCTTCGTCAACATACAACTTTCACACATATGAACCCGTCAGGCAGCGTGAGTTCACTGTTTTGTCCTGGTCTTTTTCTTTTTCTGGTGATTTCATTCTCTCATCTCTTGACATTTCAGTCAACAAGCCCGCCATTACCTGCCCCTTCATTGCTCTCTTTAGGATGTACTCAATAGCGTGTTCTCCCAGCTCTTCTGCCCACTTCATTAGTCTTCCTGAAGCCTCCGGCTTAGTCAATATTGCCTTCAATGGCTGGCTGGTCAGTACTACCACATGTTGTGCTTGTAAGTACTGCCCGAGCTTCCTCGCAGCATAAACCACAGCTAGCTTTTTCTGGTTTGTATACTTTCTCTCATGCCCCTGTAGAGCCCTGCTCACGAAATACACTAGTCGTTGAACTATATTTTCTTCCTTTACTAATGCTCCACTGATTACCTCTTCCCTGGATGCCAAACACAAGTACAAGGTTTCCCCTTTCTTTGGGATGGTCAGCGTGGGAAGATCTTTCAGGTAGGCTTTGAGTTCCTCAAACGTCATTTCCTTGAGTTCTCCCTAATGTATGCCCCCTTCTTATCCACACACCCTTTTAAGGTTTTGAAGAAAGGGAGTGCTCTCTCTGCTGCCTAGGACATGAAACAATTCATGGCTGCCAGCATACCATTCAGGCTTTATATTTCCTTCACCGTGGGTGACTTCATTTCCATGATTGCTTTAATTTTCTTTGGGTTTTCCCTCAGCCCTTCATTTGACACCATGTGCCTCAGAAAATTCCCTGCCCCCACGCCAAACTAACATTTGGCTGGGTTCAAATTCATTCATATCAGCCTGAAACGCACTAGTGTTTACTTGACATCCTCCAGCGAGGTCTCATATTGGCTGCTCTTTATGACCATGTTATCCACGTACATCTCCACATTTCTTTCAATCTGCTTCTGGAAGATTTTATCTACCACCCTTTGATATGTGGCTCCAGTATTCCTTAGGCCAGATGGCATCATCAGGTAGCCAAAAGTCCTCTTCTCAGTAATAAAAGCAGTTTTTCTACATCGCTCTCTAGCATGGGGATTTGGTGGTATCCCTTATATGCATCAAGAAAACATTTAATTGGATAATTGATAAGAGCACATACCTTTTGGTCTACGACTGGAAACGGGTAGCAATCCTTGGGAAGAACATTGTTCAGGTCCATGTAATCCACACACATCCTCCAGCTGTCGTCCGCCTTTTTCACCTGCACGGGATTAGCTAGCTAGGCCGGGTAGGGAATTTCTTGTAGGATCCTCGTTGTGACCAGCTGGCTCACCTCCTTGTTTATTGCCTCGTTTCTCTCCCTACAGAACATCATCCTCTTCTGCTTCACCGTCTTGTGAGCTAGGTCCACCTTCAACTTATGGTAGCCCACATTTTTCTAGACTCCCGTCATGTCCTCTGGTCTCCATGAAAAGGCATTCTTGTTCTCCTTTAGAACCCATATCAGCTCCATTTTAACCTCAAGAGGAAGCGACATGCCTACTTGCACCATCTGGTGTCCATTTATCTTTATTGTTTCCACTTCTACATCCAATTTTAATGGATCACCTCCACCCATAATCATCCTGACAAGTCGGGGATAGTTTCCCCGCCTCTCCCGGCCTGTACCATGATCCCCTCGCTTCCACTTGCTGAGAGCAATTTTGTGTTATTCCCTAGATTTTGCTGATTCTCTTTAACAGCTGATATCCCCCCTCTTGTAGGGAATTTTAGAAGAAGGTGTAGGGTTGACATAATCCCTTGCAGCAGGGCTAGGGCCGACCTGCCCAAAATCATATGGTATGGGTCGTTTGCTTTCACAACTATGAACATCATGTCCACAGTCTTGCTCTTCTCTCCCTCCCCCCGCCGTTAAAGGTGGAGTATGGTCCCTTAATGCCATATTATTCTTTCTGCAAAGTCCACCAATGGAATCTCTGTTGGCCCCAACTTCCTCTTTGTGTTCTCCAACTTCTCAAAACAACTCTAGTACATAATCTCTATCGAGCTTCCGCTATCGACATATGCCCGGTTAATTCTTTTGTCCATCATCCTTACTGTTATCACCACAGCATCTCCTCCTGCTAGCATGTCTGGTATGGACTAGAGTCAAACATTATTGATTCATTTGGCCCCAGTTTCCTGTCTTCCGGCATCGGTTGCGGAGTCTGCTACAATGAGCCTTTCGCTGGGATTCTATTCTGCTTCCAGCACTCCCCCTTTGATGGCATATATGCCTGTCACTGTGACTGGCCTGCTGTCCTCCGTTGGGGAATCCTACCTTTGCCTTTTTCCTTGCTCATCCTTAACTTCGGCTCTGGCAACCTTCTTGCCTTTCTCTCATCTGCTTTCTCTGTCTGGGCCTCTATCCTTGCCTTGTCCCTCCTATCTGCGAGACCCTCCGTACTTATTCTTGCCCTGCCAGGTGGATTTACTATGAGCCTAAGTGCTGTTTGCTAGATGCTCGAGCTCACCACTCTGGACGCAGTCCTTAATGTTGCCCTTGAAATGAATGCAGTCATTCGTATCATGGCTATAGTTATCATAATAATCACAAGACTAGGATTTACTCATTTTCTCAGGGTCCTTCTTCATCTTTGGCGGTACATCCCAGATATTCTTCCCTGCATACAGGGTAAAAATCTCCCTAGGTGTCTTGATGAGTGGTGTGAAGACCCTTTCCAACCTGTTGAACCTGCTAGGAAAAAGTGGGGCACCCAACTTGACATGTTCCGCTTTCTTTGCCTTCCCATCCATCTCAGTCCTTCTTTGTCCCTAGCCAAGCTGCGTCTCTTTCCTCCTCTTGTTAGCCACGTCTGCCCTGTTAAATTTCCCTACCCTCTTCATCAAGTCATCAATTGTTCCTGTTGGGTCCATGGTGTAATCCCTCGGCAATAGTTCATACCTCAAGCCATTGATGAACGTGTCGATAGAACTGGCTGCTCCTTTCTTATACCTATTTAGCCTAATCATTGAAGTGTTCCGAGTAAGACGACAACATTTTTGTCGGCTTCTGATAGCTAGCAGCTCGAAGACCGTCTTCTGAAATTTCTTCCTCTTCATGAAGCGTACTAAGAACTTTCGTTACAACTGACTAAAGTTGTCAATAATATCGTCCTCCAGGTTCTTGAACCACACCCTAGCTGCTGCTGTCAGGGTGGTTGCAAACACTATGCACCAAATAGCCTGCGGTATCACAAAGGTAGCCATATTGGTGTTGAACGTGTGCAAGGGGTCCTCCGAATTTGCCTCATCGTTATACTGCCCCAGTTCATTGGTATCTTTAACTTCGAGTTGGCTGTGAACATCTGAATCCTCCTGGTGAAGGGGGATCCCCTGCTCTCATTCTTTGCCTCAAACCCAGCTCTCTGGCTGGGGCCTTCCCCATATCAATTTTCTTTATCCTAGGCAGCAGCACATAGCCTTCCTGCCACTCGCGGTCCTCTACGGTCTCTCCCCCTGCAACTGGCTCTCTACTTCTAGAGTGGGCCTTGCTTCAGGCTGTCTTTAAGCCCTAGTCCTTCCAGCCATCCCCCTACTCTATGCTTCCTGCTCGGGGAACTACCGTGTTTCCTGGTCTCACCATTTCGACTGTCCTTTATGCTCTTCATCCTTCTCAGCATTTTGTTCTAAGATGCTAGAAGCACCTGAAGTACCTCCGAGTTGTTTGCTAGCTCTGTCGATGTGTGCAGCTGGTGCCTCTCCCCCGTCGATGTCAGAGTCGAGGTTGAGTCCTCCTCCAGGTGCGTCACATCCTTCATCGTCACTTGATTGAGTAGATTTCCCATTGGTTGTGCCTCCATGTCGTTTGAGCTGCGTGGATGCTAAAAAGAGTACAACGATCCCTACAGACGAAGTCAATGTTAATGCCAGAATTTGTATCTCCACCCAGAGAGGATCTCTTTGTGTCTAGTGTGCTTCAGGGCAGGCAGGCAGGCGCAGGGCCATGCCTGCTCTGACGCTCTGGTCAGCCATGAACATTGCATAGAGAGGATCTTAAATGAATAGTAATTTGGATTGTAAGTTACTTTTTTCTGCCATGCTTCCTCCTTATTTTATGTGTTTTGGCAGCTGATAGGACGCCTTCCATACGTCAGGTCCCATCAGCCACTTGTTGGACTCGTTGCCTTATTCCGGCCTTTTCATTAAGCTTTGGGCCGCAAGGTTGTGGGTTGAGACTTATGGCCCATACGTTATCAACCCCCATTTTACATGCTCTAACAAGCTCGTACTTCTTCATCTATGCATTCCTCTACTCCTAAAAACTAGAAAAATCTTAAGAATAAAACAAAAGCTGCTGATTTGAGACCCCTAACCTTCAAGGCATGGAGCCCACGCCAAATCTGAATTGTTGTGACAAAGAATCCAAAAAATTGGTGAATCACTATATCACGCCTTGTATTTATACTATTGAATATATAATGGGTATTTTTCATTTAATTTTAAAAAATAAAATAAGTTTAAAATAATATTAAATAAAATTTTAATTTAAACACATTACCACCACCACTGGAAGTGTTTCCCGGTCATGGTGCACGGCGGTCGACGGTGGTGCACGGTGGCCAGTGGTACTTTGCCCGCGATGGAGATGGCCGTCCGCAGCTGGTTCGTCTTCTCCGGTGCTGGCGGCGCTGGTTTGTCTTCTCTGGTGCTAGCGGTGCTAGTTTGTCTTCTCCGATGTTGGCGATGCTAGTTCATCTTCTCCTGCGACTCTGGTATCTGGTTCGTCTTCTCCATCCCCTTCTCCATCCCCGCCCACATCCCCATTCTTCCCCATCCCCGTCCCTGTCCTCCTCCTTCCCCATCCCTGCCTTCCCCGTCCCTATCCCTGCCATCCACATTCTCCTCCTCCGACAACTCTCATTTTCCTTGCCTCATTCTTTTTCTCCGGTGACTCTCATTTTCCTCAGCCCCATTTTCGTCGCCCCACCCCGGCCCAATTCTTGTCGCCTGGTTCTCATTCCCTAGCCCAAGCCTGGATCTTGTCACCTAGTTCTCCTCCTCCCTTCTCTAATTTTCTTTTTTCTTCTGGTTCTCCTCCTTCATTCTCCCATTTTCTTTTTTTTCTTCCGGTTCTCCTCCTTCTTTCCTTGCCTTTCCCATTGGCCCATTCTCATAGGCCCACTCCCGTCGCCGGCCCAGAGATTTGTCAAGCTGGGTTTTGCTAGGGTCGGCAGTGGCGGTGGCAGTAGTTCTGGCAGCGCTTGTGGTGGTGGCAGTGGTTCTAGCGATGTAGGCAGTGGCTCCGGCGGTGGCAGTGGTTCCGGTGTCAGCAGTGGTGGGCTGTTGGCAGTGGCTTCGGTATTGATGGAGGTGGGCTGGTGGCGGAGGTGGCGCCGACGGTGGCAGTATTGTTTTTGTTTTTTATTTTTGATTTTTTGTTTTATTTTGAAAAATTAAAATTAGTATTATACATGTATATACGTATTAGAGCGTAACCTAGTAAAATATAAGGCATGTTATAGCAACACCAAAAAATTGAGACCTCTTCCCATGTGCTGCTGCTGACCCAAAAACATGGAAGAACTGTTCATGTGATGCTGATTGCCCAAAGTTGTGGGATCACTCATACTTTTCTGGTGATTCAAAGTGATAATAATTGTGGGTTACCGATTGATAGTCCTGACACTTTTTATATACGATTAATACTTCCTCAGTCTAAACATGTTTGACCGTTAATATCTCTACTACATATAATAATTTTGGAATAAAAAATTAATATTAGAGAATAGACGTTACGTTGAATCTAACAAATCTTACATGATATATATATATATATATATATGTTGAAATTTAGGGTCAGAGTTTATAAATTTTGACTTTAAAAAAGTAAATAAGCAAGTTTTAGTGGGACGGAGGGATTATTTACATTGAAAAGTCTATTATAACCTTGTACCCTAATAGTTTTATTTCTAGTACTCCCTATGTTTTTTTAAGTTTGTCACACTTACCATTTTTGTATGTTTTTCTAAGATTGTCACATTTCCTTTTATGGGAAAAAGTACATCATTCTCAACCACTCATTAAATTTTTTACTCTCCTCAATCAATTCCCTCCACACATTTCAACTTGCAAAAACAAAATACATTAACCTATGATGCCAAACATAGTTAAACAAAGGTATTTAAAATTGTAGAATTTAGAACACGTACTATTCGTCTCTTCTCTTAAGCTTTCAATTACCCTATTTAATTAATCTATTTTTAAAATTTATTTAATTCATCGCGCATATGCTAGAGAACCATTACAGGCTAGGCCTCAGCGTTATATTCCTAGTTATTCCCACGGTCCAGTATATTCGTTACCTTTGCTAGCTCCATCTGCTCGTACCCTCGACTTGGCCTGTCCAGGAGCAGCATATAGAGTAATGTCATCTTCTACCATGCAAGGATACAGAAGTATGGGAGTTAGTCAGGGGCTGTACATTCCCTATGTCCAACCACCACCACCACCACCAGTATACCCAAACCTCGGATAACCTTGGATGAACCCTAGCTACGAAGTGACTCAACCTTCTTATATGTCAGAGTTGGACGGTCACGAAGGAGGCTGAACTTGCAAGGGGGACAATAGGAACTCCCCTCGGATGCAAGTGAATCATTAAGAAGGGAATTGGATAGGTTGATCGGTCATTTGGGCCAGGCTGCGGGGTCTCCTTTCAGCACGGTGATCACCGAGGTTTGATGGTCAATAGAAGTGAAGCCCTCTCACATGCAGTGGTGAGACTGACCCTCAAGAGTTCATCCAGACGTTCCTAGGCTTGATGAGTTAGAGGGATTTTGATGAAAAATTGACATGCAAACTGGTAGGTAGCTACCTGGGGGAAAAAGACCAGGAGTGGTTCAATAAGGTTCCAAGGGGCTCGCTTTGATCATATCAAGACTTCAGTAGAGCATTATTGAGATACTATGCACAGAAGAAGAAGTTTACCAAAACTCTGTTAGAACTCTACCAGACAAAACAAAAGACGGGGGAAAGCACAGAAGCCTTCTATCATTGATATGTGTATGAGAGCTTAGGAGTGATAGAAATAACAGAGAATGAGGTAATCCAGGGGTGCCTGCTAGGGATGCAGGACTTAGAATTGTACAAGAAGCTGAGTACTAATACCCCAAAGATTTTGCAAAAACTTTAGGAGGTTGTAGAGCAGTGCTCAAGGGTAGAGGAGGCAACTAGAAGGAAAAGAGATAGCCTTACAGAGAAAATGGGAAGAAATGTAGAGTACAGAGGAAAAAAGTTGGCCAAACCCATAAGAAAACCATTCAAGCTGTATAATCCATTGCCACTAAGGCTCGGGAGAAGATCCCCTGCACTGATCTTAAGCATACATAGAGGGTTGTTCCGAGCACCCCCATCCTTGCAGAGTTTACACAACTCAATTGTATCCCAGGGGACAAAAAATTGACATTGTAATCATAACAGGGATTACAGCCATGACACAAACGATTGTATACATTTAAGGATGAAGATCGATAGGTGTGAGCGGGGAGGACGGTTATGAGGATAAGGACATAAGAACTAAGCTGACCCCTCGAGGGCCCAAATAAACAAATGGTAGCCTTATAGAAGGAATAATCAAAACAACGGGGGTAGAGGAGATAGAAGGCTCCAAGAACAGGCGGTTCAAGACAGGGGGCAGCAAGGGAGGCAAGATAGACCCCAGGAGCAATAGGAGGGAAATCAAGATAACTAAAATAGAGAAAACCCACTCGTGCGAAGGGTAATTACTGTCATCAATGGCATGGTAGAAGAGAGATCTTTGAATGATGTGATAAGAGCAGAGGCATGAAGGGTTCCTGTGGAAGAGGCTAGTCACCAGAGGTTTCGACCAGACGAGACGGTCACTTTCTCGGAAGCGGATGTCATACCAGACCAAACACCCCATGCGGATCCTATGGTAATTTCAGCCATTATTGGAACATGTTTAATAAAAAAAAGGATATTCGTTGATAACAAAAGTGGGGTAGAAGTGATTTTTGCTTAGTGTTTTGACCAGTTAGACATGGGACGCGAAAACTTGAAAAAGTCCACCTCCCTTTTTGTCCAGATTCATGGGAAACCCAATATTTCCCATAGGAGAGATAACGTTACCTATTCGGGTAGTGGATGGTGACAAAGGGGTGACCATCAGATGTAATTTCTCTGTCGTGAATGCTCATTCCCCTTATAATGTGATTTTAGGAAGGCCATGGATGTGCCAGGCTCAGGCGGTCTGGTCTCCCTATCACCCGATAATGAAGTTCCCAACTGAGAAGGGGGTGGCATCCATTCGAGGAGATCAAACTGTGGCTCGGAAAGGTAACCTTAAGTCAGTACGGGAAGTGAGAAGGCAAAGGGATGTAGCGACGGTACATGCAGATGTGGGATTGACTAATACAATACAGATGCCTATTCGGGACACAAGGTCAGTAGCTGTTGGGAAGAAAATTCCTAAAGATATCAATAGGAAACTGAGAGCCTTATTGGGAGAATATGGAGACGTGTTCTTGTGGGATACCTCTGACCTAAAGGAAATACCTTCGAGTCTCGCACTGTATAGGCTAAATATTGACCCCTCTATTAAACCAGTGAAGCAGAAGAGAAGGGTGTTTGCTCCCAAAAGAGCTGAAGAAATTAAAGAAGAGGTGGAGAAGTTGTTAAGGGCAGACGTCATCGAGGAGGTATTCTACCCTGACTGGATTGCTAACCCATTCATGGTTCCAAAGCATGATGGAGCATGGCGAATAAGTATATACTTTACTGATTAAATAATTATAGCCCCAAAGATAGTTACCCATTGCCCCCAATCGACAAACTGGTGGAAGCCATCACTGGATATCAGATTTTGGCATTTTTTTACGCGTATAAGGGGTATCACCAAATCCTCATAGCGGAGGAAGACAAGGAGAAAAACACCGTTTATTACCAATGTAGGCACGTACTGCTATAAGAAGATGTTCTTTGGCTAAAAAAATGTTATGGCTACTTACCAGAGGCTGGTTGATAGACTGTTCAGAGAGCAGATACGGAAGAACATGGAAATTTATGTGGATGACATGGTTGTCAAACACATAAGTTATGAAGAATTCCTAAGAGACCTGGTGGAAACATTCAGTAGGCTTCGAGGGGCTAATTTGAAGTTGAACCCATGTAAGTGTGTTATTGGTGCGGGGGCAGGGAAGTTTCTTGGATTCATGGTCTCAGAGAGGGGAATTGATGTAAACTCGGAAAATATCAAAGCTTTGAGGACAATTAAAACCCCACAATCAATAAAGGATGTACAAAAGCTTACATGGTCTCTAGCGGTGTTGAGCAGGTTCCTATCGAAGGGGGCGGAGATGCACTTACCCTTCTTCGATGTGCTTCAAAGGGAAAAGAAGTTTGAGTGGAGTGGCAAGTGCAACGAGGCATTCAAGTAGTTGAAGGAACACTTGGGAACATTACCTACCTTGATGAAACCAGACAAGGATGAGAGGCTATACTTGTATATTTCCGCATCGCCGTTGGCAAATAGCACGACTCTGGTAAAAGAAAAGAGAAAGGTTCAACATCTAATTTAATTTTTCATTCATTCCTTGCAGGGGCCAGAGACAAGGTATACTGTTCTCGAGAGGTTGATTCTAGACCTAGTACATGCAGTCAGAAGATTGAGACCCTACTTCTAGGGACACAAAATAGCGGTGCTCATGAACCACCCTATTCAATAGATCCTACTGAGGCCAGATATTTCAGAAAGAATGATGAAGTGGGCAGTGGAATTGGGAGAACATGATATCCAATATTAACCTTGAGTTGCGATTAAGGGACATGCACTGGCAGACTTCATAGTGGAAACTACAGAGCCTCTCGAGGTTTGTTTGGATCCCATTTTAAAGGTGGAAGCAAGCCAAAGAAGGGTATGGAAGTTGTATGTGGATGGTTTGTCACATTGAGGAGGAAGTGGAGCTAGGGTTCTGTTAACTAGCCCCAATGACAGAGATTACCCTTGTGCATTAAACATTGCATTCAAAGCAACTAACAATAAGGCTGAGTATGAGGCACTGATCACTGGATTGTGCCTTGCAAGTGAGCTACAGGTGGAGGAACTAGAGGTTTCACTGAATCTCAAATTGTGGTTCAGCAGATGAATGAAGAATACAAGGCTAGAGAGCGTAACTTGAAGAGATACCTCGAGGTAGTAAAGAACCTGTTAAAAAATTTCAAATCTTATACTTTAATACAGGTTTCGAGGGAAAGAAATCATAAAGTAGATGCTCTAAGTAAGCTCACTTCTTTAGATTTGGGAACCCAATCCCAGAAGCAACTACTCATGGAAACTTTGAGCATATGAAGTTTTGAAGAACATGTGGTTATGGCGGTAAAAGTGGAAGACTCCAGGATGACACCGTTCATGGCATATCTTTGAGAGGGTGTCCGGCCGGAAAATGAAGTGGATGCCAGAAAGATAAGCTTGAAAGCTCTAATGTATGTGTTGCAAAAAGAAATGTTGTACACAAGTGGTCATTTGCAACCATTGATTTGATGCGTTAACACTCATGAGGCTGACTATCTCATAAGAGAGGTCAACAAAGGGGTATGTGGTAGCTACCAGGGAGCCAGGTCCGTGAAAAGGAGGCTCATTCGAGCGGGATTTTACTGGGTGACAATGTTCGAGGACGCAAATCAATATATTCAAGCTTGCCACCAGTGTCAGAGACATGCCCCTATAACACATGTTTCACAGGAAGAGATGAGAAGCATCTATAGTTCGTGGCCATTTGACAAGTGGGGGATCGATCTAGTGGGCTCTTTTCCAGAGCACCTTGAAAATTCAGACACTTAATAGTGGTTATTGATTATTTCACAAAATGGTTAGAGGCTGAGCCCCTGGCAAACATAAGAGGAAAAAAAGTCATCTCCTTTTGCTGGAAGAACATTTTGTGCCATTTTGGAATCCCCAGAACGATCATTACGGACAATGGAACACAGTTTGCTCAGGATCCCTTCAAGAAGTGGTGCAAGGAATATCACATTAAGAAAAAAGTGACATCATTTTACCACCCCCAAGCTAATGGAAAAGGGGAAGTGACCAACAGAATGATAGTAAATGGAATACGAACACACCTTGAGGGGGCGGAAGGTAACTGGATATGGGAATCACCCATGTGTTGTGGGAATATCGGATAACTGAGTCTTCCACTATTGGGGAAACGCTTGGGAGACCGCCGTCGTACCTCTCAAAGTTAATATTTATAAGCCCTTTTATGCTTACTATCTACAACTAAGTCGATAGAGGCAAGTCGGGGTCATCCACGAAGAAGGGGGATTTTCTCAAATGTTTAAGCACAAAATGGTTGATATTATGCTAGGAGTAGATATATACACATTTAAAAGCATGTAAATGGGAGGTTTTGGTTGGTTGTAGTGGTCCTAAGCTATGAAAGTTAAAAGACAAGATAACTAGCAAGGTCAAGTAACTATGCTAATCATCAAACAAAACTAAGAAAATGGGTTTTAAAACTACAAAAGACAAAGCCATGGGGGCATCCACTTCCAAACCTAATATATCCTATCACATTTGTTACCTATGGGGAATGCCAATGGAAGATCAACATTCATTTTCTTCTTAATAGTAATTTGCAAAGACAAACAACGACCATTTGCAAACCTCATTGATGATCACCCTAGACAAACAACAACCATAGGGGTATTTCATCAATGGTATTATAACGAAGGACCATAGATTTGACAATGAGAAGCCTTCTACCAAAGACATAGCCATTTAACCAGACATAGCATTCATTAGGCTAAACCTAGAACAAACAACATTCAAGGTTCAACCTTGCATTGCATCTATAGGATAAATATGAGAACAATCCACATTAACATACTTATCTAGCAAGAATCACCACACATTATACTCGAGAAGTTCTAAGTTCATGTTCTTAGACTTTCATGCAAAGGAGCTAAGGAATTCGTCACTTTCCTAACACCCTAACACTTCAATCATGCAAACACTTCCTATTCTCAAACCTACCATGGCATAAATGAAGCAAAACATATCATTAAGAATACATGAACACTAAATAAAAAAATGCTTCAAGAATAAGTGAAACAATCTACTCACTACTTCAACTACTTGTTGTGAAGATAAATCTTCTATCCTTCTTAGATAGTAGTTTGAAAGAGTGAATTCGACATCTCTTTTCAAACCTTACCAATGACTCCCTTAGGACTAAGAGTATCCCACTGATGGCATTTAGCATGAAGAATCAACAAGCTTGGCAACACTTATAAATACTACACTGTATCTAAGCATTTAACCAATTCATGCATTTACACAAGATTAGTCAAGAACGATTGACATTCATAGACTTTTTTCATTTTCTACCTAAAAAAATATGACAATGAGTTCGACATCATCACATTCATCTAAAAATTATCAACACACCAACATCATTTAAAAAGCTCTAACTTATGCTCTTGGATTCCACATTAAAAGAGGGGGGAATTAGCTACTTTCTCCCAACCCTAACAAGTAGCAATTCATATACTCAAGCTTCCAACAACATCAATGTAATTAACAATTCACATTCAAAGCTCAATAAATGCACAATAGCAAAAGCACTAAATAGATAGATATAGTTCTTACTACATAGATATGGAAGCTTCAATCCATTGCTCCCAAGATAAAACTAAGTAGATACTCAAAACCTATAACATAGAACAAAGATCTACAAAGAAAGAAGAAGAAATGGAAGAAAAATGGTAAAAACAAAACTAGGGTTTTGGAGCCCCCAAGTAGGGCTTCGGCAAATGGGGAAGAGAAGGAGCTATTTATAGCCAAGTTGGTCAAAAGGAAGGTCAAAATGCAGCAGGCGTCGCCCGGGCGGGATTGGGCTCGCTCGGGTGGGAATGGGCTCACCCGGGCGGCGGAGGTCTCAACCCTAAATTCAAATCCATCTGCCCGGGCGACGCCATTTCTGCCTGAGCGAGCTACAATTCGCGGCTTCTTGTTTTGCTTCTCACGGGTGAACTATTTTGGGAGTTCTTGTAGTCGATTTTATAGTGCTCGAGAAGAATAATCCAATGATGCTACCTTTGTAGGATGATTCTTCTCAAATAATTTTAAGAACATTTTCTAAACTTCCGAGTGACAATTCATCCGCTTCTTTGCTTTCCTTCTTTGACCATTCTATCTTCTACCACATTTTGGCACGTGGCCTTCACATAACCACTCCAAATGGCTCAAGAGACATCTACAAATCAAGCCCATAAAATGGAATCTAGATGCTCGTAAGGACCAAAAATCCATTAGACTAAACATAGGTTACAAAATGAAGGATTTGGATATAAAAACCGAAAATGGTCATCTAAACCCCTTATTGTGTAAACCTACGTAAATCTAGCAATCTTATAACAAAAATATGGCAAAAGTGATGTTAAATTCTTTGTAAAATACATGCATTTGATGTCTCACCAACGCCTTATAGTCTAGTATATGGCTCGGAGGCAGTAATCCTTGCAGAAATAGGTGTTCCTAGCCCAAGGATGATGGCTGGTGCAGATGAGACAATCAATCAGCAGAATCGATGTCTTGATTTGGATATGGTGAAGGACAAGAGAGAGTTAGCTTCTCTACATGAGGCCAAAGTCAAAGAACGGTTCAGAAGATACCATGACAGAAGGGTAAAAAATGTGTTATTTAATCTGGGGAACTTGGTAATGAGAAAAAATGAGAAAAGTATAAAGGAACCCAAAGGAAAGTTAGCTGCAAATTGGAAAAAACCTTATAAGGTGATCGAATTGTACCCGGGAGTAAGTTATGTACGAGTGGTTTACTCTAAAGAGGCACTCTAGATGATGTATGAGTGGTTTGCTCTAAAGCAGCACTCTAGATGATGTACGAGTGGTTTTCTCTAAAGCGGCGCTCTAGATGATATTTACAGCTATGGCTGAGGTTCGGGTGGTATGCTTTCAAAGAGCACTCAAAGGCTACTTTTTTAATCTTGGAATGATGAACTAGTGGACAAGATTGGCAGGATGTAGGTGGAAACACCAAACCTGGGTAAAATGCTTGTGTCTCTGAATTTCTCAATTTCTACTTACCAAAGATATTCATACTATGCTTTGCTTAGGGAAGTTGCGCGTAGCGCTCATATCCGAGGGGTAAAATATTTGAGATAGAGTATAACAAACTACTTATCCAAACTTCATCAATTATTAGAAGTACAATTTTGATACTGAAAAGAACATAAACTTATTCGTCTAAATGTATTCATCTACACAAATCTTCGGTGGAGATAGTTTTTCCCAGCCCTTTCACTTTTGCTTCTATGTCTTCAAGCTCTTCAAGCTTTATACCATCGGCTCTTTGGATGTCCTTCATTTTTTCTTCTATGGGATATTCGAAAGGATCAAGGGGAGCAACGGTCTTACACCACTTTTTGTGGAAGGTTTGAATGGGCCCTTCACGGAGGACCCAAAGCTCTTGCGATGTTTTGAGGTAGATCTTTCAGTAACTTTGCTGGAGGGGACAAGATGCTTGTCAGCTTCTTTAATGGTAGATTTTTGTGGCCGAGGAGCAGAATGATTACTCGAGGGGGTGAATCCTTTTACCTTTGGCTCATCTAACCAATCAAGAATAAGGTCAAAAGCCCTTTTCTACCGATGAGTTCCATTCTCATGGACGTTAACTTCATGTATCCAGTATCGAGCAGCTTTGAGTAGAAATTTTGGGAGCTTATCATTGCTGATTAAATATGAAGAAGGAATTCCATGAGAAAGCATGTGGGTACGAAGACTTGTTTCATGTGCAATAATTTTTTCTTCAAAATCAGTGATATTCCCCTCCACTTCTTTAGCATGTACCTTCTAGGCCTCAATCTCCCCTGCGAGTCGTTAGTTCTTGGACAAGAGAGATTATACCAAAGAACTATCTTCAACCAAGGGGCTCCTTCAAGGGGCTAGATGGTTTGCTTGAAGATTGGGGATCCTCGCTAGCTATCTTCCAAGCGAGTGATTCATCTTCAAGGCTAGCTACTTTACGCTAAGCTAGTTGATGTTGCTCGGCATGTAACTCCCTTTGGGCTACTAGCCTGCAATTTTTGCCCATGCAACCAATTAGGCACCCTTCCACTACTAGAAGCCTGGTCGTAGTAGCAATACAGGACTTCAGAGAACCAAACTTTATATAGATTTGACGCATCAACTCATCGAGGTCTTTATCTACAGAATCATGACCCCCGACCACCTCTAAAGGATATGTACCATTAAATTCTTTGCTCAGGAAATCCTTAACAAAGCCCTTAAAGGTTGAATGGTCTTTAGACTGCAACAACTTTATCTTTACTTTGAGTTGGTAGAGCTTGTCCTTCAAGGACTTCTTCTTTCGATTACAATTAGATAGATCATGGGTGACCTTCAATAGTTGTTTGTGTGTCTCACTCAACTCTTTTTGGGCACTCGAAAGCTCCTCACAAGCGCCTTCTAACACTCTCTTCATCGAGTTATACTACGAAAAGAGACAAAGGCAAAATCAATAAGCCGTGACAAAAAACATATTCTTATATTAATACTAAAAAAAGTTACAATTGGGGGACCAAATTGGCAAAGTTACAATCTAGGACAAACCCTAGAATCATCTTCTTTTGAGGTGGAAGCAATCATCTTCTTCCACTTAGATGGCGGTTGAATTCTGCTCAGGGGAGGCATCTGTATCCTCTAGAAGGTGTATCGCTCAAATCCCCTCAGCAATGAAGAGCTGCCCTTTGGACTTAATGAAATCCATTAGGGCAAAGCAAAGGCCATCGTTCTTAATTGCTTCATCCTATTTCGCATCCAGAGTGTCTTTGAGTTCTGGGTTGACTAGATCATAAATCTTCTTAGCAAGATCTTCAGGTAGGGAGGCGGACACTTGTGGCTTCAGGAATTCCTCGGCTAATTCGCTTCAACCGAGATTTTGGCCACCCCTAAGAGGTCTATAAACAGCTGAAGCAACTCACGGCTGTTCAAAAGCTTGTGTTTGAAGGCTTTGAGTAGTTGAACCTGTGAGGCTGGATCCTCAGCCGCATAAACTCTTCTTGAGGGTATCATTCTCCAGCATCCATTAACGCCTCTTGGCTTTAATGCTTTGCCTCTCCCCTTCCAGAATTCTTTATTTTTCCTCGAGCACCCTATCCTTCTCCTTGATCACCCTATCATTCTCCTCAAGGGCTTTCTTCAATTCAAAATCTTAGCATTCTATTTGCTTAGCATTTCCTGGAGGGAACCGTGGCAGAGGTACACGTGAAGATGAAAGCCGCCATCATCTCAGTGACCTCGTTGAAAAAATGGGAGGCCTAGAAAAATAGTTCAACTTAGATTAATGCTAGGAAAGAGGACGATAAATAAATTTTGAAAAGGAATGGAGGAAAATCTTAGGGTCACAGGCCATCCTCGAGAGTTGATGCTCAATACTGAACAAGGTGCGCCACATCATTCAAAGGGGGTGGAGACTGTTGATGGGCATTCTCACCACCATGTGCTCCTATTAATGGTGTTGGGGAGTTGTTACCAACATTGTTGCCACTCACCCTTGTCTTTTGGTGAACATTCCTAGTTTGAGGAGGCTCGCCATCACCAATGGTTGGAATAGGCCTTTCGCCACCTACTGTAAAAGGGGAGACCTAGTTCGAGAGAGGGAAGGCCTTATTCGATGGAGTAGAGGCCTAATTGGAGGAAGCAATGGTCCCTTTGGGAGGAGCCTTACCCTGCTTCGTAGGTTTCTGTTTCTTTAAGCTGCTAGCAAGACCCACTAAAAAAATAAAGAGAGAGAGAGAGATAGCATCAGTAACAGTAAACTCAACAATACAACAAACAGGTGAACTAGAATTCTATTAAGGCAAATTTGGAGGCTTCCAAGTTCCAAAAATACTAACGAGTGTCTCGATGGGAGGGCCTTCTTTGGGGCCCTCAAGTTCTCTTCTCCTCTTCATAATATTATTCCGGAGTACTTTATACACATACTCCTCGTAGATTGTGGGAGAGAATGCAAAGCCGCCAATCTGGGAATTAGGATTGTTGAAGCGGATGTAGTCAATGGAGCAGGACAGCAACTTTTGCATGTCCCTCTCAAGGACATCCGGATAGATATACTCCCCAGGTTTGGGAGACTCAACTCGCATGGCCTAATTCCATGGGGGAACTTGATACCTCCTTCTGTCAAACAAAACCCCCTTCTTCTAGCTTCTCCAGTCACCCGAATTACCAGGAACTCTGAAAACCTTGTGATATGCCTCTTGGCTTGTAAAGGTGACAATCATATTGGTCGATCGCCCACAATAAGACACAAAGTATAGCGAGCGAAGAAGCTTATATCTGGGCTTGATACGAAACTCATCACATCATGTTAAGAATAGCATGAGACTTGTGCAGGGCTCACTTGAAATTGTTTAAGGAGTTTGGGAAAAAAAAGGGGCGAAAAAGGAAAGGTGAGCCCGCAGCGGAGATGTCTGGGGGAAATGGATGATCTTCCTTCGAGGAGGTTATGGGGGGTATCTTCCTCTCGAAAGGTTTGAAAATTGGCATCTGGGGCTATTCATTGGCTAAGAGGGATCGAGTCCAAAATATTTGAGATAGCGATCCCCACTACTGGAACTGGGGGATCCCTCTCTAAGTCCCTTTGAGAGGCTTAGCCAAAGAAGATATCTGAGGCGCTCTCAGGGGGTGCTTCCTCCCCCCTTGAGGGACGTTCTCTCTCTTAAAGGAGATGCATTCTCCTCCTCCTCTATGGTCTCGAGATGCATTTACTTACAGACCAGAGATGTATTAAACCCCCCTACCAATTTGAGCTTTGGATTCGGAGGAGGGTAGAAACCAATTTTTCCACTCATAGGGGATCTCCTTATAAAGGGCTTGCCCATGCTTGATGGCCAATTCTCAATAGGCTGTCGAGGAGGCATATTAGTCACTAGGAAAACCCTCTCTTCCACAGGATTGTTAGCAATCTGATCAGACATACCTTCTCCAGCATCTTAATCATATTAGAGTTCTTCGAATTGAGTGCATTCTGAGTTGCTAGTAGCTTTTCCCGGCATACTACCCCCCGTCTCGCCTACCCTAATCTCACAGGGAAATTTCTTAGAAACAGAACCCTCATCAGAGTGGGACATGATTTTAAGGTGAGGAAACGAAAAGATTAGAATAAGAATAAAGATACTTACTATTTTCTGGGAAAGATGACGAAAGTTAAATCGCTCGAGAGAGAAGTAGAGAAAGGATGTTTGTAAGAAAGTTTCCGCAAATGAGAAAAGTGACAGAAAGGAGAGTGGTTAAGGGGTAATAGTGGGGGCTAAAATGGTGGATACTAATTGCCTTAGAAATATAAAAAGTTATGGATAGACGCAATTTCTTTTCTGCCTTATGACAACGCGCTATTTGGGGAGCAGTGGCACGCGTGGATGTACAGCACGCGCACGCCTTTTGGAATCCTAATGCCATAGTTGAATAGAAAACCATGTTCCTTCCCTCAAATACCGAGCAATGAAGTACAAGGTTCATTTCGAATCTCTAAAGTCCTCGAGCTGTCCCATGCATTCGAGACCTCGAAGAACCTTCATGACGTTCTAGCCTTCAGGGGTCGAGAACCTGCTTTTCTGGGGGCTCTTGATAGAGGTTAAGCCTAGGAAGCCATTGAGCCGAAGATGTTGCAGCCCAGTTAGGAGAATATTTAACACCCTAACATAATTACCGCATTAGTGGATAATTAAGGGCAATAATTAAGGAGAACATTATTTAGGACATGGAGTATAAATACAAGATACGCATTTACTTATCATTCATTATGTCTTAATCATATCAAACGTTTGGGCTAACTTAGGCATCGGAGTGCTGACCTCTAGAACCCCCAGGGACAGTTTTATTGAAGGTTAATTCGAGAAGAACTTAAGCCCACGAACCGGTCGGTTGTTAGTGACGCATCACACGTAATGCAATAACTAAATTTTGATTAGATAATGTAATGACATTTAAAATAATGAAATTATAATCAAAATAATTTTTACTATACAAAGTCTTGTTTTAAATCAACTAACTGTTAGACGGGTCATTTTATTATTTTATAATTGACGTAAATAATAGGGTGATTTAGTGTTTATTTTTATTTATTTCAACAAAATTTCTATAACTTTAAAAAACTTATAAAATATATCGCAGTGTATAAATAATTATAATTTAACTTTAAATGATATTTTTCATTATTATCTAACCGTTAGTTGGTTTAATAAAAGACTTTTACTTTTTATTCAGATAAATAAAATAAAATGACATCCTTTTATCAAAGAGAGGACAATGAGTGCATAAAAAATCACTAGTGTTTTGTTTTGATAACAAATGAGACAATACAAAAATGTAGAATCCTTAATGATGTGGTCGGTTGGAACATAAAAATCATAGCTTAAATTTGGGTTCTGGAGAAGAAATATGTTAAACTAAAAATGATATTTTTTTAACCTTAAAAACACCCTAGGGTGGGAGATTATATATAAGGGTCTCCAAACCTTTGAAAAGAAAGAACTAATTACAGGGAGTTATATTTGTAGTCTTTCTACTGAGGCAACCTCGTTGCCTCCAAAAGAATTGCTAGCATCTAGATACTATAGTTTAAAGGTTGAAATTACATATGTAATAATGAGTAAAAACAGTAGATGCGTTTCCAAAGTAAGTAATCTCCACCCCATGTGTTAATTCCTCACTTTAGCCAGGCATCTACCAATTAATACTGTTATTTCCTAATAGATATACTTTCCAACAGAAACAAGGAGGTGGTCAGGTGGATGATAATGTATGTGATGTACAGCAGTCAGCAACCATTCAACATTTTTGCTAAAAAATACAAAAGCAGTTGGTGCACTGCATGTCTTGTCAGATTTGCATCCCATGTGTGAAAAATCTGCAAGAGTGCCTGAGATAGAGGATAAGAAGAAAGAAGAAACATAAATCAGCAGTATCGATCATCCTCAGTAGCATGCATATGAATTCTAATGTAAGGAGTATGATCCCTATCAAGATTAATAAGGCATCTAATGTTGGCAGGGATGTTAGGAAGGTTCTAGCAGGCTTCCATAGGGTGAGTGGGTTTGAACTTGGCAATTGCATCGGCAACTGAGTTGCATTCTCTGAAAACATGTTTCAAGGTGGCATCTTTTAGTAAAGAGTGGATTTGGAAAGCTAGAGTATAGAGGGACCATTTTGCTTTACTGGGATTGTTTATCATATTCACAGCTAGTAGTGAATCTGATTCAATTATGATATTGCAATCTAGAGCTGGAAAAAACTGACAGGAAAAGAGGATGGCTTTCATTTCAGCTTCAAGTGGTGATTTGGAAGTAGTGTTTGAGGACCTGATTAGGCATGGATTACCATTATTGTCTCTGGCTATAAGGCCAAGTGTTGAGTTAGTAGTAGACCAGGAAGCATCCACATTAACTTTTATAGTATTAGGTTCCAGCCTTTCTCAGTAGACAATGGAAATAGATGGCTTTGGAGGAGGTCTGAGAGGTGGAATCAGTGAGGTGATAGGAAAGCTCATGTGGGGGTGTTCATTTAAGAATCAAGGTTTAGCTGAAAGGGATAAAAAGAATAGATCTCTTACTTCTTTACAAATTTGGACTGGTGAGAAACTTATGTTATCAAAATATAAAGCATTTCTGGCTTGCCATAGAGACCAAGAAATCAGAGACGGCAGCATGCTACAGATAATTCTATGAACTCTAGGAAGGTCACTGTTGTTCCAGTATGCAAAGAATCTGTTAGTTAAGTTATCTAAAGTATGTAAGTTATGTCCTATAATAACAGCAGTGTCACTCCATATAGACTGTGCCAGTTGACATGAAATGAAGAAGTGTTCAAGAGAATCAGCTTGGTTGCATGCTGGGCATTTAGAAGCTAAGCTAAAACCACACTTAATTAACACATCCTCAAAAGGCAAAAATGAGTTTAGCATTTTCCAGGTGAAAATTGATATTTTTTTTCTGCAACCTGGAGTTCCATATCATTTTGGTTGCAGGGAAATTACCTGGTAGTTGAGTGAGGGCCTTGTATGCTGATCTAAAAGTGAAAGCTCCGTTCTCCTCTGGTTTCCAAATCAATTTGCCTTCTCTTTCCATGTTTATATCTGCATCCTGCAAGAAAATCAGAGTATCATTTTCTAGATAAGGACAAATCTGAGACAAGAAATATCCTTTATTATTGATGAAATCTGCTACTGTACATGAGGAAGGAATAGAAAGGGCAGAGAGATGGACATGGTTAATGAGTGGGCCATTTGGGCACCAGTTAGCAGTCCAGAAATTACAATTGCCTTAACCATGAATAACCATAGAGTTATTTCCAGCAAAAGAGTTAATAGAGCAGATTCTCTTCAAAGTTTGGGATTTCTGTGTGATTGAGGTAGTGACCATATCAGTTTAGACCATATGGTAGTGCCATGTTGGCATTTCCACCACAGTTGAGGGAGTATGAGTCAATTATTGCCTGAATTGATCTGAAACCTAATCCATTCTAAAATCTATGTGTCCCTAGGTCAGACCACTTCCTCCATACTTTGTTCATTTTACCCTCCTTTTCTCCCCAAAAAAATCTAGACATTTTCCTTTCCAGAGACTTGATTATCTGTTTTGGAGGCTTTAGGATAGACCATATATGTTGTGGAAGGGAATATATAGATGATTGAATAAGAACCATCCCCCTGAACTTAACCACTTGTTTTTCCAATTCATCAACTTTTTGTCAATAAGTTCAAGCAGTGGTTGGAAATATGTGTTGAGTGTTCTTCCTTTAAAAATTGGGCAGCCTAGGTATTTAAATGGGAAAGATCCTTTTTTCATTCCTAGGATTGTCCTAATCTGATTTATCCTTTCAGATGTAGCTCTTTTACTAATATAGAAATCAGATTTTTCATAGTTAATTTTTTGGCCTGGGGTGAATTCAAAGGTTTCTAAAAAAGCTTTAATCCTTATTAGGTTGGATTTTGAGGTCTGCATAAAAATGATGGTGTCATCAGCATAACTTAAGTGTGAGGCTAGTGTAATGGCAGAGGGGAGCTGATAGTACTTAAGTTTGTTATTCATGAAGATAAAAGATAGGCTTCTAGAGAAAGCTTCAGAAAAAATGTTAAAGAGAAAGGGAGATAGGGGGTCACCTTGTTTAATGCCTTGGGTAGCTTTGAAAAAGCCAACCGGGTTACCATTCATGAGCACTGAGAAATGAGCCTGAGAGAGGTTTTTCATAATAGCATTCACAAAATTACCTGTAAAGCCAAATCTGCAGAGTATGCTTCTTAAGAAATTCCAGTTTATCCTATCAAAAGCTTTCATAAGGTCTAGTTTAAGTATACAGTTAGGCACTCTATTTTTTTATCTAAAAATATTATCATTTCCTGAAGATAGAGAATATTGTCAGAAATATCCCTATTTTTCATGAAGGCAGTTTGATTTGGTGATATTATTTTTTTCATATATGGTTTCACCCTTTCCATTAGCACCTTAGAGCATATCTTATTATCTACATTTGAAAGACTGATTGGCCTGTAATCATCAAAAGAGGAAGGGGTTGATTTTTTTGGTATTAAAGCTATCCAAGTGCTAGTGATGCTTCTTGGCATGTCAGTGCCTAAGAGGAAATCACTAACTGCAGATTTCAAATCCTCTTTGATGAAATCCCAGCATTTGGTATAGAACTTACATGAGTAACCATCAGGACCAGGGCTACTGTTTTTATTCAGGCTCATAACCACTAGTCTAAGTTCTTTCTCTGAAACTGGTTTAGATAGAGAAAAATTATCATGTTCAGAGATTGTGCTAGGTATTTGGCTGAGAAAATGTGGGTAGTATGTGTTGTTAACTAGGAGGTTAGGTTCAGATAGGAGTTCAGAGTAATAGGCAATAGCTTCTTCTTGGATTTCTGTGCGATTATTTAGCCATTGTCCCTGTCTGTTTTAAATTTTTGAGATATGAAGCCTGCAGTTTTTTTCCTTTTCAGTTTTATGGAAAAACTATGTATTGTTATCTCCAAGTTTAATCCAATTAGTTCCTGATTTTTGCTTCTAGAATTTTTCCTTTTCTTTTAGTGCTCTAATTAACAAGGCTTTTTTTTCATTAAGCTTGATTAGGTCTAATTCTGAGTAAGTTATAAGTAATTTCCTATAATCTCATATTTTCCTCAGCTGTGAGTACATTAGAGTCAATATTACCAAAAAAATTCCTTATTCCAAATATTAATTTTTTGCTTAAGCCTGATTAATTTTAGATATAATCCTAACATTCCTGACTGAGGAAGAGGGGTAGTCCAGTTGGCTTTTACTAGACTTTTGAAATCTGGTCTATTAAACCAGGTATTTATGAACCTAAAGGGCTTAGGGTGTGAGGGGACTAAGGCTGAAACCTGTAGGAAAAGAGGACAATGGTATGAGGATTGTCTGTTAAGGATTTGGATAGAGGATGTTGGGAATTTAGTACTCCACTGTATATTACAGAGTCCTCTATCTAATCTCTTGGAGGTGGGGTTTCTTAACCTTGAGTTTGTCCATGTGAATAAATTACCAACTATGTTAATTTCTTGAATTCCTTTAGAGTTAATCCATCTATTAAAATCTTTGATACTGCCTAAATTAGGAGTGTTAGGGCCTTTATATTCCGTGATTGAGGTGATTGTGTTAAAATCTCCTATGTAAATAATATCATTGTTTGATAGGAGACTAAGGTCATTCCATAATATTTTCCTACCTTCTCTAGTTCTAAGGTCATAAATAAAAACAGTTTCCATATCAGTATTTGAGCAGGGGTGAAGAACTTTAATATGTAGAAACTAGTTGTGGTGGGAAATTAGAGAGATAGATAGAGAGTCATTCCACATAAGCCATATTTTGTCAT
This sequence comes from Rubia yunnanensis, assembly GCA_037428765.1. NCBI lineage: Eukaryota > Viridiplantae > Streptophyta > Magnoliopsida > Gentianales > Rubiaceae > Rubia > Rubia yunnanensis. The sequence continues at coordinate 19,286,491 of CM075068.1, read as the reverse complement.
TGTGTAGAGGAAGATTATGTGAGAAATTAAGCTTTTCCATATAAGAATGGCATTGACTGTTATCATGCATAGGTTCAATGATACATAAAAGTTGAATTTTCTTCAGTTTGATTAGATTTTTCAGTCTGAGCATTGAAGATTCCATACCTTTTAGATTCCAAACTAAAAAATTAATCATAGTGTTGTGTATCATTGTTCACATGATTTGTGACTTTTAGTAGTTGATCTTAACATCATCTTGTTCAGTTGGGTAAAAATATCTATTTATAATTAGTAATGTCTCATTTATTCTAGTTGAAAATTTTTAAAGCTAAAATTATTTCAGACTTCGTATAAAAATTGCCTATTTTTAATTAGTGATTGAAACGTTTAAACTAATTTTTACTCCTATCGACTGTATTTTTATAGTAAGGCTTGGGCATTTTTTTCAAACATTTATGAACGATTGATTTTTTTATTTTTTTAAAAAAATAATAATTTAGCTATGTACGCAACATCTTGAAACGTTTGAAACCTTTGAAAAAGCATGTGTAATTCAAGTACTTTAGTGGCAAAGGGGTTTCAAGTGGATTTCACTTTCAAATTAGAACCCATTTGAAACTATTTTTTCCCGCGATGAGAGTTTCAAATTACCTCCCCAGTTCTTGAATGGGCCTTCTCTGCCCAAAGTATGAAACCACTACTCTTTAATTTCTATTAACGGGCACGTGGTAGCTGGGCCCGCGCATTATACGGGTCATTTTCTTTTCAAAAGGCAATCACCGGCTCACCCTCAGCAGTCCCAGTCGTGCCGACACTACACCCATCACTGGAGAGATAAATCACAGCACTCCCATAGTCAAGGACATGACTCTCGACTGTACTCGGTGCGCATAAGGGATCTCTCCTACAGGAGAAATCCCCACACTGCCACTGCTGAGAGGGCCATTTTCTTTCCAACTTTGTCACATGGCGTGCTGATAGGGCCACGTGGCAAACATCACCTGGTTTATTTTTTAAAAAATTTTGTACACCTGACTGGGACACGTGGCTCAATCTGGTGGTGCAACGTGTCCCAATTATAAATTAAAATGAAATAAATTTTAATTTTTTTGAAAAGACGAGATTTAACTAAAATAATAAAAGGTGAAAATTTATAGTTGCAATATTAAAATTTGTTATGTAATGTGTAATAGTTATAAAGTTTATGAAACAATTAATGCAACCCAAAAAATTTATCTTCATTTCTTCTAATTTACACTTTACACCTTGTTATTTCCATGGCTTATGGAAACACCGTCTTTCAAGAGATGAACTCATTAATAGGAAAAGTTTTGAAAAGAGTTTAATTAGAATAATGAAAAAGTAAAATGTTTAAATTGCAATATTAAAATTTTATTATGTAACGTGTAGAAATTATAAATTTATGACCCGATTTAATTCAATCCAAAAATTTTATCTTCATTTATTCTAATTTACAGTTTAAACTTTAGTTTTTCCATGGCTTATGAAAAGACCGTTTTTCAAGAGACGGACTCTTAATAATATATGTTTTTTATTAGTTCTCTAGCTTATTTCAATTTTAGATTTCCTTTATTCTTCTAAATTTTAAAATTTTCAAAACTTTAACATTATTTTCAATGTTAGAATCATCAAAATAAATGCCACTCACTGAATTTTTTTTTCTCAATCTAACGGAGACAGAAGAAAGCTGAAACTCTCAAGCAAGCACTGAATCACATAGATTTGCCAAAAGTTCAGTACCACGTGTACGGAGAAAGGTATCACAAACTAAACACAACCAAAACTAACACGTGGTACTACTTTCGTGTTACTCTAAATTCCTTATTTAATTTTTTTAAATTTTTTGAGAAAAGTGTAGATATAATTTTATATAATTAAAATAAATGTAGATATAATTCTGCACTATTTGAAAGTGTAAATATAACCATATCTATTCAGCTTATGTGTAAATATAACATTTTTAGCCGGTTTGATGCCGGAATATAGTGAAATGACCGATTTGCCCCTAATGGTTTTTAAAAAAAAACTAAAAAAACCTCCATTTCTCAAAATGACAAATTACCCCCATTTCCATTAATACTCCATTTTCTCTTTCCTTCTGCTCTATTCTTCTTTTCTCCTTTTCCCTTTCCTTTCACTCTTTCCTTTTCTCTTTCCTGTCGTTTCTTCTTCCCTCCGCACCGTTCTTCCACTTCTAATTCTTCCTCTTGATTCCGATCTGCAGATAGTAGTGGTGGAGAGCTCGCGGCTAGGGCTTCACAAGTGGTGTTGTGGATTCGGGGCTAGGGCATGGCGATGGTGGTGTTGTGGATTAGGGGCTAGGGCATGGCGATGGTGGTGTTGTAGATTCGGGGCTTGGAGATGGTAGAGGCGGGGCTAGGGCAGAGGAGGATGTGGCAATGGCGAGGAGTTTGGGGTTGGTGGCGAGAAGTTTGGGGTTGTGTCGAGAAGGTGGCACTATGGTTGGGTGACGCAAGGTGGCGCTAGGGTTTGCGGCGGGTGGCGTTAAGCGACGATTGAGTTAGGTGACCGATCAGAGGTGGTGGTTAGAGGTGCGAGACTGAGGCAGGGGCGAGACGGATATCTGAGCGGAGGCAGGGGTGAGGGAGCAGTGGTGAGTATGGGTAGCGGGGTTCAGGTGGTGGCGGGGTTCAGGTGGTGGCGGGGCAGGAGGTGGCGGGCGGGGAGGGGCTGAGGTAGTGGCGGGGATGGGTTCAGGTGGTGGCGGGGTTCAGGTGGTGGCAAGGTGGGGTTCAAGTGGCAAGGCGGGGTTCAGGTGGTGGCAAGGCGGGGTTCAAGTGGTGGCGGGGAGGGGATCAGATGGTGACGAGCGGAGCTCAGGTGGTGGCGGGGATGGGCTCAGGTGGTGGCGGGCAGGGCTCAGGTGCTGCCGGGACGAGGAACAGATTGGTGGTGGTGGCGAATTGGTGGTGGGAGTATTTTTGTCTTTTAAAATTTTGTATTAGGTTAGAAGGGCATTTTGATCATTTCTGGTCGGTCAATGGCTGGAAATGGCCAGTCAATGCCGAAATAGTGGCTTTAGGGTTATATTTGCACTTATGTGTAATAGATAAGGTTATATTTGCACTAAAAAATAACTCCGGATTATATTTGCACTTTTCTCAACATATAAGGATGTATCTGCATATTACCTTAGTTTTTTTTTATAATTTTCAACAAACATATTTCATCGTAAATATTTTTAGTTACATATAATTAATAGTATCATGTAAAAATTAATATTTAAAAAATATATATTAAGATAAATCTAACAATATCTCACATAATATTTTAATTATTTATATACTAAATTATATTTATGATCAAAACTTATAAAACTTGAATCTAAAAAAGTAAATAAACAATTTAAAATGAGATGGAAGAATTATTTACTTGGGATTTGTTCACTCTACCGTAAAACAAAACATGATATGTTTCAAACAACAAGAGTGGTGTTATATCACACCTTGGATTTTACTAGTTCATGTCCTAATACGTATATACACATGTATAATACTTAATTAAAAACTTAAAAATAAATACTCCTAACTTTCGCCGGAAAGCCAACTTACAACCCGTCCTCAGCCCAATCCCGGCGTTCCCATCCCAATACCCACCGTCTGCAGCCCAATCCCCAGCGTCAGGCCATAATCCCCAGCCAAGCCTCGCCGGAATAAGCCAGTGCCTTTCGTCATCCTCCACCGGCGGCACCACCTTCTCTGACAATCCTTCACCTTTCCCCAGCCTATTCCCCATTGGATAAAACCCTTTGGTTCTCATCGCACGATTCACAGGCACGGTTCTCGTTGGCTCATTGGGTCTGGGCTGTGAAACGAGAGCAAAGGCGGGGAGGGGCGATGAGAACGGAGGTGGGGTTGTGAGACGAGAGCGGAGGTAGAGCTGTGAAACGAGAGCGGAGGTAGGGCAGTGAGACGAGAATGGTGACGGGGCAGTGGGATGAGAGCGGAGGCGGGGCAGTGAAACGAGAGAGGAGGCGGGGCAGTGAGACGAGAGCGGAGGCGGGGTAGTGAGACGAGAGCGGAGGTGGGGCAGTGAGGCAAGAACGGAGGTAGGGATATGAACCTAGAACGGAGGCAGGGATGTGAAACGAGAACGGAGGCGGGGCTGTGAAACGAGAACGAAGGTGGGGCTGGGCTGGGCGACAAGAGCGGGGCGAAGATGGGCTCCAATCATGGCGGATTGGGCGCTAGACAGATCTGAAAAATGAGCCACGCCAGAGACATGGGGAATGAGGAAGATGCCGGAATCTTCGAGAAGATGACTGCAGACCCCTACGGACGTCAACCTCCATCTTCGCGAACACCGTCCACCGACCGCCGGAAAACACCTCTAGCGGCGGTAAGTTAGGGTCTAAATATTTTATATATATTTAATATCAATTATAATGTATTTTAATTCTTTAAATTAAATTTAAAATACACATAGTATATTTAATAGTACATATACATAATGTAATTCAGTAAAATATAGGGTGTGATACAGCGATTTACGACAAAATGACACCTGAAACACAATTTTAAAACCATTTTCCATGTAACACACTTCAAAGGAATTTGAAAATAAAGGTTGTGCAGTCACACATCGAGTAGTTAAGTGCTTGGTTGTATTCCCCACAATCGGGGTTCGATTCTTGACAGTCGCAATGTGAAAGTTTTCTCTTTTGAAGGGGTTCCTTGTGGGCACCACTAGATCGTGAACCAGGAATTCACCTTTGAAACATTGGAGTTTATCCCTCCATTGGCTATGCTGTCGAGATGATGGAGCCACGAGTTCGATGAGATCGCATTTTGAAAGTAAAGGTTGCATCTTGGTATCCTTAGTCTATCCCAGGTGCCATAAAACTTTAACCATAATTTCATGAGCATGTGCGACCAAAATACAGAGTTTTCATCTACTCATGGAATCGAGAACTCCCAAAACTTGGGAGGTTCTATGCAGTTCTCCAAGTTCTCTAGAGAGTTCACAAAATTAACAAAGCAATATGGAATTAGACAACGAATAAGCATAGGAAATATTGGAATTAAATAAAATAGGGCAAATCTATTTATAGGAACAGAACTCCTAAGTTCAGGTAACTTAAATAATTAATTTACTATATTACCCTTATGGCTTGCATTTAAGAGTTTTGAACTTGCATTTAGGATTTTGATTTAAACTACTCCCATCGGTTTTTTAACATTTATTCCATTTGACTGTAAAAATTTTCAAGCCATGTTTGACCATCAATAACTTTAATTGCATACATGACGGACATCCAGTAGCGGAACCATGACGTTATATAAGGGAGGCTAAAAGAGGCCAAAAAAAATTCAACGCTAAATACGACAATATTTTAACAAACAATGCTTACATAATAATATGAATACATAGTAATTAGATTTTTACAACTACGATAAATCACTGCATAAACACAGTTACACGGGAAAGTATGATATTCAATTCAAATAAACTATTCACAGTCCACATAATTCAAATAAGCTATTCAAATTCAACACAAGTCCATAAAATTCAAATAAGCTAGTCACACAATCACTATTCACTAAATATGCTATTCAGCAAAATTTCACAATTTCAAAACGAAAACGTCTTGGGAAAGACCGTCTTTACATAGGCTTATAAAAAGACGGGGTCTAATTAGAAATATAGAAAGTTAAGGATCAAGTAGCAAATTTTAGGAAATTGCCCCTCACGCGTCGTATATATATGGATCCTTTTTTCATTTCGTTTAATTTTCATTTTAAATCCCAGAAATTCCCTCTCTTCTTCTTCCATATTCTTCTCTCTGCTAGGATTTTCCTACCGCGATTTCCACTGAAATTTCACTGTGCGTTTTGTCAAATCGGTGTTCCTTTGTGTTCTCCACAGGTTATATTCTACTTTTGAGCTGGTTTTTTGCTTCGTTTTAGGTTTTTAAGTTCGTAGTTTAGGGTTTTTGTTTCAGATCTGATACTTTTTGTGTGTTATTGCAGCGGAATGGTTAAGAGGAAGGAAGTTTTGGTCGACAGTGTTCATAATGAAGAAGGTGATGTTTATTTTTCAATTTTTGCTCTTATTGTATGTTTTTGTTGTCAAATGTTGAATGTTTTTCTTTATTTTACCTTTTAATCGATTTTTTTATTATATTTGTGTGATGATTTTAGTTTTTTTATGTTTTCCTCAATTTACTAGGTTTAGGGTTTAGAAAATTTGTTAATAGCTTTGGTTTTTACTAATACAAGATCTGTTAATAGCTTTGGTGTTTACATGAAGATTTTGTGTTTATAACTTTGGTGTTTTACATGAATTTCTAAAGGTTACTGCAATTTTGTTGAAAAGTATTCCTTCATAGTCTGCATGATGCTATACTTGGCATAACTATTCTCATTCTCACTGGCTTAGCTACTCGTATTGTTGCCTTCCTCGGCATTCTAGCTTCCAAAGGAAGTGATTCAAGTAAATTCTTATTTTAAACAGAAACAACATCTTGCAATTTTGACTAGATCTTATGAAGCATGGAAACTTGTTTTGTTACCTAGCTAATGGTTACTAGATCAATCGATGTATATAGTCAGAGTATACATTTGCACTGTATAGTTGCTTTAGTTACTAGTTTAGTTGGTTTGGTATACATTTTCACTGTATACGTTTGAGCTTGTCTTCTTGCTTTGTGCATACTTCTTGGTTTTGGGCAGCTTTTCCAGAGCGCTCTCTATATTTGATTTTCTGAAGTTTTTTTACTAGAGTATGGGGATTCATGTTCTGTGATTTCCTCTTCCTCTTCCGAAACACCTCAAAAATAATTTAAGTCAATTTTCATGATTTCATAACACCTAGTTGCTGCTTCCTTTCCCTTCTTTTTTCTCCTTCAGGAGTGATAAGTAAATTCTAAGAATATGGATTTTCTGCTACTAAATGAATTCCTTCCTCACGGATAGTGCACAATGTACATAAGGACTGAAAGTCTGAAAGTATAAAAATGTATAATGAATGTTTCAAAACTATTTGATGTGAAGTTCTACTGTATTAAAACTATTTGCTGTGAAGTTTTACTGTATTAAAACTATTTGCTCTTATTGAACAGAGTTTACATTTAAAGTCCTTGTTGGTTGACTGCATTGCGTGCCTTTCAAGTCATTTGGCTTGTATAATGTACTCATGGCTTCTCTGTTGTTTCTCTTTTCAAGAATGTTACTGTCTTCCTTTAATGTTGGGTGCTTGTTTTGGTGTTTACAATATTTTTTTAAAGGTTGCTGATGCACTGTAGTCCCTGATTTTCATTGGAGTTGATTCATGATTTGCATTCGTGTGCTTTTGAGACTAAGAACTTACTTAGGTTTCTGTTTTCTTTTTTTTGTGTTTGGATTCATATGAGGCTTGGGTTTTTGTATTTTAAAAGTATTTTATATTAGTATGTTACATTATCAGTTTATCTTAGAAGGTTCATTATTATACCTGTAATGTTGTTGTTTTATGATTTTTACTAATCAGTTTGGTTTTGTACAAATAGGATTGTGCAAATCATCGTGCATTAGGAATTTACCGACTGTTCCATTGGATCTTCCCAATAAGGGGAAGAATGCTATTAATGTTGTCATTGAGGAAGTAGAAACTTCTTCTCTCTGAAATTTTAAGAAGGTTACAAAAATGCACGCGGTTAGAACTGAGGTTGTGGATGCTGCGGGTGCTGACTTTGCTGGTGCTGGTGCTGATGCTGATGAATATGATTTTGTTGAGGATTTTATCCTTCGTGAGCGACCTAAAAAGGTCAAGTTAATTGTGAGGAAAAGAGTCCTTAGTGCTGATGAATCTGGTAGTGGAAAGTTAGCACCAGCAACTGAGAAGAAGAAAGCAACTAAAGCTTAGAAGGATCTTCAAGCTGAGAAAGACCAAGCAGAAATTGAAGCTGAGAAGAAGGCGTTAATTGAAGCTGAGGAGAAGGCAGCGACAATGGAGCTGAGATGAAGAAGAAGGTAATGGAAGCTGAGGAGAAGGCGGCTACAATGGAAGTTGAGAAGAAGAAGAAGGCATGTATCAAGAAGAGAGCTCAGGAGGTTCAACAAGTTGTGATGCTGGTGGGCAGTGATGGAGCAAAGTAAGTTTTTTCATTTTTCAACATGATGTTTTTATGGTGAAACATGTGATTTTTTTCTTGAACAGTTTCTATTTTAGTTTTATAAATACGTGTCCTACCATTTACGAACCTAACCTGTGTGTATTTTTCAACATGATGTTTTTATAGTGAAACATGCAATTTTTGTCTTGAGCAGTTTCTGTTTTAGTTTTATAAACATGTGTCCTACCATTTAAGAACCTAACCTATATGTATTTTTCAACATGCTATTTTTATAGTGAAACATGTGATTTTTGTCTTGAACAGTTTCTGTTTTAGTTTGATAAATACATGTCCTACCATTTACGAACCTAACCTATATCTTTTTTTTTCAACATGATATTTTTATGGTGAAACGTGTGATTTTTGTCTGGAACAGTTTCTGTTTTAGTTTTATAAATACGTGTCCTACCATTGACGAACCTAACCTATATGTATTTTTCAACATGATGTTTTTATGGTGAAACATGTGATTTTTGTCTTGAACAGTTTCTGTTTTAGTTTATAAATACGTGTCCTACCATTTACGAACCTAACCCATATGTATTTTTCAACATGATGTTTTTATGCTGAAACATGTGATTTTTGTCTTGAACAGTTTCTGTTTTAGTTTTATAAATACGTGTCATAGGTGTACCTTTTTTTAAATAAGGTTAACTTTTTAGTTATAACATATAATTTTATTGATGTGTTGTTATTTGCAATTGTAGAGTTGAGAAGGTTTACAAGTCTTCTTGCAAACTGGACTTGATTAAGGAGTTGAATGGCTTATTGTCTGAGTGTCAAGTGGATGATGTCCTCTTTCTTGGTTTTGGTAGTCTGTTGGATATTAGTATCCGTAAGTTTCCCTAAAAATCGTTCCTTTTCTGGTAAAAAATTTTGATCAGAGTTTTTGTGTGCAATATATTGGTGCTGATAAGTATACCCTGATCCCAGATGATGCTTTTGATGTGCTTGGATTGCCTATTTCTAATGAGGAAGTTGTTGAGATTATTCATGCGGGCAAGGGTGAAAAGAGAGATTTAGAATTGAGAGGATGATAGAAGGAAATGTTTAAGATTGGAGAGAAAGATGAGATTCCTTTAGAGCTGGTTTTTTATTATATGATTGGGTTGAGGGATGGAGGTGAGGAATTTTAGCGTTGTTTTATCATGTATTGTGTTGGGCACTTCCTTGCTCCTACAAGGAGTAAGGGTATCGATATAAAGCTCTTAAGAGTTGTTGAAGATGTCAGTAAAATTAAGAAGCTGAATTGGTGTGGATATGTTCTTAAGAAATTGTGTGAGGGTGTGGAGAGATTTAAGAAGGTTCCTTTATATAAGGTTGTGAGTGGCTATGTGTACTTTCTCCTAATTCAATTTTTGCAGTGTGTACCTTATCACGATATGAAGGATTCTTTGGTTGTACCCCTTCTTCAGCATTGGACTGAGGAAAGATGAAAAAAAGGTTTGAGTGGTTGAAGAAATGTGGGTATGAGTGAGCTTTGTTATTGAAGGAAGTGTATCCTTTGACTGAGTGTGGTAGATTGAGAGCTAGTGGGTCGAAAGGTAGTACGAGTCAAGTTTGTAATGTTGCTGCTTCTGATAGTCGGGTTCTACATTTCGATATTCCTTCCGGGTTGCAGCCTTTAAAATGAATGTGAGTATGGTGTTCATTTGTTTTTTGTTTTATGTTGGTTTATTTGTATTTTAGTTTAATTATTTGTTGTTTTACAGGCTTCTAGTGAGGCATTTGCCTTGTTTCGGAGGGACATGGAAGTGATTAGTGCCAAATTATCAGAGCGTTTGTTGAAAGTAGCACAACCAATGGGCCCTCGGGGTGATCCTGATACTAATTCTGACCAGCAGCTTGGCTTTCAAGATTTTTTTGAAGATCCTGCAATATTGAAGCAGATTGATGATTTGTGCAATGGTTTCAAGAAGAAAGTTGTTGATTCCATGCCTAGTTTTAACCTTCACATTGATGATTGACCTTCACATTGTTTTGAAAATATTTTGTAATAGGCTGTGGTGGATTTAGTTGGAAAATTGAATCTTTTGGATGAAAGCAAATTCTCTTTTGGATGAAAACAAAATTTGAACTTTAGTTATGATAGGTTCTTTGACTTTAAGCATGACAAGGTGAATGTCTTATGTTAAAACAATGACAGTTTATTGAGATACATTCTCACTTTAAAATGTTCATTTCAGAAGTTTATTTTAGTGATTTCTCCTAAAATTTCAAAGTTAGCAGCTTATTTGTTTGTCAGGTTGGATTTTAGGTTAAAACAATGCATGTTTGTAGTGATACATCTTCACTATAAGTTGCATTAGTCAAAAGTTTAGCCTGCTATCAACCTGATTTTGACCACCCCTCGAGAGTACACCAGCCCTCGGGGGTACATCACCCCTCGAGAGGGGTATACCACTGAGAGCGTCGAACCATCCACATTAGCTCTCGGACCATGATCCACTCCAGACATATACCCCTCGAACTATCCACGACACCACCACTCGAACCATCTACCCCTCGAACGTCGAGGGGTGTTGATTCAAGGCATTCTCCTTCAGATTATCAACCCTCGATCCCCTAGAACTATCAACCATCCCCACCGAGACATCATCCATCGACCCATCAACCACCCCCCTCAGCACCACTCAAATCATCCACTGCGCCATCCACCCCTGGTTGATGCCTCGAATCATTCGGGCCGAGGCCTCCCTACTAATTGAACCATCCACCCCTCGAACATCAACCATCTGCCTCGAGGGGTGTTGATTCGAGGCATCCTCCCTCGATTCATCAGCCCTCGAGACCCTGGAACCATCAACCATCCCCCTCGAGGCATCACCCCTCGACCCATCAACCATCCGTCTCGCCACCACTTGAACCATCCACCCCTCAAATATCGACAATCTGCCTCGTCACCCTCGCATCATCACCCCTCAAACCCCTAGAACCATCTGCCTCGCCACCACTCAAACCATCAACCATCCACTCCTGGGACCTTCACCCCTCAAAGTAACATCCCTTGAACCATCCAATGCGTCTTCACTCTGACCTTGAACAGTTGGTTCCTAACCCCTGGAACCATCCATCCCTTGAAGCAACTATCTACCCCTCAAATCATCACCCCTCGAACCATCCATCCACCCTTGGAATCAACACCCCTTGAAACATCCACCGCATCTACTTGAATCATCTACCCCCTCGAGTCAACTCTGACCTCTCCACTCTAACATCTACTCGAACCTCACCACTCAAACCAGTACCACTCGAACCCTTTCCACTGGACCCTCACCACTCAAACTCTCACCACCTGGGCCCTCACCACTCGAACCTCTCCACTCGAACCTCTCTACTCGAACCAGTACCACTTGAACCTCTCTACTCAAACCTCCACTCAAACCTAGCCACTCGAACTAGTACCACTCGAACATTTTCATTTGAACCTCAATTTGAACCTCTCCACTCAATCCTCACCACTCAAACTCTCTCCACTCGAATGCTCACCACTCGAATATTTCATCGAACCCTCTCCACTCGAACCCTCTCAAATCGAACCCAGTACCACTCGAACCTCTTCACACGAACCCTATGAAAACCCCTACCGAAATAGAATTAGAGTGCATGTAATAATTAAATTGTATCAAATATTCCAATCTTTCCTTTAATTTTCTGATAAAAAAATTAAAAATAAATAAATAAATAAATGTATATATAAATAAATAAAGTATATATATAATAATAATACCAATAACAATAAGTAATCAAATAAATAAGTAAGAGAAATTACCGAGAAGAAAATATACATAATTATACTCTCTCTCTCTCTCACACACACACACACACATATATATATATTATAATGGTAATAATAAGCAAATAAACAAATGCAAGAAATAACCACGAAGGAGAAGCTAGCAGTGGATGTGAAAAGAATTTAATGCTACGTGTGACCGTAAATACGTCTTACTGCAAATAATAATGACGCAGAAAAAATTGGTATTTAGAAAATAAACGTTAAGATAAATATGACAGTATCTCACTTGATATTTTTATTGTACAAACTTTAACTTAGAAAAAGTAATTGTGTAATATAGAGTGAGACAGAACTAATAGTATAATGTTTCTTTTATTTCTATGGTCAAAGACGTGCTGTTACATGTTTAACTTATTATATACAATATTTAAATTAAAATATTTAAATTTCAAGTTGAAAAGTAAAGTGATTTTCACATAATCTCATAATTTAAAAATATTTGTCATATTTATACTAGATTTCGTTTCTTGAAAGACGGTATTTCCACAAGTTATAGAATGATCAAGGTTTAAATTACAAAAAAGAAGAAATGGAGATAAATTTTTTGGGTAGCATTAATCGAGTCATAAACTTTATAACTACTATATGTTGCATAATAAAATTTTAATATTGAAATTTTAACATTTAACATTTTTATTATTTTAATTAAATCCCATCTTTCTATAAAAGACGGTCATTTCTAAGACTTTGTCTTTACATGCACAATCTTGGGAAAGACAATTTTTTCCATAGATCAATGGAAAGATAAGGTTGAATCAGAATTATGGAACAATTAAATGTTTTAGTTGCATTATTAAAAAATTTATTGTGCAACGCGTAATAATTTTAATTTTAAGACCCGATGAATGCGATCTGAAATTTTTCTACTTTGAGGTTTAAATCTTGGTTATGGAAAGACCGTCGATGGACTCAAAATTTAATTGAATATAGAAATTAGACTCAAAGGACATTAAATTTGGATATCACAACATTAATTATGCTTAGAAATTAAATTTGGACATTCAGTAAAGATCACAACATTAATTGTGCTTATATCCAAGTTTAATAGGGAAATTATCACGCATCCCGAAAGTTGTTGAAAATTTCAAAGCTGATGACACAAGTCACACAACAGAGAGAATAAGGGTGACAGCTGTTTGGTTGGGGGTAATTAAGGAATTTCGTTGGGACAAACCGGGCAGCTTTCCATTAAAACAGATTGTCCTCTTCCATGTTGCCATTGGAACAGATATTGTGGTCTTCCAATTTCAACGCTTCCCCGAATAAAGACAAAAGAAAAAACCTTCCTCTCCCACTCACCTCATCGCAAACCCTTGCTACCTAGGGCATGGTGGTACTCGTGTGTACCATGTTTCTTTGTAATTCACCTCCTCCCCTCAGCACGTTGAAGCCAATGGTAATAGCCAAAAAAGTTGTTTGGTAATGTTTCAATGGCATTAACAGTAAACACCATAGGCAGTTGACACAGCCATATTAGGACTATCTCAAGAAGAAGCCATATACAGCTTCAATGGGGGTTTATGTCTTCAAGAAGGATATTCTTCTGAACCTTTTAAGGTGACATCCCATCTCGATAAGTTCACATGACTTCTGCAATCTAATCCATGACAACGATAAAATTGCTTTTATCTGTTGCTTCAGATGGCATTTTCCTACTGCAAATGACTCCGGATCTGAGATAATACCTGCCTCAGCATCAGAATACTACATCAAGGCAGGTTCTGTCTTTCTTTGAGGTTTTCTAAGTTTAAACTCAATCCAAAATTTTCTGTCCAGAACGATATGTGCACTGATATGTCAGGTCTGACCATCTAAGCCGAATGATCTATTCATTTCATGTATGTTTTATCTTTGCAGGCTTATCTTTTTAATGACTACTGGGAGGACATCGGAACAATCAAATCATTTTTTGAAGCAACCCTTGCCCTAACAGAGCATGTAAGTACCAAGAGAACTAATTTCCAGATGCATACAGATACATGGCTCTAAAGATATGGATGCAAGTATATGTTCATGTACATAAAAAGTTTGCAGAACATCTACACACTGAAAGAAAAGGGAATTAGGGAACCTTAGATTCAGCTCATCAGTACATATATTTCATTTTGCTCATATTGAAACAAAGCAGGAAAACAAACAGATAAGGATGCAGGATAGTCAGGGCCTCTTTAAGCAGCTAATATATATGCTTTCTTTTTCAGCCACAGATTTAGTTTCTACGATGCTACGAAGGCAATCTATACATCAAGGAGAAACTTGACACCTTCAAAAATTGACAACTGCAAGGTTACTTATACATTCTGAACTTTGTGCATGATGATAACACCGTCTCATCCGTTTTCAATTTGAAGGGAAATTATGGGTTTTGATGGACTCGTAAAAATATGCAGATTGTTGATTCAATAATCTCACATGGTAGTTTCTTGACCAATTGCTTCGTGGAACACAGTCTCGTTGGACTGAGATCCCGAATAAACTCAAATGTCTCCTTGAAGGTAGGGCACCACTTGAATAATTTCAGCACTTGCAAACTTAACAATGCAAAACAGCGGTTTCCTAAATGCATTTTTGTTTCAGTTATCAAGCACTACAGGGATTTAACATTTCAGGTTTTGAAACTCTAATTCTGGGTTTTGGCATATCTGCTCTTTACAGGACAGCATGATGCTGGGTGCCGATCTTTATGAAACAAATGCTGAAATTGTTTTGGAGTTAGCTGAGGGAAGGTTTCCAATTGGAATTGGAGAAAATTCAAGAATAAAGTTCAGATAATTTACTCTATAATTCATTTCTAACTTCACATGTGATCATTCTGTCATATTATATGTCTAAAACCCATGCTACTATCTTTCGTCAGGAACTGCATTATCGATAAAAATACCAGAATCGGGAAAAATGCCATCATTGAAAATTAAGAGGTATATTTTTCCTGTTATACTAAAACCTTTATGTTGTTTACCTTTTGTTTAAATACGCTGATCCATATTGTCATAGTGGCTTCCTTTCATCCTATCTGTGTTACTAAGTATACAGTTCTGACCTTTTTCTACATGAATGTTAATTAGAGGACCAGAATGTCAAGAATTCTCATCTCTGTCTCCATGAATTTTCAGGGTATCCAAGAAGCAGACAGAACATCAGAAGGATTTTATATCAAATCAGGAATTACAGTCATATTCAAAAACTCAACAACTACTGCTCTTGATGTACAAGTACAATGTTGTACAATGATCTCTTGAGTTCGAGATCATTAGTTTATGCTTAAAGTGTACACAATGTTGTCATTGATGTAAAAAGGCACGAGGTTAATCTATGTACCTTGTTTGGCTCTTATGTTGCTGCCACTCCATTCTCGTAGGATTGCTACTCCAAACTCCCACAAGTTCTCACCTTTTCTTTTGAATATTTGAAGGCTCTTTTTTCATAAAAGACTCTAACCAGGTATCGCCTCACTTTCATTGATCAGTATCTTGCAGTTCACTACACCTGAATGCAGCATTTTCCACGCATTGTTTTCCCCAAGCTACCTGAAAGTAGCTGTCGATGTCCTTCTCAAATCACATTTCAGTGCACATGGGCTGATAAGCTAATCGATTTTCTGGTTTGTTAAACTCTTAATTCATCTCATTTGTTTGTGATTGAGAAATATATTTCTAAGTGCATGTTTATTCATATGCATTTTATTGTATCCACGGCTCAATATAGTTGAAGGATGATGCAATCTTTGTTAAATAGTTTTTCATGAAAGTTAATGTACCTGATAGGGGTGCATACTGTTGCATGTGATTGAACAATTATGAGAAGCATAGACTGTATAACTCTACCTATCGTGAGGGCTTAACTTACTCACAAAAGAGTATATGCATAAAATAGGGGCTGATACCAGCACCACTGAGATCAGTTTAAAGAAACTTCTCAAAATCTTTGAATATCTATCCTCCAAGTAGCTCTTGAAGCAATGAGATGTTTAAGCTACAGGGAAACTTAAAATTACCCTTTTTTTTCTCAAATATTAACATGTCACAGTGATGTATAATGGAGTGACTGATGATGGAAACTTGATAATAGTGAACCGTTGCTATAGGATTTCACCTGTGCCTCTAAAAAGTTATGGATTAAATTTGATTTGATTTCAAGCTCACATGTAATGACTTGGTTCAAAGTCTATCATGTTTTCCCTTTAGAGTCGAAGAAGTTGTTTGTAATATAGGCATTGTTTACAATATTGGGGAGGGAAAAAGATCGGTTTGTAAGAGAGATTCTATTGCTCTCCTGATTTTGCTTCTTTTTTTTAATCAATGTAAATGTTCACCCATGGCCTATTTTATATTGGTGTACCCGTAGTGTTGTTACCACTATGATCTTGAAGAAGGGCACGATGGAGGTAATGGTTAAGAAGTGTACCACTGTGCTCTGTATATCTTCTAAATCTCTGTAGAAGAGATATGAGTTGATTAGGTCTCTGTATATGTTTTGGCGCAATTTTTACACCTTTTGAATATATTGTCATATATTTACAAAAAGCTCTGATTTTTGTAAATAGAAGGAAGTAGTTTCTTTGTGGTGATACCATGGCAGTATGGGGCAACACGGCCATGTTCTTGATTAGCATTGTTATGCTGTTGTGCTCCTCTTATGCTGCAAACCCTCTTTCTTTCTTCGACTTGGAGCTCTCTTACATCAGTGCCAGCTGCTAGGTGTACTGCAACAGGTTTATATTTAATTGAACTCTCCCTCTCTCTCTATTTTTGTGATACAAATCTCGATTATTGATGCATACTTGTTGATCACCATCTAAATTGCTTTAATTTGACAGCCTGTGTCTCAATCTGAAATTTTGCAGATTATAGCAGTCAATGGCTCGTTTCCAGGTCTGGTTCTTAATTTTGCAACAAATTACAATGTTGGGGTGAATGTGACGAACTGCTTACATTGTAAGTGAAGAAGAAATAATGTAATGTATAAAGCCCTTCTTCCGTGTCTAGGCATGCAAAGCTTTTGATTCCTCGATTTCCCAAGCCAGCCTTTTGACACAAGCAAATATCAGCTATGAGACTGGGATGCTTTGGAGTTGCATACACTGATTCAGTCTCGTAAGGTTGCGTGCCAAATGGAACCTGCTATCCCTGAAGATATAGGAAATATTAATGCAACCTGAGTTTCCTGGCTACGAAGCCACGTTCAAGGATTTAGAATCCAGTTGAAGGTAAAGTCCTCAGTGAACTCTTTTATTGCTGACACACCCTGAAGGGCTGACACACCCTTGAGAGAGCTGAGGCTAATAACACACCCTTGTAGCCCTCAAAGGTGTATCAGCCCTCGAGGGCTAATACACCCTCGAGGGCTAATACACCCTCGAAGGCTAATTAATACACCCTCGAGGACATCTATCGAGAGATAAATGGTGTACCCTCTAAAAATAAGCCCTCGAGGGCTGATACATCCACGAGGGCATCTTTCGAGAGGTATATGGTGTACCCTCGAAGGGTGGTTGACAAACTTCTCGAGGGATGGATGGTATACCTCTCGAGGGGTGGATGGTATACCTCTCGAGGGGTGGATGGTACCCTCTCCACTCGAACCTCATCACTCAAACTTCTCCGCTCGGACCGTCTCCACTCTAACCTTATACTCAGAGCCTTTCCACTCGGACCCTCAAACCTCCTCTACTCGAACCCTTTCCACTTGAAACCTTGCCACACGAACCCAGTACCACTCGAACCTCTCCACTCGAACCCAGTACTACTCGAACCTCGCCACTCGAATCTCTCGAACCCATTATCACTTGAACTTCTCTGCTTGAACCCAGTATCACTCGAACCTCTCCACTCGAACCCATTATCACTCGAACCTCTCTGCTCGAACCCAGTATCACTCGAACCTCTCCACTCGAACCCAGTACCACTCGAACCCAGTTCCACTCGAACTCTCTCCACTCGAACCTCACCACCCGAACCTCACCACCCGAACCTCTTAACTCAAACCTCTCCACTTGAACCCAGTACCACCCAAACCCTCTTCACTCGAACCCAGTACTACTTGAATCCAGTACTACTCGAATCCTCTCCAATCGAATGTCGTACCCTCTCCACTTGAAAGTCTCAACTCAAACCCAGTACCACTCGAAACTCTCCACTCGAACCTTCTCTACTCGAACTCTATACTACTCGAACTTCTCCACTCGAACCCTCACCACCCGAACTCTCTTTACTCGAACCCAGTACCACTCGAACCTCTCCACTCGAACCCAGTTCCACTTGAACTCTCTCCACTCGAATCTCACCACCCGAACCTCTTAACTCAAACCTCTCTACTTGAACCCAGTAACACCCAAACCCTCTTCACTCGAACCTAGTACCACTTGAATCCTGTACTACTCGAACCATCTCCAATCTAATGTCGTACCCTCTCCACTTGAAAGTCTCCACTCAAACCCAGTACCACTCGAAACTCTCCACTCGAACCCTCTCTACTCGAACCCAGTACCACTCGAACCTCTCCACTCGAACCCTCACCACCCGAACTCTCTCCACTCGAACCTCACCACCCGAACCCTCTTTACTCGAATCCAGTACCACTCGAACCTCTCAACTCGAACCCAGTACTACTCGAACCTCTCCAATCGAACCCAGTACTACTCGAACCCTCTCAAATTGAACCCAGTACCACTCGAGCCTCTCCACACGAACCCTATGAAAACCCCTACCGAAATAGAATTAGAGTGCATGTAATAATGAAATTTTATCAAATATTCCAATCTTTCCTTTAATTTTCTGATAAAAAATTATAAATAAATAAATAAATAAATGTATATATAAATAAATAAATAAAAAAATATATAATAATAATACCAAGAACAATAAGTAAATAAATAAATAAGTAAGAGAATTTACCGAGAAGAAAATATATATAATTATACTTACACATATATATATACTATAATGGTAATAATAAGCAAATAAATAAATGAGCAAATGAATAAATAAATGCAAGAAATAACCATGAAGGAGAAGCTGGCAGTGGATGTGAAAAAAATTTAATGCTATGTGTGACCGTAAATACGTCTTACTGCAAACAATAATGACGTAGAAAAAACTGGTATTTAAAAAATAAATGTTAAGATAAATATGACAGTATCTCACTTGAAACTTTTATTGTATATATAAAAATTAAAATTTAGGGTCAAAGTTGTACAAACTTTAACTTAGAAAAAGTAATTGTGTAAAACAGAGTGAGACAGAACTAATAGAATAATGCTTCTTTTATTTCTATGTTCAAAGACGTGTTGTTACACGTGTAACTTATTATATACAATATTTAAATTAAAATATATAATTTTCAAGTTGAAAAGTAAAGTGATTTTCACGTAATCTCACAATTTAAAAATATTTGTCAAGTTATAGAATGATCAAGGTTTAAATTATAAAATAAAAGAAATGGAGATAATTTTTTTGGGTAGCATTAATCGGGTCATAAACTTTATCGGGTCATAAACTTTATAACTACTATATGTTGCATAATAAATTTTTAATATTAAAATTTTAACATTTAACATTTTTATTATTCTAATTAAATCTCGTCTTTCTATAAAAGACGGTCATTTCTAAGGCTTTGTCTTTACATGCACAATCTTGGGAAAGACCATTTTTTTCATAGATCAATGGAAAAATAAGGTTGAATTAGAATTATGGAAAGGTTAAATGTTTTAGTTGCATTATTAGAAAATTTATTGTGCAATGCGTAATAATTTTAATTTTAAGACTTGATGAATGCAATCTGAAAATTTTCTACTTTGGAGTTTAAATCTTGGTTATGGAAAGACCGTGGACGGACTCAAAATTTAATTGAATATAGAAATTAGACTCAAAGGACATTAAATTTGGATATCACAACATTAATTATGCTTAGAAATTAAATTTGGACATTCAGTAAAGATCACAACATTAATTATGCTTATATCCAAGTTTAATAGGGAAATTATCACGCATCCCGAAAATTGTTGAAAAATTTCAAAGCTGATGACACAACAGAGAGAAGAAGGGTGACAGCTGTTTGGTTGGGGATAATTAAGGAATTTCGTTGGAACAAACCGGCGCTTTGCAGCTTTCCATTAAAACAGATTGTCGTCTTCCATGTTGCCATTGGAACAGATATTGTGGTCCTCCAATTTCAACTCTTCCCCGAATAAAGACAAAAAAAAAAAACTTCTTCTCCCACTCACCTCATCGTAAACCTTTGCTACCTAGGGCATGGTACTCGTGTGTACCATGTTTCTTTGTAATTCACCTCCTCCCCTCAGCACGTTGTGCCTCTTCCCTTCCACCATTCTCCCTTTCCTGTCTCACATTCTGGAGTTATCAACTGTGTATTTTGTGTTCAAGGGTTTAGAAACTGAAGCTGATGACGTCATGTTGGGGGCCTTGTGTTAATGCGGTCGCTGAACCACCTGATGAATCCATCCTATGTAGAAGCTGCAAGGGAGTGTAGAATGTACAGGAGTGTCGATCGCTGGTGATGGAGGTCCCTAATGGCGGAGCTGAGGCGGACCAGCTGGAGCAGGGGTTGTTAGCGGGACATTCTCGGACCGAGTGCGCCGGTTCCGACGAGGAAGATGATCCGGTGCTCTACGCGGCGTCGTTTGAGGAAGGCGAAGAGAACTTTGTGAAGTACCAAGCGGCCGAATGGGTGATGTGCTCGCCGCTGTTTGTATTGGTGTGGGGCATCGGCTTCTTCATGCTGCTTTATTTGCCGTCGCTCCAAGATTTCCGCTCCAGAAAGCTCTATGTCACTGCCAATGCTATGTAAGATTTTTTTTATTCAATTTATTTATTTTTTTACTTTTCTCAGGAATTTGAGTAAATTGGATATAGCTGGAAAACTGTGATTTAATGGTACTATGTGCGGGCACGCTTGTGTTTTGGCTTAGGTGACAAAGCCGGTGGCATTTCCTTGTTTCGGTGTTTTGAAGAAAGAGAAGCATGTAGTATTGCCCTCTGTTGCTGACATTGCTATTGAACAAGGTATGAGCACATTAATTTCCTGAACGTCTAGAAAATTTCTTACAGTCAAAGTTGTTGCTGACATTGCTATTGAACAAGGTATGAGCACATTAATTTCCTGGACGTCTAGAAAATTTCTTACAGTCAAAGTGTCAAATGAACTAGTGTATGATCATATTTTGCCTCAGTTTCAGTTAATTTGCTGCACACTTTATCGTTTTTATAATGAACATGACATATATTCCTTTGTAGTTCCGACTGTTCCACTATGTCTTTTAAGGTCTTCCCTCTCCCCTTTTATTTGTTATAGTTGTTTATTATTTTCTAGATGTCTTAAGTGTTGAATATAAGGGTCTTTTAACAATGTGCCGAGACCATCTTACATGTGTTTCTCTCATTGGTGTAATCATTTAATGTGAGTATATGAGGAGAATTATCCTGCAAAAACTGTTTTCTCACTCGCACAAGGCAATTACAAGGTGTCCTGTGGTGTGTTGGATGTGGGACTGAAAGGGGATAGAGGGGAGCGCAATGGCACTAGGCCAACAAATGTTGGGGTGGTTGCAAAGTGTATACAGATATTCTGCCACTGATTTATTGTGTATACAGGCAACATTATGTGGCAGTTGATGAACTCCAGTTGAAGCATCTTCGGCTGATGGTGTATCATTCATGGGGTATGCAGGAGGATGCTGTTGAAGAAGATGAGGTTTGGGTTGCTCAGTTTGTTTCTTTTATTTTGCTTTAGTAGAATGGCATTTGCCATAACAATCTGGTATGCATGTGTGCAATGGAGTGTTGTATGCATAAGTGCAGCTTAATAATGTAACCATGCTTTACTTGGATGATATTATTTGTTGCTCTACCATAATGCAGTAGACTAGATAGTATATGTGCTGGAGATAGTATATGTGAATGCTGGTTTGAGTACTGGGTGTTTATTTTCAGTTTTCATTCCCTTTGTAGTTTCTGTTCACTGAATTATTTCCTGTATACTATAATCTCTTCTTCCTTCCATATATAGCTTGATCATTACAAGAATTAAGTAAAGTGTTTATCGCAAGGCACTGTATGTGTGACTATTTATTCTTGCACAAAAAATTGAAATCAAACTGAAAGTTGTTCATATATAATGTTGCTATATATAGCTATGTAATGTTGCTTCTACCTTGCAGAGATGGATGATATCACACTTTTGGTGTGTTACAACTTACCAAACAGTCAGTGAGGCCAGCAGCTGAAACTGGGAAAGCCTATGTGCATGACCATCTCGACATCCGTAATAGGCCAATTCTAGTGGTAGAGATGTCCAAACATATCCCTGGTGTGAGTCTTACTGCGCCATCATTTTCTCCATTAATTTTTGCACAAACAATTACTTATTTTCTTTCACAGATCTAAACAAAGTTCTATGCCTTATGGTTGCTAACCATGTGTTCATTCAGATCTAAACAATAGCAGTTATTTTCTCCATTACTTCAATACTGCTATCATATCTCTAATCTTATCCCCATGTGTATGTTTGTAGAGTGCAGCCTTAGTTTTAAACTTTGTTTTAGTGTTGGCAGCTGATTAATACTGTCTATTACAGGATTTGTTGTGGACCTGAACTTATTCAATGCTAATAAGGAAAAGGCTGCTGACATTTCTAAATCTAGCTAGGATGTAAATAGCTGATGTAGATGCAAATACGATGGTTTGGTTGAAATTTCTGACATATATGGTGAAATCCTGATTAGTGTTGACATCCATGCTGACCTCTCTTTTCTGATATGAATAGATTGTCCGGTTCTAGTTATAGTTAGGTCAAATTACTTTGAATTTTCTTCGTAGTTGGGGACTTTTGGACAGTGTGATATTGTGGATCTTGGAGGCAACTTGGGCTGGTCAAATTACTTTGAACTTTCTTTGTATATGGGACTCTTGGAATGTGTGATATTGTGCATCTTGGAGGCAACTTGGGCTGGTTAAATTACTTTGAGTTTTCTCCGTAGTTAGGGACTTGTGGACTGTGTGATATTGTGCATCTTGGAGGTAACTTGGGCCAAGATTTTATATTTTCGCGCTTGTCTTTATTGTTTGGGCTTTTCACTCTTGAATACAGCAATTTAACAAGTGGGCGGTGTATCTTTTCAAGAAAAACAATATTTTAGGATCTGTTTGGTCAGAGATAATTAAGAAAAACAATATTGATGGTATCGAAATGTAAAAGGTAATATTAAATTAGCCTATTTTTGGAGAATGAGTCATTGATTACGTTTCACACATTTTGATACTATCTTTATCTTTTTCTTTTTCTCCCTCCACTAAACATCTTCTCCTTGAATGAGTCATTGATTAGGTTTCAACTATCTTTTTCTCGTTCTCCCCCTATATTTATGACCCATATCTCCTTCCTCATCTACACGTCTTCTTCTCCTTGGTGTGGATCTGAAAAACTTCCGCCGCCTCCTACTTCTAAAAGTCATCTGAAAACAACTCTTATCCTTCTGCCTCCCAAAAAATTTCCTCATCATTCCCCGGCAAATCAATTCCAAAGTCCATCCACATCCATGGCTATGCCCAGAAAACATCCATCGCCAAATCAATTGCAAAATCCAATATCCATGGCTATGCCTAGGAAACATTCATCGCCAAATCAATTCCAAAATCCATTCACATCCATGGCTATGGAGTTGATTTTGGTGTTTGCGCACAATCCACTTTTTAGACCCAAGGCTTGCTTTTGCTCGTGGATCCGGGCGGAAGACATCGTCAGGTGGGGAGTTTGCCTGTTTGGCTGGGGCGGCACATCTGTTAAAAGATATCTCAGGTGCCCTGAGAAACAAGAACATAACTCGTTCCAGTGTGGAACAGAAGGGTAAAAGCTCTGATTTCCAGTGAAAGCGTTGCATGTCCGCAATGCCGAGCACGAATTGGCACCATCAACAACATGAATACAAAAAGCTCGTTTCCAATTCTTTAGATTGGCACATCTCCACCATGCGGAGCACGAATTGGCACCATCAACCACACGAATACAAAAGGCTCGTTTCCAATTCTTTAGATGGGCACATCTCCACACTGCCGAGCACAAATTGGCACCAGTCAACAACATGCTGTGGCACAATCCGCAACACCAAGCACGAATAATCTGATGGTTACACTAGGCATGCCCAAATCACAAACCCAAATACACACCCCAAACACTAGGTGCAAGCCCAACCCCAAACACTAGGTGCAAGCCCAAATCACAAGCCCAAATCACAAGCCCAAATCACAACCCAAATCACAACCCCAAATCACAACCCCAAATACACACCTCAAACACTAGGTGCAAGCCCAAATCACAAACCCAAATACACACCGGAAGGCACTAATTTCTCCCAGCCCAATACAAACCGGAAGGCACTAATTTCTCCCAGCCCGTAACGAGAACCCCCTAAACCCTTCTATAAATACCTACCCATCCCTCTCCTAAACCCTAACCTTAGTCCTTTCCCACGCCTACCTCTCTCACCTCTCCTAAACCCTAATCTTAGTCCTTTCCCACGCCTACCTCTCTCACCCTGCAGCCTCCCTCCGGTAACCATGTCCCCCCACCGCAGAAACAAGAACAAAGCTAGGACGTTGGCTAGGGTTGTAGCCCGCACCTCGGCACGCTGCCGTCGCACCTCAGAGGGCCGCCGCCGCAGATCGGCGGGTGGAGCTCCATGCCGTGCTACTTTGGCTGCGGCTCTCGCCGCCGCTCATGCTGTCCGGGTAAAATTTGACTTTTTATGTTGTGGCTGCATTTAATGTTCTATATTAGATTGAATGTGTTTTGCTCTTGATAAACATATGACATGATGCATTAAATGTTCTATATTAGATTGGGTGGAAGGTTTCACAGAGGCCCTGAAGGACTCTTCAGGGAATGCAATGGCATTCCTCCTATCTTATCTGTGTAGTTAAATATATATGGATATGTCTTCTAATTTTTTTACTGGTTTGTTTGTGTTTGTGTTGGTTTACAGTACCGCTTCATGATGTTGGCATGGCAAATGAGGCCCAGATTGAGTCACTGTATGGCTGCACCAGAGCCTTTTGGCTCCGGGCAGTTGCAGAGGGGTGGCAGCCACCTGCCATCACCGTGAAGGCACCCCCAACCTCACAACTTCTTAAGGGATCGGGGATCGGAATCCGAATCACTAATTGATTTGTAGTTGGTGGTGAATATGGTGAATTTTTGGATGCCCGTGGATGTCTCATTCCTGATTGGATGTTGATTTGGATGTTAAGAACAAAAAGTATATGTCAATGTTTTAGGCGGGATGAAGAAAATATGAAAATTGTTGAATATATTCATTATGCGTAATGATAGTGATGCACCCTGAATCAGGACATGGATTAATGTTAGTTGCATCATATATTTTGTTGCATTGCATTCGGAAAATATTTTTACAAAATGCATTTTTCTGTCGCAATTTGATGAAGGAATTATTTAATACTAGAAGACGACTGAAATAGAGGTATATGAAACCTATAATATGTAATCAATGCTTAGTTTTATTAAAATTAAGATTGTAAAACAGGTTCCTATAAAACATTAACTTGTAAAAAGTATTAGCAAATCATCAGGCTTGATTCTAGAACTAGAATACAAATGCTACTGTCGTCATTTTGCATTTGAAATATGAAGCAATCTTAGTTTGAGCAGTCTTGAGGTGGTGTGTCTGAAATCCATTCCACCAACTTACCACCAGCAGCAGTTGAAAAGGTCGGTCAAAACAATTTTTTGCCCGGCATCCCCGAAGGTATTTCTCAAAGTTCTACGTGACTTATCATGGAAAGAGTAGAACACACTGTACTTTTTGTACACCATGGGAAGATATATGTTATTTCTCATGTAAGATCTCCTATCTTTCTTTGCAAAGCATGTTTTATTACTCAAGAAGAAGGTGTATTCCCCCGCATCTTTCACGTCTTGCCACTTGAGCTTGGCTTCATCCCATTTGAATACCGACATTTTGTCTTCTTTGGTTATGAAAACAGATGTGAGGTGACCATCGAAATCCAAGAGGTATCCTTGAGCGAACCCAGTAAAGCCAAGAAACGCATTTTGCATCCATGTTACAGTGTTGGGATCAAATGCGCCCAATTGTCCTAGAAAAGTTAATTAATAGAACTTGCCCTTGTGGTAAAGGGGATTCCCTTGACATGTTGTGCCGAAGGGTAGAGCAGGATAGCAAGTTTTCTTGATCCAGTCACTCGTGCCGTTAGTGATGATAAAGATGTCTATAGATGTGTATTCATCAGGACCGAATGGCCGCGCCATGACCAGAACTAGACAGTCTTGGGAAGTGGAAGTGGGAGCGGAAGTAGGTTTAAAACCATAAAACATGCCCCCGTATGGAGGAAGCTTAGGCAATGCAGTTGCAAGTGACAAGGGATTGAAAAAGAAGAGATGAATAAGGTCTATGGACATAAGTAACCACCCTTCTATTCAAGAAAGAATGGACGCATGTCGAAGATGCGGAGGAACATGGATGTAATAGGGATCACCCATGTCCGCAGAGGGATGGACAATGACAAGACCGAATCGCCGGCGTCTTTGTGTATGAGCCACTCGGAACCGAATCCATCCTCCGGACCAAAACCTTGACGCCATTCCTTACACACACCTCTAAATCTATTCACATCGTCCAGCCCCCTCACATATGATTTGATCTTTCCTAGAATTTCTTCCGGGAGGGAACTCCAGTCTCTCCATTCTGCCGTCTTCGAATTCGATCGGTACAATAATGTATCCACAGCGTGTTGTATATATAGCAGTCCCATTCCATCGCATAATGGGAAAAGGAAACCAATTCCATCTCATACTCGGAGAAGGAAAAGGAAACCAATTCCATCTCATAATCGGAAAAGGAGGCCCATCAACTCCGATTCTATATAAACACATGCACATGCGTATCTTCAATTACGACTGATCAATAGGCATGGAGAAGGAGATCCCACAATCGTATCCGTGGTTGGTGATTCCACCGACACCAGGAACAACAGAAACATCCCGGTTCTACAATCCTATAGATCATACGGATTGTTCCCTGGACATCGGTGTCAGTGAGAATTTATGGTTCCATGCATGTTGTTATGATTGGCTGGTGCTACAGAAGCGTGAGAGAAATTCCCCAGATGTTCAGTTCTCTTTGTTTCACATGCCTTCAAAGCAAATTATCAAATTGCCGCACCTCCGATCATATGACGATTATATGTACTTTGTAATGACTGCCCCTCCAACTGCTTCCGATTGTATTTTTGCACTCCTTCAACCTATCTATTCCACTCTTCTGATTTGGCGTCCGGGTCAACTAAATTGGAGGATGATAGATTATGGATCACAAACAAGAATTTCCCACCTGCGTGTGTGCAATCACAAGATATATGGTCTAGTTCAATCAAAATATTTTGCACGATTTGATACTGGGTTCGATACATTTGCAATTACGATATTAGGGACACCCCCCTTCGCACCCAACAAAGAATACTATAATCCCATTATCCAAAATCGTGTCTTCCATATCAATGAGGGGGCCAAGTACAACCAAATCATTAACATTGTTGACGAAGATGAAGAGAGAGATGTTTTGGGAAACTACTCTTCTCCTGGTTCTGATTACTGTGACGATGAGTTTTTAGCTGGATGTGGAGATGATATCTTTTTTATCAAGATCACCATGACTCACCCCAAGGTGATTCAAGGCATAGATGTCTACAAGTTTGATAAAACAAGTGCAAGGTGGATTAAGGTTAAAAATATAGGCGATGATCGCGCAATCTTCCTAAATGAACGACACTCCTTCTCTTGTTGCACCACAAACTCTAGCATCAAAGGAAATTGCATCTATTTAGTGGACAAGGGGCTGGAACCACCCATCTGCATCTACGATATAGACAAGGATAGAATGGAAATACATTATCTAAAACACCATGGGCTCGGACTAGGAAGTTGTTTTATGTACTGTGAGAAGTGGTTTTGATCTCTTCTCTTTTATTTAATAATGAACAGTTTGGAAGTGCTTTTGATATTCTTTTCTTTTATTTTGAAGTGATCATTAGGTAATCAAACTCGAATCCTCTTTTCCAAATTCAATAACAACATTTATCAACTATAACAAGATGTAGAACTTATGGGGGTTGTAGCAGGATGGATATAGCCTATAGGGAATGCAAATGTCAAAGCAAACTTGTTAGAATTAACTGATCCAGATCATATTATTGATACATTTCTAATTTTCTCAACCTCAAAACTCTCAGGCAGCAGGTTCAGCTGCTTGTTAACGAACTAGCCTCATTTGCACTTAAATGTATTCCAGGCTAAAGTTTTCGAATAACTACCCATCTAACCCTTTGAAGTTTAGGTTCCTTGGTTTTATAGTTAAAAATCAAAGAAAGGTGGGAAGAAAAAAGAACGCATCTTAGTCTTAAGAGAAAAGTGGGGGGAAGAGACTGCATCTTATCTTGAAAGAAAAGTGAGAAAAAGGAGTGTTCCATTAACACCACAAGGTGCTCAACAAAACTAAAGACGGAAGAAGATTGCTTTGCTACAAGCCTGCTGCAATGCAGTGCAACAGTTCTAAACAATGGCTGCATTAGCATACAGCTTACGAGTTATGACCATCTCCAGGCTCCACCACTAGCACCACCCCGTGATTGGTTTCAAGCCCTTTTTAGTAGCTTAATGAAGTGGAAGTGGGACAAAGAGTAGACTGACATGCTCGCCACCCACCAGGAACCCATCTGCAGATCTCACAGAAACCAGAAACCATGCTCACACTTTGCGACCATCCCAATCCCACCCCAAGATTTCTTGGCCTAATGCCATGGTGCTCCCCTCTATTCCCTTCAGTCCCGCATCCAGTCAAACACACCACAGGACACATAGTAATTGCCTTGTGCAAGTGAGAAAACAGTTCTTGCAGTATATTTCTCCTCATGTGCTCACATCAAATGATTCCGTTAATGAGATAAACACGTGTAAGATGGTCTCAACACATAGTTAGAAGACCCTTAAATTCACCACTTAAGACGTCTAGAAAATAACAAACAATTATAACAAATAAAACGGGAACCGGAAGACCTTAAAAGGCTTATAATGGAACAGTTGGAACTATAAAGAAAGATATGTTACATTCATATAAAAACGATACAATGTGTATTAAAATTAACAGAAACGACGGCAAAATATAATCATATACTAGTTCATTTGACATTTGGACTGTGAGAAATTTCCACTTTGTGGCAAAAATTATACAGTCAAGACTCACATTCAATGACCAAACCATTATTGGAAAATAATTATTTTTTCACAAACGACTAACTTACGATATCATTTTCCCAAATCATAATATAATAAAAATATATATATGCTTAAGGCTTTGGTGTTTTAGTACATATTTGCTGTCAATTGCGGGTATTGAAGTCATTTTAACTAAGCTAAACCATCTAAAAATAACATACCATCAATATCATTATATGTGATTGATTTAATTTCTTTATTATATGTAGTACTAGATAATACCCGTGTCGATACACAGATTTATGAACAAAAATGAAAATATAACGTAAATTATAACTCTAATAAATAATAATAAAATTTTGTTAAATGTAAATGATAGTTAGACACTATATGTTATTGAAAAAATAAATGCGACTCGATCTTTGTTTATATATAATAATTAATTATTTATATTTAAATAAAATAATATATTTATATATATAAATTATAAAAAGAAAATTAATTTAATATAGAAATACGAACAACGCATCAATAAAAATATCAAATATATATTCATCGCAAAGCACCGATTGTTTGCTTTCTGGTATGAGAAAAACTCTTGTAAGACCGTTTCACCACAACAAATGGTGAGACCAGGGACCAGGCTGTAAATATTAGAGATGGGGCTGAAAAAAGGGACCAATTTGCAATTTTCAAAAAATGATGCTGAAAAAAGGACGGACTGTAAAAGAATTCAGGTTAGAAAGAAACTACAATCTTTTTGCCACAAAATGCTGGATCGACTAACGCGGCAAGCTAATTTGCGAATTGGCTAGATCTACAAATTTTTTGCATCTATGATCTGAATTTTACGACGGAATGTAGGTTTGAAAGCTTCTACGATCTGTGACGTTGAAATCATCGAGGTAATATGAAATGTACAGTCTTAAATCTAAATTTTCATCCTGGAGGTAATCTGAATTTTCATGTTTTATGGTTGAAATCTCAATTTTATGAATTTAAAGGTGAAATCTACGATCTAAGGTGGTGGTGTTATAAACTATAGAAAATGAAGCAATTCAAGGTAATGAAATTGTTTTGTATAGAGGAGAAAGCAACAAAGATGTTCAATCTGAAAATTCAACAAGTTTACATCCAGGTTTGATTTTGATTGCGTATATACAGTTAAACGCATGAAGTAATTGTATGAACACAAGAAGTAACGTTTTACATATTGCGAAAAAAATTTGCCAGATCTAGAATTCAGTTATATGCATGTTGTGAAGAAACATGTGTTTTTTAATTTGTTGGAATGTATGAAGTAATATGATGAACACTAGATGTAACTGCACAAACACATGAAGTAACGTGATATTGTTCTGATGGATAATTCTTTGAGGTTTGAAATTTGGCTGTATGCAATTTGTTGAGGAAATTTAGGTGCTTTTTAATTTGCTGAAATGTATGAAGTAGTATAACGAACACTGGATGTAACTGTATAAACACATGAAGTAACTAGATATTATTCTTCTGGATAATTGCCCAAAGTATGAAAGTTGGCTATACTGTTGGGAAATTTAGGTGTTTTTTAATTTGCTAAAACGTATGAAGTAATATGATGAACACTAGATGTAACTGCATTTTTTTAATTAAACCATCCATAGATGGGGGAAATTATATTAGGCCTTCCCAAGCCTTAAAATAAACAGAAACTGAAAGTTAAAGGAAGAGAGAAGCCATTGGCTTAGTCTATATGTACATTTGTGACCCATAGGCTCATTGAAGCAACATTTGTTGCTTCCAAAATGAATAAAAAAGTATAGCTAATTGTGAGGGGAATACTAAAACTCTTAGTTGAGAATGGAGATCATCTAACTTATTAGTGGATCGTAATGACGAAACACTGGTCAGTCAAATTCACCCCATCTAAAGGTCTTCACACTAGATGTAACTGCATGAACACATGAAGTAACGAGATATTATCAAGATGGATAATTCCCCAAGGCTTGAAATTTGGCTATATGCAATTTGTAGAGAAAATTTAGGTATTTTTAAATTTGTTGAACGTATGAAGTAATATGATGAACACTAGATGTAACTGCATGAACACATGAAATAACGTGATATTGTTAAGAGAGTAACATGATGCAAATATAACCCTATATGTAGAGGAAAGTGCAAATGTAACCCTCAATTGTTTATTAGTGCAAATATAACCCTGACTATTGAATGAAAGTGCAAATATAACCCTCCGACCATGATTCTAGCATTGACCAACAAATTCCGGCCATTGACCCACTTGCAAAAACTAAAATACCCTAATGACGCAAGCCTTAAACCGAGTGGACAATTATGCCCTTATTAATGCAATGATAACCGCAAAAACTAAAATTCTGGCCATTAACTTCCCACTGCTACTCCAGCAACGATAACCACCAGCACACGACGGCGATTGACTGGAGAAGATGGTTCTGCAAGTCCAACTCCACCTTCCACAGCAAGTGCCCGCCGATTCCATCCCCACAACACCCCGATGTGGACCTGACAACGTTCATCTCCTCGCGCCCTCATTACGGCAAGGTCACATTCATCGATGCCACCACAGGCCGCCAGCTCACCTTCCTGGAGTTCTGGAAGACGGTGGATTTCGTCGCCGATTGCCTCTCTTCAATATGGATTTGGAAAGGCGACATGGTACTCATCCTCTCTCTGAACTCCATCTTCTTCCCGGTGGTCTGCCTCGCCATGATCTCCCTCGGCGCCATCATCACCACCTCCAATCCGTTCAACACTGATGGCGAAATCTCAAAGCTTTAATTTGTTGAAAGCCCTTCTGGATGAAAACTCGAAGAATGAGTCTAAATTAAACATCAATGTCCTCAAACATATGCTAATTGTGAATATTTGACACTCTTTCTACTCAAGCATATGCTTTTGGTGAGTATTTGACATTCTTTCTGATGATGTTCATTCGATATTCTACATTGTTAAGACCTTTATTTCAACACTTGACTATGTAGGATTTATTTGTGGTTGGGATAGACACGACCTCTAACACGATGGAATAGGAAATTTCAGAATTATTGTGTAATCTAAAGAAGGCAAGAGCAAAACTTAAGCAAGTCATTGGTGAGAAGGCAAGGAGTATTCAAGAAGCAGACATCTTTAGACTCCCTTACTTGCAAGCTATCATGAAGGAAACTTTCCAACTTTATCTAGTAGTACCATTAATGGTTCCTCATAAAGGCACTGAAAATGTAGAAATCAATGGTTATGTAATGGAAAATGATATAGAGATATTGGTCAATGTGTTGGCTACAGGTAGAGATGAAGCGACTTGGACACAACCTGAAATATTTATGCCTAATCTCCACCACCCAGCCCTAATCGACACAACCCAGCCCCTCCGCCACCCAGTCCCGCCTCCGTCGCCATCCCTGCCATAGCGCCATAGCATCACCTCGCGCCACCACCACCACCCTCACCCTACCACCATCACCATTTCCGGCACCGCTCAGCCAAGCGCCAAAAAATCGATGAATCCACAAAGGGTCTGGTAAATTACAAGCGCCGCTCAGACGAAGAGAGAAGCAAAGACGAGAAGAAGAAATGGTCAATTACATGCTTTTTATTAAGAATATTTTTATGTTTTAAAATTTAATGTAACCAAAGAAGTAATATGTTAAATACACGATTTAACTTAATAAATACATGATGTAATATGATACTAAAGGTTTGAAATTTAATTAGTTGGATTTGTTTTTGAAAATATTTTGGTATTGTACCTCTATGTACATATTTATCAATGACTAAAAACTGTTTATGAAGGCCGAACTAAATTGTAAATACATGAACTAATAAAAACATTAACTGGTGTAATGAGTTACTGGAAGGATATATATTTGCAGGACCATATTTTGACACAAATTTGAGCGACTTATCGAAATTCTTGTCTCAAAAACTACAAAGAAACATGAAAATTCAAGCAGTGTAGCAGAATATTCCATCACTATACCACCAAGAATTCAAGATCCATCTCCCACAAAGACAAAAGGAAGAATGGAGAAAAATGAAGGATGGAAGCAAAGAAACAAACCAGAGACAAAGGAGTTTGGTACAAAGATACCAAAACAACAAGTCTAGACCCATGAGATTCAATTTGACTTTGTATTTTATATTATTAATTTGTACATTTAACTTAGAATCTAAGACTACTCATTTAAATTGCGCTTCAAATGCTTTAAACACGTGAACTAACGAATGTAGATTAATTAAATAAAATTATAGTCAAACTAATATAAAACCAAGCAACCAGTGTTTGAAACTAATGACTGAAATGAATAAGCTAAATGAAAAAATACAAGAACTAATGTTGGAATAAGTATATTAAAATATGAGGATCAAAAAGTAAACTACAACACATGACTAGAAGTTTTCTAATGTTTGAGTTAAATAACTAAATAATCAAATAAAACACCTGAATAATCGAACTATATAAATAAAGAAAACATGGCCATAAAAAGAACGATACATGAAGTAACAATCAGAAAATAAATAGTAAAATTTAAACAACAAAAAAATCATTGCTTGACAAATCGTTACACTTTAATAACAAACTAAAGATAAAAACAATGGTACTAAAGAGATAAAATTCATAATTTAGTTAATACTAAAATCATCCAGTTACGACAAAACAAATTCAACAACCTAGCAAATTAAGCATTCAAAATAATACAAAAACTAAATCATTCATCATTCAAATACAACAAAACCAATTATTCAAATCACACCATAATCTCAATCTATTTTTCAATTACAAGTTCTTGCAAATATCTTGAACTCATTATTTGGTGGTTGCACATTCCTTCTAGGCCATCCAATTCACCTTCAGTGAACAAGTCAAAAGTCGGGCTATGTTGGTTTTGTGTCCTTCTACTCCAATTGTTGACACATTCATTAACCGTAGAACATAAGTTATCATTCCAAAACTCTTGTGAATCTTCAAAGTCATCCAACTAAATATGAGTTTGTAAAATAACACCTTTACTTAGTTGAAAGTTGTGCGATTCCTCAGCAATAACATCAACCTTGACCTTCTCCAACTTCTCATACATATCAACAATAACAACTTCAATGGTACGATTGACAATCGTGAGAGCCTCATCATAAGCCTACAGAGAAAAAAATCAATATATTTAATGCTAAAACTAAAAATGGAAACACCTAGACAAACATGTTAAATACCAAAAGAAAGCATAATAAAATTAATATTTCAACAATTTTCAGAAGTTCCAACAACTCTATCTAACTTATCCACACGAGATTTACTACAACTCTTACCACTTTTTAAAAATATCGGCTATAAAAAGAGAGAGGATATTATCATAAATATATATATATATATATATATATATATATATATATATATATATCCATCATATTCGAATACCAGTTGTAGTAGGTTTTATCTGATTCTCTTTTCCCCTTAAAAATGAACTTTATAACCTGAAAATTATACAATCAATTATAAGAAAAACATAAATATTAAAACAAAACTTACAAACATATAATATACATACCATCTTTAGTAGTAAATTTAGATTGCAATTGAATGGATTTCCTCAAACATATAGCATCATCTACATTAAAAGGTTATCCCATAAACACATGAATAAATAACTGAAACACCAAAAGTAAATAGACAAATATGACTATATACATACATATTTAGAAACAAAATTTTTTAAAAAAATATTCATATTAACTAACCATAAAAATAACTAAATTAAGCACATAAACATGTTAACTTACTCAAATTACACCATTTAATTTAACTGAATCAGATACACCTACAAAACACATACAATTTTCACATATTAATTTTCGCCAAAGTAATACATAAAAACATGAAGAAATATTCAAATAACGAAGGTAAACAAATCCAAATGCCTAATATTAAACTGTATACATTGCAAAACAGAAAAACAGAATGATTGATATGAGAAAACCCCGACAAAACCTGAACTTAACATAAACAGGCTAACTAATTCGTTCTCAACCATTTGATACCATTGAAACCACAAAATAAGAAAATATAAAAACAATAAAACTGATACAATTACACAGGCAGAACGTCAAAAAGGTTAGCTACATAACATTAAAAACTCCACAAGAAAATAAGAATCCAGAAACATTCAGGTAGAAAATGAGGAAAAATGCACGAACCTAACAAAGAAATTCTATAGAAAGAATCATCTAAAACTGCTCGATAGTTTTATAGTCGAAGAATCGAGTTTGTAAAAATAGAAACATAACTACTAACGTACTACAAACAGAGCTCTACTAGTGGGATGCATGTAGTAGTTTCTGAAAATAATGTTGAGAACTTTAAATAACAAGCCATATTTGTTGATATCAACATCAAACAGACCAAAATAAAACTTGTGGATAAGCATAACAGATGACGAAAAAGGTACCATCAAACTCCAAATACTTGCAACAACTACCCTCTTTGATCCAGATCATTCAAAGCTAGGCACAATGCATCATAACTTATGAAACTCCTTTTGTCCATTACCATCCCTCAATTATTGCACCTCAATTACCATCAATCAAGATAATTTACACATAGCCAAACTAACAATATAAATATAATCATAAATATAAATATAATTAGAAAAAATGGTAAAAAGTAGCCAAACTAACAATATAAATATAATCATAAACTCTAACCGGAATCTTTTTCACATGTTGAAACATGGATCATTCATCACGGACACAACAACAACTATATAACATAACAAATAAACACACGAAATAGCTAAACTAATCATACAAAAAGATGAACACATTATGCTAAAAATTATCATACTAATGGAAAATAAAAATAATTTCAATTAAAGTGAATAGAAATACATACTGATGCATCAGATGTCATTGTAGATAAATCTATACAGCAAAAGTCAGGGCCACATACATGAGTTGACAATTTCTGACTTTCAGAAGAATTGGAAACAAAAAATCATTGTATTCACTTGCATGATCAATCGTGAAATCTAATTGAGTGCCGCTTCGATGAAGAATCTGTTCCCAACTGTATGGGAGACAATTCCAAGTGACAAAAGCAATAAAATAAAAGTTACACCTCCTGGCATGAATAAGTTAGAAGCTCGTATAAGTTATACAAGAAACAATTATGCATGATTAAAAGAAAAATCAATTCACCCTATGCTACACCAGTACTTGTGGCACTCTCTTTTTTTCCCAATAAGTTCCCAACTGAGTGTGAGGGGATTATTTAAGGATCCCCAAACCTATTGCAGTGCTAAGTAACAAAAGGATCAAGCTAAACTTGAAATTTCACTATTGGAAAACAGGTACATATGCACCGGTATAAATTCATGAGTACAGGTATACCGGTGTGTATGTAACCAATTGCACTGGTATTTATCATGTTAACATCAGTACCGGTGCAAATAAGTACATACGCATCGGTATCCTATCAACCGGTGTAAAGTTCACCTATTTTCGCACCAGTGTTAGTTATACCGGTGTACCAGTGTCAAATATATTGCACCGGTATTATTCGAATACGTATTTGTATCGGTACAATTGCTAATATGTGCACAGTACAGGATTACCGATGTGTACTTATTTACCTTTTTTTATTAATTTGGCGCCAAGAGGAAAAAAATTTAACCGATAATGGGAAATTACCAGTGCGGGGATTAAAAAAGGGAAAATTTTGTAGTTGCACACCGGTTACTATTAGAATCGGTGTAGGAATTGAACACGCACCGGTATTTTCTTAATACCGATGTAAAAAATTATTCTTATTGTAGAATTTTTGCGCCAAAACTATTAGTTTTTGCACTGATACTGTGATTGTACCGGTGCTGGATAGGAAAATATGTGCATTTTGGCTCAAAATCTACACTGCTAACTGATTTTATAATTTAAATAGCTACAAATGCACCTGTAAAGTCTAAATACCGGTGTAGAAAATTGCATTAAATGCTCACCTACCCCATTTTATAGCGGATTAAAAATGGGATTTTTGGAAGAAGAGGCTCATTAATGGTGTTTTTTTGTTGATAAAGACATTGAATTCTCCACAATGAAAACCCTTGAAAGTACCTCTTTTGAATTACATTTATGGATATTAAGGAGTTCATGATTATTTTTAGTTAGTAGAGATATTTGCATATTGCGTTTGATCATTTAATGGTGATTGAGGTAGAATTGTAAATATTAGTTTGTGATTTGTTCTCAAGGTTGTTATAGTTATAGGCTACGGCTTTTGATTCCTATAGTGTTGAACATGTTAATAATGTTGTAATTGTAATGTGGAATATTGGTGCATATTGTTCATTTATGATGTTGCATGATCAGGAAGTCATTATGAAAAATTCTATTGTATTAAATGTGTTGAACTTTGATTGTTGGACATTTATTGATATGTAGAGTTGTATCGTATCATCGAGAGGTGTAAGCATGTGTATGCCAACGTTAGTAGGGTGAGCGATGAATATCTTATGTTCGTGGATAAGTTTTTGGAGAATACTTTTAGTCGTTATATCTCTGTCGTGATTGTAGAAATCGAATACGTATAAGGACATCCTGAAATTCCATTTGTATAGCCGGGGTTTGCGAAAGATTATGTTGTGTGGACCTTTCATGGGGGAAAATCACCACCGGAAGTGAGAGTTAGTAGTGAGGGAGAGTGTTTTGGGGATTCTATGTTGGATGACATGTGTGAGGAGGTTGTTAGGTTAGAATGGATAGCTCGCGGGTGGGATTGATGAGTTTACAGGGAGGCCCGAGGTTTTGGCTAACTTCCTTGGTGAGAAGGATACACCATTGTATCCCGGTTACAAGAAGAAAGACACGGTCATGTCGTGTTTGATGGAGTTGTTTAATTTGAAAGGTGTAGGATCATGGAGTTATACTAGCATGAATAAATTGCTTAAGTTTCTGAATGAAAAGCTTTCATCCGGTAACGGAGTTCCTGATAACCTTTATGAAGCTAGGAGAATTTTGTGTCCGATGGGATTGGAGTATGAAAATATACATGCTTGTTCGAATGATTGTGTCCTATGTAGAGGTGACATTAAGGATAAGATTGTTTGTCCAGATTGTAATGTGTCACGTTATAAGAAGAAGAGAAATGTGGCTGTCGGTGGAGAGAATGTTGTTCCGATGAGGAAGCGGGTGCCCGCCAAATGTATGCGGTATCTTCCCATTATCCCGAGGCTAAGAAGGTTGTTTAAGAATGAAAATGATGCAAAGAACTTGACATGGTGCGTTGATAGGGGAGGTTGTAAAGATGCTGATATAATTCAACACCCGGCTGACGCAGACCAGTGGAAGAAATTTGACAGGATGTATCCACACTTTGCATCCGAACCTAGGAATTTGAGATTTGTTTTGAGTACGGATGGTATGAACTCATTTGGAAATATGTCCTGAAAATACATTTTGTTGCTGGTTATGCTTGCCATTTACAATCTTTCCCCGTACTTGTGCATGATTTCAGGCCCAAAACAACCTGGAAATGACATATACCCTTATCTTTCCCCTTTGATAGAAAATTTGAAGGTGCTTTGGTCGGAAGGTGCCTTAATATTTGATGGTTGTAGTGGTGAAGAGTTTACATTGAAGGCGATGCTTTTTTGTACCATAAATGATTTCCCGGCATATGGTAACATTTCCAGGTATGTGGTCAAGGGTCACAAGGCTTTCCCAGTTTGTGAGGATGAGATAGATTACCATCAGTTGAGGAATGGGTGGAAGATTATTTATTTGGGTCACTATAAATTTTTGCATGTAGGTCACAAGTTACGGGAGAATGCGGTTGCATTCGTTGGTGTGAAGAAGAGGAGAAATACACCCAAACCTTTGACCGGTGTAGCTATTCACAATGAGGTGAAGAAATTGAATGTTGTTCATGGTAAGAAGTTATCAAAGGGTGGTGGGGCTATAGACAGTTGTCCATTTTCTTCGATTTGCCGTACTGGGAAAATTTGGAGGTTCGCCATTGTTTGGATGTCATGCATATAAAAAAGAATGTTTGTGAGAGTCTAATTGGGATGCTTCTGAACATTCCCGGGAAGACTAAGGATAGCTTGAATGCGAGGTAATATTTAGTGGACCATGGTATACGGTTGAATCTAGCACCAGAGGTAAGAGGGAAGAAAACATACATGTCCCCTGCTCCTTACAATCTGTTAGTTGCTGAGAGGAAGTCGATGTGTGAGAGCATCCAAGGAATGAAGATACCTTCCGATTACTCCTCTAATGTTAGTCGGTTTGTGAATGATGAGTTGTGTCTTAAGGCTTTGAAATCACACGACTGTTATGTCCTTATGCAACAACTTTTTCCCGTTACCACGTAGGTGTTTGGAAGAGGAAGTTAGATTTTCTATCATGTGCTTGTGTTTCTTCTTCAACTCGATATGCAGGAAAAATATTAGCAGGCAACAGCTAGATGAACTGGATCGAGAGGCTGCTATTGTTCTATGCCATTTAGAGAAGTATTTTCTCCCTTCATTCTTTGACATCATGGTGCACCTAGTGGTACACTTGGTTAGGGAGATACGTATGTGTGGGTCTGTCCGAATGCA
This sequence comes from Rubia yunnanensis, assembly GCA_037428765.1. NCBI lineage: Eukaryota > Viridiplantae > Streptophyta > Magnoliopsida > Gentianales > Rubiaceae > Rubia > Rubia yunnanensis. The sequence goes on along the minus strand of CM075068.1, from coordinate 19,246,719 downwards.
TTGGATGTACCCCTTTGAGCATCACATGGCTGTTTTCAAGGGTTATGTTCATAATCATAGTCAGCATGATGCCTCCATTGTTCAGAGGTACGTTACTGAGGAGATCAACGAGTATTGTACAATGAACTTGGTTGGAAGCAGAGCGGTTGGTGTTCCTGGTGGATCCCACTGTGGAAGGCGGAATGGGGTTCCACGTTCCAAGGGTACGCTTCATATATCACACCGAATTGATGATTGTTCACCTGTATGTATTGTGTAATAGTAGCGAGACTATAACATACGTTGAAGAGCATATTTCCCTGTTGGAAGAGATTCATCCAAACTGGCCCGCAAATAAAATTCAGGTCGAGCATTCTTCAAGGTTTGTTAACTGGTTTTACAATCGTTGTAATGTTGACGGGATTTCCAGTAACCTACAGGTGTTTGCAAGGAAGCCAAATTGCACAGTTAGACGATACCTTGGTTATGACATTAATGACTTCAGTTTCTCAACATTGGCGAAGAATGAGAAGAGCACCACTCAAAATAGTGGTGTATATATTCAATCTAAATCTATGTGGTAGGGAAGCAAGAGAGATAAACATTCGGTTGTTGCTATGATGCCTTTCTATGGGGCGATTAAGGAAATTTGGGAGTTGGATTATGTAGATTTCAAGGTTGTTGTCTTCAAGTGTCGTTGGGTGGAACACGGTTTTGGTGTTATTGTTGAGAAGCCCATGGGGTTCACGTTGGTTGACTTGAATCGTGTCGGATATGAAGATGACAAGTTCATCTTAGCTACCCAGGCACGACAGGTTTTTTACATCAAGGACCCTTCGAATGAGAAGTTTCATGTGGTGTTGCATGAAAAGTAGGTTTACTTTGATGGGGAGATTGATCAGCCCGCCATAACTGATAGTCCTGAGTCTCCATCAGTATTTCCCGGTTTAGAAGATACTGGGGGACCCGTTGTTGGAAGGCGTTCTCATGGCGATGGGTTGTGGGTTGATTAGAGAGGTGAAATTTAAAGCAGCCTAATGCAGCTGTGATGTGTGATATTTAGTTGTTCATTTTTGAAGGAATTTAGTGCTCTTTTATGTGATTTTTGGTACTTAATTGATTTATTTTGTAGACAGATCACTATTTTTGGAGCAAAGCTGTAGTGGAGCAGAATAGCCGTGTTTTGGAGCACTATAATGCTGTTCCAGCTGATCCTTAGCCGGAATCCTTTGTGTGGCAGAATTGTGCTTCGTTTAACGATCACTAAGTTGCTCCGTAAAGTCGACCCGGTTAAGGTGAAGCTGATGAATGGGGGATTGTTATACTCTTTTTTCCCGAAAGGGTTTTTAATGAGGTAACGATCCCGATCCCTCGTTAGGGAGTTTAAGGAGTTGGAGTCCAGAAGAAAATCAGTCCAGAAAATTCAGCACTGTGATTGGGCCGTTATGAAGCAATGAAGCCCAAGACTTGGATTAATTATTTATTCCAAGTTAGAATTTAATTGTAATTAGGCTGAAATTAAGTGAAAGAATATTTCTTTTTGGATAAGAATTCTAATTTTCCAAAATTAGTTAGGATTTGGATTTTATTTTTGGCATATAAAAATCGTGGCTGTACACGATTTGAAAAAAAGGAAGAAAATCGGAGAGCTGGACTTGGCTTTGTTTTTGGTTTGGACGAAAACAGAGGAGGGAAGGAGGAATTATATATATGATATTTGTTTTCCTGGGCGAGGGATAACAAGAGGAGAAAACCAATTCTTTTCATTAGTTTTGTTTTCCTGGGCGAGAGAAAACAAAAGCAGAGACCAAATTCTCATTGTTTTTATTATTGTTTTCTTGGTGAGAAAGACGCAAAGCAGAGCATTAATTTCATTGGTAATTTTTCTTTTTATTATTTTCAATTGTTAACATGTTTAATTTTGAATTGCTTGTTATATTTAATTTAATCATGAGTAGCTAAATTCTTAATCGGCGAGGTTAATTCGATGGTTCATGAATTGTGAGGCTTCGGGTTTTCAGAGATTTAATCCTATGAGTTTTTAATTGTTTATGCATAAAATCTATGCTTGCTTGTTTGAGTTTGATCACCTCAATCTTGTTAGGCTATGGCTAATTAAGTAGCACCTCCTGTGAAAAACTAACAGGATGATAAACAATTAATTGGATGAACTGCATGCAAATACGTGCTTGTTGTCTAAATTGGGTTCCCTAGTTCTTAAGATCGTTAAGATATAACTAGTTTAGCAAATACTTGCTAGGAATATCTTAATTAGGAAGATCACGGGTTTAGCAAATACTTGCTCGCGATTGGAAATTAAAGGGGAATTAAGGGGAAATAGCAAATACTGTTCCTGCTTATAACCAATTAATTCATGGGGGTTAAATGACTTTTGAGTAGTCGATGATCAAGGAATGAATCAAAGATTAACCTATGCCGATCCTTTGTTATCCATATATTTGTTCGTAATTTATCTCTGCATTTTTCTGCATTTTTTGGTCCTATTTTTAGCTTAGTAATTCATTAGTTTATTAAACAAATCTAAAATCATAGGCGTGGTTGCTAAACCAAACTTTGTGGTAGTTTGAAATTGATAGAAATTACACCGTTCTCTGTGGATACGACCTGCTTCTACTATACTAATCTGTGTGCTAGTTTGCAGTTTATTTGGCGAGTAAAACGACGCTCACCAAAATGGCGCCGTTGCCGGGGAACGGTAGTTAATTTCTATTTATTTTGCTACTAATTTTTTTGTTTTTTTAGTTATTGGTATATGACCAGGTCCCAGGAGCAGGAATTAATATTTGATTCTGAAGTTGAAAAGACAGCCAGGAAGAATTACAAACTCGCCAGGGAGAGGAAGCTGAAAGCTGCCGCAGACCCTCTGTTTGGCCAAACAGAGGCTGTTTCCGAGACAGAATCCGAATCAGAGATTAAATCCGTTCCTGATACTGTAATGGGGGACAGAGGAGAGGCAAATCCCAATGCTGACAATCCGTACATGTGGGAATTAACGGGGCACAGCGAAGAAGACCCTCCCACACCTATTTCTTTGCCAGATGCTGCGACCCCTGTGGAGATAAAGCTTGCACTGCTGAATGTTCTTCCGAAGTTCTATGGGAAGAGTAACGAAGACCCTTACAATTTCTTGAACGAGTTCATCAAGATTTGTAAGGTTCAGAAAAGACCAGCTGGTGTCACAGAAGATCAATTCAAGTTGGTGGCTTTTCCGTTCAGCATGTCAGGGACAGCGAACCAGTGGTTTTCAAGCTTGGCTCCTAACTCCGTCACTTCCTGGAATGCACTCAAGAAGCTATTTTTGGACTATTTCTTTCCAGCCACTAAGACGGATGCACTGAGGAAAGAAATTTCAAGCATCAAGCAGGAGTATGATGAGCCGCTGAGTACATTTTGGCTGAGGTTCAGACGATTGGTGGATCGTTGCCCTAACCATCGATACACCGAGGGGCAACTGCTACAGTATTTCTACCAAGGATCCACATCTGCGAACAAGGATTTGCTGAATACTGCAAGCAATGGTGGGTTTTCGGAAATCAGAGTAAATGAAGCAAAGGAGATAGTGAAGAAGTTGATCAATTCCAAGAAGGAGTATGACACTGATGAGATCCGAATCCTGAAAAAGGTGGCACAAACAGAGCCCTCGAGCCAAGATGATTTTAGGGAGAGGATGGACAGGATGGAAAGGGTGCTATCTAAGGTGGTGGATAAGGTTACAGTCGCTAGCACCATAGTCGGTCCTCAAGAGAAACCTTGTGACATTTGTGGCACCTTCGGCCACGTCACCCTGCAGTGTCATTTCGCGATGGATGAGCAAACTGTCCAGGCCAATGCAATGGGGAATTGGAATGAAAGGCAGCCAAGGAGGGACCCGTACTCAGCTACCTATAATCCGGGATGGAGAGATCATCCCAACTTTCGATGGCGAGATCCGGGAAATCCAGTACAACAACCATATGTTCCACCCCATCGAGCTCCTCCCCCATCTTTTTCTCAGAATCCACCACCTCCTCAAGGGAAGTCTATGGATGAAAAGCTGGACATAATGATGGACATGATGCAAAAGCAACACCAAAGGTTTGAGAAGATTGAAACAACTTTAGAGGAGCATACGCGACAAATCACCCATTTATCGAATTCCATGAATGAGCTCCGAATGAAGCAACCTGGATTGCCATCTCAAGTGCAACTAAACCCCAGAGAGACGGCCAATCAGATCACCTTAAGAAGTGGAAAGGAGCTTGAGCCACTACCTCCGAAGACCGCAGCAAAAGGAGCTAAGAAGCAGTCGGAGCAGTCTGCAGGAGGCCTCGATTTGGCCAAACAGAGGCTCCCGGCAGAAAAAGAAAGTGAGGTACAAGGGCATTTTGACCAAACCAAGGAGTCAAATCCAAGGTTGGGTCAGAATGATCCTCCAATTAAAATTCTTCCCCCTTTTCCTCGTAGTTTAGCTAGAAAGAAAGATGATTCTGTTGATTTCCTATCTATCTTTGGAAAAATGGAGATTAACCTACCTTTCTTGCAGGCTATAAGGCTTCCACCCGTGAGCAAGTTTTTGAAAGATTTTATTGCAGGGAAACCTAAAGACTCAAGCAAGATCATAATGGGCGAGTCGGTTTCAGCTGTAATCCAAAAGAAAATGCCTCAAAAGTGCAAGGACCCAGGTATGTTTTCCTTACCTTGTTATATAGGAGATAAGAAGATCAATGCTGCCATGTGTGATTTAGGAGCTTCAATTAATGTCATGCCATTATCTGTATATCAAACTTTGAATGGAGCAGAAATGGTAAATACTAGAGTAATAATCCAATTGGCAGATAAATCTTGTGTATGTCCTGAAGGGTTGTTGGAAAATGTGCTTGTGCGAGTCAATAACTTTGTGTACCCAGCAGATTTTTATGTGGTAAAAATGAATCATACTAGTGATAAGGGAACACAAGGAGTATTGTTGGGTCGTCCGTTCTTGAAAACAGCAAACACTATTATTAATGTTGGGAATGGAACTATTTCACTTGATTATTTTGGCGATAAGTACACACTCAATATTGATAAACCCATGCAGAAATCTATAGATGCTAAGAATGTAAATGCAATTTATCATACTGACCCATTTGTCCAAGATTCTCTTGAGACTAAAGTTTTGCAGGACAAGTTGGGAATTCAAATGCCTACAAGTCCAGAAGAGGAAAATGTTCAAGTTTCAAGTGATTATCAAGAAGATGATGATACTCTTCCAGTGAGTATGGAGTCGCTCAAGTGTGAGGAAGAAACAAAGTTCCAACTCCAAGAATTGAGAGATCTAAGATTGAATGGGTTTGATCAAGTTATGCGGTACAAGGAGCGCAATAAGTTGTGGCATGACAGAGATTTGAAGCCTAAGAAATTTGTGGTTGGGCAGATAGTTCTTTTATCTGAGTCAAACTTTCGACATATGTCATGGAAATTCATGTCTAAATGGACTAAACCATTCGAAGTGGCTTATGTTTGGCCTGATGGGATGGTAGAGATTATAAGCATGGACGCAAAAAGGGCATTCATCATCGATGGTCATCGCCTTATGCCGTACTATGATACTTCTCAGGTGGCATTAATGGAAGAAATTCCATTGTGCCCAACGAATATTAATTAAAGGCATCCAAAATTCTAGCCAAAGACTATAAACAAAAGCGCTAGTTGGGAGGCAACCCAATTTTCTTAGTTTTTTTTTAAATTTTTTTTTTATTTTTAGGAATTTCAATTTTTCATTTGATCTCAATTCTTGATATGCAGATTTGAAGTACTTGAATTCGCACCATGGATAATTCACACATTTGGAAAGCTGGACTCGCAGGGCTCCATTTGGCCAAACGGAGGCCTGCGGCAGAACCTAATTATGATCAAACGCTTTCCTCTTGATTGAGAATTTCTCCCAAACCCACCACTATAAGTTCCCTCTTTCCCTTTTATTTTTTTTATGATGTTGTCTCTGTGTTAAACCTTTTCTCATAAGAGCTTTGCATTATTTGCTTGAGGGCAAGCAAAGTTTAAGTGTGAGGAGGTTTCTTGTGTGTTTTGTTTTGTTTTGTATTTTTGGAAAAAATTAAAAAAATTCTTTTATTTCAGTTTTTTTTTATTTTTACAGTGAAACATGTGTTTTTTGTGTTGTTTGAGCCGATAATTTGACATGAGAAAATTCTAGTGACTCTTGATAAAAGTACCCTGCCGGTTGTAAACTTCATTGTAACAAACTTGGTAAATCTAATATGCCTTGAAGTTATTGAATGAGATTTTCTATGATTTGTGAAATTTGATTGATATGATTTTTGGGATGACGAAAAAGGACGAGTTTAATTGAATATTTTAGCCTACTAAAGTGAGGTTTGAGCTAGAGTAGAGCACTCTCTACATCAATCTTTGTTCTGAGAGATCACATTGTTATAATTGGAGTTGTTATGTGTGAAAGTGATGGAAGGCACTAGGATGAACCACACAGCTTAAATTGCCTACCAATTACATTAACCCCTAGTGAAACACTTTGAAGCTTTGACTATGTTCTTTGATATGAGTTACTATATATTTAGCCAAAGCCTTGTTTTATCCTTTCTCTTTGCCCTATTATGCATGTTCTTGGAGTTAATGTTGATGAATTCATCCATTGTGTTCTCTTGAGTTGATGACATTACTGAGTATGTGTCCAGTTTGCCCAGACTGAACGGTTTCAGAAAAAATGAAGGCTGAATTTTATTATGAACAGTGACACTGGGGTTCCGTTTGGCCAAACAGAGAGGCGTAACAGTGAAAAAAAAGAGAGAAAAAAATCTTATTGTTATGTTGCAATTTTTCTCTAAAAAAAGTACCAGTTTTGGATTGTATTGAAGAAGAATGGTGCTGAAAAAAAAAGAGATGAAAAAAAAAGAAGAAAAAAAGAAGAAAAAAAAAAGAAAAAAGAAAAGAAAAAAAATAAATAGCACCTACTTTGATGTGATGTTGGCTTTCTCTTAATAGCCATGAGATGAAGATTGTTGGTGAATGTCTACTATACATGGATGATGGTTGAAGAAAAAACATGCATAATATTTTGATCGATATTGTTTGAGCTTAGAACCCTTAGGATCTCACCAATCTGAATGGTCCCTAGCCCAGTTACAACCCTTGAGAAAGACCTTCCTGATTTGCATATTAACTTCTCTATGTTATAACTTGTGAATTATTTGAGTGATTGTCCTTCATATATTGAGAGTGATTGAGTGAAACCGTGAGGAAATATTCATTGCTTGTCCGATTTTGACTGAATTGATGATTAGATTTTCTGATCTTGAACATTTTCATTTAAATTACTTTAAGGGTTGATGATTTCCAGGTGCGTTAATGTGATCCTTTACTCCTTGGCAGGGGAAAATTTATCGTTATAAGAGTAGAAGCTAGAGTTTTTAAATGTTGAATTTTTATCTGTTTAGTTGTGTGATTTGTGTTTCTATCTTAACTTTTCTTTTTAGGGCCATTTTAGATAGAGTCATATGAGGGAATGAGAATTTATGAACGTTGTGGATTGTTGATTACTCTTATATTCTTCACTTCATACTTGAGGGCAAGTATGACTCAAGTGTGAGGATTTGATGTGTGATATTTAGTTGTTCATTTTTGAAGGAATTTAGTGCTCTTTTATGTAATTTTTGGTACTTAATTGATTTATTTTGTAGACAGATCACTATTTTTGGAGCAAAGCTGTAGTGGAGCAGAATAGCCGTGTTTTGGAGCACTATAATGCTGTTCCAGCTGATCCTTAGCCGGAATCCTTTGTGTGGCAGAATTGTGCTTCGTTTAACGATCACTAAGTTGCTCCGTAAAGTCGACCCGGTTAAGGTGAAGCTGATGAATGGGGGATTGTTATACTCTTTTTTCCCGAAAGGGTTTTTAATGAGGTAACGATCCCGATCCCTCGTTAGGGAGTTTACGGAGTTGGAGTCCAGAAGAAAATCAGTCCAGAAAATTCAGCACTGTGATTGGGCCGTTATGAAGCAATGAAGCCCAAGACTTGGATTAATTATTTATTCCAAGTTAGAATTTAATTGTAATTAGGCTGAAATTAAGTGAAAGAATATTTCTTTTTGGATAAAAATTCTAATTTTCCAAAATTAGTTAGGATTTGGATTTTATTTTTGGCATATAAAAATCGTGGCTGTACACGATTTGAAAAAAAGGAAGAAAATCGGAGAGCTGGACTTGGCTTTGTTTTTGGTTTGGACGAAAACAGAGGAGGGAAGGAGGAATTATATATATGATATTTGTTTTCCTGGGCGAGGGATAACAAGAGGAGAAAACCAATTCTTTTCATTAGTTTTGTTTTCCTGGGCGAGAGAAAACAAAAGCAAAGACCAAATTCTCATTGTTTTTATTATTGTTTTCTTGGTGAGAAAGACGCAAAGCAGAGCATTAATTTCATTGGTAATTTTTCTTTTTATTATTTTCAATTGTTAACATGTTTAATTTTGAATTGCTTGTTATATTTAATTTAATCATGAGTAGCTAAATTCTTAATCGGCGAGGTTAATTCGATGGTTCATGAATTGTGAGGCTTCGGGTTTTCAGAGATTTAATCCTATGAGTTTTTAATTGTTTATGCATAAAATCTATGCTTGCTTGTTTGAGTTTGATCACCTCAATCTTGTTAGGCTATGGCTAATTAAGTAGCACCTCCTGTGAAAAACTAACAGGATGATAAACAATTAATTGGATGAACTGCATGCAAATACGTGCTTGTTGTCTAAATTGGGTTCCCTAGTTCTTAAGATCGTTAAGATATAACTAGTTTAGCAAATACTTGCTAGGAATATCTTAATTAGGAAGATCACGGGTTTAGCAAATACTTGCTCGCGATTGGAAATTAAAGGGGAATTAAGGGGAAATAGCAAATACTGTTCCTGCTTATAACCAATTAATTCATGGGGGTTAAATGACTTTTGAGTAGTCGATGATCAAGGAATGAACCAAAGATTAACCTATGCCGATCCTTTGTTATCCATATATTTGTTCGTAATTTATCTCTGCATTTTTCTGCATTTTTTGGTCCTATTTTTAGCTTAGTAATTCATTAGTTTATTAAACAAATCTAAAATCATAGGCGTGGTTGCTAAACCAAACTTTGTGGTAGTTTGAAATTGATAGAAATTACACCGTTCTCTGTGGATACGACCTGCTTCTACTATACTAATCTGTGTGCTAGTTTGCAGTTTATTTGGCGAGTAAAACGACGCTCACCAAGCTGCGTTTTATAAAATTTGCACCGGTACTTGTACCGGTGCTGGGTACTTAGATTTTTTTAAATAAAATTTACTCACGGGTTGGATAAGATAATTTTTTAAAAAAATATTTAAGCAGCCTAAAGCAGCTGTTTTAGGCCTCGTTTTACACCGGTATATGTATAATATTGGTGTATAAAAACATTCCCTTTTTTAAAACCCTCCCATTTTCACAGTACATAGAATTTATATCTCTCATACCATACCATCTCGGGGTGATGGTTCAGGTGGCAATACTCATTTAAGTTGTGACCCCATTCTTGATGGAAGTCACAGTACTTAGGCGAGTCCTTCTTTTGGGGAAAATCCTTTCCTTGGGGTTGCCTTCAGAACATGCCTTTATGGATAGAATATATTTCTGTCACAAATTTAGCCAGGGGGACCTAGCTTCCAAAGCTCTTTTTCGAAGCCTCATGTCTCCTAGACTTATCAGGATGCTTGGGGCTTTTTCGCTACCTCTGTCCCCCACTATTTTTGTTTTTGCGGCCTCTTCAATCTTGGAGTATTGTTCCACAATCTCCTGTAGCAGCTGCAAGGTCTCCGGCCTTTTCGAGACCAGCTTCTTATACAGGTTGATATCGGACATCCTGTTCATATACCCCAAGATTACTCCATCCTCAGTACGGTTGATCACACTGAGGCTCTCGTCCGCATATCTATGATAGTATGTCTGGGTCGATTCCCCCTGCTTTTACTTGACCTAGTAAAGTCCTACCAAGGTTTTGGTAAACCTCTTCTTCTGAAAGAACTAACCTATCAAGGCCCTTCCAAAGTCCCTATAAGAATGCAATGATCCTTTAGCCAGCTTGTTGAACCATTCACGGGCCTTCCCCCGAAGGTAGCTTCCGACCAGCTTACACGTTAGTTGTTCATCAAAGTCTCTTGAGTTCATCAGACTGAGAAAGGTCTGGATGAATTCCTGGGGGTCCAAATCTCCACTGTATATGGGGAGACCTTCAGGATTTTTAACATCGCCGGGCCATCGGATGGCCATTATGGCGGGGTTAAAGGGAGAGGCTGCAGCTTGGCCCGAAGAACCAATTAGTTTATCGAGCTCTCTTGCAAGAGAGTCACTTGACTCCCCCCTAATTCGTGGATCTCCCCACCAATTTGTCTAGGAGACATCATTGGTGAGTCCCTAGTTCGAAGCCATATGCCCTTGCCATGATCCTCCAATAGCCAAACTATATGGTGTATACTAATGCCCCAGATGATAGGGATCATATGGGGGCATCTCCGGCCGAGACCATGAGTGCATTTGGGCTTCGAAACTGGTATCGGATATCCACTTGTTTTCCAAGGCATCGAATAAGGGATCGTCTGCCATTCAAAACTAGGGATCGAAGCTGGTACTGAATTAGCCACGGTTTGAATGAAACCTGGGAACGTTAGCTGAGGCCGGTCCTGACCCCCCATATTAAATGGGTAGATTGGTCCTGGAGGAGCTCGCATCCGGATCCTTTGGTTTAACGCCAGGAGTATTAAAGGTGGGACCTCCACATGTTGCTGGGTCATCCGTTGCTAGAGCATTGGGGGTTCTACCTGGTACCCCACTAATCTGAGAGTCTGGGCCTATTGCGCCAGGTCCTTCTGTGAAGAGGGGATTGCACTTTTCATGCCCCTTGTCCTCTGAAAGGCCCTCACCGTAGGCTCCACTTGTGAATTGACCATAGCCTTTGTGAATTGTGGCCCATCCTCTATGGGCCGCCATGCCTGGTTTTGTGTGGTAGGTGCTGTAACATCCCTCAACTGAAGCTCGACGCTGATGTCCGTCCTTCTCAGAGTGTCCGGCTGTGCGAGGGCTTTTGTCTGATGGCCCTTCAATCCTCTTATGTTTAGGATCTGATCCCGGACGCTCTTCGTGTGTTGGTTACCAGTGCCTGAGGGGGTAGGATCCATCTGACTGGTCCCACACCCTTTTCTTCTCCAATGAAGGGATTGTACTTCTTCTTTGGCAGTCAAACTCCTCTATCCTTCAACCGTTCACTCCTACGTAATGAACTTGTCGTAGGGGAGGACATAAACCATAAAGTGGTGTAGATGTGACTCCGATGGTCCCACTGAGCATGCCAATTTGATGTTCCCCAATTTTCCGCTGCCACACATCACCATCCCTCGTGCCTGAATTTGCAAGAAAAAGCCCCCAAAGGTGTCCGGGGGGAAGAGGCCCCGATGATTAAGTAAGCAAACAGTGTATGTGAATGTAATTAGGAATGAATAGTTGAGTTTGTTAGTCTTTATATAGGTAGGCAAGTAGGCTATTGTTTTGTTTGCTTGTAGAACAAGTACTCCACCTTGGGTCGGGCCAAAGAGGGGGCTTTACCTAAAGGGTAAAGCCTTGGGCCGATGGTCGGACGCACATGCCATTAAGCCCATATGGTTTTACACATTATCAGACAGCAAACATAGTGACGTGTGGAGCAGGTCGGCGGCGGTAAGTGACAAATCATCTGTGGCGCGTGAATAGAATCTGGACTTCGAATCAACAATAGCGGCTAAGAGATCAACGACGGCGGTCGTGGATTCGACGTCGGGCGGAAAATGAATACGATGGCGGCAGCGCGTGAGTGACACGTGTGGCTAACTGGCGGCGGCGGTTTGCTGAACGAGGTCTTGGAAAGTTAGCCTATACTATTAAGAAAATAATGATGTAATGTGATTGTATTCGTGATCTGGGGTACATCATAGAGTGTTACAAAAGACCTAAACAAATAAGGAAAATGGTACTTATGTAAATACAAGTAATATTCACAAAATATTATTTTTCCCCCAACATCATGTTTGACCACAAATACGTCTAACTGCAAATTATAATGATGCATAAAAAATTAATATTTAAAAAATAGAGGTTAAGATAAATATGACAATATCTCACTTGATTTTTTATTGTATATATATTAATTAAATTTTAGGGTCAAAGTTGTACAAACTTTGACTTAGAAAAAGTAATTGTGCAATATAGAGTGAGACAGAACTAATGGTATAATGTTTCTTTTATTTCTATGTTCAAACATGTGTTGTTACATGTTTAACTTATAATATACAATATTAAAATTAAAATATATAAATTTCAAGTTGAAAAGTAAAGTGATTTTCACGTAATCTCATAATTTAAAATATTTTCCATATTTACACTACAGTCCGCCTTTTTAAAGATGGTATTTTCACAAACCATGGAAAGATCAAGGTTTAAATTGCAAAATAGAAAAAATGAAGATAAAATTTTTGGGTCGCATTAATTGGTTCATAAACTTTATAACTATTATATGTTGCATAATATATTTTTAATATTACAATTTTAACATTTAACCTTTTTATTATTCTAATTAAATCTCATCTTTCCATAAGCTTATGGAAAGACTGTCTTTCCCAGGACTTTGTCTTTACAGGCAAAATCTTGGGAAAGACCATTTTTTCATAGATTTATGGAAAGATAATGTTGAATTAGAATTATAGAAAAGTTAAATATTTTAGTTGCATTATGAAAAATTTATTATGCAACACATAATAATTTTAATTTTAGACCCGATTAATGCAACATGAATCGGGTCTAAAATTAAAATTATTGTAATTTCATGTTGCATTAATCGGGTCTAAAATTAAAATTATTATGTGTTGCATAATAAATTTTTCATAATGCAACTAAATATTTAGTTTTTTATTCTATTTTAATTTTTCATAATGCAATTAATTTATTCTATTTTACTATTTAAATCTAGGTTATGGAAAGACCGTCGACAGACTCAAAATTTAATTGAATATAGAAATTAGACTCAAAGGACATTAAATTTGGATATGACAACATTAATTATGCTTAAAAAATAAATTTGGACATTCAATAAAGATGACAACATTAATTATGCTTCAGAGTTGCCTACTGTGTGCGATTTACTGTGTGCGATTTATTGTGCCTCCGTCTTCTACAAGCTCCGGCACCGCCGATATGGCGGAGCCACCTCCGATCTCATACACCCAGGCAGTGAAACAAGAACTCCGCGAAGCTCTCAACCTCTCCTCCCCAAATATCCCCGATGTTCACAACACACCCTTCGTTCCAAAAGCTAGAATCGATCATCTGGGTGAACCGAGACTCCACTTCACGGAGGAGGAATGCCTTAAATTGGAGTCCCCCCTCAAATGGACTCTGATCGGGAAGTTCTCGCGCAGCCGACCACAACTGGAAAAGCTCCGAAAAGATTTTCACACGGCCGGATTCAAAGGTCACAACAATATTAGTCTGCTGGTTAACAGACAGGTTTTGATATCCTTTTCTCTTCCTGATGATTATTACCGGTGTTGGCTTCATAAAATCTGGAACTTTGGCTCTTACTCTATCAGAATCACAAAGTGGGTTCCTAACTTCAACCCTAACGCAGATTCTCCTATTGTTCCAATTTGAATTTCCCTTTATGGCCTGCCATAACAATTTTTTTATTATAATGTCCTTATGTCCATTGGTAACATCATTGGAACCCCAATTAGGGTAGACAGGGCCTCTCTCAATAGGACCAGACCTCATGTGGCTAGGATTTGTGTTGAACCCCGGCTGGAAAGAATTTGGCTAAGCTTTAGAGATATTGGTTTCTGGCAATACATTGAGTATGAAGGTGTGCCTTTTTATTGCTCTAATTGCCTCAAACTAGGTCACCTAGATACAACCTGCAGATTTGACAAGAACTCATCCAGATTCATTCCATGGAAACCTCAAGGCAACTCATTTAAGGAAGGTAACAAAACCATTTCCATTGATGAACAGGGCAGGTACAAAGGTAAAGGAAATGGTACTTCTTCAACTCCTATCTATGTCCCAAAGACACAATATGTTTATAAGAGTAAAATGGATAACAATGTTCAGCAGATATCTCAGGACTACAATTCCTCACTAGGAGACCCACAGTTGAATCAAGGTGCAGGTTCTGAAGGATTGATCCTTAGACAAGGATCACAGGTTCCCTCTAATACCCATGAGACTACTAATTTTGCTGTATATCTTGAAAAACATATGGTAGTTACTGGTTTGGCATTAAATCAGGAAGATAATAATGAAGCAGAATCTTTTAATAAGTCTGTAACTATTGGCCTTCCATCTGTATCCCCAAAACTGACCTCAGATATCAACACTCTCACATTAAACCAACTTTCCCCTACCTGTTCTGCACTAAATCCATCTCAGGATGAAAACAGAGCCCCACTCCCAGAAAATCCTATGTGTAAACAACACAAGAGTAACTTAACTGATCCGCTCATTCTAAATAATGCTCCTAATCTGCTGTCCAATTCTGCTATCCCTACACAGGACACAGAATTAAGGACACTAAAAACAAAAGCTAACATGAACACACATAAAGATATCCAAATCACTAATACCTCTGATGATGCTCTTGTTTATACAGAGATAAATAGTGGTGACTCCCCTCTTCTATCATCTAACAGGAAATCCCACAAACCTCTGGATTGGATTAACACAGAAACCTCCACTAAGCAATAGGAAAAATTGCTAGAACAAGGAAATATTAACTTTGAACAAATAAAGGAAATTCTAATTAATGATCAGTTAAGATTAACCAATATCCTCAAACTTAATCGGTTAGAGACCAAAATTAAACAGAGGAAGTATACCAAAAAAGACTACTCCTCCACACCGAAAACGGTTTTCACCTGCTCCTGATTGAACCTCTCCAAAACATATCCATGATTAATCTTAACATATGTGCATGGAATATTAGGGGAATAGGCAACAAACCTACTCAAACCCGTTTAAAAAAATATTAAAAGACGTAACTCAATCCAAGTTTGTGCTCTAATAGAACCTTTCCTGAACCCTGATCAAATACAAAACATTTCCAAGGAGCTGGGTTTCAACAAATCCTATGCTAATCCAATCAACAAAATCTGGTTAATGTGGGACGATGACATTACAGTAGACATAAATAAAGTGGAAGATCAGGTGGTTATTGTGAAAATCAAATCTCCCATTCTGTCAACTGAATGTCAGGTAGGATTTATCTATGCTAAGCACACAATCCATGAAAGGAACAAACTATGGCAAGTCTTAGCATCTCTAAAAAAGAATCATTGTGCTTAATAGGCGACTTTAATGTCATCGCAAAAAATGAAGAATATTTAGGAAACTCAACTCCTAATCAAAACAGTATAAAGAACTTTAACACCTTCCTAAATGATCAAAACTTTGCTGAAATCCTTACCTCTGGCAGCTTGTTCACCTGGACTGGAATGAGAACAAAGGGGAGGGTATGGAAACGGCTTGATAGAGGGATATCAAACAATATTTTGTGGTCCAATTTCCCTAGTTCTAAATTAAAAACATTATCCAGAGAAAGCTCTAACCACACTCCCCTAATTCTATTTGTATCTAATGCACCCTTCATGACTACTTCAAAACCCTTTAAGTTCCAAGAATGCTGGGTAAATCATCCCACTTTCATGAAGCTAGTGGAGGATGCTTGGAGCACACATACCACTCATCAAGGGATGAAAAGATTAGTTTTCAAACTCAAATACTTAAAACATTCCCTTAAAATCTGGAACAAAGAGGTATTTGGTAATGTGTTTGATGTTGTTCAGATAAGTGAAGACCTTCCGTTCAATACTGAAAGAGATTTACAACAGAATGAATCCAGTGCTACCATACAAGCCTTAAATCAAGCTAAGGCAAAGCTGAGAATAGCTCTAAACAATCAGGAAACATTTCTAAAACAGAAATCAAGACTTAAATGGATGAAAGAAGGTGATGCCAATTCAAAATTCTTCCATCAATCAATCTTAAACAAACATAAAAGGAAAACAATCTCTCTAATCAAAACCAATGATGGTACTTGGTTAGACAATATAGATGATATAGAGAAAGAAGCGGTCCGCTTCTTCTCCAATCTTCTTACTGAAGAACCACTAGATCCATCATGAGTTAACACAACATGGATACTGGAGAATATCCCAAAAGTCGTAACAAATGAAATGAACTCTAATCTCCTTAAAAATATCAGCATGGAAAAGTTAACTAACGTAGTTGTTTCCATGGATAGCCATTCAGCCCCGGGCCCTAATGGTTTCTCTAGTTTCTTTTCCAGAAATGTTGGGACCTCATAAAATCTGATGTGATGATGGCAGTGAAAGATTTCTTTGCTGGAACAGATATTCCCAAAGCCATCTCATCAACTCAAATAATATTAATACCTAAAAAAGATGTTTGCTCGTCTTTCAAAGACTACAGACCTATAAGCCTATGTAATTTCTCAAATAAAATTCTCTCCAAAATACTCTCAATAAGACTCAAATCCTATCTAGATACTATAATTAGCCCAAAACAATCAGCTTTTGTTTCTGGAAGAGAAATTGCGGATAATGTTCTCCTCATGCAAGAATTCACTAATCACTTACACTCAAAAACAAAAGGGTCGAATATGATTATCAAACTGGACATGATGAAAGCCTTTGATAAAGTTTCATGGTCATTTTTAGCAAATGTCCTTATCAAACAGGGCTTTTCCAAAGTCCTAGTTCATCTAATTATGAGTAACATCAAATCTGCATATTCCTCAATCTTTATCAATGGAAAAACAGTTGGTTTTTTCCCTGCATCAAGGGGCCTAAAACAAGGGGATCCTCTATCCCCTCTGCTTTTCATATTAATGGCTGAAGCCTTTACACAAAACCTTAACTTCCTATATCGGTTCGGAAATATTCAGCCATATAAACTACCCCGACATATGAAATCATCCTCACATCTTTCCTATGCTGATGACACAGCAATCCTTCTGAAATACACAAAACGGGGATTACAAACAATAATGAACTTTCTGAAGTCTTATGAATTGGCCTCTGGTCAGAAAGTTAATTTTGAGAAATCAACTTTCTACATATCAAAACATACACCTAACAGAATCATAACTTCAATCAAAAGAGAAACAACCATGCTTGAAGGAACTATTCCATTTAAATACTTAGGATGTCCTATATTCACGGGAAGGGCTAAAAACTCAATCTTCCAAGGCATGCTTCTTTCAGTCCAAAATAAAATCAATCACTGGCATAATAAGCTTTTATCCCCAGCGGGAAGGGCAATACTAATTAAACATGCTTTGTCCTCAATGCCAATACACCTTATAACAGTGTTGAAGCCAACTACACGCATTATTAATCAAATTCATAAAACTCTTGCTAGGTTTTTCTGGAATAATAACTCAGACAATACACAGAAAAATGGAATTTGGAAATCTTATCCTAAACTATGTTTTCCCACAGTAGAAAATGGACTTAATTTCAAAAACTTGAACACTTTAACAAAATCTTTTTCACTAAATCTGTGGTGGAAACTTCAGACAGGAAAGTCATTATGGGCTAAAACCATGTGGTCCATGAGTGACACACATAAAACTTCCAGAACTTGGAAAAGAATCAAAGAGGTTGATGACATAGCATTAAGCAACACAAAAGTCATCCTTGGATCTAGTTTGGTGTCTTTTTGGAACTCTAACTGGACCTCTATGGGACCTCTAACTGACCATTTACTTAACCCTTCTGAACATCCATATCATAACTTAACAGTGGCTGATTACATACAAAATAAAATCGCTTATTCTGCATAGATCAGAAACTCCCTGCCTGATCACATTTTCCAAACTCTGGACCTGGAATATAATTTATTTCCAAGTTACGATGACTCCCTCATATGGAAACCTACTCAGACAGGTACATTCACTGTTCAATCAGCTTATGAGCTAATCAGAGAATAGAAAATGAAGATACCCTCTTACACTCATCTATGGTCTAACCTATTACCAAGGAAAATTAGTTTATTTAACTGGAAACTTATAGACTAATAGCTCTTCCTGATGTCCTAGAGGATTTTCATTTTCATCTCCCTTCAAGATGTTGTTTCTGCCTTAATAAATCTGAAACAATCCACCACTGTTTCAATTCCTGTGGGAAGGTCAACCATATCTGGAAACTAGTGAACTACACTTTCAATTTGCCTAATAACTCGTTTCAAATTTTGTGGGATAGAGTCTATTTTTATTGGAATGTTTCTTCTACTGATGGACCCTCTGCAAAGTTAATCTGAATCATACCTTGTGTAGTGAACTGGTACCTGTAGTGTGCCGGATATTCCTATATATTCGAGGGTACAAAGCCAGATATAATGAACATTTTCAAGCGAATTTTATATCATTTTAATGATACCTTATTGGCTTTCAAACTGGACTTCAAATGGGCACTGTTTCACATACCCAAACTGCTGAGCCAGAAACCTTTAAGACACAGACCAATTAGAATCATTAAATGGCTACTACCTTCCACATTCAAACTTAATACTGATGGCTCCTCTATTAGCAACGGTGCTACTGGCATCGGATGCATAATCAGAGATCATGCTGGTCAAGTAATTGTAGCTTTGTCAAAGTCTATCTCGGCTGAATCTGTTTTACAGGCCGAAACCACTGCGCTATTACAGGGTATTTGTCTCGTTCGTGATAAAGGCATCACAAGTATTGAGATAGAAACTGACTCAAGAGTTCTGCTTTGTATCATTCAGCACCAATTCAAGATTCCATGGAAGATACTGCCCATGCTTAGGGAGATTTGGAACCTACTTCAAGGAATGCACTACTCATTGCAACACATTTTCAGAGAAGCAAATGGCGCTGCGGACTCACTTGCAAAAATGGCTAGTCGCACACAGGTAAATAACATCTATGGTTCTGCAGGTTTGCCTACATTTGTGGCTGGACAAGTTAAGCTTGATGCGAACGAAACTCCCCTCGTTAGAACTTTTTGAACTCGAGGACCCGACCCCTCGAAGACCTCCTCGAGCACTCGAAGCACTCGAAGACCTCAAACACTCCCTCGAGCACTCGAAGCCCTCGAGCACTCGAAGCCCTCAAGCACTCGTCGAACACCTCGAGCACTCGAAGCACTCAAAGACCTCAAGCACTCCCTCAAGCACTCGTCGACCTCCTCGAGCACTCGTCCGGCACTCGAAGACCTACAGCACCACCTCGAGCTCTCAAAGCCCTCAAGCACTCATCGACCACCTCGGAAACTCGTCCAGCACTCGAAGATCTCCAGCACCACCTCGAGCACTCGAAGCCCTCAAACACTCGACCAGCACTCGAAGACCTTTAGTATCACCTCGAGCACTCGAAGACCTCCTCGAGCACTCGTCTAGCCCTCGAAGACCTACAGCACCACCTCGAGCACTCAAAGCCCTCAAGCACTCGTCGACCTCCTCAAGCCCTCATCCAGCACTCGAAGGCTTCCCAGCACCACCTCGAGCACTACAAGCATCCTTGAGCACTCGAAGACATCTAGCATTCTCGCCTAAAATAGCCATGGCCCTTGCCATCCTCATCGAGCACTTGAAGCCTCCCCGGGCACTCGAATCCCTCCTCGAGGCCCCGACGCCTCTTCCAGGACTCGACTCAGATGCCTTATGACTCGACACTACTCGACCACATGCACACTGCCACCCGACCCCTCGAACCTTTAGCATACCCCTCGAGGATACGAATGCCTCCAGACCTACCACACGAATACCTCGATGACACCTCAATGTTTCAGTAATTATCTTCAGGGGAAGATAATTGCAAGGGGACACTACGGAAGGTCACCTCTTCTAGTCGACACTGGGTGTGGAGGCTAGTAAGTGTAAGGCCGTAGTTAGTCCTCGAACGGGTTACAGGGCCAATTCCCTTCATTGAAATGGGGAGTAAATGAAGGTTATTGGGTAAAACTCAATTTCGCATTTAGGATCGATATATCACGCACTATATTTTACTTGATTACGCCCTAAATTTATACTATTTAGTATACAATTTGTATTTTAATTTAATTTAAATGATTAAAATATATTTAATTAATATTAAATAAATTTTATTATTTACCACCACCGTAGGCGTCGCCGTGCACCGCAACCTCCATCACTGCCGCCGTTGCTGGTTTCCGCCTCTTCTCTTCTTCTCTTCTTTTCCAGTCTTCTCTTCTTCGGTCGCTGCCACCACCACCGCCGGTCTTATCTTCTTCTCTTCTTCTTCTCCGATCGCATTCTCCTCTTCTTCTCTGGTCTCCTCTTCTTCTCTTCTTCTCTGGTCTCCTCTTCTTCTCCGGCCTGGTCTCTTCTTCTTCTCCGGCCTGGTCTCCTCTCCTTCTCTGGCCCGGTCTCCTCTCCTTCTCCGGCCCGGTCTCCTCTCCTTCTCCAGCCCGGTCTCCTCTTCTTCTCCGACCCAGTTTCCTCTTCTTCTCTGGCGACCGATCTCCTTCCCTTCTCCGGATCCGGCTCTCCTTCCTTTCCCTTGCCCCCTCTCTCCTCTCCTTCTCCCGCTCTGACTTTCCATTTCTTCTCCCGGCCCGTTCTCTTCTCCAGCTTCCCATTTCTTTCCAGCTCGTTCTCCTTGGGAAGACCCGAACCGGGTCTCCTTTACCGATTCTCCTTCCCAAGATCCGATCCGGGTGGCAGTGATGGAGCCGGCAGTGGCGGTGGCGGCGGTTCCAGCATCGGGAAATATTATTGTTTTTATTTTTTTGTTTTGCTTTTGATATTTTGATTTTAATTTTAAAAAATTAAAATTAATATTATACATGTATATACGTATTAGGGCGTAACTAGTAAAACACAGGGCGTGATATAGCAACACCCAAGCTTAATAGGAAAATTATCACGTATCCCGAAAATTGTTGGAAAAATTTAGCTGATGATATAGCAGAGAGAATAAGGGTGGCAACTGTTTGGTTGGGGATAGTTAAGGAATTTTGTTGGAACAAACCGGCATTTTGCAGCTTTCCATTAAGACAGATTGTCGTCTTCCATGTTTCCATTGAAACAGATAATGGTCTTCCAATTTCAACGCTTCCCCGAATAAAGACAAAAGAAAAAATCTTCTTCTCTCCCACTCACCTCATCGCAAACCCTTGCTACCTAGGGCATGGTGGTACCCGTGTGTACTATATTTTTTCGTAATTATGTAGAAAATAAGGGTAATAATCTGTGTTATATTCATGAATTCATGATACATTATATAGTAGTACAAGATACCTATATAAGCTAGGAAAAAGGTAATAGAATACAATTACATCTACAATTATGGTAAGAATATAATTCTAATTCTAATTCCTTAACACTCCTCCTCAAGTTGTAGCATGGAGATCGAAAATGCCCAACTTGCCAAGTAAGAAATGGAACTGGTTACGTCCGAGAGCTTTAGTGAACAAATCCGCAGGTTGGTCAGTCGTACGGATATGTTGAGTAACAATTACGCCAGATTGAACAAGATCCCGGACAAAATGACAATCAACTTCAATATGCTTTGTGCGTTCATGAAAAACTGGGTTTGCTGCTATATGAAGAGCGGATTGACTGTTACAATACAATTTCATAGGAGAGGAGTACAAAACCTCTAAGTCCTTCAATAAAGACTTAAGCCATAACAACTCACAGCAGGTAAACGCAATGGCACGATACTCCGCTTCAGTATAAGACCGAGAAACAGTAGGTTTCTTCTAGTTTTCCAAGAAACCGGGGAATCACCAATCATAACAAAATAACCAGAAAGGGAACGCCAAGTAATTGGGCATGCAACCCAATCTGAATCACAATAAGTAGTCAATTATAAAGTACTACGAGAAGAGATAAATAAATCTTTACCATGATGACTCTTCAGGTAGTGCAACACACGAACAGCAGCTTGCCAGTGAGGAACACAAGGAGACTTCATGAATTGTGCAAGAGTATGAACTGAATAACTAAGTTCGGGATGAGTAATAGTCAGGTATATCAGACACCTAACCAAGCATCGGTACTGCTTCGGGTCATGGTAAGCTGGACCTTCAACATGTCCCAAAGCATGCAGTTGCTCCATCGAAAAGTTAATTGGTTTAGAAGTAGATAAACCAGTGTCTGATAAAATGTCCAATGCATATTTTCTTTAGGAAAGAAACATCCCCTCTGGTCTTCTAGCAATCTCTATGCCCAAAAAATACTTAAGGAGACCAAGATCTTTCATATGGAAACATGAACTCAAGTATTTTTTTGAACTCAGAGATGAGAGAAGAAGAGCTACCGGCTATAACCAAATCATCCACTTAAACCAGAACATATAAAGAAACTGATCCACAGAGAAAGACAAATAGAGAGTAATCAGCCTTTCTTTAAACAAAACCAAATGCTCGTAAAGCCTGAGCCAATTTAGCAAACCAGTTCCTAGGAGCTTGCCGAAGACCATGGAGAGAATTCTGCGACAAACCTTCCCATGTGGCACCACATAGCCAGATGGGGGCCCGCATAACCACTTCCTTATGCAAATCACCATGCAGGAAAGCATTGTGAACATCCATTTGATGTAGTTCCCAGCCATGAATGACTGCAACATATAGGAATAAACAAACGGAACTCATCTTGGCAACCGGAACAAAGGTTTCAGTATAATCAATTCCTTCTACCTGGGGATTCCCAAGAACCACTAGGCGTGCCTCATGACGTTCAATAGTACCATCAGAACGGAACTTCGTCTGGTAGAACCATTTACAACCAATGGCCTTTTTATTCAAAGGTATAGGGCCCAAAGTCCATGTCTGATTTTGCTCTAGCGCAGTAAGCTCATATGTCATAGCGGCTTACCAATGAGCATGCTGTGAAGCCTTAGAATAAGTAGTGTGATCTGCACTAGACGTTACAGCACCCAAAAATCTAGAATGTATACTAGAAAAATTATCACAATTTACATAATCAATAAGGGGGTAGAGAACACCAGAGGAAAGTGACGATGCATGGGGGAACTGAGTCGAAGAGGGGGGGGTCTTCAGTAGTAAGGGCACATGCATAATCATCACAATCGTAATCTACCAAGTAAGACGGCGGTCAGCGAGACCGAACACTCTGTTTGGTAGGTGGCAAAGGGGTAGCGGAACTATCCGGTACCAGAGAAGTCGGTAAAGGAGATACAGAGGATGTAATGTCAGCGGCAGTCGGTGGTCGATGACCGGCGACGGATGGAGAAAATTGACCGGCGGTGACTGACACGCACCGGACGGCAGAGGTTGGCCGGAGGAGACCGTCGGTGACTGGCCGGTGGCGATCGGCGGTGGTTGGCCGGAAGCGACCTGTGGCGACCGGCGGTTGCTGGCTATCGGCGATCGGCAGTTGCTGGCTGATGGGGGCCGACGGAGACTGGCCGGCAGGAACCGGTGGTGATTGGCCGGCGGTAATTGGCTGGCGGTGACCAGTGGTAATTGGCTGGCGGCAATCGGTGGTGACTAGCCAGAGGTGACCGGTGGCACTTGGCTGGCGGCGGATGGCAAGGACTGGCCGGCTGGCGGAATCAAAATTCTGTGCGACTCCGATGAGAAAGAGGAGGAAACTGGCGGTGATGTGGTGGCGCCGCCAGTTTCATCGGTTGAAGCAGATGTCGAAGTTGCAGAATATGGGAACTTGTCTTCAAAGAAATTGCCATCCCGATTGGTAAAAATCACACGGGCTTCCAAGTCAAAAAGGTGATAGCCTTTCTTTCTGGCACGATAACCAAGAAACAGACACCGCCGACTTCTAGGTGCAAACTTGTCACGATATCTGGGAACATAAGCAGCAAAACACAAGCAATCAAAAACTCTTAATGATGAATAATTCGGAGCTTGTTCATAGAGCAACTCAAAGGGAGTACGACCGTTGAGATGCTGAGTCGGTGTTCGGTTGATCAAGTAAGCAGCAGTAAGAACACATTCTCCCCAAAATTCAATAGGAAGACTGGCTTGGAACTATAAAGCACGCACCACATTGAGTAAATGACGATGCTTTCTTTCAACCCGGCCATTCTGTTGTGGTGTATCAACCATAGATGTCTCAAAAATGATCCCAGATGCAGTAAAGTGAGATCGCAGAGGCAGAAACTCAGTGCCATTATCAGCTCAAACTCATTGAATTGTTCGGCCCTACTGGCTCTTCACTAAGGCACTAAATTCTAAAAATCTAGAAGCTACTTCAGATTTAGCTACTAAAAAATAAACCCAAACAGCTCGGGGATAATCATCGACTATAGTCAAAAAATAAAATGCACCACTAGATGATGGTGTTCGATAAGGTCCCCAAACATCACAATGAATTAATTGAAACAATGCAATAGCATTTATAGTACTCAATTGAAAACTATGTCTAGTCTGTTTTGCCCTATAACATATAGAGCAAGGTACATAATGTTTATTAATGCTAGAAGAAATAGAAGACAAAACGCTAATGCCATAAATTAGAAGAAGATACTGAAGCAATTGTAGCAAGAGGCTGCAGGATAGGACGGTAAACACGAGCATCCAGCAGACGAAGCCAAAACACCCCCCCTTGTTGTTCACCCACGCCAATCACTTTCCTCGTATTGATTGTCTGTAAAATGCAATAATTTTCGGTAAACAAAGCTAGCCAATTTAGGGTAGATAACAATCTAGAACATGACAGCAAATTTCATCGCAATGTAGGTATATATAAAACATGAGGCAGAATAACACCACCAAAGCAAAGAGACCCATATTGAGTAGTTAATGATACTGAGCC
Source organism: Rubia yunnanensis (assembly GCA_037428765.1). Classification (NCBI taxonomy): domain Eukaryota; kingdom Viridiplantae; phylum Streptophyta; class Magnoliopsida; order Gentianales; family Rubiaceae; genus Rubia; species Rubia yunnanensis. The sequence goes on along the minus strand of CM075068.1, from coordinate 19,221,894 downwards.
ATCAGGAAGAACAACATTCATATAATCAATAGTAGTAGTAAGATCAGTAAGAGAACCTTTGTCACCAATCATGTGATATGAGGCTCCCGAATCAAGTATCCATGGCAAAGTAGGCTTACCAGACTTATCGTCAGGAAGAGACTTAAATTGATTAAACAAGTGCATGGTCGTGCTCCATTGGTCATCAAACATAGCAGGGCCAAAATCGAAACAAGCAGGGACATGGCCAGAAGAAGCCACCACCACCAGATTAGGCGGCGACGTGGCTGCACCGGTGAACAACAGCGGAAGAGGAAGCGCCGCGGCAGCGCCTCCGGGACCGACGGCGTTGGATGACATCCGGGAAGCTGGCGCCAGTTTCTTGCCCATACCGGTTTTCTCCTTCAACTCCTTGAACCAGTCTGGGACACCATGTAACTGGAAACAGATATCTTTATCATGACCCTTGCGATGACAATGGGTACAAACAAGATTCTTGTCGTCGGCTGTAGAAAGAACAACTGGCAAAGAACTTGCTGGTGGTGAACGTCGGGCAGCATACGCCATGGAGTTAGAAGAAGGCTCACGAGCTCGAATGAAAGCTCTATGATTCTCCTCCCGAGAAATAAGGGCATACACTTTCATGACAGATGGCATTGGATCAATGCTCATGATATGTGATCGCAAGGTGTGAAAACCTTTGTCGAGGCCAGAGATGAATTGGTAGATCAAATCCCTCTCTCTTTCTTGGAAGACTTTTGCAGCAAGATTGCAATGGCATAATGCCTTGCACTCTTCACAGGCACAAACCAGGGGAGGTTGCATGCAGTGATAATCTGCAAACAACTTCTACAGTTTGGCAAAGTAGATGTTGATGGGCTAACCGTTTTGCCTGCAACTCTGAATGGCTTCTTGCGTTCTCAAACCCTTCATACCATCAGCCAGAATAAATCGTGCCTTCAGGTCATCCCACAGATCCTTAACTGTGGCAAACGAACTTGTAAAAGATCTCAACACCGGATCCAGGGTTTGCAAGATCCAGCAGACAAGAGTAACATTAACCCCAAGCTAATCAGCAGCATCAAGATGTCCATCCTGGGGTTTGGTAATGGATCCATCCATGAATCCAATCTTGTGCTTAGCAAGGAATGCGCGCATCAGACCATTCAATATAATTTTCCCAAGCTTTCAGCATGTTCGATATGAGTTGTAGACCTGGACCATCTCCAAAGCCAATAAAGTAAGGATCAGTCGACATACGACCAATAGGTAAATTAGGTCGAGGGCCAGATTGCAACTGCAACTATTGAAGTAAAGCTGCAATCACATCATAACCACTCATATCCTGAAGCTTCGAAGCCTCAGGTGCATTAAAACTAGTCTGTTATTCAGAACCAGACATTGTGGTAAATCAGGTACAGATCAGGAGCAGGTACAATAACCAGCGACGGATTGGATTGACATAACACTCCGGCTCAAACGAGCAGCAGCGCGTGAGGAGTTCGACAGTGCAGCGGAACGAAGGTGAGCGGCGGTCGGCGAATGATGCGCAGCGGTGGAACCGGAGGACGGTGTGTGACGACTGCAACGGCTTGGAGTGGCGGCAGCAATCGGCGGCGCATGGTGATCGGCGACGGCGGCGACTCGGAATTGTAGAGCAGCAGAAAATTTTCTATTTAAGGTTTCAGGATTTTAGGCTCTGATATCAAGTAGATTATAAGGGTAATAATTTGTGTTGTATTCATAAATTCAGGAATAATAATCTGTGTTATATTCATAAATTTATAATATATTATATAGTAGTATAAAATATCTGCTAGCTAGAAAAATGTAAATGAATACCATTACACGCATAGCATAATTCTAATTCTAACAGATTCGCCTCCTCCCCTCAGCACATTGCGCCTCTTTCCTTCCACCATTCCCCCTTTCCTGTCTCACATTCTGGAGTTATCAACTGTGTATTTTGTGTTGAACGGTTTAGAAACTGAAGCTGATGACGTCATGTCGGGGGCCTTGTTTTAATGCGGTCGCTGAACCACCTGATGAATCCATCCTATGTAGAAGCTGAAAGGGAGTGTAGAATGTACAGGAGTGTCCATCGCTGGTGATGGAGGTCCCTAATGGCGGAGCTGAGGCGGACCAACGGGAGCAGGGGTTGTTAGCGGGACATTCTCGGACCGAGTGCGCCGGTTCCGACGAGGAAGATGATCCGGTGCTCTACGCGGCGTCGTTTGAGGAAGGCGAATAGAACTTTGTGAAGTACCAAGCGGCCGAATGGGTGATGTACTCGCTGCTGTTTGTATTGGTGTGGGGCATCGGCTTCTTCATGCCCGTCACTCCAAGATTTCCGCTCCAGAAAGCTCTCTGTCACTGCCAATGCTATGTAGGATTTTTTATATTTTTTTTACTTTTCCCAGGAATTTGAGTAAATTAGATATAGCTGGAAAACTGTGATTTAATGGTACTATGTGTGTGTGCGCTTGTGTTTTGGCTTAGGTGACAAAGCCAGTGGCATTTCCTTGTTTCGGTGTTTTGAGGAAAGAGAAGCATGTTGTATTGCCTTCTGTTGCTGACATTGCTATTGAACAAGGTATGAGCACATTAATTTCCTAGACGTTTAGAAAAATTTCTTACAGTCAAAGTGTCAAATGAACTAGTGTATGATCATATTTTGCCTCCGTTTCAGTTAATTTGCTGCACACATTATCGTTTTTATAATGAACATAACATATCTTCCTTTGTAGTTCCAACTATTCCATTTTAAATCTTTTAAGGTCCTCCCTCTCCCTTTTTATTTGTCATAGTTGTTTATTATTTTCTAGACGCCTTAAGAGGTGAATATAAGGGTTTTTTAACAATGTGCCGAGACCATCTTACATGTGTTTCTCTCATTGATGTAATCATTTAATGTGAGTATATGAGGAGAATTATCCTGCAAGAACTGTTTTCTCACTTGCACATGGCAATTACAAGGTGTCCTGTGGTGTGTTGGATGTGGGACCGAAAGGGAATAGAGGGGAGCACAATGGCACTAGGCCAACAAATGTTGGGGTGGGGTTGGGATGGTTGCAAAGTGTATACAGATATTCTGCCACTGGTTTATTGTGTATACAGGCAACATTCTGTGGCAGTTGATGAACTCCAGTTGAAGTATCTTCGGCTGATGGTGTATCATTCATGGGGTATGCAGGAGGATGCTGTTGAAGAAGATGAGGTTTGGGTTGCTCAGTTTGTTTCTTTTATTTTGCTTTCGTAGAATGGCATTTTGCCACAACAATCTGGTATGCATGTGTGCAATGGAATGTTGTATGCATAAGTGCAGCTTAATAATGTAACCATGCTTTACTTGGATGATATCAGAGTTCATTATTTGTTGCTCTGCCATAATGTGGTAGACTAGAGTTTTATTATTTATTTATTTACTTCTCTTCCAATTGGTATGTGCTGGAGATAGTATATGTGAATGCTGGTTTGAGTACTGGGTGTTTATTTTCAGTTTTCATTCCTTTTGTAGTTTCTGTTCACTGAATTATTTCCTGTATACTAGAATCTCTTCTTCCTTCCATATATAGCTTGATTATTACAAGAATTAAGCTAAGTGTTTTTCGAAAGGCACTGTATGTGTGGCTATTTATTCTTGCACAAAAAATTGAAATCAAACTGAAAGTTGTTCACATATAATGTTGCTATATATGGCTATTTAATGTTGCTTCTACCTTGCAGAGATGGATGGTATCACACTTTTGGTGTGTCACAACTTACCAACAGTCAGTGAGGCCAGCAGCTGAAATTGGGAAAGCCTATGTGCTTGACCATCTCGATATCCGTAATAGGCCAGTTCTAGTGGTAGAGATGTCCAAACATATTCCCGGTGTGAGTCTTACTGCGCCATTATTTTCTCCATTAATTTTTGCATAAACATTTACTTATTGTCTTTCACAGATCTAAACAAAGTTCTATGCCATATAGTTGCTAACCATGTGCTTCATTCAGATCTAAACAATAGCAGTTATTTTCTCCATTACTCCAATACTGCTTTCATATCTCTAATCTTATCCCCATGTATGTGTTTGTAGAGTGCAGCCTTAGTTTTAAACTACATTTTAGTGTTGACAGCTGATTAATACTGTCTATTACAAGATTTGTTGTGGATCTGAACTTATTCAGTGCTGATAAGGAAAAGGCTGCTTACATTTCTAAATCTAGTTAGGATGTAAATAGCTGATGAAGATGCAAATATGATGGTTAAGTTGAAATTTCTCACATATATGGTAAAATCCTGATTACTGTTGACATACATGCTGACCTCTCTTTCTAATATGAATCTTTTGTCATGTTCTGGTTATAGTTTAGTCAAATTACTTGGATTTTCTTTGTAGTTGGGGACTTTTGAACTGTGTGATATTGTGGATCTTGGAGGTAACTTGGGCTGGTCAAATTCCTTTGAATTTTCTTTGGACATCCACCTAAGCTGCATGCCAGTGTCATGACATTGCCCGTGTTTAGGATATTGCCTATGATATTGGCATCGCAAATAAGGCCCAAGTTACTCTATGAATGTGTTAGCTTTTTTGCTACTGTGAAGGCACTCCCCAACCATCTTCATGACTTCTTAACTGATGGAAATCCGTCATCATGACTTCTTAACTGATGGAAATCCGTCATCATGACTTCTTAACTAATGGAAATCGGAATCACTAATTGCTTTGTATTTAGTGATAGAAGTTCCGGTAGGTAATAAAAAAATATGGTGAATTTTTGGATGCTGTATGATGTTGACAAGTACTATTTGGACTATTAGTTTCTGTCTTGAAACATAGTCCCTCTTATTCTCCAATGGTGGTATATTATTTTTTATGTTAGAATTTAGAAGACTCTTAAAGAGTGGATGTAATTGAAATGAAAGATGAAAAAGTAAAATAAGTAGAAATAATAATATTAAACTTGCTATAAATTTACCATAAACGGTAAGGGAGTATATTAATATGATTGGCTTAAAAGCCTTACACAGTTTAATGCGGAATACTCCAAACTACAATGTAGTGACAAAGTTCTAAAATAAAAGGTGGACCGAACAATAAAATGATCTTCTGAAACTATAGATCGTTTACGAAACTCAGTTTAAATCTACCTACTGGCGTACTATGTTGAGCTAGCATATCAACTCAAAAGAGTCACAAACTTTAGTGTTAGGAGAAGTATAGTGGAAATAGCAGCTTTGGTCAGAACTTTGAAGGGGCTGTGAATGATGGCAGTGGTGTGGTCAAGTCAAAGGAGTTACAAGTTGGACAGATGAGACTAGTAGAGACGATTTACTACGAGCTGAAGTGAGTCGGAAATGTCGTCTTTGCTTTCCTTTTATAGGCTCCTGCATCTTCAATTTCATATCTATCTAAGATGAAGTAGAATTTATTTGTCCTCCCGCTAATTATTAACCATTGAGTTGGGGCCGAATTGTAGGAGTATTACATGTGATCATAAAAATATTAGAGGCCATTAATTTTGAGGATTAAAATATGGTTATTGTTAAATTAAATTCTGTTTTTTACTGTGTTACGTATTAGTACATATAATATGCATGAAGTTAATTTAATTTTGTAATATATAATAAGATTATCAAATTCTCCCTCCCTGCTGCAGCTCTCTCTACTGGAACTTTCTTCACTGGAAAATATTTCGTCGGTCATCACCTTAACCATCATTTCCTGCAACCACCCTTCTCACATTTCTCACTGGGTTTACTGTTGATGTTAGAAGTTTTTCGGGTGAGTGGTTTCACCGATAAATTTTTTTAGAAGAATGGTGGTGTTTATTTTTTGTTTTTTAATCGTTGCCGCCATACTCATCAATGTCTAGTTGAAATATTAAGTATTGGAAATGAAATATCAAATACGATTGTCAAAATGTATGCATTGCGAGAAAAATGCATCGCACTTTTAAAATAAGCACATTTTTAGTAGTTTACCAAACACGAAAAACTGCTTACATTTATAACTAAAAATCTTATAAACCCTTCCAAACACATCCTTGATATGCTCACCCATTGCTGGTTATAAAATTAAAATTATGATTGTTCTTATATGTTTTCTCTTTTGATGGCATTTTTGTGTGATTATGTTAATCGTTGCCCAATTGGATTTAGTTTTGCTGAATTTGATTTATTTTTGTTCAAGTGAACTTATTGACACAAAACCAAACTATAGGGAATTGTACCTGACTGGACTGATCAAACGAATATGAATTTTGAGTGCACAAAACTCATCGTTGTAGCGACTGCACTATGCACATGGGGGCATGTGCTCTCCAGTAATTCAATGCTTGTGCCGATTGAGTTTGGGTCAAGTTCAAATTAGGCTCAGATCGAATTTATGTTCAAGTCAGGCGGTCCAGTAAGATTCAAGCCTAAATCAGGTTTGTCTTAAGGCTGGGTCTTAGGGATTTTGATCTTGTTCGAGCCACGTCGATCATTGTGAACACTCTAAACAGTTGTAGCAATTATGCGAAATTTGAATGCATTTGCAGGATGCGATGCATCCATTCTCCTGATTGGCAACTAATTGATGATAGTGCCGAATTTTCATCATTTTATTTTCTAAAAAATAAAAAGAATAGTTAAGCAAAAATAAATTCATTTCAACAAAAGTAATTTCATTTATGCAGATTTCTATCTAACTAAACAAGTCTAATTTATCACAGTTTGATTACCGTTTACACTCCATTTTGTTCGCTAGTGAAAATGCTCATGAGAACGAAAACATTCAATATTTGATTTTGAAACTTATTTCCTTATTTAGAATTTGATTTCACAATATGTAAGTACAATTACATGCATAACCATGAATGTTAATCTTAATTGCTGTTTACAGTATAATTTCTGGTGATAATAATAAAGCAATTACAGGAAATATTTGAATAAAAAGAAATGTACCAGGAATGATTTCTGTACTAGCAAAGTAGTACAAGACATCATGCACTCAGCAAAGAGCACTGCATGAATCATCTGGAACTCTACAAAAAGCCCCATATTCATGATTCATCCGGTTCTAAGTTTTAGTATTTTTTAAAAAATCATTTGAATATAAACATTTTTATGCGTAAAGGGCATCGGCATTATACAACATTATTAGTTTGTAATTTGAATGTGGATTTTTTATACTAGGGCGGTCATTCATAAACAATTGTCTAAACCCAGAAAAATATAAAGACACTAATTGCTATAGACAAGCATAACTGTGGCAGTTCTGAATAGGGATGCCAATTGCGTACAAATGAAATTAAACTCCAAAGTATTGCGCACACATAGCCTAGGGCAAAAAAAGGTACGGTCGTATTCAATACATTCAACATTGATAAGAAAATACTGGGTTGTTCCATCACTTTTAATATGTAGCATCATGCGTCTAGCTACCGTCAAATTTGTCATCTTACATGTTATTGCAAATATGCATGTCATGAATTTTCAAAAAATATTGGTATGATCCGTTTTAACCCATTTGGTCGGGTTATAAAAGGATTGGGTTGAAATCCGCCAGTCCGCGAGTAAAAAAATATTCAACACATGAATAAAAAATAGGTAAACCAGCAGGTTCAACTCATATATGAACTCATATGTGTTTATATATCAACCAATATGGGTAAAATTCACGGGTTTCAACCCATATAGTGACCCATATGGGGTTTATAAAACAACTCATATGGGTAAAACTTTGGATTTCAACACATATATTGACCCATATGCGTTAATATACAAACTCATACGTTTTGAAACCCACGTAGTTACACATATTTTTCAAATACTCATTTAACCCATTACCCTTTTACCCATACCCACCCGGGTTTTAAAATAGATAACCCGCTTGACCCGCGAGTTATGGGTCTAATTTCCACCCCTAAATCCGACCCAAAACCCGATTAAATGAAAAACTTAAAATCTAATCGATCCAAAATTGAGGTTTAGATTTTTTTAAAAAATTTGATGGATCCAACCCAAGCCGGCCCGACAACCTGAAGCTAATTTGATACAAGTCCAAAATGCAAAATCTCACCAACCCTACAGTCGACTCTATAACGTGGAGCTGAAAATCAACCCGACCTGACAATCCAGGCTTAAAACCCGATTGGATCAAACTGAAATTTAATTGAACCAACCTGAACCTAAAACTCCATTTGGGCCCTATCCGAACCAAAACCTTAACTCAGGGCCAAATCCAATTTGAATATGAAATTGTCTGCAATCAAAATTGACCTTATCCTACCCAACTCATTCGTGACCCTGACCACTAACACTAACTCATTGAAGTAGGATTTATAGAAAAATCCTCCCGGGAATAGAGTTCTATGAAGAGAGAAAAGAAAGAAAAATTGAAGACAACAATTCAATTATGATCTTCCATTCCAAAAAGATGCCTCTCCCACCTTCCTCCTTGATAGTTATACACCTATAGCAGTTGGTGTAACCAATTCGATTGAAACTGTTCGTCTTGAGTTGAGAATAGCTTCCTGGAGCTATTGAGAACCTTCTTCTTTAACTTTCCAAATTTCCAACAAGAGATAAGTAGCTAGATTTCTCTTTTTCCCTTATAGCCTTTAAAGCACCCAACCTAATCCCGACTTGGTGTGAATCGGCACAAACCAAAAATTGAATACGATCGTTCCAAAATTAAACCTACAATAGCGCTAGCCCAAATCCAACTTGACTCGGGACCGAACTTGACCTGAACCCAACCCCAAATCCGACACGGGTCTTTCCCAGATTAACCCATAGCCAACTCAATATAAACCTTACATAAACATGAGTGGCTCGAACAAGATTGAAACCCCTAAGACCAAGCCTTAAGACAAACCTGATCTAGGCTTGAATCCTACCGGACCGCCTGACTCGAACAGAAATTCGACCTGAGCCTAATTTGAACTTGGCCCAAACCCAATTGGCCCGAGCATAAATCACTGGAGAACACATGCCCGTGTGCATAGTGCAGTCGCTACAACAATGAGTTTTGTGCACTCAAAATCCATATTCGTTTGATCAGTTCAACCAAATGCGATTCCCTGTAGTCCGGTTTTGTGTTTATCTCGACTTATTTTTCTTATTCACTTTTATATTGGAAAAAAAAACTAGTTCAGTTCAAGTAAAATAAGTTCACTTGAACAAAAAAAATTTTAAATTCAGCAAAAGTAAATCCAATTGGACAACAATTAACACAATCACACAAAAATGCCATCAAAAGAGAAAACATATAAGAACAATCATAATTTTCATTTTATAACCGGCAATGGGCGAGTATATCAAGGATGTGTTTGGAAGGGTTTATAAGAGTTTTAGTTATAAATATAAGCAGTTTTTCGTGTTTGGTAAACTAGTAAAAATGTGCTTATTTTAAAAGTGTGATGAATTTTTCATGCAATGCGTACATTTTGACAATCGTATTTGATATTTCATTTCCAATACTTAATATTTCAACTAGACTTTCATGAGTATGGCGGCAACGATTAAAAAACAAAAAATAAACACCACCAATCTTCTAAAAAAAATTATCGCTGAAAACACTCACCCAGAAAACTTCTAACATCAACAGTTAACTCGGTGAGAAATGTGAGAAGGGTGGTTGCAGGAAAGGATGGTTGGGGTGATGACCGACGAAATATTTTCCAGTGAAGAAAGTTTCCGTGGAGAGGGCTGCAGCAGGGAGGGAGAATTTGATAATCTATTATATATTACAAAATAAAATTAATTTCATGCATATTATATGTACTAATACGTAACACAGTAAAAAAACATAATTTAATTTAACAATACCCATATTTTAATCCTCAAAATTGATGGCTTCTAATATTTTTACGATCACATGTAGTACTCCTACAATTCGGCCCCAACTCAATGGTTAATAATTAGCGGGAGGACAAAGAAATTCTACTTCATCTTAGATAGAAATGAAATTGAAGTTGCAGAAACCTATAAAAGAAAAGCAAAGACGACATTTCCGACTCACTTCAACTCTTAGTAAATTGTCTCTACTTGTCTCATTTGTCCAACATGCAACTCCTTTGACTTGACCACACCATTGCCATTCTTTACAGCCCCTTCAGAGTTCTGACCAAAGCTGCTATTTCTACTATACTTCTCCTAACAATTAGTACGCCACAAGGTAGATTTAAACTGGGTTTCGTAAACGAATTCATAGTTTCAAAAGATCATTTTATTGTTCGGTCCACCTTTTATTTTAGAACTTTATGGTCACTACATTGCAGTTTGGAGTATCCCGCATCAAACTATGTAAGGCTTTTAAGCCAATCATATTAATATATTCCCTTTGTCCCACTAGTAATGACATATTTACTTTTCACAGTCTTAAGTGATCTTATTTGACAGTTGATATCTCTGGCTACATATTACAATTTTACATAAAAAAATTGATATTTTAAAATAGATGTTAAGAAGATCTAACAATATATCACATGATATTTTTATTATATATCTATATTAATTTATATTTGACTAAATTATTTTTTTGGTCCCCTAAAAAGTATCATATACCATCTTTTGGTCACCATTTGCAAAACAACCCTTAGACGGTACCCAACAAATTCAAAATATTTTGTTCGGTCCCCAAAGGTGGTTTTCGGGTAAGACTAAATGATTTTCTGGTATAGTCAGGGTTATAATGGTAATTTTACAAATTTAAAAATATTTTCAATTAAAAAAATCCTAATTTTAAAATTTTCATGTTTTCGACAACTTCATCCTGAGCCCTCAAGCCTCGAGCCCTCGAGACCTCCTGCCTCAAGCCCTCAAAGCCTCCTGCCTCAAGCCCTTGGGCCCTCGAGCCCTCCAACCCTCTTGCCTCGAGCCCTTGATCCCGAATGTTGGGATTTTTGACAACTTCATCATGAGCCCTTGAGCATGAGGAAACCGGCGGTGGAAGGAGACGCGAAGAAGACGAAGGAGGAGGAGGAAGAAGAAATCGTTCGAGGAAGAAATCGGTATCCGGCAGCCAGGGTACTGATTCGTTGCTGGCGACCTTCGACGAGGAGGGGGAGGAAGAAGAAATCATTCGAAGAAGAAATCGGTGCCCGGTGGCCAGGGTACTGATTCGTCGTCGGCGAGCTCTGACGAGGAGGAGAAGGAAGAAAAAATTGTTTGAAGAAGAAATCAGTACCCGTCAGCCAGGGTACTGATTCGTCACTGGGGAGCTTCGACGAGGATGGGGAGGAAGAAGAAATCGCTCCAGATTCCAACAACGGCGAACTCCGGCGAGTTCCAGAAACAAACAATGGTGGCGGCGGCAAAGAAGACACGAAAAAGACGAAGAGTGATATGAATCTCCTTGCGAAGACTCACGATTTGCGGAATTAATAACTTTGATCTAGTGAAGGGATCTGCAAACCTGCACTATCTCGCATGAAATTCAGGAGTCTAGCCCTCGGGGTACGCCTAACTTCGACTTGCTCTCTAACTAGCCCTCATGATCAGATTACAAGGTTTATTGATACTTAACTAGCCCTCGGGGTTAAGCAACAATGGAATAGCTCGCAAGCAAAGAGTATGAACTCAAAAGGTTGTATATTTGATTGATGAAAGATTGTCAAATTCGTCCATAAGGCCTCCCCTTTTATAGGGTTACAATCTTGCCTCAAACCCTAATCACAAATGGAAACTGAATCGACTTATGGCAGTTTTAAGAAGCTAAAACCATATCTAACTAAAATACCTAAAATAAATGGTAATCTAAGGTAATCTGGCTGAATTCTTCAAGAAGTAACCTTGAAGAATATTACCTTATCTAATCTTACCAAATCTAATTCTAATCAGAATAAAACTGAATATACTAAACCTTAATGGAGTGTATTTTCGAAATTCAGCTCTTCAAAACCCACATGGCCGAGCTATCAGTCCAATAAACCCAAAATGACATTATTTTACAGTGATCACACTACCTCATTAAAAACCCATTGGGAAAAAAGAGTATAGTGTTCTTCATGATGTCTTCAGTTTGTCGACAATCTTGAATAATGAATCCAAGATGTCGATGGTGACTTCTTCTTCAATTCTTCATCATAAAGGCGATCAATCAAAGCATTTAAAGCAGCATCCCTAAGCTTAGTCCTTGACCGAGTCATAGGTCCTGCCATGTCACTTAGAGGATCTCGAACATATCCTTTAAATGTTTGATCATGTCGTGGAATGTCTTCATTTATGGTGGTAGTCCCCTTGGCATCTCCATCATTCCCTCCGTGGTCGAAAGGTTTTTCCCTCGAAACTGAATCGTCTTCAAATGTAAATGGGGATAAATCAGCAACATTGAAGGTCGCACTAACACCATAATGATCTGGTAACGTAATCTTGTAAGCATTGTCGTTCACACGATCCAACACTCTAAAAGGACCATCTCCACGTGGACTCAACTTAGATTTCCAAGCATTTGGAAACCTCTCTTTCCGCAGATGAACCCAAACATAATCTCCCACGTTGAACCTCATCAACTTGCGGCTTTGATTAGCTTTATCAGCATTCTGTGCATCAAAGCATTTGATATTCGTATCATTCCCTCTCGGATCGAAAAGTTTCGTCCTCGAAACGGGAAGCATATAACCTGTAAAGACATCCTTGAATTCCTGTAACAACTTAACAAACCGTGAAAACATATCTACAGGAATATCTTCTTTGAATAGTAACTTTCTTTAAAGGACATTATAAAAACAAAAGAATGATTAGTCAAAGATCGATTCACATCTCTTATTAAAGCATAAAACGATTTACTAGAATCAGTAGATAGTTCATGTCTCATCATATAAATAGAAAGTAAAGGACTAAGATGTGAAAACAAGACTTTATGCAACTTTTCATAATCATTCTGCAACTTACCTGTCTTACCTACCTTAGGATCGACCTGGAACTTGTCTATGGCAACATTTACTGTATATTTGATGGAATTGAAACTATTTTGGTTGAAACTACTTGCTCCTTGTGGGGGAGTAATTTTGGCAACATCTGTGGAATACACCTCAAAAATATCTTGTATTTCAAAACCTTTCTCACCTCTTTCAACAATGATGATTTCATCATCTATTTGTTCTTCTTCGGTGCCATACCGTGCAGGCATATCATCATCTTCTTCCTCCTCCATTGTTGTTATAATTTGTTCATGGGGACAGTTATTGTGAACATGTCCTTGTTCATTACAATGAAAACACGTAGGAGTGTTAGAAGAAACTGTATCTGACAAAGTAGAAATTAATTTACCTGTATCTTGGCTAAGAGACTGATTGGTTGCGATCATTCTTTGATCAGTTGGTTCCAATGGTGGATTTGAGTAGGTTTTGGTTGAATTAAGGTTTCCTCGGCCACCCAAGTTCAAATTGCTACAACCCCTGGTCGAATTTGGGCTTCTGAAATAAGAGAATTGCCTTTGACTGTCATAGCCAAAATTAGAGCTTCCATTGAGCCTTAATGTTGACTCAACCAACCTGGCCTTGAACAATAAATCTTGCATGGAAACATAATATTGGAGCTTAACCGGAACTTGGAGATCTTGGAGATTTGCTCTTAGACCTTCAATAAACCGATTCTTCATAAAAGCATCATTTTCTCTCATGCCAATTCTTCTCATAGCTAATTCAAGATCTTGCCAGTATTCATCTACACTGCAATTTCCTTGCTTCATATTGCTGAGATATGAATGTTGCTCCATCAAATATGTTCGTGGAACATGATGTAATCGAAGCTTGGTTTTCAATCTCTCCCAGGTGGAGATAGGTTTTTTACCAGCAAGCTGTCTTGATTCTTTCAAATCCTCCCACCATTCTGTGGCATAATGGGTGAAAGAATACTGTGCGATCTTGATCTTCTCTTTCTCACGGTAGTTGTAAAGATCAAATAGGTTCTCGATCTGCCTCTCCCAATCCAAGTATTTCACAGGATTGTGTCGACCATCAAATCTAGGAATATCATACTTCAAACCTTTGATGTCACAAGCAGATTCAACTTGTCTTGAAGAACGAGGTGTCGTTGGATTTGATAACTCATCTACCTTCCTTGACAATCTCTGAAACTCGCTCATTATGGCATTTATGATATTCATGGAATTCGTTCTAGGTTTATTGTTGGGATTGCCAACAAATGGCAGGACGAATGGATCGTCCGCCATCCCTGCTAAGAAGAAAAAAACCGTTAAGAATAAATGTCCCCCCTTCCCATTTTTTTAGTAAGGTCACTCACCAAGTGTATAACACTCACAACTCACAAGGCGAAGGCTAATGCAAGAGCAATTAATCAATTCACTGCATTTCAAAGCAAACTATATTTCGGCTAGCCCTGGGCCGCCCACACCAGCCGACACCAAAGCTATCATGTGAGAGGTAAGTCATGGTAGCCCAGCGCCAGGACCCAAGCTGGAGCCCGTACTCACCGCACACCAGAAGCCCACCCGCCACATGGCCCAGAAGGCCATGCTTTGAGCAAGGACATCCCACTCGGTCGCTTGTGATCCTCGAAGCAAACTATAGAGATGAGTACTGTAGAACTTATTTCAAAATTTAAAAATATATAAACTCAAAATTTGGCTCTACGATTTGGAATTCCAAATTCTACAAAGAATAAGGAACAAAACACAATTTGAATGGCACGAATCGGAGTTGTATTGAATGAATTATGACCAAAACAAGATTGCTTTATATAGACAACAAATAGGTTCCGAAAATTCAAGAAACTTTTCCGAAAACAAATTGGAATAGGAACTTAAATCCAAATCCCTTGTGGAAAAAGATTTTAATGACTTACTTGTCCCCCAAGTCAAAAATTCAGATCAAAACCCCTCTCACAATTGGCTTTTATTTCCTTTTTCTCTTCCGGATTTTGACTTTTCTTTTCCTTTTTCAAACCGGATTCCTTTTTCTTTCCTTTTTTTTTCCAGCCACAATTAGTTTTTTTTCCTTTTTTTGTACTATAAAACTCACAAACAGAATGTTATTCCCCAAGAAAAATTTCGGTCACAATTACCAAAATTTTTGGAAATTGCAAATCTGCCCCCAAACTTTTGAAAATTGCAAATCTGCCCCAAATTTCAGATTTCAAATCCTAAATTCCGATTTTGAAACCTAAAATCTGCTACCTTTTTTTTTTATTTTCAAAAAATTTTGGAACAAGAATCGCCTATACAAAACTTAGAATAAGAAAATTGCGACAACTTCCTCTTGATTCAAATGAACTTCGAGGTATTTAAGATCGTAAGGATCAAGAATATGACATATATGGAAAACGACACAAGACTCTCTTTTTTTTAATAAGGTGTAATCAAGAATCAAAGAACAATTCTAGATCACGGAATCAAAGAACGATAAAGAAAACAAATAGGATTATGAGCATGCAATAATTTTCAGAAGAGTTGATGAAAATATCACAAGCACATAAACTGTTTGAGCTACTAAAAACTACGAAACTGACCGGGAGGTGAAGGCGGATAATACTTGTTAACGCTCAAACCCTTCGACGTCCTCCTGACTCGATTGATGAAGGTGAAGGCGGATAGTAATGCCGAAGTATTCTAACTCTCAGACCCTTCAACGTCCTTCGACTCTAGATTCAATCCTCCTGGTAAGAAAGATCAAACAAACACAGTTAAAACACGTCACAAAAGAGTATATACATATATTTTTTTAAAAAAATTCAAAAATAAATTAATGCAAACTCGAAACCCCCTTTTTTCTTTTTCTTTTTTTTTTTGGCCTCAGTCGATCCTTCGCTTTGCTCTGATACCAACTGATATGAATCTCCTTGCGAAGACTCACAATTTGCGGAATTAATAACTTTGATCTAGTGAAGGGATCTGCAAACCCGCACTATCTCGCACGAAATTCAGGAGTCTAGCCCTTGGGGTACGCCTAACTTCGACTTGCTCTCTAACTAGCCCTCAGGATCAGATTACAAGGTTTATTGATACTTAACTAGCCCTCGGGGTTAAGCAACAATGGAATAGCTCGCAAGCAAAGAGTATGAACTCAAAAGGTTGTATATTTTATTGATGAAAGGTTGTCAAATTCGTCCATAAGGCCTCCCCTTTTATAGGGTTACAATCTTGCCTCAAACCCTAATCACAAATGGAAACTGAATCGACTTATGGCAGTTTTAAGAAGCTAAAACCATATCTAACTAAAATACCTAAAATAAATGGTAATCTAAGGTAATCTGGCTGAATTCTTCAAGAAGTAACCTTGAAGAATATTACCTTATCTAATCTTACCAAATCTAATTCTAATCAGAATAAAACTGAATATACTAAACCTTAATGGACTGTATTTTTAAAATTCAGCTCTTCAAAGCCCACATGGCTGAGCTATCAGTCCAATAAACCCAAAATGACATTATTTTACAGTGATCACACTACCTCATTAAAAACCCAGTGGGAAAAAAGAGTATAGTGTTCTTCATGATGTCTTCAGTTCGTCGACAATCTTGAATAATGAATCCAAGATGTCGATGGTGACTCCTTCTTCAATTCTTCATCATAAAGGCGATCAATCAAAGCATTTAAAGCAGCATCCCTAAGCTTAGTCCTTGACCTAGTCATAGGTCCTGCCATGTCACTTAGAGGATCTCGAACATATCCTTTAAATGTTTGATCATGTCATAGAATGTCTTCATTTATGGTGGTAGTCCCCTTGGCATCTCCATCAAAGAGTTTTTATTTATTTTTTATTTTTAAAACTCTGGGATATAATGGTCATTTTACATATTTTGACCAATTTTACCATTGAATTTCTCTGAAAACCACCTTTGGGGACCAAACAAATTATTTTGAATTTGTTGGGTACCATCTAAGGGTTATTTTGCAAATGAGGACCAAAATAATTTAGTCTTTATATTTATGGTCAATGTTTGTCAAGTTTGACTTTGAAAAGGTAAATATGTCATTACTGGTGGGACGAAGGGAGTATATGGTGAGTTTCGATTAAAAAAAGTCTTCTCTCACATAACCATTAGGGGTGGGCGTCGAGTCGGTTTAATCGATTTTTCTTTATTTGGTTTGGGCTATTGGGTTTTGCACCTAAAAAACTCAAAACCAAAATCGACCCGAATAACCTGATAAAACCGAATTATCCAAACTGAATTTGAAATTCGGTTTTGGGTTGAATTTGGTTTCAAACCGAATAAACCGAATTTATGGAAAATTTTATTAAAAATTACTAAAAATATATAAACTAATTTAAAATTTTACAAATATATGCTATTATTTAATTTCTACATTATCAAACTCAAGTGTTTTAAATAAAAATCCAACAACAAACATACAAATTCAACCATAACAATTTTAAAGTTTTAAAATTATATTATTAATATATATAATTAATTTATTTTTTAATTGCAATTCGATATTCGAGTCAATTTTTGGATTGAGTTTCAATATCCAAAACAAATCAAAAACCATATTCAATAATCGATTTACTCAATTTGATTATCCAAAAATCGTATTTTAAATTTGGTTTGGATTATTCGAATTTGAATTATTTTAATTTTAGTTCGGTTCTGTGTTTTCATTTTATCCCCACCCCTAATAACCATGGCTTTTGGACTATAATTCTAGAACCTAGGAGGTTTTTGTTTAGCCCAACAAACTTCAGAATTAAGATTTCTTATTTCGCCAATATAACCCAACCAAATAACTCACAGGCAAAGAATAATCAAGTGCTAACCGGTAGGTTAATCGGCCATATTAAAATGAGAAATTAAATAAAATGTGCGACCGCAATTTATATACACGCATTAAGGGTACACATTCTCCAAGCCCCATCGTGCTTGGGAACCATCACTGGATTTGCTATCCATTCGGGATAGAACACCTCTTTGATCACTTCAACTTGAAGCAGTTTTTGGACCTCTTCTTTTATGGCCTCCGCCTTTTCGAGGACATATGATATTCTCTTCCATTTTATCAGCTTTCGGGAGAGATTCACATTTATTCTGTAAACCATAAGCTGCTCCAGAACCCCTATTAGGTCAAGGGTGTCCCAAGAAAATGCATCGACATAGTTACCCAATAGGTCATTTAGCTTTCTTTTTGTCGAGGAGGGTATCATTTTTCCCATAGGCAATGTTCCTTTTTCTTGAATGACCATTAGCTCCCTATCTGTGGGTTTGATCTCCCTATTGACTGAAGACACCATTTTCTCCATCTTAGCCTCTTTTAGCGCAATGGCTAAACAACTTCTAGCCGCTGGCTGACCCCCCCCCCCTTATGACTGCTATTCCCTTCTATGTGGGGAATTTCATTGTCAGGTGGTAGAGGGATTATACGTCTTGCGCTTGGCACATCCAAGGTCTTCCCAATATCACGTTGTAGGGGGATACCGCATAGATCACTGTGAAACTGCAATCAATCGTGACCTCCATCTCTCCATCTGGCACTTTAACTGGAAGGTTATAGTCCCTAAGGGAAGAACCATTTTCTCAGTAAAGCCGGAGAAGGGGAATGTTGTTCTTTTCAAACTTTCGCGGCTGAGCCCTAGCTGATCAAAGCAATTGGCAAACATCACTTCTACCGAGCTACCATCGTTAACGAACACTCTTTTAACATAGAATTTCCCAATTGTTTCATTTATAACCATTGAATCCGCATGGGGGGTTTGGCTAGGCACCAGGTCTGCTTCTGAGAAAGTGATCGCTTCTTCTGGTTGAAACCACTTTTGATTGGGCTCTCTGGGGGGTATGTACCAAGGTTGCGCCTTAATGATGGTGTTCAATGACTGGTCACTTACTATACCATTGATGAAATTGATTACCCAGTTTGGCCCATCTCATTGATTTCGATCCGCCTTGGCTTCGACCTCAGGTCCATCGTTCTCCCTTGCCCTATTTCCTGCCTGTTTGGCCTCATTTACTTACTATACTTTTGCCCCTCAATTTCCTCCTTTTCTTCTACCCTTCCAATGGTTTTTCTTGCGTTTCAATGAGATTCCTCCCTTTGATCCCTCGATGCAATCCAAGAGCAAACCTTCTCTAGCGCACCTTTCAATTTTTGCCTTCAGGTGGCGGCACTCATTTAAGTTGTGACCCCGTTCTTGATGGAAGTCACAGTACTTAGGCGAGTCCTTCTTTTCAGGGAAATCTTTTCCTTGGGGTGGCCTTCAGAACAGGCCCTTATGGATAGAATATATTTCCATCATAGATTTAGATAAGGGATGTAGCTTCCAAAGTTTTTTTTTTCCGAAGCCTCGGGTCTCTTAGACTTATCAGGGTGTTTGGGGCCTTTTTTGCCACCTCTGACCCCCTCTCTTTTCCTTCTCGCAACCTCTTCAATCTTGGAGTATTGTTCCACAATCTCTTGCAGCTGCTGCAAGGTCTTCGGTCTTTTCGAGACCAACTTCTTGTACAGGTAGATATTGTACATCCCGTTCATATACCCCAAGATTACTCCATCCTCAGTACAGTTGATCACATTGAGGCTCTCGTCTGCATATCTATGATAGTATGTCTGGGTCAATTCCCTCTACTTTTGCTTGACCTAGTAAAGTTATACCAAGGTTTTGGTAAACCTCTTATTCTGAAAGAACTGACCTAGAAAGGCCTTTTCGAAGTCCCTATAAGAATGCAATGATTCTTTGGCTAGCTTGTTGAACTATTCCTGGGCCTTCCCCCGAAGGTAGCTTCTGACAAGTTTACACGTTAGCTGTTCATCAAAGTCTCTTGAGTTCATCAGATTGAGAAAGGTCTAGATGAATTCCTAGGGGTCCAAATCTCCACCATATATGGGGAACCTTTGGAAGGTTTAACATTGGTGGGCCATCAGATAGGCATTATGGCGGGGCTGAAGGGAAAAGCTGCAGCTTTTCCCTAAGGACCGATTAGTCTATCGAGCTTTCTCGCAAGAGATTCACTTGACTTCCCCCCCATTCGTAGATCTCCCTACCAATTTAGCCACGAGGCATCATTAGTGGGTCCCTGGTTCGAAGCCATGTTCCCTAGCCGTGATCCTCCAATAGCCAAACTATATGGTATTTGCTGATGCCCTAGATGATAGGAATCGTATGGGGGCATCTCTGGGCGAGACCATGAGTGCATTTGGGTTTCCAACCTTGCATATCTACCCATTTACCAAGGCATAAAATAAGGGATCGTTGGCCTTTCAAAACTAGGGGTCGAAGCTGGTACTGAATTAGCCACGGTTTGAGTGAAACCTAGAAACGCTGGCTGAGGCCGGTCCTGACCCCCCATATTCAATGGGTAGATTGGTCTTGGAGAAGCTTGCATCAGATCCTTTGGTTTAATGCTAGGGGAATTGAAGGTGGGACCCTCACCTATTGCTAGGCCATCCGTTGCCAAAGCATTGGGGTAACTACCTGGTACCCCGCATATATAAGAATCTGGGCCTGTTGCCCCAGGTCATGCTGGGAGGGGGGATTGCACTGTTCATACCCCTTGTCCTCTATATGGCCCCACTGTAGGCTCCACATATGATAGGGACGTAGCCTCTGTGAATTGCGACCCATCCTCTCTAGGCCACTACGCGTGGTTTTGTGTGGTAGGGGCTTTAACGCCCCCAACCGAGGCTCGACGTTGACATCCATTCTTCACAGAGGTATCCAGATGCACCTTGGCTTTCATCTAACCACCCTCCAGTCCTCTTGTTTCCAGGATCTGATCCCGGACGCTCTTCGCGTGTTGGTTACCGATGCCCGACGGGGTAGGATCCATCTAATTGGTCCCACACCCTTTTCTTCTCCAGTGAGGGGACTGTACTTCTTCTTTTGCGGTCGAAACTCCTTTATCATTCAACTGTTTGCTCCTACGCAATGAAATTGCCGTAGGGGCAGATATAAACCGTAAAGCGACATAGATATGACTCTGACGATCCCACTGAACGTGCCAATTTGATGAGTTCTAATTTTTCGCCGCTACTACGCCACCACACGCCGCCATCCGCCGTGCCTAAATCATGAAGAAAAAGTCCCCAAAGGTGTTAAGGGGAAAGAGGCTCCAATGACCAAGTGAGTAAACAATGTATGCGAGTGTAATTAGGAATGAATAATTGAGTGTGTAGGATTACCTTTAACCTTTACATAAGTAGGCAAGTATGCTACTGTTTTGTTTGCTTGTGGAACAAGTACTCCACCTTGGGCTAGTCCAAAAATGGGGCTTTACCTAAAGGGTAAAGCCTAAGGCCGATGGTCGGACGCACAATCCATTAAGCCCGTACGGTATTACATATTAATAGGCAGCAAACGCAGCGATGCGTGGAGCAGGTCGGCGACGGTGCGTGGCAAATCAACCACGACGCGTGAACGGAATCTGGACTTCGACTAGGAGATCAACGACGACGGTCGTGGATTCAACTTCGGGCGGAAAATGAAGACGAGGGCGTCGACACATGAGTGGCACACATGGCTGACTAGCGGCGGCGGTTTGCGGAACGAAGACAACTTAAAATTTAGGGTTTATGAGGTCTCAGAATTTTAGTCTCTGATACTATGTAGAAAATAAGGATGCAATGTTGTGATTGTATTCATGATTCGGGGTACATCATATAGTGTTACAAAAGACCTAAACAAATAAGGAAAATGTTACTTATCTAAATACAAGTAATATTCACAAAATATTTCATTTTCCTCAATACTATGTTTGACCGTAAATACTTCTAACAGTAAATAATAATGCCGCATAAAAAATTAATATTTAGAAAATAGACGTTAAGATAAATATGACAATATCTCACTTGACATTTTTATTGTATATATATTAATCAAATTTTAGGGTTAAAGTTTACAAACTTTGACTTAGAAAAAGTAATTGTGCAATATAGAGTGAGACAAATTTAATAGTATAATTTTTTCTTTTATTTCTATGTTCGAACACGTGTTGTTACATGTTTACTTATAATATACAATATTTAAATTAGAATATATAAATTTCAAGTTGAAAACTAAAGTGATTTTCACGTAATCTCATAATTTAACATATTTATACTAGGGTCCGTCTATTAAAAGATGGTATTTCCGCCAGTTATAGAAAGATCAAGGTTTAAATTGTAAAATAGAAGAAATGAATATAAAATTTTTTAGTAGCATTAATCAGATCATAAACTTTATAGCTACTATATGTTGCATAATAAATTTTCAATATTACAATTTTAATATTTAACCTTTTTATTATTCTAATTAAACTCCGTCTTTCCCAAGACTTTGCCTTTACATGCAAAATCTTGGGAACGACCATTTTTCCATAGATTTATGGAAAGATAATGTTGAATTAGAATTATAGAAAGGTTAAAGGTTTTAGTTGCATTATTAAAAATTTATTATGCAACACGTAATTTTTTAATTTTAAACCCGATTAATGAAAAACAAAATTTTATCTTAATTTATTCTATTTTACATTTTAAATTTTGATTATCGAAAGACCGTCGACAGACTCAAAATTTAATTGAATATAGAAATCAGACTCAAAGGACATTAAATTTGGATATAACAACATTAATTATGCTTAGAAATTAAATTTGGACATTCGGTAAAGATGACAACATTAATTATGCTTATATCCAAGTTTAGAGTTTGTACTTTGACAGATGATCTTTCCATAAGTTATGAAAAAATCAAGGTTTAAATTGTAAAATAGAAAAATTAAAATAAAATTTTTAAATTGCATGAATCGGGTTCTAAATTTTATAACTAATACATATTGCATATTATTCAAATTAAAGCTAATCTTTTCCTAGAATTTACCCCAAGTTTAATAGGGAAATTATCACGCATCCCGAAAATGGTTGGAAAAATTTCAAAGCTGATGACACAACAGAGAGAATAAGGGTGGACAGCTGTTTGGTGGGGATAATTAAGGAATTTCGTTGGAACAAACCGGCGTTTTGCAGCTTTCCATTAAAACAGAATGTCGTCTTCCATGTTTCCATCGGAACAGATAGTTGTCTTCCAATTTCAACGCTTCCCCGAATAAAGACAAAAGAAAAAACCTTCCTCTCCTACTCGCCTCATCGTAAACCCTTGCTACCTAGGGCATGGTGGTACTCGTGTGTACCATGTTTCTTTGTAATTCACCTCCTCCCCTCAGCACATTGTGCCTCTTCCCCTCCACCATTCTCCGTTTCCTGTCTCACATCCTGGAGTTATCAACTGTGTATTTTGTGTTCAAGGGTTTAGAAACTGAAGCTGCTGAACCACCTGATGAATCCATCCTATGTAGAAGCTGAAAGGGAGTGTAGAATGTACAGGAGTGTCGTTCGCTGGTGATGGAGGTCTCTGATGGCGGAGCTGAGGCGGACCAGCTGGAGCAGGGGTTGTTAGCGGGACATTCTCGGACCGAGTGCGCCGGTTCCGACGAGGAAGATGATCCGGTGCTCTACGCGGCGTCGTTTGAGGAAGGCGAAGAGAACTTTGTGAAGTACCAAGCTGCCGAATGGGTGATGTACTCGCTGCTGTTTGTATTGGTGTGGGGCATCGGTTCCGCTCCAGAAAGCTCTCTGTCACTGCCAATGCTATGTAAGATTTTTTTTATTCAATTAACTTGTTTTTTCACTTTTCCCAGGAATTTGAGTAAATTAGATATAGCTGGAAAACTGTGATTGAATGGTACTATGTGTGTGTGCGCTTGTGTTTTTGCTTAGGTGACAAAGCCAGTGGCATTTCCTTGTTTCGGTGTTTTGAGGAAAGAGAAGCATGTTGTATTGCCTTCTGTTGCTGACATTGCTATTGAACAAGGTATGAGCACATTTATTTCCTAGACGTTTAGAAAATTTCTTACAGTCAAAGTGTCAAATGAACTAGTGTATGATCATATTTTGCCTCCGTTTCAGTTAATTTGCTGCACACTTTATCGTTTTTTATATGAACATAACATATCTTCCTTAGTAGTTCCAACTATTCCATTATAAGTCTTTTAAGGTCCTCCATCTCCCTTTTTTTTTGTTATAGTTGTTTATTATTTTCTAGACGTCTTAAGTGATGAATATAAGGGTCTTCTAACAATGTGCCGAAACCATCTTACATGTGTTTTTCTCATTGATGGAATCATTTAATGTGAGTATATGAGGAGAATTATCCTGCAAGAACTGTTTTCTCACTTGCACAAGGCAATCACAAGGTGTCCTGCGGTGTGTTGGATGTGGGACTGAAAGGGAATAGAGGGGAGCACAATGGAACTAGGCCAACAAATGTTGGGGTGGGGTTGGGATGGTTGCAAAGTGTATACAGATATTCTGCCACTGATTTATTGTGTATACAGGCAGCATTCTGTGGCAGTTGATGAACTCCAGTTGAAGCATCTTCGGCTGATGGTGTATCATTCATGGGGTATGCAGGAGGATGCTGTTGAAGAAGATGAGGTTTGGGTTGCTCAGCTTGTTTCTTTTATTTTGCTTTCGTAGAACGGCATTTGCCATAACAATCTGGTATGCATATGTGAAATGGAATGTTGTATACATAAGTGCAGCTTAATAATGTAACCATGCTTTACTTGGATGATATCAGAGTTCATTATTTGTTGCTCTGCCATAATGTGGTAGACTAGAGTTTTATTATCTATTTATTTACTTCTTTCCAATTGGTATGTGCTGGAGATAGTATGCGTGAATGCTGGTTTTGAGTACTGGGTGTTTATTTCAGTTTTCATTCCTTTTGTAGTTTCCGTTCACTGAATTATTTCCTGTATACTATAATCTCTTCTTCCTTCCATATATAGCTTGATTATTACAAGAATTAAGCTAAGTGTTTATCGAAAGGCACTGTATGTGTGGCTATTTATTCTTGCACAAAAAATTGAAATCAAACTGAAAGTTGTTCACAAATAATGTTGCTATATATGGCTATTTAATGTTGCTTCTACCTTGCAGAGATGGATGGTATCACACTTTTGGTGTGTTACAACTTACCAAACAGTCAGTGAGGCCAGCAGCTGAAACTGGGAAAGCCTATGTGCATGACCATCTCGACATCCGTAATAGGCCAATTCTAGTGGTAGAGATGTCCAAACATATCCCTGGTGTGAGTCTTACTGCGCCATTATTTTCTCCATTAATTTTTGCACAAACAATTACTTATTTTCTTTCACAGATCTAAACACTTATTGTTGCTAACCATGTGCTTCATTCAGATCTAAACAATAGCAGTTATTTTCTCCATTACTCCAATACTGCTATCATATCTCTAATCTTATCCCCATGTATATGTTTGTAGAATGCAGCCTTAGTTTTAAACTACGTTTTAGTGTTGACAGCTGATTAATACTGTCTATTACAAGATTTGTTGTGGACCTGAACTTAATCAATGCTAATAAGGAAAAGGCTGCTGACAAATCTAAATCTAGTTAGGATGTAAATAGCTGATGAAGATGCAAATATGATGGTTAGGTTGAAATTTCTCACATATATGGTGAAATCCTGATTAGTGTTGACATACATGCTGACCTCTCTTTCTGATATCAATCTTTTGTCATGTTCTAGTTATAGTTTGGTCAAATTACTTGGATTTTCTTTGTAGTTGGGGACTTTTGGACTGTGTGATACTGTGGATCTTGGAGGCAACTTGGGCTGGTCAAATTCCTTTGAATTTT
Source organism: Rubia yunnanensis (assembly GCA_037428765.1). Taxonomy (NCBI): domain Eukaryota; kingdom Viridiplantae; phylum Streptophyta; class Magnoliopsida; order Gentianales; family Rubiaceae; genus Rubia; species Rubia yunnanensis. The sequence continues at coordinate 19,196,366 of CM075068.1, read as the reverse complement.
CTTTGTAGTTAGGGATTTTTGGACTGTGATATTGTGCATCTTGGAGGTAACTTGGGCCAGCATTTTATATTTTCTCTCTTGTCTTTATTCTTTGGGCTTTTTCATTCTTGAATACAGTAATCTTTAACAAGTGGGCTGTGATATCTTTTCATAAAAACAATATTTTAGGATCTGTTTGGTCAAAGATAATTAAGAAAAACGGTATTGATGGTATCGAACTGTAAAAGTTTTTCACACATTTTGATACTATCTTTTTCTTTTTCATTTTCTCCCCCAATATTTATGACCCACATCTTCTCCCCCTAACATCTTCTCCCTCCCCTAACATCTTCTCCTTGAATGAGTCATTGATTAAGTTTCAACTATATTTTTCTCTTTCTCCCCCTATATTTATGACCCATTGATTAGGTTTTAACTATATTTTTCTCTTTCTCCCCCTATATTTATGACCCATAGCTCCTCCCTCCTCTACACATCTTCTTCTCCTTTTGGTGGATCTGAAAAACTTCCGCCTCCTCCCACTTCCAAAAGTCATGTGAAAGCCAATCTTATCCTTCTCTAAAAAATTTCCTCATCATTCCCCGGCAAATCAATTCCAAAGTCCATCCACATCCATGGCTATGCCCAGAAAACATCCATCGCCAAATCAGTTCCAAAATCCGTTCACATCCATGGCTATGGATTAGGATTTGATTTTGGTGTTTTCGCACAATCCACTTTTTAGACCCAACACTTGCCTTTTGCTCCTGGATCCGGGCGGAAGACATCGTCAGGTGGGGAGTTTGGCTGGGGCGGCACATCTGTTAAAAGAGAATGCAGGTGCCCTGATCTCGTTTGATTCTGATTTCCAGTACACGGTGAAAGCGTAGCCTAACGATCCTTTAGATTGGCACATCTGTGCAATGCCGAGGCATGAATTTGCACCCTGAACAGCACGGAATGGAGCCATCAACAACACGAATACAATCTGCTGTAGTACCATCTGCACCCCTTACGAAATACGATGGTTACACTAATTTCGTCCAAATCACAAACCCAAATACACACCTTCAACAACCCAAATACACACCTCCCAAATCACAAATTCAAACCAAGAACCCCCTAAACCCTATCTACCTACCCTCCCCTAAACCCTAACCTTGTCCTTGCATCCCACGCCTCCCTCTGCATCCCTCCACGCCTTGTTCTTGTTTCTGCGGTGGGAACGCCTTGTTTTTGTTTCTGCGGTGGGAAGTTATGGTTTCCATGCAGTGCCGCCTCTGGAAACCCGCTCTGGAAACCATGACTTCCCACCGCTCTGGAAACCATGACTTCCCACCGCAGAAACAGAACAAGGCGAGGAGGTACGCCAGCATTCAAGAACAAGGCAGAAACAAGAGGAGGTCTGCCAGCATTCAAGAACAAGGCAGAAATAAGAACAAGGCGAGGTCAGCCAGCTTTGTAGCCCGCGACATGGAAGTTACTCGTGCCACTGCAGCTAGGCATGCTGCTGCTGCACCTCTGCCGGGTGTCGCCCCATGACGTGCTGCTCCTCTGGCTGTGGCTCCCGCTGCCGCTGCAATCGCAGGTAAAATTTTACCCATTTCTTTCTTTGCTGTGGCTCTTGATAAACATATAATAATATGGATGCATTAAATGTTTGTTATTAGATTGAGTGTGTTTTTTTTGAGGTTTTTTTGTTGTGGCTCTTGATAAACATCCAATGATATCAATGCATTAAATGTTTGTTATTAGATGGAGTGTTTCTGTATGCTTGATAAACATGATGCATTAAATGTTTGTTATTAGATTGAGTGTGTTTCTTTTTTATGTTTTTTTGTTGTGGATCTTGATGAACATCCAATGATATGGATTTATTTAGATGGAGTGTTTTTCTTTTTTATGTTTTTTTGTTGTGGCTCTTGATAGATAAACATCCAATGATATGGATTTTTTTTGTTGTGGCTATTGATAAACATCCAATGATATGGATGCATTAAATGTTCGATATTAGATTGAGCGTGTTTTTTTTTATGTTTATTTTTGTTGCTCTCCATAAACATAGTATATGGATGCATTAAATGTTTGTCATTAGATTGAGTTTCTGGATGATGTTGGAGATTTCACTAATGCCCTGGAGGACGCCTAGGGGATGCTTTTAGCATTTCTCGTCAAGAGGGTAAGTCTAATAACTCCTATTCTATGGATATGTTTTCTAATTTTTTTTTACTGATCTGGTTTGTTTTTGTTTGTGTTTGTGTTGGTTTACAGTACGGTTTTGGACATCCACCTGCCTTCCGGTGTTCAGGACATTCTCCATAGATATAGTGAATTTTTGGGTGCCTATTAGTTTGTCTTATTAATCACCTTTTCTAGCTTACTATGCATAGGTGGATGTCATTCTAGATATAGTGAATTTTTGGGTGCCTATTAGTTTCTGTCTTATTAATTACCTTTTCTAGCTTACTATGCATAGGTGAATGTCATTCTTGATTGGATGTTTAAAAAAAAGTATGTGTTCAGATAGATGCCCAAGGAAGTATTAGACTCAATATTTTATTATAAGATTCCAGAGATACAACTTTTCTTGTAGTACAAGAAAAAAATTTAGCTAGAATAAAGAAAAAATTTAGTGGATATGATTTATAAACATCCTTTTAATTAAAACATTTCAGATGTATCATTGAAGAAAATATGGAATTTGTTAAATATCTTAGGCTTATGATTCATTATGTGTAGTGATAGTGATGCATATTGAATTAGAATGTGGATTAATGTTAGATTCAAGTTGGAATGATGTTAGCATGAAAGGCATAGTTACAAGGAAAATTGTGCCATAGTTGCATTCATTTATTTTGTTGCATTCATTTATTTTGTTGCATTGCATTTGGAAAATATTTTTACAATAAGCATTTTTCTTTCTTATATTTTGGAATTTCGTCAAGCAATTTGACGAAGTAATGTTTTTAATACTAGCAGACGACTTGTATATTGAAATAGAGGTATATGAAACACAAATGAAACCTATAATATATTATACGAGTTCTAATCAATACTTAGTATTATTGAAATTAAGATTTTAAAACAGATTCCTATAGTATGAGTCTTATAATTGGTAGTTGAAGCATATGATCAATCATTATGTTAGTGTCGTTTTGTTTGGGTTGAGAGGATTTTTTGATGAGCATTTGATTTCCTACCATGTTTTTCTCGTGAATCATAATCTATTTGTTGTAAAGCATCTTATGTTCTGCGTTGTAGAATGGACCTAAGCAGATAGCTGCACTTACATTTGCAACTTCGGAGACAGAAACAAATACCTGTTTTGAAGCACATTACGCCATCTCCAAACATCCAGCAGGGTCACTCCAACCAATCTTCCCATTCAACCATTGAGTTGGGAACGGGTGTTTTACAACCTGTTTACAACGTTAATTTCAATAAAAATAAGTGTTGATTAGAACTCATATTATATATTATAGGTTTTATTTGTGTTTCATATACCTCTTTTTCAATATACAAGTTGTCTTCTAGTATGAAAAAAATTCCTTCTTCAGATTGCTAGACGAAATTCCAGAAATTAAAAGAAAGAAAAATGCTTTTTGTAAAAATATTATTCGAATGTAGCAAAATATATGGATGCTGCTATGGCAAAATTTACCTTGTAACTCTGAATTTCATGCCAACATCATTCCAACTTGAATCTAATATTAATCCACAATTCAATATGCATCAATATCATCACATTCTGAATCCTAAGCTTAAGATATTTAATAATTTCCATATTTTCTTCAATGATACATCTGAAATGTTTTAATTAAAAGGATGTTTATAAATCATATCTGCCAAATTTCTTCTCTATTCTAGTACTACATCTATATTGAATTGTATCTCTGAAATCTTGTAATAAAACATTTAGACTCTAATACTTCCTTTGAGGCATCTAACTGAACATATACTTTTTCTTCTTCTTTTCATATCATTAATTAGACTATATCATTTGCAACATCCAATCAGGAATGACACCCACCTATGCTTAGTAAGCGAGGAAAGGGGAAACAAATAGCCCAAATTGTACTTTTATGTTAACATAAAGCATTCAAAAATTGACCATCAGCGACCTCGTACATGCTTCACTCAGAGAACTAGCACATGCACAAACATAGCTAATTAAAAAGGAATCAGCCACGCCACCCAAAGAAATATAGAAAAACAGTAAAAAGTACTAGCAAATCCTCAGTCTTGACTCTAGAACTAGAATACTAATGTCATAGTCGTCGGTGTTGTATCTGAAATATAAAACAATACATTATTGGAATCTTAGTTTCAGCAGTGTTGAGGTGTTGGGTTTGATATCCATTCCACCAACTTATTGCTACAATGGATGTAGGTGGCGTTGGAACCAGCAGTAGTTGAAAAGGTTGGTCAAAACAGTTTGGTGCTCGTCCTCCCCGAGGGTATTTATGAAAAGTTCTATATGACTTATCATGGAAAGAGTAAAATGCACCGTACTGTTTTTACACCATGGGAAGATATATGTTATTTCTCATGTAAGATCTCATATCCTTGTTTGCAAAACATGTTTTATTACTCAAGAAGAAGGTGTATTCCACGCATCTTCCACGTCTTGGCACTTGAGGTTGGCTTCATCCCATCTGAATACCTCCATTCTATGTTCTTTGGTTATGAAAACAGATGTGAAGTGACCATCAAAACCCAAGAGGTATCCTTCAGCAAACCCAGAAAAGCCATAAAATGCATCTTGTATCCAAGTTAGAGTGTTGGGATCAAACACGCCCAATTGTCCTTGAAAAGTTAAAAACCAGATGCAGGATTTGTCGAAGGAAAATGGGCTTTTATTGAAGAATTTGAAGCTGAAGAAATTGTTAGATTCAGTCATAATACAATGGGTGTTGGTCTTGATGATGCTTTGTTTCTTGAGGAGGACGATCTTGCATTGAACTGCTCAGTTGGACGTAAAGATCATGAAGAGAGAATTTGGAAGGATTTCCATGAAAAGGTGAGTTGTAAAAGAAGGAAATCGAAAAAGGTTACTAAGAAGCGAAAAGTGAAGAAGTAGTTTCATCTTGTGTAATACTTCTTGTCATGTTAATACATTCCACAAGTCTTAAACTCCTTAAATGACACAAGTCTTAAACAAATTGGAAATCTCCTAATTATCATCGTGGATGTCCGCCACGTTGCATCAGCCTCTCTCTCGCTGTCGATGAACTGTTCCTCAAAATTTGGTGGATCCTCTACATCACTTAGTACTATATTGAGTCCTTGAGCTGCCATGAAACATTCAATTTGGGCATCGGCTCTATTCAACATTTGCGATGTCTTCTTGATGTCTCCACTGAAGCAATTCAGGTACCTCCCAATGGTGGTCTTCCACGAGCTCCGTGAGCCTACAAGTGTAATAGATACAAGTGCCGAGTTTAAAATGTTGAAAAAAAATCAAACTATTTATACTTACAAGATCCCAATGCCTCGACCCTATCAAATTCTAACTCCCTAGCCCTTTCTGCATTTTTTTACCAACTGCCCCGGGACGATGTGTTGCTCCCATTTCTTATCCTCTCCAATTTTCAATTGCTCATGCTGAAATCAACCCTCGTCATAATACTCTATGAGCATTGGTCAATCATTCGGTAGGACCCTAGCCTTCTTAATCATAGCCGTGATCAAGCCACAGTAAGGGAGTTCCTTCTTCTTTGTGTTGGCGGCCTTGAGGATGCTCATTAGGATGATAAACCTGGGGTTTATCTTCTTTCCCTCTATAACATAGTAGAATAGCATGAGGTTACCAATAGTCGGCTCACACATGTGGACACCCATTGGGAGCACATTCAAACAAACTTATTCGTGTATAAGTATCCACTCAACCATCAATTTCCCTATGTCATAGCTCTCTGTCGTGCCTGGAGCCACCCCACTTCTATCAAAGTACTTCTTAGCCATCACTACAGGATCTAGTGGGGTAGCTTCGATTACCAAAGGCCATCTGTGTTGGTGATAAATTTTGTAGGGGCCATGGGGATTGTCGGTTACTACCACTTTGTCAAGGGTGGGGTATGAGCTACCTAGGGCTTCACAATTTGTGTACTTATTCACCAAAATATCCTTCCCATTCACCAAAGTCACATCACAATTTTTAAAAGATTTTCCTAAATTTGCATAAAACTAAATAACCTCGTCTACATAAACGGGTTCTTCTAAACACATTAAAACATCAAGATGTTGTTCTTTAAATAGCTAAAGCATAGTTCTTCAATTGACTATTTACTAATAACTTTAGCATTAATCACTTTACGTTTGGAGAATTCAACATACCTTTCCTCCGCTTTCGTATTGAAAAACCATTTGGATGCTCCAAATTCTGTGTAGGGGCTGTAACTCCGGTCGCTGGCCTCACCGGTTTTCTTCTTAGTGTATCGGTGCTTTGACATTGTGCTAGGATTTCAGATTTGGTTGTTTTTGGGTGAGGGTTAGGGTTCTGATGCGGGGAGGGAAATTGGGGGGTTTTGAAAAATGTTTGTGATAAGTTGAATATTTAATTTTTTAAAATATTTACAGAGGTTCCAAACTCGAAAGCAAGCCAGGGTTTTTTTTAAAGGGCCAAATATCTTCCGAGTTTAGAAGAACAATTTGGTGGGGGAAAAATAACCTTTAAGGCGGGTTTTCAAAGGGTATTAAATACCCTAAGAATGCCTGCCATTTTCCTCCACCATTCCCCTCCAAAAATCATCTTCTCCTTCTTCACATCCATCCTCTTATTCATCTATTCTCCATGATTTCTTCACATGTTGATGAAAGGTTGGTGTCAATGCTTAAGAATCATTCAATCATCTTCTCATTTTTCTCATCTAACATATTTATCTCATTTTTGAGGGGGGTGATGATCATGGAGGAAGAAGGCTTGAGGGAAAGCTAGATTTCATGAACTTGATCCTCCCATTACTTTATTTTTAAGGTTAGTGTTGCAAAACCCTAAAAATTCTTGTTCTCCTTAGTGTGTTAAAGAATTTTTTGTTCAACCTAGGGCTATTATGATATTATTTGTGTTCAGTGTTATTGTTTTTGGATATTCTATTGATTGTTGCTATTTTTTATGCCAGTTTATGAAAACCTAATGAAAAATAGTATAATATTGTAAGAATTCAAATATGAAAGGGATCCCAAGTTATGTGGCATTATTCCCGGTCTAAAATATATATTATGAAGTACGTGTAGTTTATAAATATGGCATGTATTTTGTTGTAGGAAAAAACATGTCTAAGAAACGGCCTCATGATAATGCATCATAGTTGTAATGTAGCGATGGCAAGACTATGGGATTTGGTTCCAATGACGATGATGGATCCTACAAGGTAGGAATAGCCAAGACCTATTGTAGAACTTTAGAACGTAGGATGGCTAGGAAGGAGTTCTGTTAGTTTTTAACAAGCCTGGCAAGTGTTTGTCAAAAGATCATCCGAAATGGTCTAGTTGGGTCGTGAAGATTGGTAGAAGAAGGGTTGGCATTCGGTTTGATAGTTGGCATAACGTACCAAAAGACTATAAGGAGACCCTATGAATGGAGTGCAAGGTAACATTAATGGTCATAGTGTGTTCGCAAAATATTACTAATTGAATATTTTAAACTTATAATTGTCTTTAAATCCTCATAGAGACCCTTTGAAATAGATGCCCCGGATATTGACATATACTAGAAAAAAAGGCAACGATCATGATGTAAAAAAATTGGCGGGAACACAAATATACTTTGTGGAGGGAGTGCGTGTTTTCTTCAGAAAAAGGTGATCACCTATGGATGACGCACACACACATACAACTGGAGAGTTGAGAGATCCACAAGGGAAGGACTTTGGAGAATGATTCTAACTTTAGTAAAGTTATATGAATTTTATGAAAATTTTTAAATTGAACTAGTTTTTAGTGTTAAAATGTCCCTAACAACCTAACATAGGGTACAAGGGCAGAAAAAAAAGCATTGTAGGTTTGAATAAAATGCCCCACCGTTTAAGCCGCGCTGGGTACGGATTGGCGGCAAAAAAGTTAGTAGAAGAATGCCTTGAGAAAGATGTTCAGATTGCAATTGAAGCCGGAATGACCGAAAAAGATGCTCGCGCAAAGGTACAACCAATGGATGTGAATGGCACTGATAGGTGGGATCTTTTCCTCAGAGGCCGACAGACAAGGAGGGTGAATACAAAAAGAAGGATATAAGAGAAATTGCAGAACGAGTGGTATACCATTTATCCAGACGTTCTATTTTTTCATATTTTCCGTTAACTTGAGCTAACATTTTCCCCAAATTTAATCAATTAGGAAAAATTAAATAATGATCAATTAGAAGGGAAATTCATACCCACCTTCAAGCATGATATTCTTTGTGAGGCAAAAAATAAATCGGACCATGCAGGGCATGTTAGGGGAGTGGGTGGGTCCTTGACACAACGAGAGGGATTTGGAATTACCCGGGACTATGGTTGTGCTCAACCATCGTGGATCCACATGTTGCAAAAACATACCATTCAACAAGAAAAATGAATTGAACAACAAGACATTCTAATTCGAAAGTTGATCCAACATTTGAGCCTACCTCTTCCTGAAAAATTGGATGATATAACACCGGATTGGACTCCTCCATCACGAGGATCACACCACTCTCCCAAAGAAGTTGAGGTTAATCGGGAGGCAATTATCCTAAGTCCCAGAGACAAAGGCGACAACCTTGACAAGGTCTTACTCGCAAGTGATAAAAAGGTACACATTTCAGTATACCAACTCTTTGATATGAACTTTGTGTATGACATAACATTAGTGATTGGTGCGATGTAGGGTTCACATGTTTGTGAGTTATACATTGATCAAGACATAGGTGGTAGACCAATACATGTTGCCAATGGTTTTTTACATGAGTTAATGAAGCACCATCACACCATACCAATTCCAAAAGAATTTTCAAGAGTATCTCTAGAGAAGGCGTTGGTAAGGGGTGCGTTGCCATTTCTATACAGAAAATACAAGATCGTCAGTGCCGCTCATGGAATGTTTCTATTGTGGCCTCGTCGACTAATTTATTCCAATCCCATTAAAGACCGCCATTTGAAACTCAACCAGCCAACAACACCTAAGGACCTCGTAGCTACAAGAAAACCGGAGCAAGCTACACAAAAATGGGTCGAAGAGCACTTAAACTGGTCCAAACAACACATGACAAGATTCGTCAACCGGTACCTACGACACAACAACTCCCGAAAGACTCACCTCCCTATGTGCGAGTGCTATACAATTGGCTTCAACCACATGATCGCAACTCAACTTACGAATTTCATGGAAATGATTGTGTGTTTGGTGTGAAACGAGATTTTGTCGCCCCGTGGAGTGACTTTGAGGACCTGTGGAAATGTCAACAAGTTAATCAGACGCTGATGTTCATTTACGAGGATTTTTATATTTGGAACCAAGTGGTCATCCACGCTTCAGGCGTGTCATGATTTCATGAGTGAATTTGTTTTTAATTTACCCTTTAGGATTTCAATTTGAGCAGGAGCATTCTCAGCTGGGATGTGAGGTTTTGTTACTCTCTGTGTGTATGTAAATGCAATAGGAAGTTGATTTTCTATATCTTGCATATGCAAAATCATTTGGAATTTTCCATCACACTCTTTTGTCTAAGGATCAAGATACAATAATGTTGGTACAGACCAGGTAATATTCCTTTTCAGTTGTTTTCTTTCTCTCCCGAATGCTGGAAATTTTTCTTCATCAAAATGGCAATCAGCAAAGTGAGCTGTACAACTATTCCCAGTTAGGGGTTCAAGGTATCTAACAATAGATTGACTTTCAAAACCTACATAAATGTCAAAACTTCTCTGTGGTCTCATCTTTGTTCTTTGCGGTGGTGCAATAGGCATATAAACAGCGCAACCAAAAATCCTTAGATGGGATATATTTGGTTCTTGGCCTGTTGCAAGTTGTAGTGGGGAGTATTTATGATATGCACTTGGCCTGATGTGAATCAATGTTGCAGCATGTAATATTGCATAACCCCATGCTGAAGTAAGGAGAACTGTTCTTACTATTAATGGACTAACAATGAGTTGGAAACGTTTGATCAGTGATTCGGCCAGATCATTTTGTGTTTACACGTGAGCAATATGATGCTCAACAACAATCCCAACTGACATACAATACCCATCAAAAGTCTGGGATGTGAATTCACCGACATTATCAAGTCCAATTTTCTTGATCGTATGACCTGGAAATTGATCTCGCAATTTGATTATCTCATCAAGTAATTTAGCAAATGTCATATTTTGAGTTGATAACAGACATACTTGTGATCATTTGCTAGAAGCATATATCAATACCATGAAGTAACGAAATGGTCCATATGGTGGATGGATAGGTCCACATATCACCTTGAATACGTTCAAGAAACGCTGGTGATTCTGTTTCAACCTTTCCCGGTGAAGGCCTTATGATTAGCTTTCCAAGGGAACAATCCTTACATTGAAAGAATTTTCCACGAGGTATCCTCTGGTTCTTCAATGGATGCCCACGTGAGCTGTCAATAATTCTTTGCATCATAGTTGAACCAGGATGGCTCAGTCGATCATGCCATATAGTAAATTTTGAAGGTTTGATCACTACTGTATTTGATTCTACTGCATTTATATGTGTGTAATGCAATCCAGCATGGAGCATTGGTAGTTTCTCAAGTATGCATTTCCTTCCAGATTTATACACAATGAGAAGCATATATTTCATGGTACTTTCAGTTATAGACTGAGTATCAAATCCATGAGAATATATGTCATCGAAACTCAATAAGTTCCTTTTGGACTTTGGTGAAAATAAGACATTATTTATTATAAATATTGTGCCATTTGGCAATGTAAATTTTGCCTCGCCAACTCCTACAATAAGATCTACAGGACCCGATATTGTATTCACAATGGTTTGAGTTCGTTTTACCTTTGAGAAAAACCTTTTATCCTTTAATATAGTGTGCATTTTTCCACAATCGAGTATGCAAATTTCTTCATTTTTAATCATTTGGTTGGCTTCACGATTAGATTTATCCAAGGCGTAATGACCCATTTTCGGACACATACAATCCGGGATGGAGGAATCATCCGAACTTCAGATGGAATCAAAAGGGCCTTGGAATGTATGCTCCAAATCAAGCACAAGTTGGTCATGATGCAAATCTATCACCGGATGATCAGAGAGTCACTATGAATGAAGTCCTTAAGACTATGGCCCAAAGCAGCGAAGTGGTGCAGAATTTAGCCAAAAACATGAATGCTTTTCAGCAAGAGACAAGGGCTGTTATAGGGAATATCGAGCAACAAGTGACTCAACTGGCTGTGGAGGTAAACAAGTTGAAGTTCAACGCTGGAAGGTTACCCTCCCAGACTGAACCGAATCCCAGAGAGAATGTAAGTGCAGTTACCTTAAGGAGTGGGAAAGAGTTGGTCAATCCTGACCCTAAGGAAGGTCACATGGAGAAAAGCCAGCATGAAGAAGCCAAGGAGAGTAAAAATGAGTCCTCAAAGGTAAACATTGAACCCATGATATCTATTTCTAACCCAAATGTCGCTCCACCTTTCCCATCTAGATTAGCTCGTAACAAGAAGGAAGATGATGAGAAGGAGATTTTGGAGATTTTCAAGAAGGTAGAGATAAATTTGCCCTTGATTGAAGCTGTTAAGTAGGTTCCCAGGTACGAAAAATTTCTTAAAGAGCTTTGTTCAAAGAAGATGAAGTATGGGAAAGATGCAAAAATTAGGGTGGGAGAAAATGTTTCCGCTATCATTCAACGTAAGTTGCCACAAAAATGTAAGGACCCAGGAATGTTTTCTATTCCATGCATAATTGGCACAAAAACTGTTGAAAAAGCCATGTTAGATCTAGGTGCATCAATTAATGTCATGCCTCTATCTGTGTATAATGACTTGCAATTAGGACCATTGAAGGAAACTCGTGTTATAATCCAATTAGCAGATAGGTCTAATGCATACCCAGAGGGAATAATAGAGGATGTACTAGTAAAAGTAAATGATATGATATTTCCAGTGGATTTCTACATTATTGATATGGATGATTCATTCTCTGCTAATAAGTCCCTAATTCTTCTAGGAAGACCATTCATGAAGACAGCGAAAACCAAGATTGATGTTGATAAGGGAACACTTAGTCTTGAGTTTGATGGAGATGTAGTTTCTTTCAATATCTTTGATGCCATGAGACATATAGATGATCCTGAATCTATGTTTACCCTTGATGTGATTGATCCATTGGTTGATGATTTTATAGAAAGATACTCCAGGGATGACAAGTTGGAACTTGTACTCTTTAATGGATGGGCCGAAAATGATATGATGGATGTCTTGGATGAAAATTGTAGTGAAATCATCATGCAGCTTTACTCCACCAAAGAAATCAGCTCCCAGCCACTTTCAGGCGGTATGCCCACACCGCACGTTTTCTGCTCAGAAATTCAGAAATACAGCTCCCAGCCACTTTTGGGCGGTATGCCCATACAGCCCATTTTCTGCTCAGAAATTCAGAAATACAGCTCCCAGCCACTTTCGGGCGGTATGCCCATACCGCCCATTTTCTGCTCAGAAATTCAGAAATACAGCTCCCGGCCACTTTTGGGCGGTATGCCCATACCAACCACATCCATACCAGAGTGCACCATATCTCGCAGCCTACATCAGTCGGGATGATCATTCCACCTATCCCTGAATGCACTTTTCCTTCGATTGAGAAAGCACCCAAGCTGGAGCTGAAGACCTTACCTGAACATCTCAAATATGCATTCTTAGGGGAGAATCAACCCATACATGTCATGTATCCCGAGGGAATGAAGCTCTCCAAGGTCAAGGGAATGACACTTGCATTGCCTCCATATGGCTGATCTGAGCAAGCCAACTGAGTCTAGCCTAAGACGATAAATAAGGGCGCTGCTTGGGAGGCAACCCAAGATTTTTATTTTATTTTTATTTTCGTTCTCTTCATTATTTCTCTTCAAAAAATAAAATATTATTCATCCATTCGACTTTGATTTGTTTGGACTTACAGGGTTCCAAGAAGATCTCCAAAAGATGAATGAGGATTTTGAAAGAAAATTAAATATGAACCGAGCCATTCTACTTTCCGCCCAAAGTTGTCTGGATGCCCAATGCGAACCAGGATGTACTAGTTGACCTCAAGGCTAATTAGATGCCCAGGGAGCATTTTCCTTTTTCTTTTTTTTTCTTATTTTATTTGTTTGTTGAATTTTAGTACATTAGTAGAGTAGGTGCATGACATCATATTTTCTACATCATTTGCATATGTTACCCCTCTCTTACACAATGAGGACATTGTGGCGTCTAAGTGTGGGGTGGGGGTGTAATATCATTAGTTTATTTTTCATAAAAAGTTTTTTTTCTTTCATGAAACAAAAAAATTGGAAAATTATGAGAAAAAATACAAAAAGATTTTCAATTTTTTTCATCATTTGAGTAAAAAAAACAGCAGCCTTGAATTGGAAATTTGAATGGTTAGAGTTAAAATTTGGTTTGTGGTAAGATTTAATGTTGTTTCCCTTTGTGAAAGAAATCATGGATTCCTTAAATGCATTTTAGGATGATGAATGTGCAATAAGTCATTTTGCTCTAAAACTAGATATATTGTGAGGATTTGAGCCTTAAAAGAGCAAAAGCCAGAAAAAATATAGGCATATAAAAAAAGATGATATTAAGTAGCTCTTTATCTCTTTGTTGAGTGATCATATTTTGATATTCATTGCTTGGTTTGTGCCATGATTTCGAGACTGTTTTTGATACTTGAGTATGAAAATGATAGAGGCACTTAGGAATGAGCCCTACTTAGCTTCTACTATATATTTCCTTCCTTACATTGATCCCCTAGTTTGCCCAATTGAAGCCAGAAAACTCTTTCTTTGGTATTTAGTCACTAAATATTTAGCCAAGAGCCTTAGCCTTTTCTTAACCCTCTGAGAATATGTTAGTGGTTTATTATTGCTTGTGATGTGGATTGGAATTGTATGGTGGGTTAGATATGGTTGAGATTTTGTGCTAATACATGTGGAGCATAAAGTATTTTGGACTTGTATTCATTGGGAAGGTGCATGTATAGTTTTTGCACCTTGGGCCGTTGAGGAGAAACTGAAGTCAGGGGAAGGTGGTGAAGTGACCGTGGCTCATTTACTTCTTGGAATCTGGGCACAAAAGGAGTCTGCAGGTCATCGATGGAAGGGGAGGGATTGGTGGTGGTGGTGGGAATGGTTAGTGGTGGTGGCGGGGTGAAGGTGATGTGATGGCAGGGGAGGGATTGGTGGTGGTGGTGGGAATGGTTGGTGGTGGTGGCAGGGTGAAGGTGAGGTGATGACAGGGGAGGGATTGGTGGTGGTGGTGTTGGGGTGAAGGTGAGGTGATGACAGGGGAGAGATTGGTGGTGGTGGTGTTGGGGTGAAGGTGAGGTGATGGCAGGGGAGGCAGAGGAGCTTCGGTAGTGGCTGGTGGTGGTGAGCCAGGTGGTGGCGGCGGTGCTAGCTGGTGGTGGTTGCTGGTGTTGGTGGCGGGGTGAAGGTGAGGTGATAGCAGGGGTGGCAGGGGTGGCTGGTGGTGGTGAGCTAGGTGGTGATTGGGGGGCAATTTTGTCCTCTTAATTTTGTAATTGGTTAGAAGGGCAATTTGGTCATTTTCGGTCGATCAATGGCCGGAAATGGCCAGTCAATGCCAGAATAGTGGCTTTAGGGTTATATTTGCACTTATGTGTAATAGATAGGGTTATATTTGCACTAAAAAATAATTGAGGGTTATATTTGCACATTCCTCAACATATAGGGTTATATCTGCATATTACCCTATAAACAATAATATTATCATATGTTATATGGTTTGATTCATCGTAACACATAGTTTCTGAAAAGTAACTTTTTGTATGCCATAATTATACGTAATCAAACATATTAACAATTAGACAAATTTTTTGATGAGCGTAAAATTCTCTCTCATACCATTTAATTTGGGACGGATGGAGTATGAAAAAGTTATGGAACGACGGTAAGGGCATGGGCAGTGGTGGTCTCTTAAAATTAAAAGACCGCTTAAGAGACCGAAAATCACCACAGTGGTGGTCTCTTGAGTGGTCTCTTGTTAAGAGACCACTGACCAGGCTCTTACCAAGAGCCCGGTCTGGAGGCCGCATATGGGCCAGCTTCACTGACACAAGCACATGGCTTCCTCTGCCTTTGCGTGCGTTTCTTTTTTTTGTTCAAAGTGGGACACGTGTCGCCCCATGAGTGGGCCACGTGTCCCACTCAGCCTCCAATTTTTTTTAAATTTTTTTGTTGCGGACACGTGTCACCCAGGGATTGGGCCACGTGTCTGCAACAGTTTTTGGTGGATTGGACGCTGAATTTATTTTTTTGAATGGGACACGTGTCCCATTCTGGTGGCGACACGTGTCCCAATCGTATTTTTTTGGAATTTTTTCTATTTTTTTATTTTTTAAGGATTCAAATTTTAATATAATTTTGATTTGTAAATTGTAATAATTGGTCGGACTAGATCAATATTTTATTTAGTATTTTCTGCAATTTTTATAGTTGTTATAATTGTTTTTTGCAATTTTAATGGTTTTTATATAATTTTAAAAACACGGAATTCTCTCATTATTTAATTTTTAATTTCATTTTAATAATTATATTAAATTTTACATTCATCTTATTTTTGGTGGACAAATTTATTTAAAATAATATGTAATGTCCAAATTTATTATTGTTATATTTGATTTTGCGCACTTTTTATGTTTTCCATATTATTTTATAGAAAAAATGAATACTCATAGTATTTATTTATTTAATTTCATTTTAATAGTTTCTTCAAAGAAATTGAAATTCATTTTATTTTTTTACACTAAAGCATGGTATTGACAAGAACGAGAAAAATAAATTATTTAATATATTTTTAAAAAAATGAATTTATATTTAAATATTTAAACATTATATTAAATTTTGCATTCAATTTATTTTTTGTGAACAAATTTATTTAAAATAATATATAATGGTCAAATTAATGAGTAGGATAGAGAAAATCAAGTGGGTTCCATGAATAGTATATAGTGGTCTTTTAACCATTGTGGAGAAAAAAAGGGTTGTCTCTTAAGTGGTCTCTTAAGCTGAGGTAGGAGAGAGATGAAGAAAAATAATATATTTAATTTGTAAGAGACCGGTAGTGATCTCTACCACTGCCCATGGCCTAAAAGAATTCAAACATTATTTCTAGTTGAATATGTACTCCATGGGTCCCACCCTTTGCATGATTCTATGGTCGACAAATCAAAGTGGGTTGGCTTTCGTGGGTCCCACTCACATGCATGTCCTCTTCGGTTGGTTTGAATGACTAGTAATTTGTAGCACCAAGATTCCCATTTGGACTCCCAAATTACTTTATAACCCGATACCCATTTGGACTCCCAAATTGTTTTATTAAATATTTATTATACAACGTATATTAGTTATAAATGTTATAAATTAATTATATAAATTTAAATTTTTTTTTATTTTTTAATTACACTTTAAATTTAATCTTTTTCTAAAAAAAATTATAAAAAGAAAATCTAATTTCAAGTTTTAAAATGAACCAAAATTTAATTTTCAATTTTTTAAAATAAAAATCAGAATTTTAAAGATTTTTTTCAGTTTCTTCCGATTTATCAAAAAATTAATACTCCATCTGGTTATTTTATTATGATTCTAATTTTTAGACACAAATTTTTTCAGAAAAAATAAATGAATGGTAGAGATTGTATTGAAACTATAAAAAGTAAAATATATGAATAAAAATAATCTAGAAATTATTAAAAGAAAAAAGAGTCAATATAAAATAATTATTTAAAAAAGAAAAGTAAACCTTTATTAGAGGATAGTAAACTGAAT
Organism: Rubia yunnanensis; assembly: GCA_037428765.1. Lineage (NCBI taxonomy): Eukaryota > Viridiplantae > Streptophyta > Magnoliopsida > Gentianales > Rubiaceae > Rubia > Rubia yunnanensis. The sequence goes on along the minus strand of CM075068.1, from coordinate 19,179,415 downwards.
TTCAGCTCTGAATTTCAATGTTCAGCAGCATAAATGTTCAGTGGCATTAAATGTTCAGCCCGAAATTCAATGTTCAGCGGCCCACCCACGTGATGTTGCCTGACAGAATTGCAGGCTCTGCAAACTGGGAGCGGTTTGGGGAACCAGCAATGGGAACCAGCAAGGAACCGGCATGTGCAATGATAAAAATTGTTATCGATTTTTTATCAATTAAATATATTATTTTTTAAATTTTTTTATCTAATCTTAAAAAATCACTTAAAAAATCATCTTTTTTATTTCCACAATGATAAGAACCACTTTTAACTATTCATTGACTCCACTTGATTTTCTCTATCCTATTCATTAATTTTACCATTAACATTTAATTTAACTTATTTTGTTCACCCAAAATAAGTTGAATGTGAAATTTAATAATACATTATAATTTTTATTAATAGAATTTCGTTTTATTTAAAAAATATAAAATAATTCACTTTTTTATTTATAATTTTCGTGATTTATGATTTTAAAATGAAATGAAATTTCTTTTTTCTTGTCATGAAATTGTTAAATATATTGTTATTTGTAATAAAGAATAAGATATATTGATTTTATAAAAAAATTAGTTAAAAATATGACATTAGAAAGGCCAACTATAACGAGAAGATAAATTAAAATAAAGCTTAAATGATAAAATATTTGATCTAGTTTGACCAATTATTACAAATATGAAACTGAAATATTGATTTAGTCTGACCAATTATAACTAATAGAAAACAAAAAAACATGGATGACAGAACTATACCGACATGCTAATTTTAACCACCCAAATATTGGTACAGATGTTCAGTTAGGTCGTTTTTCAATTGGTCATGTTTAGCTCTGTTGCGTACGTCCCTCCAATTTTGTCTAAAAGTCGGTAGATCAGCATGTCGCTCTGTGTTGTAATGCCAAGGAGAGTCGTCGATTTGGTCATAATCACCTGGTTGAACCCGTAACCCATAGGCATCTCTTTCATCTTCGACTATCATGTTGTGCAGTATGATACAAGCTATCATAATTTCACCCAACGTTTCTATGTTCCAGGACTTGGCTGGGTTACGGACCACGGAGAACCGATCCTGTAAAATACCAAAAGCACATTCGACATCTTTCCTGTAACTCTCTTGACGCTTTGCGAACAGTTGTTTCTTGGGATCATTTGGAGTTGTATACGCAGGCATGAACGTCGCCCACTTAGGATATATTCGATCAGTAAAATAGTACTCTTGATCGTAGCCGCGACCATTGACTTCATATGGAAAACGTGGAGCCCTTACTTCACATATGTCGTCAAACAAAGGTGACTTGTCTAGGACGTTGATGTCATTATTTGACCCTGCCAAGCCAAAAAATGCATGCCAAATCCACGTATCGTATAAGTCACTGCTTCTAATATAATAAAGGCACGCCCATTTTTACCCTGAAATTGTCCTTTCCAACCCACGGGGCAATTTTTCCATTCCCAATGCATACAATCAATACTTCCTAACATACCTGGAAATCCATGTCCATGAGCTACATGCATAAGCCGTGCAATATCATCTGGGTTTGCTGGTCGGAGGTATGTTGGACGGTACACGACAATAATGGCTTTGACAAAATGAGCCACCATTTCTCTGACCGTTGTTTTTCCCATCTGTAAACTTTCATCTAGTTGATCGTATGCACAACCATATGCCAAATGGGGCATTGCCACAGTGCACTTGTGGAGTGGCAAAAATCCTTGATAACCAGTTGCATCAGCTATTTGTCTGAAATAGGGATCGTGGTTGGTGATATCCTCCAGTATATGCTCGAATACATTTTGCCGCATACGAAACCTACTACGAGAGTGTTGATCATCATACATTCTTTCAGGGGGTGGAGAAAAATATTGCCTCTGGAGTACTTCCTGTGCTCGGAGACGGTCTCTTCTTATATGATTTCTGGTTTTCTTTGGTAAGGTTGAAGAAGTTTGAGCACTCTCATCCTTAACGGTTGCGTACAATTGTCTTGCCATAATTGGAAAATACATGACAAAGTTCATTGTCCCCGGATCGGAATCGGGTAGAAAACCGGGAATATCATAAGTATTTTTGTTTGATGATTCTCCAAAGTGAAGTTCATCATCGTTGTTGGGGGAGGTAGAGGAAGACATGGTTGACTAGTTCAAGGAAAATTGGGCTGATAGGAATTTGGGAATGAAATGAAACATAAGCGATTGACCCCCTTTATATAGAACCATCACATGTGAAAACCGCATTGGATTTGTATGTCGGAATCTTTGAAATTGATGAATTCGACCCACGTGACTCGATGGGACTTGTTAATGACAACTACGTCGGATTTGTATGTCGAAATCTTTGAAATTGATGAATTCGACCCACGTGACTCGATGGGACTTGTCAATGACAACTACATTGGATTTGTATGTTGGGATCTTTCAAATTGATGAATTCGACCCACGTGACTCAATGAGACTTGTCAATGACAACTTCATTGGATTGTATGTCGGAATCTTTGAAATTGATGAATTCGACCCACGTGACTCGATTGGACTTGTCAATGACAACTGCGTTGGATTTGTATGTCGGAATCTTTGAAATTGATGAATTCGACCCACGTGACCCGATGGGACTTGTCAATGACAACTGCGTTGGATTTGTATGATCTAGTCTGACTAATTATTAAAAATAAATTATTACAATCAATTCCGACCATAGAATACCCCAAATTAATTTATCTCGTAGTGCTTCCTCTGCTGTGCTCAAATCTTCCCTTTACATCAGAGCAGTAAGTAGTCTAGTGTTAGCTACATAAATTTCGCGTTCTGCTTGCATTTGGATGAACTCCCGTTGCACTATGTTATACTCCATTTTAGCTCTTTCGCTATCTGCAATCTTTTCAGCATTCTTAGAAGCTTGTTCGATTGTGGCAATACACTGCATTCGTTGTGATTCTTTTGATTACTCATCATCTGTTGTTCTTTGCGCTGGCTTTCCCTTTCCCATTGCCTTGCATTTTGCGGCTTTCACACCAATAGGCGTGGATGGATATTGCGTTGTCTGAGCATCATCGCTACTACGGCGCGTTGATGGCACCTGTGGTGAATATTCCCCTCCATGATTGTCCTTTGGGCCATATTGTGCCATAGATTTAGGGTTAGTCTTGCACAATTCTTAGCAATGAAAGAATACAAACTATTGGCCATCATTTTCATCTGCATACAAATTCATGGCCCATGACTTCACATCTCCTTGGCTGGAGCCACTCCCAACCCGACTGTAGTACCATGCCGCTTTACTTTCACATCCCACATATTTGGTGATATCGTGAGAAAGTTTTTGCCACCTAAGCTTGCACGACTTCATTGTCCGATTGCATTTTACACACTTATTCAAATCAGATTATGCCAAAACATACCAGCATGCTGACCCGTACCCATAATACAATCAGTGGAATTATCAAACCAAGCGCTGCATAGAACATTATTAGCTTCTACAGTCCATTTCTCCCGGTTACTTTTCTTCTTCATATCCTCACTCCCGCACACTAGTGCAAGGTCATCACTTTCTTTTATAATATACGAACAAATTAAATATATGAATTTGTATATATAAAGTAAAAAGAGATGCAACGTTGTTGAAGTGAATATATTACATTGTTAAATAGAGCCAATGAAAATAAATAATGTACATTTCATAATTTAAATAATATAAAAATAAAAATATTTAATATATTGTGATTTAAATAAATATTACATGTAAGTTAACAAAAATTGTCTACACATAAATGAACATGTATAGTAAATATTGATGTATTTTACATATGTTAACATATAAGCACATGAACTATTTTACATTTAATAAATACTTTTATCCACATGAATAATATAAGCACATGAATAATATATCAAATAATACTTTTACATTTAAGCACATGAATAATATATCGAATATACTAATTTTAAAACGATAAAAATTAATGATGAACTGGATTCTTCATAATTAAAATATAACACATTAAGATAGGGTTTACCATCCTGAACTTCGTGACTTCCAAATTGACGCCCATGGACATTTGTAAAATTTTGACCCTGTGAACCCCAACCTCCTTGGTAGTAAAATGATCCCAATTCGTTAATTACATCAAGGTGTGGAGAATGAAAGTTTGGGTAGGATTTTTGTGATTGGGCGTTATGATTTTGGGAATAGTGGTTCGGGTAAGGAGGGTTCGTGTATGCATTTTGGGAAGAGTTATATTGATTTTGGAAGTTCATGTACGAATGTTGGGAATTCTCATAAAAATTGGGCGGGATGTTTGGCGAATTTTCATAAAATTCCAAATTTAAAATTGGACAAATATTCGGATTTTGGGATGAATTTTTGAAATTAGAAGAATTTGGAATTACCTTATCTTTCCCATTCGACGGTCTTCGTGAATCCATTTAAAAAATTGACTTCCAAAGTTAATATTGGAGACAAATTTAGGAGATGAAAGATTGAGGAAGAAGTGTTGGAATTGAAAGTGGTGTGGATTAATTAGGTGAATTGGCTCTATTTACAAGAAAAAAAAGAGCCGTTCAAAAAAATTCCACACATTAACATTTTTGAAATTAAATTTTTTAAAATTAAATGTCCAATTTTTTAAAAATAGCCGTTGGGACACGTGTCACCATACGGTTGGAACACGTGTCCCATTTAAAGAACACAGATTTGTCCGTTGAGATGGACATGTGTCGCCATATAATTGGGACACGTGTCCCACTAATTTTTTGAATCACTCCTTCTGAAAATTGAAATCCATTTGACACGTGGCCCAACCAGAAGGCGCCACGTGCCAACGGATTTAAAACAAAAAAGGTTTCTGCATGTGGGACACGTGGCCCAATGTATGGATGACACGTGTCCCACTGAGCCATAATTAATTGGACCCATCAGGCGGCCCTGTGCCATGTGCACATGCTCTGACATGCGCTGACAGAACCGATTTCTTAACCGGTTCCCTAGTTGGCTACTATGGGCCATTTTCTTAACAAGAAACCGGCCTAGAAACCACCACTGTGGGTGTTTTCAGTTTTTAGAGCGGTTTTTAAAATTTAAGAAACCCCTACTGCACTTGCCCTAAATGGGTTATAAATTGGTTCGAGTTTGGGATTGAAATCGATCTGAACTCCTATTAAGGCCAAAATTTGTATCTCCACCTACATATGATCTTCTTGTGTTCAGTGTGTTTACGGACCTGCAAAATATACAGACTAAGGTCAGGCAGCCAGGCGCAGGGTCGTACCTGCTCCGACGCTTCGGTCAGCCATGAACATAGCATAGAGAGGATCTTAGTTGAATAGTAGTATGGATTGTAAGTTACATTTTTCTACCATGTTTCCTCGTTTTATGTGTTTTGGTGGCTGATGGGATGCCTTTCGCACGTCAGGTGCCATTAGCCACTTGTTGGATCTGTTGCATTCTTCTTGCCATCTCATCAGGCTTTGGGCCTCAAGGCTGTGGGTTGGCCTTTATGGCACATACGTAATCAAGTCCCCCAGCCCAAGACTCAGCGGGCAGAGCCAAGTCTGAGGCTCTAGGTTGAAGCTCTTACCTTTGGTATGTGGAAACGTAAATTATTTTGTCTGACGGGCTGCATGTACCTTGCCTGATTCCTACTGGCTGTTTGTGACCTCTTTTGGCGGGAAAAATGGCAGTTTTCTAATTTTGAATCATCCAGGCCGTGCACATGCGATTTTATTCCTGGCTGGTTTTGACGGTTACGCTACCTGCTCGGATATGCGTTACGCATCCTTTTCTTTCCACTTCCGCATTCAAAACTTTAATTTTTGCCTCTTCTCAGGGTGGTTATCATCACGTTTCAACTGCTCTGCCTCCCAAGGCGTTTATTTGGCATGTCGGACTTTTTACCTTTTCTCTTCAAATTCCCATTGTCCTAACTTATTTCCTTTTTCATCGTTCTCTTCACTCACTCTACCTTCGTTTTGCTTCTACTCTATTTCACTCTCTAGACTGCCTTCACATCCTTCTCAGGTACCTTTTCTTTCATTTTCTCTCTGCCTTTCATTTATGCTACTATGGTGTCAACGGTGGGACTTCCTAAGGAGAATTCGTTCTGCAATACTACTAATCTTGAGTATCGTTCTGTCTGCCGAGTGATCGAGGTGGCTTTCAATGCCAATGAGATCAATTTCCATGACATCAGCAACCACGTCACATTACCAAGCTACAACTAAACCGTGCTGGATATGCCTCCCGGTGCAGTTGCGGTCTATATAGATATCCTAGAACATTGCTTCCTTAGATTCCCACTGTCTCCTTTTTTCCAAGCCTTACGGGCTAAGCCTGGCCGACCTGCCTCCTACCCTGTTTGACTCTTCCTGGGATTTGATATTTTGTGCCTCCTTCTTCACATCGAGCCTAGCATTCCCCTCTTCTGTGTTTTCTGTCAACCTGCTAGGATGCCACCCAGCTGGAATTTTCTTAAATTTAGGCAGGATGCCTATAAGTTCTTGATTGACTTTCCTACTCGTGTCAACTGGAAGCGACGATTCATCTTCGTGGATGAATCCTTGATTGTGGGCTTGGAAGGTGCCCTGCAGGGCCTTGGCTTGGCCCCGAGAAGGGGCATGGGTCCCAGCCCAGTGACGCAGAGATGGCTGTCCTTTAGCCCTTCATTTCCCTCCTTGAGGCGGTGACAGTGAAATGCAAATGCCTCCTGTAGGACTCCGCATTACGGGCTATCGGCCTTCCCCATCTGCTGGATGGTATAGCCCTTGGTGAGGGGCTTTTCGACTTGAGCGGTATAGGCTCGTAGTTTCATTTACCTGATTGTGTTTTTTTGTACGTTAATATGTCCCTCTTGTTCTAACCTTTTTTCTTTCTTTGCAGAGATGTCAATTGCAAACGTTTTGGGTGATTTGTCGAGGATTCCCCAGAAGGCTTCCAGCTCCCACCTCCCGCCTGACAGCGAAGAGATAACTAGTGTTATGAATCAAAAGGTGGTGACTATTGATGTGTCTGACACTGAGGTTTCCAACGAGGATCCCCTGCAGAAGAGGACCCGTTGGTTTACTGAAAGGAGAGTCGAGAAGGGGGGAACTAGTTATGGATTTGAAGCGATCCCTGAAGAAGTTCCTGAGACCCCTATCTCTCAAGCTACCACCCATTCCCAGGGTGTTACCCTCGGGGTTCTGCCTGTCCAGGCGGTCTCCTTATTGCCCCCATTCAATCACAAATCTTCCTCTCATGTCAGCCATGTGCCTGCCCCTCTACGTACTGCTGATGCTCGTGTTGAATTCTTCTCTCGGGCTCTCTCTGTTCCTCACTTCAACGCTTGGCTTTTGGAGAGATCTTTGAACGTCGCTGAGACCAGTTCTCTAGCTGACCGCTCTACTTTGACCGTCCTTGAGGTATGTTCATAGTTCTTTTACTTTCTTGTTGATTGCTTTACTTTTTTTTACTTCCTTTGGTTTCTTTGTGCTGCTATGCTCATGCCTTTTCTGGGTTTTTGTTTTGCATTTAGCATCCCTGTGCTGCCAAAGCCATGCAGGAGGAACTGTTCAACCTGCCTGGCGAGAATAGTGATATGAAATGCGAGCTTGACTCCTTGAAGACCAAGGCTTAGCGAGTCGCTGAGGTGGAGCAGGACCTTGAGCTGGAGAGGGGTGTAACTGGCTTTCTGTAGGCTTTTCTGACCTGTTCCAAGGCTAAGATCGCAGAGCTGGAAGTTTTTCACCACTGGGACTTTACTCGTGGTTTCCTAAGCCTCTATTCTCCCGTTGTGCAGAGCGATATGGCCTCTCAAATGCCAAGTGATGCTCTGATGAAGGCTATCCAGTTATATTCCACAATTGAGAATGCAGACGAGGGGGCACTGTGAGCTGGTCTTGGTGATACTTTTGTTCCCTTCCGTGAACACATTTCACTGAGTACTTCACTAAGCAGGATCCCAGCATGACCTTGGTTAAGCTGGAGAAGTGGAACCTAGAGAGCACCTCTCCAAAGCCGGATGCGCACTCTGCTAGTGGTCCGTGCTAAGTTGTCGACACTGAGAAGCAAGCTGGGGGGATGGTTGACGATGCAGGTGGTGCAAACATTCAGGCGACTCTGGAAGACAACGCTCAGGTCGTGGCGGGGGACCAGGCTGGGACAGATGCTGCTAAGCTCTGAGGGTTTTGTAATTTTACAATTTTTATTTAATGAAGCTTGTACTTCCCCTGTTGAGGGATGAAACTTGTTGCTACTGCAGTTTTTTTCCTTTGAACTTTGTTGTTGTTGGGGGTGTGAATTCTCTTGGTAAATTTATGGGGGGTATCCTCTCCCCTTTTTGAATAGCTAATTTTTACCTTATGTTTTTTCTCCTAATAGCTTGTGATTCTTGGATTGTTTCTACCTATATTTTTGTTGGTCGCCAGTTGCGGGAAAATATTAATCCTGCCAGAATGCATCTTTTTAGCCTTCTTGTTCCTAATTCATGGTCTTCTTGGCTATTGGGAACAAGATTGTTGCAGTCGTGACTAGGTCATTCTGCCTGATGGCTCTTGATTAGTGGGCTTCCTGACTGTTGGGGTCAAGATTGCTTCCTTCAGCCAGGGTTGGCTCGTATTTTTGCCGACTATGGTCCTAATTGTATATTGATCCTATTGCTTGCTTACCCTTGGTTGGAAACTCCTCGGCTGTCGGGGCCAGAGTTGCCACTTTTAGCTAAGGTCAGCCCATTTTTTGATTGCTGTGATTGTGGCCGAAGGTATATCTTATTGCCTACTTGCCCCTGACTTAGCAATTTTCCTGGCTGTCAGAGCCAGGATTGCTATTTCGAGTCAGGGCCGGCCCATTTTTCGACGACTCTGGTTGTGGCCGAAAGTATATCCTATTGCATACTTTATCCTGACTTAGAAATATCCTGGCTGACAGCCGGGTTTGCTACTTTGAGTCAGGGTCGACCTATTTTCTGACGACTCTGGTTGTGGCCGAAGGTATATCCTATTGCCAACTTTTCCCTGACATAGCAATTTCCTAGTTGTGATAGTCAGGGTTGCAACTTTGAGTCAGGACCAGCCCATTTTTCAACGGATGTGGTTGTGGTTGTGGCTAATGTTGAATCTTTACGCCTAGTTGCTCCCAGCTGATGTCTTTCTGGCAGTCAGCCAAGGTCGCTCTCCCCCTTTCTTTTTGGAGTTAGGTTGTTATACACATCTTTTTGGCTACTTCTTCCCCTGCATTCAAAATGGGAAAAGTAGCAAAAAAAAGGGCTAGGATACATGTTGGGATTCCCTGCGGATCATGCCCCTTATGGGATTACAAAAGATCACCTCGGTAATCACTGCCCTGCCTGCCCGTGAAAATTATCATGTCTTCCTGCAGGTGTCGATTACATAATTATACTTCATAACTATTTACACATAGTACCTTCTAAGGTGGGTGATAATCTAGGTGTGCGGCATCGGTCTACCATCAAGTGCCTCCAGCTTATAACCCTCTTTACCCAGCACTTCGGTCACCTTGTATGGGCCTTCCCACTCTGCGTCCAGCTTCTTCTACCCCTGGACCCTGCTTGCCTCATTTTTCTTCAGTGCCAAGTCTCCTACCTTTAAGGTCCTGGGCCTGACTTTACTATCATCGTGATGCTCTATATGCGGCCTCCTTCAGCGATGATTTTTCCCTGAGTTCATCCAACTCCTCCAGGTTTCCCTGATTGCCTGGATGTTTTCTTCCTAACTCATTTGCTCAACTACTCTTCTGCTAGGGACAGTAACTTTAGGCAGGATGATAGCCTCTATCCCGTAGCACATCATATAGGGGGATTCCCGGTGGCTGTCCTAGGTGTGGTCTTGTTTTCCCACAACACACTTGACAATTTTTCCTCCTATTCTCCTTTTTCCTGTCCCAACCTCCTTTTTAGGCCATGCACGATTGTTTGTTTGTCACCTCTGTCTGCCTGTTTGCCTTGAGGTGCGTCACTGATGTGAACTGTTGCCTTCTGTTCAAGCCCACGTACCAAGATTTGAAAGACTCATTGGTAAACTGTTTCCCATTGTCGCTCACTATCACTTGTGGGATGCTAAACCTGCACACTATATTTCTCCAAGCACAGTTCATGATCTTCCTTCCTGCTTTTACTACAACCTCTATTTACACTCACTTTGGGAAGTAATCTATTGCCACCACCAGAAACCTTTTCTACCCAACTGGCTTTAGGAACGGTCTAGCAATGTCAATCTCTCATTTGGCAAAGGGCTAGGCGATCTTATGTTGGTCATCCGCTCTGCAGGGAGCCTCTGGATCTTGGCGTGCCTGTGCCACATCTTGACCAAATTTTCTGCATCTACTCTCATGGTTGGCCAATAATATCCTGCTCGCATAGCCCATAACGTAACTTTTCTTGGTCCCTAATGACTTCTGCAACACCCTTTATGTATTTCACAAAGTACCGTGCCTTCCAGCTTGGGTTCTGTGCACTGAGCTATGGTTTTGTGTATCCCCTCTTGTACAATGAATCGCTTTTCTAGGAAAACTACAATGCCTTCCTCTTAATTATTCTTGCTTCTTTATCATCTGCTGGCAACATCCCATACTTCAGGTACACCCGAAGGGGGGTCATCCAATTGGGTGCTGCATCCTGTATCACCACCACCAGGACCGTCTTTGTCAACCTGCTTGTTAATTCATTGACCAACACCGACTTAGTCAGTGGGTATGTGATGGGGATGCCAGCATGGTAAGCACATCGGCCCTTGTGTTCTAAGACCTTAGGACCTTGGTACATCAAATTCCTTGAACCTAGATGCCAGGCTCCTAACCTTGTCCATGTACTTCATCATTGTTGGCTCTCTGGCAGCATACTGCCATTGTACTGGTTAGCCACCAACATGGAGTCTCCATAGGCTTGTAGTTTCTCCGCTCCTAATTTTCTGGCTATCTTATGTTTGCTATCTCATATTCAGCCTCGTTGTTTGATGCAGGGAACTTAAAGCGCATGGGGTAAGTTGCCTCCACACCCTCTGGGTCTGATTATACCAAGGATGCTCATGCGTCTTCCACTCTGGATGCTTCGTCAACATACAACTTTCACACATATGACCCCGTCAGGCAGCGTGAGTTCACTGTTTTGTCCTGGTCTTTTGCTTCTTCTGGTGATTTCATTCTCTCATCTCTTGGCATTTCAGTCAAAAAGCCCGCCATTACCTGCACCTTCATTGCTCTCTTTAGGACGTACTCAATAGCGTGTTCTCCCAGCTCTTCTGCCCACTTCATTAGTCTTCCTGAAGCCTCCGGCTTAGTCAATATTGCCTTCAACGGCTGGCTGGTCAGTAATACCACATGTTGTGCTTGGAAGTACTGCCCGAGCTTCCTCGCAGCATGAACTACAGCTAGCTTCTCCTGGTTTGTATACTTTCTCTCATGCCCCTGTAGAGCCCTGCTCACGAAATACACTAGTCGTTGAACTATATTTTCTTCCTTTACTAATGCTCCACTGATTACCTCTTCCATGGCTGCCAAATACAAGTACAAGGTTTCCCCTTTCTTTGGGATGGTCTGCGTGGGAAGATCTTTCAGGTAGGCTTTGAGTTCCTCAAACGTCATTTCCTTGAGTTCTCCCTAATGTATGCCCCCTTCTTATCCACACACCCTTTTAAGGTTTTGAAGAAAGGGAGTGCTCTCTCTGCTGCCTAGGACATGAAACAATTCATGGCTGCCAGCATCCCATTCAGGCTTTGTATTTCCTTCACCGTGCTCGGTGACTTCATTTCCATGATTGCTTTAATTTTCTTTGGGTTTTCCCTCAGCCCTTTATTTGACACCATGTGCCTCAGAAAATTCCCTGCCCCCACGCCAAACTAACATTTGGCTGGGTTCAAATTCATTCATATCAACCTGAAACGCATTGGTGTTTCCCTGACATCCTCCAGCGAGGTCTCATATTGGCTGCTCTTTATGACCATGTTATCCACGTACATCTCCATGTTTCTTTAAATCTGCTTCTGGAAGATTTTATCTACCACCCTTTGATATGTGGCTCTAGTATTCCTTAGGCCAGATGGCATCATCTGGTAGCCAAAAGTCCTTTTCTCAGTAATAAAATCAGTTTTTCTACATCGCTCTAGCATGGGGATTTGGTGGTATCCCTTATATGCATCAAGAAAACATTTAATTGGATAATTGGTAAGAGCACATACCTTTTGGTCTACGACTGGAAACAGGTAGAAATCCTTGGGAAGAACCTTGTTCAGGTCCATGTAATCCACACACATCCTCTAGCTACCGTCCGCCTTTTTCACCTGCACGGGATTTGCTAGCTAGGCCGGGTAGGGAATTTCTTGTAGGATCCTCGCTGTGACCAGCTGGCTCACCTCCTTGTTTACTGCCTCGTTTCTCTCCCTACAGAACATCATCCTCTTCTGCTTCACCGTCTTGTGAGCTAGGTCCACCTTCAACTTATGGTAGCCCACATTTTTCTGGACTCCCGTCATGTCCTCTGGTCTCCATGAAAAGGCGTTCTTGTTCTCCTTTAGAACCCATATCAGCTCCATTTTAACCTCAAGAGGAAGCGACATGCCTACTTGCACCATCTGGTGTCCATTTATCTTTATTGTTTCCACTTCTACATCCAATTTTAATGGATCACCTCCACCCATAATCATCCTGACAAGTCGGGGATAGTTTCCCTGCCTCTCCCGGCCTGTACCATCATCCCCTCGCTTCCACTTGCTGAGAGCAATTTTGTGTTATTCCCTAGATTTTGCTGATCCTCTTTAACAGCTGATATCCCCCCTCTTGTAGGGAATTTTAGAAGAAGGTGTAGGGTTGACATAATCCCTTTCAGCAGGGCTAGGGCCGACCTGCCCAAAATCATATGGTATGGGTCGTTTGCTTCCACAACTATGAACATCATGTCCACAGTCTTGCTCTTCTCTCCCTCCCCCCACCGTTAAAGGTGGAGTATGGTCCCTTAATGCCATATTATTCTTTCTGCAAAGTCCACCAATGGAATCTCTGTTGGCCCCAACTTCCTCTTTGTGTTCTCCAACTTCTCAAAACAGCTCCAGTACATAATCTCTATCGAGCTTCCGCTATCGACATATGCCCGGTTAATTCTTTTGTCCATCATCCTTACTGTTATCACCACAGCATCTCCTCCTTCTAGCATGTCTGGTATGGGGTCACTAGAGTCAAACATTACCCCAGTTTCCTGTCTTCCGGCATCGGTTGCGGAGTCTGCTACAATGAGCCTTTCGCTGGGATTCTATTCTGCTTCCAGCACTCCCTCCTTTGATGGCATATATGCCTGTCACTGTGACTGGCCTGCTGTCCTTCGTTGGGGAATCCTACCTTTGCCTTTTTCCTTGCTCATTCTTGACTTCGGCTCTGGCAACCTTCTTGCCTTTCTCTCATCTGCTTTCTCTGTTTGGGCTTCTATCCTTGCCTTGTCCCTCCTATCTGCGAGACCCTCCATACTTATTCTTGCCCTGCCAGGTGGATTTACTATGAGCCTAAGTGTTGTTTGCTAGATGCTCGAGCTCACCACTCTGGACGCAGTCCTTAATGTTGTCCTTGAAATGAATGCAGGCATTCGTATCATGGCTATAGTCATCATAATAATCACAAGACTGGGATTTACTCATTTTCTCATGGTCCTTCTTCATCTTTGGTGGTACATCCCAGATATTCTTCCCTGCATACAGGGCAAAAATCTCCCTAGGTGTCTTGATGAGTGGTGTGAAGACCCTTTCCAACCTGTTGAACCTGCTAGGAAAAAGTGAGGCACCCAACTTGACATGTTCCGCTTTCTTTGCCTTCCCATCCATCTCAGTCCTTCTTTGTCCCTGGCCGAGCTGCGTTTCTTTCCTCCTCTTGTCAGCCACGTCTACCCTGTTGAATTTCCCTACTCTCTTCATCAGGTCATCAATTGTTCCTGGTGGGTCCATGGTTTAATCCCTCGGCAATAGTTCATGCCTCAAGCCATTGATGAACGTGTCGATAGAACTGGCCGCTCCTTTATTATACCTATTTAGCCTAATCATTGAAGTGTTTCGAGTAAGACGACAACATTTTTGTCGGCTTCTGCTTGATAGCTAGCAGCTTGAAGAGCGTCTTCTGAAATTTCTTCCTCTTCATGAAACGTACTAAGAACTTTCATTACAACTGACTAAAGTTGTCAATAATCTTGTCCTCCAGGTTCTTGAACCACACCCTAGCTGCTGCTGTCAGGGTGGTTGCAAACACTATGCACCAAATAGCCTGCGGTATCACAAAGGTAGCCATATTGGTGTTGAACGTGTGCAAGGGGTCCTCCGGATTTGCCTCATTGTTATACTGCCCCAGTTCATTGGTATCTTAAACTTCGAGTTGGCTGTGAACATCTGAATCCTCCGGGTGAAGGGGGATCCCCTGCTCCCATTCTTTGCCTCAAACCCCAGCTCTTTGGCTGGGGCCTTCCCCATATCAATTTTCTTTATCCTAGGCAGCAGCACATAGCCTTCCTGCCACTCGCGGTCCTCTACGGTCTCTCCCCCTGTAACTGGCTCTCTCCTTCTAGAGTGGGCCTTGCTTCAGGCTGTCTTTAAGCCCTTGTCCTTCCAGCCGCCCCCCTGCTCTATACTTCCTGCTCGGGGAACTACCGTGTTGCCTGCAGATCCGCACCTCTATGCCTTGTCTCACCATTCTGACTGTCCTCTATGCTCTTCATCCTTCTCAGCATTTTATTCTAAGATGCTAGAAGCACCTGAAGTACCTCCGAGTTGTTTGCTAGCTCTGTCGATGTGTGCAGCTGGTGCCTCTCCCCTGTCGATGTCAGAGTCGAGGTTGAGTCCTCCTCCAGGTGCATCACATCCTCCATCGACACTTGATTGAGTAGATTTCCCATTGGTTGTGCCTCCATGTTGTTTGAGCTGCGTGGATGCTAAAAAGAGTACAACGATCCCTACAGACGAAGTCAATGTTAATGCTAGAATTTGTATCTCCACCCAGAGAGGATCTCCTTGTGTCTAGTGTGCTTCAGGGCAGGCAGGCAGGCGCAGGGCCATGCCTGCTCTGACGCTCTGGTCAGCCATGAACATTGCATAGAGAGGATCTTAAATGAATAGTAATTTGGATTGTAAGTTACTTTTTTCTGCCATGCTTCCTCCTTATTTTATGTGTTTTGGCAGCTGATAGGATGCCTTCCATACGTCAGGTCCCATCCGCCACTTGTTGGACTCGTTGCCTTATCCCGGCCTTTTCATTAAGCTTTGGGCCGCAAGGTTGTGGGTTGAGACTTATGGCCCATACGTTATCAACCCCCATTTTACATGCTCTAACAAGATCGTACTTCTTCATCTATGCATTCCTCTACTCCTAAAAACCAGAAAAATCTTAAGAATAAAACAAAAGCTGCAGATTTGAGACCCCTAACCTTCAAGGCATGGAGCCCATGCCAAATCTATATTGTTGTGACAAAGAATCCAAAAAATTGGTGAATCACTATATCACGCCTTGTATTTATACTATTGAATATACAATGTGTATTTTTCATTTAATTTTAAAAAATAAAATAAGTTTAAAATAATATTAAATAAAATTTTAATTTAAACACATTACCACCACCACGGTGTTTCCCGGTCATGGTGCACGGCGGTCGACGGTGGTGCACGGTGGCCAGTGGTACTTTGCCCGTGATAGAGATGGCCGTCCGCAGCTGGTTCGTCTTCTCCGGTGCCGGCGGCGCTGGTTTGTCTTCTCTGGTGCTAGCGGTGCTAGTTTGTCTTCTCCGATGTTGGCGATGCTAGTTCATCTTCTCCCGCAACTCTGGCAACTGGTTCGTCTTCTCCATCCCCTTCTCCGTCCCCGCCTACATCCCCATTCTTCCCCATCCCCGTCCCCGTCCTCCTCCTTCCCCATCCCTGCCTTTCCCATCCCTATCCCTGCCATCCACATTCTCCTCCTCCGGCAACTCTCATTTTCCTTGCCTCGTTCTCTTTCTCCGGTGACTCTCATTTTCCTTAGCCCCATTTTTGTTGCCCTACCCCGGCCCAATTCTTGTCGCCTGGTTCTCATTCCCTAGCCCAAGCCTGGATCTTGTCGCCCAGTTCTCCTCATCCCTTCTCTAATTTTCTTTTTTCTTCTGGTTCTCCTCCTTCATTCTCCCATTTTCTTTTTTTTCTTCCGTTTATCCTCCTTCTTTCCTTGCCTTTCCCATTGGCCCATTCTCGTAAGCCCACTCCCATCGCCGGCCCAGAGATTCGTCAGGCTGGGTTTTGCTAGGGTCGGCAGTGGCGGTGGCAGTAGTTCTGGCAGCGTTTGTGGTGGTGGCAGTGGTTCTAGCGATGCAGGCAGTGACTCCAGCGGTGGCAGTGGTTCCGGTGTCAGCAATGGTGGGCTGTTGGCGGTGGCTTCGGTATTGACGGAGGTGGGCTGGTGGCGGAGGTGGCACCGACGGTGGCAGTATTGTTTTTGTTTTTTATTTTTGGTTTTTTGTTTTTTTTGGAAAATTAAAATTAGTATTATACATGTATATACGTATTAGAGCGTAACCTAGTAAAATATAGGGCATGTTATAGCAACACCAAAAAATTGAGACCTCTTCCCATGTGCTGCTGCTGACCCAAAAACATGGAAGAACTGTTCATGTGATGCTGATTGCCCAAAGTTGTGGGATCACTCATACTTTTCTGGTGATTCAAAGTGATAATAATTGTGGGTTACCGATTGATAGTCCTGACACTTTTTATATACGATTAATACTTCCTCAGTCTAAACATGTTTGACTGTTAATATCTCTACTACATATAATAATTTTGGAATAAAAAATTAATATTAGAGAATAGACGTTACGTTGAATCTAACAAATCTTACATGATATATATATATATGTTGAAATTTAGGGTCAGAGTTTATAAATTGACTTTAAAAAAAGTAAATAAGCAAGTTTTAGTGGGACGGAGGGATTATTTACATTGAAAAGTATATTCTAACCATATACCCTAATAGTTTTATTTCTAGTACTCCCTCTATTTTTTTTAAGTTTGGCACACTTACCATTTTTGTATGTTTTTCTAAGATTGTCACATTTCCTTTTATGGGAAAAAGTACATCATTCTCAATCACTCATTAAATTTTTTACTCTCCTCAATCAATTCCCTCCACACATTTCAACTTACAAAAAAATAATACATTAACCTATGATGCCAAACATAGTGAAACAAAGGTATTTAAAATTGTAGAATTTAGAACACGTACTATTCGTCTCTTCTCTTAAGCTTTCAATTGCCCTATTTAATTAATATATTTTTAAAATTTATTTAATTCATCGCGCATATGCTAGAGAATCATTACAGGCTAGGCCTCAGCGTTATATTCCTAGTTATTCCCACGGTCCAGTATATTCGTTACCTTTGCTAGCTCCATCTGCTCGTACCCTCGACTTGGCCTGTCCAGGAGCAGTATATAGAGTAATGTCATCTTCTACCATGTAAGGATACAGAAGTATGGGAGTTAGTCAGGGGCTGTACATTCCCTATGTCTGACCACCACCACCACCACCAGTATACCCAAACCTCGGATAACCTTGGATGAACCCTGGCTACGAAGTGACTCAACCTTCTTATATGCCAGAGTTGGACGGTCACGAAAAGAGGCTGAACTTGCCAGGGGGACAACAGGAACCCCCCTCGAATGCAAATGAATCATTAAGAAGGGAATTGGATAGGTTGATCGGTCATTTGGGCCAGGCTGCGGGGTCTCCTTTCAGCACGGTGATCACCGGGGTTTGATGGTCAATAGAAGTGAAGCCCCCAGAAGGACTTCCTACATGCAGTGGTGAGACTGGCCCTCAAGTGTTCGTCCAGACGTTCCTAGGCTTGATGAGTTCGAGGGATTTTGATGAAAAATTGACATGCAAACTGGTAGGTAGCTACCTGGGGGAAAAAAACCAGGAGTGGTTCAATAAGGTTCCAAGGGGCTCGCTTTGATCATATCAAGACTTCAGTAGAGCATTGTTGATATACTATGCACAGAAGAAGAAGTTTACCAAAACTTTGTTAGAACTCTACCAGACAAAACAAAAGACGGGGGAAAGCACGGAAGCCTTCTATCATTGATATGTGTATAAGAGCTTAGGAGTGATAGAAACAACAGAGAATGAGGTAATCCAGGGGTACCTGCTGGGGATGCAGGACTTAGAATTGTACAAGAAGCTGAGTACTAATACCCCAAAGATTTTGCAAAAACTTCAGGAGGTTGTAGAGCAGTGCTCAAGGGTAGAGGAGGCAACTAGAAGGAAAAGAGATAGCCTTACAGAGAAAATGGGAAGAAATGTAGAGTACAGAGGAAAAAAGCTGGTCAAACCCATAAGAAAACCATTCAAGATGTATAATCCATTGCCACTAATGCTCGGGAGAAGATCCCCTGCACTGATCTTAAGCATATATAGAGGGTTGTTCCGAGCACCCCCATCCTTGCAGAGTTTACACAACTCAATTGTATCCCAGGGGACAAAAAATTGACATTGTAATCATAACAGGGATTACAGCCATGCCACAAACGATTGTATACAGTTAAGGATGAAGATCGATAGGTGTGAGCGGGGAGGACGGTTATGAGGATAAGGACATAAGAACTAAGCTGACCCCTCGAGGGCCCGAATAAACAAATGGTAGCCTTATAGAATGAACAATCAAAACAATGGGGGTAGAGGAGATAGAAGGCTCCAAGAACAGGCGGTTCAAGACAGGGGGCAGCAAGGGAGGCAAGATAGACCCCAGGAGCAATAGGAGGGAAATAAACATAACTAAAATAGAGAAAACCCACTCGTGCGAAGGGTAATTACTGTCATCAATGGCATGGTAGAAGAGAGATCTTTGAATGATATGATAAGAGCAGAGGCATGAAGGGTTCCTGTGGAAGAGGCTAGTCACCAGAGGTTTCGACCAGACGAGACGGTCACTTTCTCGGAAGCGGATGCTGTACCAAACCAAACACCCCATGCGGATCCTATGGTAATTTCAGCCATTATTGGAACATGTTTAATAAAAAAAGGTATTTGTTGATAACGAAAGTGGGGTAGAAGTGATGTTTGCTTAGTGTTTTGACCAGTTGGACATGGGATGCGAAAACTTGAAAAAGTCCACCTCTTTTTTTGTCCAGATTCATGGGAAACCCAATATTTCCCATAGGAGAGATAACGTTACCTATTCGGGTAGCGGATGGTGACAAAGGGGTGACCATCAGATGTAATTTCTCTGTCGTGAATGCTCCTTCCCCTTATAATGTGATTTTAGGAAGGCCATGGATGTGCCAGGCTCAGGCGGTCTGGTCTCCCTATCACCCGATAATGAAGTTCCCAACTGAGAAGGGGGTGGCATCCATTCGAGGAGATCAAACTGTGGCTCGAAAAGGTAACCTTAAGTCAGTACGGGAAGTGAGAAGGCAAAGGGATGTAGCGACGGTACATGCAGATGTGGGATTGACTAATACAATACAGATGCCTATTCGGGACACAAGGTCAGTAGCTGTTGGGAAGAAAATTCCTGAAGATATCAATAGGAGACTGAGAGCCTTATTGGGAGAATATGGAGATGTGTTCTTGTGGGATACCTCTGACCTAAAGGAAATACCTTCGAGTCTCACACTGTATAGGCTAAATATTGACCCCTCTATTAAACCAGTGAAGCAGAAGAGAAGGGTGTTTTCTCCCAAAAGAGCTGAAGAAATTAAAGAAGAGGTGGAGAAGTTGTTGGGGGAAGACGTCATGGAGGAGGTATTCTACCCTGACTGGATTGCTAACCCATTCATGGTTCCAAAGCATGATGGAGCATGGCGAATAAGTATATACTTTACTGATTAAATAATTATAGCCCCAAAGATAGTTACCCATTGCCCCCAATCGACAAACTGGTGGAAGCCATCACTGGATATCAGATTTTGGTATTTTTTAACGCGTATAAGGGGTATCACCAAATCCTCATGGCGGAGGAAGACAAGGTGAAAAACATCGTTTATTACCAATGTAGGCACGTACTGCTATAAGAAGATGTTCTTTGGCTAAAAAAATGTTATGGCTACTTACCAGAGGCTGGTTGATAGACTGTTCAGAGAGCAGATACGGAAGAACGTGGAAATTTATGTGGATGACATGGTTGTCAAAAGCATAAGTTATGAAGAATTCCTAAGAGACCTGGTGGAAACATTCAGTAGGCTTCGAGGGGCTAATTTGAAGTTGAACCCATGTAAGTGTGTTATTGGTGTGGGGGCAGGGAAGTTTCTTGGATTCATGGTCTCAGAGAGGGGAATTGATGTAAACCCGGAAAATATCAAAGCTTTGAGGACAATGAAAACCCCATAACCAATAAAGGATGTACAAAAGCTTACATGGTCTCTAGCGGTGTTGAGCAGGTTCCTATCGAAGGGGGCGGAGATGCACTTACCCTTCTTCGATGTGCTTCAAAGGGAAAAGAAGTTTGAGTGGAGTGGTAAGTGCAACGAGGGATTCAAGTAGTTGAAGGAACACTTGGGGACATTACCTACCTTGATGAAACCAGACAAGGATGAGAGGCTATACTTGTATATTTCTGCATCGCCGTTGGCAATCAGCACGACTCTGGTAAAAGAAAAGAGAAAGGTTCAACATCTAATTTACTTTTTCATTCATGCCTTACAGGGGCCAGAGACAAGGTATACTGTTCTCGAGAGGTTGATTCTAGACCTAGTACATGCAGTCAGAAGATTGAGACCCTACTTCTAGGGACACAAAATAGCGGTGCTCATGAACCACCCTATTCAATAGATCCTACTGAGGCCAGAGATTTCAGAAAGAATGATGAAGTGGGCAGTGGAATTGGGAGAACATGATATCCAATATAAACCTTGAGTTGCGATTAAGGGACACGCACTGGCAGACTTCATAGTGGAAACTACAGAGCCCCTCGAGGTTTGTTTGGATCCCATTTTAAAGATGGAACCACGCCAAAGAAGGGTATGGAAGTTGTATGTGGATGGTTTGTCACATTTAGGAGGAAGTGGAGCTAGGGTTCTGTTAACTAGCCCCAATGACAGAGATTACCCTTGTGCATTAAACATTGCATTCAAAGCAACTAACAATAAGGCTGAGTATAAGGCACTGATCACTGGATTGTGCCTTGCAAGTGAGCTACAGATGGAGGAACTAGAGGTTTCATTGACTCTCAAATTGTGCTTCAGCAGATGAATGAAGAATACAAGGCTAGAGAGCGTAACTTGAAGAGATACCTCGAGGTAGTAAAGAACCTGTTAAAAAATTTCAAATCTTATACTTTAATACAGGTTTCGAGGGAAAGAAATCATAAAGCAGATGCTCTAAGTAAGCTCACTTCTTCGGATTTGGGAACCCAATCCCAGAAGCAACTACTCATGGAAACTTTGAGCATATGAAGTTTTGAAGAACATGTGGTTATGGCGGTAGAAGTGGAAGACTCCTGGATGACACCGTTCATGGCATATCTTTGAGAGGGTGTCCGGCCGGAAAATGAAGTGGATGCCAGAAAGATAAGCTTGAAAGCTCCAATGTATGTGTTGCAAAAAGAAATGTTGTACATAAGTGGTCATTTGCAACCATTGATTCGATGCGTTAACACTCATGAGGCCGGCTATCTCATAAGAGAGGTCAACAAAGGGGTATGTGGTAGCTACCAGGGAGCCTGGTCCGTGAAAAGGAGGCTCATTCGAGTGGGATTTTACTGGGCAACAATGTTCGAGGATGCGAATCAATATATTCAAGCTTGCCACCAGTGTCAGAGACATGCCCCTATAACACATGTTTCACAGGAAGAGATGACAAGCATCTATAGTTCGTGGCCATTTGACAAGTGGGGGATCGATCTAGTGGGCTCTTTTCCAGAGCACCTTGAAAATTCAGACACTTAATAGTGGTTATTGATTATTTCACAAAATGGTTAGAGGCTGAGCCTCTGGCAAACATAAGAGGAAAAAAAGTCATCTCCTTTTGCTGGAAGAACATTTTGTGCCATTTTGGAATCCCCAGAACGATCATTACGGACAATGGAACACAGTTTGCTCAGGATCCCTTCAAGAAGTGATGCAAGGAATATCACATTAAGAAAAAAGTGACATCATTTTACCACCCCCAAGCTAATGGAAAAGGGGAAGTGACCAACAGAATGATAGTAAATGGAATACGAACACACCTCGAGGGGGCGGAAGGTAACTGGATATGGGAATCACCCATGTGTTGTGGGAATATCAGACAACTGAGTCTTCCACTATTGGGGAAACGCCTGGGAGACCGCCGCCGTACCTCTCAAAGTTAATATTTATAAGCCCTTTTATGCTTACTATCTACAACTAAGTTGATAGAGGCAAGTCGGGGTCGTCCACGAAGAAGGGGGATTTTCTCAAATGTTTAAGCACAAATGGTTGATATTATGCTAGGAGTAGATATATATATATACACATTTAAAAGCATGTAAATGGGGGGTTTTGGTTGGTTGTAGTGGTCCTAAGCTATGAAAGTTAAAAGACAAGATAACTAGCAAGGTCAAGTAACTATGCTAATCATCAAACAAAACTAAGAAAACGGGTTTTAAAACTACAAAAGACAAAGCCATGGGGGCATCCACTTCCAAACTTAATATATCCTATCACATTTGTTACCTATGGAGAATGCCAATGGAAGATCAACATTCATTTTCTTCTTAATAGTAATTTGCAAAGACAAACAACGACCATTTGCAAACCTCATTGATGATCACCCTAGACAAACAACGACCATAGGGGTATTTCATCAATGGTATTATAACGAAGGACCATAGATTTGACAATGAGAAGCCTTCTACCAAAGACATAGCCATTTAACCAAACATAGCATTCATTAGGCTAAACCTAGAACAAACAACATTCAAGGTTCAACCTTGCATTGCATCTATAGGATAAATATGAGAACAATCCACATTAACATACTTATCTATCAAGAATCACCACACATTATGCTCGAGAAGTTCTAAGTTCATGTTCTTAGACTTTCATGCAAAGGAGCTAAGGAATTCGTTACTTTCCTAACACCCTAACACTTCAATCATGCAAACACTTCCTATTCTCAAACCTACCATGGCATAAATGAAGCAAAACATATCATTAAGAATACATGAATACTAAATAAAAAAATTCTTCAAGAATAAGTGAAACAATCTACTCACTACTTCAACTACTTATTGTGAAGATAAATCTTCTATCCTTCTTAGATAGTAGTTTGAAAGAGTGAATTCGACATCTCTTTTCAAACCTCACCAATGACTCCCTTAGGACTAAGAGTATCCCACTGATGGCATTTAGCATGAAGAATCAACAAGCTTGGCAACACTTATAAATACTACACTGTATCTAAGCATTTAACCAATTCATGCATTTACACAAGATTAGTCAAGAACGATCGACATTCATAGACTTTTTTCATTTTCTACCTAAAAAAATATGACAATGAGTTCGACATCATCACATTCATCTAAAAATTATCAACACACCAACATCATTTAAAAAGCTCTAACTCATGCTTTTGGATTCCACATTAAAAGAGGGGAGAATTAGCTACTTTCTCCCAACCCTAACAAGTAGCAATTCATATACTCAAGCTTCCAACAACATCAATGTAATTAACAATTCACATTCAAAGTTCAATAAATGCACAATAGCAAAAGCACTAAATAGATAGATATAGTTCTTACTACATAGATATGGAAGCTTCAATCCATTGCTCCCAAGATAAAACTAAGTAGATACTCAAAACCTATAACATAGAACAAAGATCTACAAAGAAAGAAGAACAAATGGAAGAAAAATGGTAAAAAAAAACTAGGGTTTTGGAGCCCCCAAGTAGGGCTTCGGCAAATGGGGAAGAGAATGAGCTATTTATAGCCAAGTTGGTCAAAAGGAAAGTCAAAATGCAGCAGGCGTCGCCCGGGCGGGATTGGGCTCGCTCGGGTGGGAATGGGCTCACCCGGGCGGCGGAGGTCTCAGCCCCAAATTCAAATCCATCTGCCCGGGCGATGCCATTTCTGCCCGGGCGAGCTACAATTCGCGGCCTCTTGTTTTTCTTCTCACGGGTGAACTGTTTTGGGAGTTCTTGTAGTCGATTTTATAGTGCTCGAGAAGAAGTATCCAATGATGCTACCTTTGTAGGATGATTCTTCTCGGATAATTTTAAGAACATTGTCTAAACTTCCGGGTGACAATTCATCCGCTTCTTTGCCTTCCTTCTTTGACCATTCTATCTTCTACCACATTTTGGCACGTGGCCTTCACATAACCACTCCAAAGGGCTTAAGAGACATCTACAAATGAAGCCCATAAAATGGAATCTAGATGCTCGTAAGGACCAAAAATCCATTAGACTAAACATAGGTTACAAAATGAAGGATTTGGATATAAAAACCAAAAATGGTCATCTAAACCCCTTATTGTGTAAACCTACGTAAATCTAGCAATCTTATAACAAAAATATGGCAAAAGTGATGTTAAATTCTTTGGAAAATACATGCATTTGATGTCTCACCAACGCCTTATAGTCTAGTATATGGCTCGGAGGCAGTAATCCTTACAGAAATAGGTGTTCCTAGCCCAAGGATGATGGCTAGTGCAGATGAGACAATCAATCAGCAGAATCTATGTCTTGATTTGGATATGGTGAAGGACAAGAGAGAGTTAGCTTCTCTACATGAGGCCAAAGTCAAAGAACTGTTCAGAAGATACCATGACAGAAGGGTAAAAAATGTGTTATTTAATCTGGGGAACTTGGTAATGAGAAAAAACGAGAAAAGTATAAAGGAACCCAAAGGAAAGTTAGCTGCAAATTGGAAAAAACCTTATAAGGTGATCGAATTGTACCCGGGAGTAAGTTATGTACGAGTGGTTTACTCTAAAGAGGCACTCTAGATGATGTATGAGTGGTTTGCTCTAAAGCGGCACTCTAGATGATGTACGCGTGGTTTTCTCTAAAGCGGCGCTCTAGATGATATTTACAGCTATGGCTGAGGTTCGGGTGGTATGCTTTCAAGGAGCACTCAAAGGCTACTTTTTTAACCTTGGAATGATGAACTAGTGGACAAGATTGGCAGGATGTAGGTGGAAACACCAAACCTGGGTAAAATGCTTGTGTCTCTGAATTTCTCAATTTCTACTTACCAAAGATATTCATACTATGCTTTGCCTAGGGAAGTTGCGCGTAGCGCTCATATCCGAGGGGTAAAATATTTGAGATAGAGTATAAAAAACTACTTATCCAAACTTCATCAATTATTAGAAGTACAATTTTGATACTGAAAAGAACATAAACTTATTCGTCTAAATGTATTCATCTACACAAATCTTCGGTGAAGATAGTTTTTCCCAGCCCTTTCACTTTTGCTTCTATGTCTTCAAGCTCTTCAAGCTTTATACCTTCGGCTCTTTGGATGTCCTTCATTTTTTCTTCTATGGGATATTCGAAAGGATTAAGGGGAGCAACGGTCTTACACCGCTTTTTGTGGAAGGTTTGAATGGGCCCTTCACGGAGGACCCAAAGCTCTTGCGATGTTTTGAGGTAGATCTTTCAGTAACTTTACTGGAGGGGACAAGATGCTTGTCAGCTTCTTTAATGGTAGATTTTTGTGGCCGTGGAGCAGAATGATAACTCGAGGGGGTGAATCCTTTTACCTTTAGCTCCTCTAACCAATCAAGAATAAGGTCAAAAGTCTTTTTCTACCGATGAGTTCCATTCTCATGGACGTTAACTTCATGTATCCAGTATCGAGCAGCTTTGAGTAGAAATTTTGGGAGCTTATCATTGCTGATTAAATATGAACAAGGAATTCCATGAGAAAGCATGTGGGTACGAAGACTTGTTTCATGTGCAACAATTTTTTCTTCAAAATCAGCGATATTCCCCTCCACTTCTTTGGCATGTACCTTCCAGGCCTCAATCTCCCCTGCGAGTCGTTAGTCCTTGGACAAGAGAGATTATACCAAAGAACTATCTTCAACCAAAGGGCTCCTTCAAGGGGCTGGATGGTTCGCTTGAAGATTGGGGATCCTCGCTAGCTATCTTCCAAGCGAGTGATTCATCTTCAAGGCTAGCTACTTTGCGCTAAGCTAGTTGATGTTGCTCGGCATGTAACTCCCTTTGGGCTACTAGCCTGCAATTTTTGCCCATGCAACCGACTAGGCACCCTTCCACTACTAGAAGCCTGGTCGTAGTAGCAATACAGGACTTCAGAGAACCAAACTTTATCTACATTTGATGCATCAACTCATCGAGGTCTTTATCTACAGAATCACGACCCCCGACCACCTCTAAAGGATATGTACCATTAAATTCTTTGCTCAGGAAATCCTTAACAAAGCCCTTAAAGGTTGAATGGTCTTTAGACTGCAACAACTTTATCTTTACTTTGAGTTGGTAGAGCTTGTCCTTCAAGGACTTCTTCTTTCGATTACAATTAGATAGATCATGGGTGACCTTCAATAGTTGTTTGTGTGTCTCACTCAACTCTTTTTGGGCACTCGAAAGCTCCTCACAAGTACCTTCTAACACTCTCTTCAACGAGTTATTCTACGAAAAGAGAAACAAAGGCAAAATCAATAAGCCGTGACAAAAAAACATATTCTTATATTAATACTAAAAAACGTTACAATTGGGGGACCAAATTGGCAAAGTTACAATCTAGGACAAACCCTAGAATCATCTTCTTTTGAGGTGGAAGCAATCATCTTCTTCCACTTAGATGGCGGTTGAATTCTGCTCAGGGGAGGCATATGTATCCTCTAGAAGGCGTATCGCTCAAATCCCCTCAGCAATGAAGAGCTGCCCTTTGGACTTAATGAAATCCATTAGGGCAAAGCGAAGGCCATCGTTCTTGATTGCTTCATCCCATTTCGCATCCAGAGTGTCTTTGAGTTCTGGGTTGACTAGATCATAAATCTTCTTAGCAAGATCTTCAGGTAGGGAGGCGGACACTTGTGGCTTCAGGAATTCCTCGGCTAATTCGCTTCAGCCGAGATTTTGGCCACCCCTAAGAGGTCTATAAACAGCTGAAGCAGCTCACGGCTGTTCAAAAGCTTGTGTTTGAAAGCTTTGAGTAGTTGAACCTGTGAGGCTGGATCCTCAACCGCATAAACTCTTCTTGAGGGTATCCTTCTCCAGCATCCATTAACGCCTCTTGGCTTCAATGCTTTGCTTCTCCCCTTCCAGAATTCTTTATTTTTCCTCGAGGAA
The DNA here is from genome assembly GCA_037428765.1 of Rubia yunnanensis. Lineage (NCBI taxonomy): Eukaryota > Viridiplantae > Streptophyta > Magnoliopsida > Gentianales > Rubiaceae > Rubia > Rubia yunnanensis. The sequence goes on along the minus strand of CM075068.1, from coordinate 19,152,193 downwards.
AAATTATTTTTCCTCGAGCACCCTATCCTTCTCCTTGATCACCCTATCATTCTCCTCAAGGGCTTTCTTCAATTCAAAAATCTTAGCATTCTATTTGCTTAGCATTTCCTGGAGGGAACCGTGGCAGAGGTACACGTGAAGATGAAAGCGGCCATCATCTCAGTGACCTTGTTGAAAAAATGGGAGGCCTAGAAAAATAGTTCAACTTAGATTAATGCTAGGAAAGAGGACGATAAATAAATTTTGAAAAGGAATGGAGGAAAACCTTAGGGTCACAGGCCATCCTCGAGAGTTGATGCTCAATCCTGAACAAGGTGCGCCACATCATTCAAAGGGGGTGGAGACTGTTGATGGGCATTCTCACCGCCATGTGCTCCTATTAATGGTGTTGGGGAGTTGTTACCAACATTGTTGCCACTCACCCTTGTCTTTTGGTGAACATTCCTAGTTTGAGGAGGCTCGCCATCACCAATGGTTGGAATAGGCCTTTCGCCACCTACTGTAAAAGGGGAGACCTGGTTTGAGAGAGGGAAGGCCTTATTCGATGGAGTAGAGGCCTAATTGGAGGAAGCAATGGTCCCCTTGGGAGGAACCTTACCCTGCTTCGTAGGTTTCTGTTTCTTTAAGCTGCTAGCAAGACCCACTAAAAAAATAAAGAGAGAGAGAGAGATAGCATCAGTAATAGTAAACTCAATAATACAACAAACAGGTGAACTAGAATTCTATTAAGGTAAATTCAGAGGCTTCCAAGTTCCAAAAATACTAACGAGTGTCTCGAGGGGAGGGCCTTCTTTAGGGCCCTCAAGTTCTCTTCTCCTCTTCATAATATTCTTCCGGAGTACTTTATACACATACTCCTCGTAGATTGTGGGAGAGAATGCAAAGCCGCCAATCTAGGAATTAGGATTGTTGAAGCAGATGTAGTCAATGGAGCTGGACAGCAACTTTTGCATGTCCCTCTCAAGGACATCCGGATAGATATACTCCCCAGGTTTGGGAGACTCAACTCGCATGGCCTAATTCCATGGGGGAACTTGATACCTCCTGCTGTCAAACAAAACCCCCTTCTTCTAGCTTCTCCAGTCACCCGAATTACCAGGAACTCTGAAAACCTTGTGATATGCCTCTCGGCTTGTAAAGGTGACAATCATATTGGTCGATCGCCCACAATAAGACACAAAGTATAGCGAGCAAAGAAGCTTATATCTGGGCTTGATACGGAACTCATCACATCATGTTAAGAATAGCATAAGACTTGTGCAGGGCTCACTTGAAATTGTTTAAGGAGTTTGGGAAAAAAGGGGCGGAAAAGGAAAGGTGAGCCCGCAGCGGAGATGTCTGGGGGAAATGGATGATCTTCCTTCGGGGAGGTTATGGGGGGTATCTTCCTCTTGAAAGGTTTGAAAATTGGCATCTGGGGCTATTCATTGGCTAAGAGGGATCGAGTCCAAAATATTTGAGATAGCGGTCCCCACTACTGGAACTGGGGGATCCCTCTCTAAGTCCCTTTGAGAGGCTTAGCCAAAGAAGATATCTGAGGCGCTCTCAGGGGGTGCTTCCTCCCCCCTCGAGGGGCGTCCTCTCTCTCAAAGGAGATGCATTCTCCTCCTCCTCTATGGTCTCGAGATGCGTTTCCTTACAGACTAGAGATGTATTAAACCCCCCTACCAATTTGAGCTTTGGATTCGGAGGAGGGTAGAAACCAATTTTTCCACTCATAGGGGATCTCCTTATAAAGGGCTTGCCCATGCTTGATGGCCAATTCTCAATAGGCTCTCGAGGAGGCATATTAGTCACTAGGAAAACCCTCTCTTCCACAGGATTGTTAGCAATCTGATCAGACATACCTTCTCCAGCATCTGAATCATATTAGAGTTCTTATAATTGAGTGCATTCTAAGTCGCTAGTAGTTTTTCCCGGCATACTACCCCCCTGTCTCGCCTACCCTAATCTCACAGGGAAATTTCTTGGAAACAGAACCCTCATCAGAGTGGGACATGATTTTAAGGTGAGGAAACGAAAATATTAGAATAAGAATAAAGATACTTACTATTTTCTGGGAAAGATGACGAAAGTTAAATCGCTCGAGAGAGAAGTAGAGAAAGGATGTTTGTAAGAAAGTTTCCGCAAATGAGAAAAGTGACAGAAAGGAGAGTGGTTAAGGGGTAATAGTGGGGCTAAAATGGTGGATACTAATTGCCTTAGAAATATAAAAAGTTATGGATAGACGCAATTTCTTTTCTGCCTTCTGACAACGCGCTATTTGGGGAGCAGTGGCATGCGTGGTTGTACAGCACGCGCACACCTTTTGGAATCCTAACACCATAGTTGAATAGAAAACCATGTTCCTTCCCTCGAATACCCGAGCAACGAAGTGCAAGGTTCATTTTGAATCTCCAAAGTCCTCGAGCTGTCCCATGCATTCGAGACCTCGAAGAACCTTCATGACGTTCTAGCCTTCAGGGGTCGAGAACCTGCTTTTCTGGGGGTTCTTGATAAAGGTTAAGCCTAAGAAGCCATTGAGCCGAAGATGTTGCAGCCCAGTTAGGAGAATATTTAACACCCTAACATAATTACCGCATTAGTGGATAATTAAGGGCAATAATTAAGGAGAACATTATTTAGGACATGGAGTATAAATACAAGATACACATTTACTTATCATTCATTATGTCTTAATCATATCAAACGTTTGGGCTAACTTAGGCATCAGAGTACTGGCCTCTAGAACCCCCAGGGACAGTTTTATTGAAGGTTAATTCGAGAAGAACTCAAGCCCACGAACCGGTCGGTTGTTAGGGACGCATCACACGTAGTGCAATAACTAAATTTTGATTAGATAATGTAATGACATTTAAAATAATGAAATTATAATCAAAATAATTTTTACTATACAAAGTCTTGATTTGAATCAACTAACTGTTAGACGGGTCATTTTATTATTTTATAATTGACGTAAATAATAGGGTGATTTAGTGTTTATTTTTATTTATTTCAACAAAATTTCTATAACTTTAAAAAACTTATAAAATGTATTGCAGTGTATAAATAATTATAATTTAACTCTAAACGATATTTTTCATTATTATCTAACCGTTAGTTGGTATAATAAAAGACTTTTACTTTTTATTCAGATAAATAAAATAAAATGACATCCTTTTATCAAAGAGAGGACAATGAGTGCATAAAAAATCACTAGTGTTTTGTTTTGATAACAAATGAGACAATACAAAAATGTAGAATCCTTAATGATGTGGTCGGTTGGAACATAAAAATCATAGCTTAAATTTGGGTTCTGGAGAAGAAATATGTTTAACCAAAAATGATATTTTTTTTAACCTTAAAAACACCCTAGGGTGGGAGATTATATATAAGGGTCCCCAAACCTTTGAAAAGAAAGAACTAATTACAGGGAGTTATATTTGTAGTCTTTCTACTGAGGCAACCTCGTTGCCTCCAAAATAATTGCTAGCATCTAGAGACTATAGTTTAAAGGTTGAAATTACATATATAATAATGAGTAAAAATAGTAGATGCGTTTCCAAAGTAAGTAATCTCCACCCCATGTATTAATTCCTCACTTTAGCCAGGCATCTACCAATTAATACTGCCATTTCCTAATAGATATACTTTCCAAGAGAAACAAGGAGGTGGTCAGGTGGATGATGATGTATGTGATGTACAGCAGTCAGCAACCATTCAACATTTTTGCTAAAAAACACAAAAGCAGCTGGTGCACTGCATGTCTTGTCAGATTTGCATCCTATGGGTGAAAAATCTGCAAGAGTGCCTGAGATAGAGGATAAGAAGAAAGAAGAAACATAAATCAGCAGTATCAATCATCCTCAGTAGCATGCATATGAATTCTAATGTAAGGAGTATGATCCCTATCAAGATTAATAAGGCATCTAATGTTGGCAGGGATGTTAGGAAGGTTTTAGCAGGCTTCCATAGGGTGAGTGGGTTTGAACTTGGCAATTGCATCGGCAACTGAGTTGCATTCTCTGAAAACATGTTTCAGGGTGGCATCTTTTAGTAAATAGTGGATTTGGAAAGCTAGAGTATAGAGGGACCATTTTGCTTTACTGGGATTGTTTATCATATTCACAGCTAGTAGTGAATCTGATTCAATTATGATATTGCAATCCAGAGCTGGAAAAAACTGACAGGAAAAGAGGATGGCTTTCATTTCAGCTTCAAGTGGTGATTTGGAAGTAGTGTTTGAGGACCTGATTAGGCATGGATTACATTGTCTCTTGCTATAAGGCCAAGTGTTGAGTTAGTAGTAGACCAGGAAGCATCCACATTAACTTTCTCAGTAGACAATGGAAATAAATGGCTTTGGAGGAGGTATGAGAGGTGGAATCAGTGAGGTGATGGGAAAGCTCATGTGGGGGTGTTCATTTGAGAATCAAGGTTTAGCTGAAAGGGATAAAAAGAATATATCTCTTACTTCTTTACAAATTTGGACTGGTGAGAAACTTATGTTATCAAAATAGAAAGCATTTCTGGCTTGCCATAGAGACCAAGAAATCAGAGACGGCAGCATGCTACAGATAATTCTATGAACTCTAGGAAGGTCACTGTTGTTCCAGTATGCAAAGAATCTGTCAGTTAAGTTATCTAAAGTATGTAAGTTATGTCCTATAATAACAGCAGTGTCACTCCATATAGACTGTGCCAGGTGACATGAAATGAAGAAGTGTTCAAGAGAATCAGCTTGGTTGCATGCTGGGCATTTAGAAGCTAAGCTAAAACCACACTTAATTAACACATCATCAAAAGGCAAAAAGGAGTTTAGCATTTTCCAGGTGAAAATTGATATTTTTTTTCTGCAACCTGGAGTTCCATATCATTTTGGTTGCAGGGAAATTACCTGGTAGTTGAGTGAGAGCCTTGTATGCTGATCTAAAAGTGAAAGCTCCGTTCTCCTCTGGTTTCCAAATTAATTTGTCTTCTCTTTCCATGTTTATATATGCATCCTACAAGAAAATCAGAGTATCATTTTCTAGATAAGGACAAATCTGAGACAAGAAATATCCTTTATTATTGATGAAATCTGCTACTGTACATGAGGAAGGAATAGAAAGGGCAGAGAGAGGGACATGGTTAATGAGTGGGCCATTTGGGCACCAGTTAGCAGTCCAGAAATTACAATTGCCTTAACCATGAATAACCATAGAGTTATTTCCAGCAAAAGAGTTAATAGAGCAGATTCTCTTCAAAGTTTGGGATTTCTGTGTGATTAAGGTAGTGACCATATCAGTTTAGACCACATGGTAGTGCCATGTTGGCATTTCCACCACAGTTGAGGGAGTATGAGTCAATTATTGCCTGAACATACCTGAAACCTAATCCATTCTGAAATCTACATGTCCCTAGGTCAGACCACTTCCTCCATACTTTGTTCATTTTACCCTCCTTTTCTCCCCAAAAAAATCTAGACATTTTCCTTTCCAAAGACTTGATTATCTGTTTTGGAGGCTTTAGGATAGACCATATATGTTGTGGAAGGGAATATATAGATGATTGAATAAGAACCATCCCCCTGAACTTAACCACTTGTTTTTCCAATTCATCAACTTTTTGTCAATATGTTCAAGCAGTGGTTGGAAATATGTGTTGAGTGTTATTCCTTTAAAAATTGGGCAGCCTAGGTATTTAAATGGGAAAGATCCTTTTTTCATTCCTAGGATTGTCCTAATCTGATTTATCCTTCCAGGTGTAGCTCTTTTACTAATATAGAAATCAGATTTTTCATAGTTAATTTTTTGGCCTGGGGTGAATTCAAAGGTTTCTAAAAAAAGCTTTAATCCTTATTAGGTTGGATTTTGAGGCCTGCATAAAAATGATGGTGTCATCAGCATAACTTAAGTGTGAGGCTAGTGTAATGGCAGAGGAGAGCTGATAGTACTTAAGTTTGTTATTCATGAAGATAAAAGATAGGCTTCTAGAGAAAGCTTCAGAAAAAATGTTAAAGAGAAAGGGAGGTAGGGGGGTCACCTTGTTTAATGCCTTGGGTAGCTTTGAAAAAGCCAACCGGGTTACCATTCATGAGCACTGAGAAATGAGCCTGAGAGAGGTTTTTCATAATAGCATTCACAAAATTACCTGTAAAGCCAAATCTGCAGAGTATGCTTCTTAAGAAATTCCAATTTATCCTATCAAAAGCTTTCCTAAGGTCTAGTTTAAGTATACAGTTAGGCACTCTATTTTTTTATCTAAAAATATTATCATTTCCTGAAGATAGAGAATATTGTCAGAAATATCCCTATTTTTCATGAAGGCAGTTTGATTTGGTGATATTATTTTTTTCATATATGGTTTCAGCCTTTCCATTAGCACCTTAGAGCATATCTTATTATCTACATTTGAAAGACTGATTGGCCTGTAATCATCAAAAGAGGAAGGGGTTGGTTTTTTTGGTATTAAAGCTATCCAAGTGCTAGTGATGCTTCTTGGCATGTCAGTGCCTAAGAGGAAATCATTAACTGCAGATTTCAAATCCTCTTTGATGAAATCCCAGCATTTGGTATAGAACTTACATGAGTAACCATCAGGACCAGGGCTACTGTTTTTATTCAGGCTCATAACCACTAGTCTAAGTTCTTTCTCTGAAACTGGTTTAGATAGAGAAAAATTATCATGTTCAGATATTGTGCTAGGTATTTGGCTGAGCAAATGTGGGTAGTATGTGTTGTTAACTGGGAGATTAGGTTCAGATAGGAGTTCAGAGTAATAGGCAATAACTTCTTCTTGGATTTCTGTGCGATTATTTAGCCATTGTCCCTGTCTGTTTTAAATTTTTGAGATATGAAGCCTGCAGTTTTTTTCCTTTTCAGTTTTATGGAAAAACTATGTATTGTTATCTCCAAGTTTAATCCAATTAGTTCCTGATTTTTGCTTCTAGAATTTTTCCTTTTCTTTTAGTGCTCTAATTAACAAGGCTTTTTTTTCATTAAGCTTGATTAGGTCTGATTCTGAGTGAGTAAGTTATAAGTAATTTCCTATAATCTCATATTTTCCTCAGCTGTGAGTACATTAGAGTCAATATTACCAAAAAATTCCTTATTCCAAATATTAATTGTTTTCTTAAGCCTGATTAATTTTAGATATAATCCTAACATTCCTGACTGAGGAAGAGGGGTAGTCCAGTTGGCTTTTACTAGGCTTTTGAACTCTGGTCTATTAAACCAGGTATTTATGAACCTAAAGGGCTTAGGGTGTGAGGGGACTAAGGCTGAAACCTGTAGGAAAAGAGGACAATGGTACGAGGATTGTCTGTTAAGGATTTAGATAGAGGATGCTGGGAATTTAGTACTCCACTGTATATTACAGAGTCCTCTATCTAATCTCTTGGAGGTGGGGTTTCTTAACCTTGAGTTTGTCCATATGAATAAATTGCCAACTGTGTTAATTTCTTGAATTCCTTTAGAGTTAATCCATCTATTAAAATCTTTGATACTGCCTAAATTAGGAGTGTTAGGGCCTTTATATTCCGTGATTGAGGTGATTGTGTTAAAATCTCCTATGTAAATAATATCATTGTTTGGTAGGAGACTAAGGTCATTCCATAATATTTTCCTACCTTCTCTAGTTCTAAGGCCATAAACAAAAACAGTTTCCATATCAGTATTTGAGCAGGGGTGAAGAACTTTAATATGTAGAAACTGGTTGTGGTGGGAAATTAGAGAGATAGATAGAGAATCATTCCACATAAGCCATATTTTGTCATTGTGTAGAGGAAGATTATGTGAGAAATTAAGCTTTTTCATATAAGAATGGCATTGACTGTTATCATGCATAGGTTCAATGATACATAAGAGTTGAATTTTCTTCAGTTTGATTAGATTTTTCAGTCTGAGCATTGAAGATTCCATACCTCTTTGATTCCAAACTAAAAAATTAATCATAGTGTTGTGTATCATTGTTCATATGATTTGTGACTTTTAGTTGTTGATCTTAACATCATCTTGTTCAGTTGGGTAAAAATATCTATTTATAATTAGTAATGTCTCATTTATTCTAGTTGAAAATTTTTAAAGCTAAAATTATTTCAGACTTCGTATAAAATTGCCTATTTTTAATTAGGGATTGAAACGTTTAAACTAATTTTTACTCCTATCGACTGTATTTTTATAGTAAGGCTTGGGCATTTTTTCAAACATTTATGAACGATTGATTTATTATTTTTTTTAAAAAAACAATAATTTAGCTATGTACGCAGCATCTTGAAACGTTTGAAACCTTTGAAAAAGCATGTGTAATTCAAGTATATTAGTAGCAAAGGGGTTTCAAATGGATTTCACTTCCAAATTAGAACCCATTTGAAATTATTTTTTCCCACGATGAAAGTTTCAAATTACCTCCCCAATTCTGGAATGGGCCTTCTCTGCCCAAAGTATGAAACCACTACCCATTTAATTTCTATTAACGGGCACGTAGTAGCTGGGCCCGCGCATTATACGGGTCATTTTCTTTTCAAAAGGCGATCACCGGTTCACCCTCAGCAGTCCCAGTCGTGCCGACACTACACCCATCACTGGAGAGGTAAATCGCAGCACTCCCGTAGTCAAGGACATGACTCTCGACTGTACTCGGTGCGCACAAGGGATCTCTCCTACAGGAGAAATCCCCACACTGCCACTGCTGAGAGGGCCATTTTCTTTCCAACTTTGTCACATGGCGTGCTGATAGGGCCACGTGGCAAACATCACCTGGTTTATTTTTTTATAATTTTTGTACACCTGACTGGGACACGTGGCTCAATCTGGTGGTGCAACGTGTCCCAATTATAAATTAAAATGAAATCAATTTTAATTTTTTTTAAAAGACGGGATTTAACTAAAATAATAAAAGGTGAAAATTTATAGTTGCAATATTAAAATTTTTTATGCAATGTGTAATAGTTATAAAGTTTATGACACAATTAATGCAACCCAAAAAATTTATCTTCATTTCTTCTAATTTACACTTTACACCTTGTTATTTCCATGACTTATGGAAACACCGTCTTTCAAGAGACAGACTTATTAATAGGAAAAGTTTTGAAAAGAGTTTAATTAGAATAATGAAAAGGTAAAATGTTTAAATTGCAATATTAAAATTGCAAAGTAAAATGTAACGTGTAGAAATTATAAATTTATGACCCGATTTAATTCAATCCAAAAATTTATCTTCATTTATTCTAATTTACAGTTTAAACTTTAGTCTTTCCATGACTTATGGAAAGACCGTCTTTTAAGAGACGGACTCTTAATAATATATGTTTTTTATTAGTTCTCTAGCTTATTTCAATTTTAGATTTCCTTTATTCTTCTAAATTTTAAAATTTTCAAAACTTTAACATTATTTTCAATGTTAGAATCATCAAAATAAATGCCACTCACTGAATTTTTTTTTCTCAATCTAACGGAGACAGAAGAAAGCTGAAACTCTCAAGCAAGCACTGAATCACATAGATTTGCCAAAAGTTCAGTACCACGTGTACGGAGAAAGGTGTCACAAACTAAACACAACCAAAAATAACACGTGGTACTACTTTCGTGTCACTCTAAATTCCTTATTTAATTTTTTCAGAAAAGTGTAGATGTAATTCTATATAATTAAAAAAAATGTAGATATAATTCTGCACTATTCAAAAGTGTAAATATAACCATATCTATTCAGGTTATGTGTAAATATAACATTTTTAGCCGGTTTGATGCCGAAATACAGTGAAATGACCGATTTGCCCCTAATGATTTTTAAAAAAAAACTAAAAAAACCTCCATTTCTCAAAATGACAATATTACCCCCATTTGCATTAATACTCTATTTTCTCTTTCCTTCCACTCTATTCTTCTTTTCTCCTTTTCCCTTTCCCTTTCCTTTCACTCTTTCCTTTTCTCTTTCCTGTCGTTGTTTCTTCTTCCCTCCGCACCGTTCTTCCACTTCTAATTCTTCCTCTTGATTCCGATCTGCAGATAATAGTGGTGGAGAGCTCACGGCTAGGGCTTCACCGGTGGTGTTGTGGATTCGGGGCTAGGGCATGGCAATGATAGTGTTGTGGATTCGGGACTAGGGCATGGCGATGGTGGTGTTGTGGATTCGGGGCTAGGGCATTGCGATGGTGGTGTTGTAGATTCGGGGCTTGGCGATGGTAGAGGCGGGGCTAGGGCAGAGGAGGATGTGGCAATGGCGAGGAGTTTGGGGTTGGTGGCGAGAAGTTTGGGGTTGTGTCGAGAAGGTGGCACTATGGTTGGGTGACGCAAGGTGGCGCTAGGGTTTGCGGCGGGTGGCGTTAAGCGACGATCGAGTTAGGTGACCGATCAGAGGTGGTGGTTAGAGGTGCGAGACGAGGCAGGGGCGAGACGGATATCTGAGCGGAGGCAGGGGTGAAGGAGCAGTGGTGAGTATGGGTAGCGGGGTTCAGGTGGTGGCGGGGCAGGAGGTGGCGGGCGGGGCTCAGGTGGTGGCGGGGCAGGAGGTGGCGGGCGGGGCTCAGGTGGTGGCGGGGAGGGGTTGAGGTAGTGGTGGGGATGGGCTCAGGTGGTGGCGGGGTTCAGGTGGTGGCAAGGTGGGGTTCAAGTGGAGGCGGGAAGATGGTGACGAGCGGAGCTCAGGTGGTGGTGGGGATGGGCTCAGGTGGTGGCGGGCAGGGCTCAGGTGCTGCCGGGGCGGGGAATAGATTGGTGGTGGTGGCGAATTGGTGGTGGGAGTATTTTTGTCTTTTAAAATTTTGTATTAGGTTAGAATGGCATTTTGATCATTTCTGGTCGGTCAATGGCTGGAAATGGCCAGTCAATGCCGAAATAGTGGCTTTAGGGTTATATTTGCACTTATGTGTAATAGATAGGGTTATATTTGCACTAAAAAATAACTCTGGGTTATATTTGCACTTTTCTCAACATATAGGGATGTATCTGCATATTACCTTAGTTTTTTTTATAATTTTCAACAAACATATTTGATCGTAAATATTTTTAGTTACATATAATTAATAGTATCATGTAAAAATTAATATTTAAAAAATATATATTAAGATAAATCTAACAATATCTCACATAATATTTTAATTATTTATATACTAAATTATATTTATGATCAAAAATTATAAAACTTGAATTTAAAAAAGTAAATAAACAATTTAAAATGAGATGGAAGAATTATTTACTTGGGATTTGTTCACTCTACCGCAAAACAAAACATGATATGTTTCAAACAACAAGAGTGGTGTTATATCACACCTTGGATTTTACTACTAATAGTTCATGTCCTAATACATATATACACATGTATAATACTTAATTAAAAACTTAAAAATAAATACTCCTAACTTTCGCCGGAAAGCCAACTTACAACCCGTTCTCAGCCCAATCCCGGCGTTCCCATCCCAATACCCACCGTCCGCAGCCCAATCCCCAGCGTCAGACCATAATCCCCAGCCAAGCCTCGCCGGAATAAGCCAGTGCCTTTCGTCATCCTCCACCGGCGGCACCACCTTCACCTGTCCCCAGCCTATTCCCCATTGGATAAAACCCTTTGGTTCTCGTCGCACGATTCACAGGCATGGTTCTCGTTGGCTCATTGGGTCTGGGCTGTGAAACGAGAGCGAAGGCGGGGAGGGGCGATGAGAACGGAGGTGGGGTTGTGAGACGAGAGCGGAGGTGGAGCTGTGAAATGAGAGCGGAGGTGGGGCAGTGAGACGAGAATGGTGACGGGGCAGTGAGACGAGAGCGGAGGCGGGGCAGTGAGACGAGAGCGGAGGCGGGGCAGTGAGGCAAGAACGGAGGTAGGGATATGAACCTAGAACGGGGGCGGGGATGTGAAACGAGAACGGAGGCGGGGCTGTGAAACGAGAACGAAGGTGGGGCTGGGCTGGGCGACAAGAGCGGGGCGAAGATGGGCTCCAATCATGGCGGATCGGGCGCTAGACAGATCTGAAAAATGAGCCACGCCGGAGACATGGGGAATGGGGAAGACGCCGGAATCTTCGAGAAGATGACTGCAGACCCCTACGGACGTCAACCTCCATCTTCGCGAACACCGTCCGCCGACAGCCGGAAAACACCTCTAGCGGCGGTACGTTAGGGTCTAAATATTTTTTATATATTTAATATCAATTATAATGTATTTTAATTCTTTAAATTAAATTTAAAATACACATAGTATATTTAATAGTACAAATACATGATGTAATTCAGTAAAATATAGGGTTTGATACAGCGATTTACGACAAAATGGCACCTAAAACACAATTTTAAAACCATTTTCCATGCAACACACTTCAAAGGAATTTGAAAATAAAGGTTGTGCAGTCAGACATCGAGTAGTTAAGTGCTTGGTTGTATTTCCCATAATCGGGGTTCGATTTTTAACAGTCGCAGTGTGAAAGCTTCCTCTTTTGAAGGGGTTCCTTGTGGGCACAGTAGATCGTGAACCAGGACATCGCATTTTGAAAGTAAAGGTTGCATCTTGGGATCCTTATTCTATCCCAGGTGCCATAAAACTTTAACCATAATTTCATGAGCATGTGCGACCAAAATACAGAGTTTTCATCTACTCATGGAATCGAGAACTCCCAAAACTTGGGAGGTTCTATGCAGTTCTCCAAGTTCTCTAGAGAGTTCACAAAATTAACAAAGCAATATGGAATTAGACAACGAATAAGCATAGGAAATATTGGAATTAAATAAAATAGGGCAAATCTATTTATAGGAACATAACTCCTAAGTTCAGGTAACTTAAATAATTAATTTACTATATTACCCTTATGGCTTGCATTTAAGAGTTTTGAACTTCCATTTAGGATTTGATTTAAACTACTCCCATCGATTTTTTAACATTTATTCCGTTTGACTGCAAAAATTTTCAACCCATGTTTGACCATCAATAACTTTAATTGCATACATGACGGACATCCAGTAGCGGAACCAAGACGTTATATAAGGGGAGGCTAAAAGAGGCCAAAAAAAAATTCAACGCTAAATACGACAATATTTTAACAAACAATGCTTACATAATAATATGAATACATAGTAATTAGATTTTTACAACTACGATAAATCACTGCATAAACACGGTTACACGGGAAAATCTGATATTCAATTCAAATAAACTATTCACAGTCCACATAATTCAAATAAGCTATTCAAATTCAACACAAGTCCATAAAATTCAAATAAGCTAGTCACACAATCACTATTCACTAAATATGCTATTCAGCAAAATTTCACAATTTCAAAACGAAAACGTCTTGGGAAAGACCGTCTTTACATAGGCTTATAAAAAGATGGGGTCTAATTAGAAATATAGAAAGTTAAGGATCAAGTAGCAAATTTTAGGAAATTGCCCCTCACGCGTCGTATATATATGGATCCTTTTTTCATTTCGTTTAATTTTCATTTTAAATCCCAGAAATTCCCTCTCTTCTTCTTCGTCCATATTCTTCTCTCTGCTAGGATTTTCCTACCGCGATTTCCACTGAAATTTCACCGTGCATTTTGTCAAATCGGTGTTCCTTTGTGTTCTCCACAGGTTATATTCTACTTTTGAGCTGGTTTTTTGCTTCGTTTTAGGTTTTTAAGCTCGTAGTTTAGGGTTTTTGTTTCAGATCTGATACTTTTTGTGTGTTATTGCAGCGGAATGGTTAAGAGGAAGGAAGTTTTGGTCGACAGTGTTCATAATGAAGAAGGTGATGTTTATTTTTCAATTTTTGCTCTTATTGTATGTTTTTGTTGTCAAATGTTGAATGTTTTGCTTTATTTTACCTTTTAACCGATTTTTTTTTTATATTTGTGTGATGATTTTAGTTTTTTTTAATGTTTTCCTCAATTTACTAGGTTTAGGGTTTAGAAAATTTGTTAATAGCTTTGGTTTTTACTAATACTAGATCTGTTAATAGCTTTGGTGTTTACATGAAGATTTTGTGTTTATAACTTTGGTGTTTTAAATGAATTTTTAAAGGTTACTGCATTTTTGTTGAAAAGTATTCCTTCATAGTTTGCATGATGCTATACTTGGCATAACTATTCTCATTCTCACTGGCTTAGCTACTCGTATTGTTGCATTCCTCGGCATTCTAGCTTCCAAAGGAAGTGATTCAAGTAAATTCTTATTTTAAACAGAAACAACATCTTGCAATTTTGACTAGATCTTATGAAGCATGGAAACTTGTTTTGTTACCTAGCTAATGGTTACTAGATCAATCGATGTATATACTCAGAGTATACATTTGCACTGTATAGTTGCTTTAGTTACTAGCTTAGTTGGTTTGGTATACATTTGCACTGTATACGTTTGAGCTTGTCTTCTTGCTTTGTGCATACTTCTTGGTTTTGGCAGCTTTTCCAGAGCGCTCTCTATATTTGATTTTCTGAAGTTTTTTTTACTAGAGTATGGGGATTCATGTTCTGTGATTTCCTCTTCCTCTTCCGAAACACCTCAAAAATAATTTAAGTCAATTTTCATGATTTCATAACACCTAGTTGCTGCTTCCTTTCCCTTCTTTTTTCCCCTTCAGGAGTGACAAGTAAATTCTAAGAATATGGATTTTCTGCTACTAAATGAATTCCTTCCTCACTGATAGTGCACAATGTACATAAGGACTGAAAGTCTGAAAGTATAAAAATGTATAATGAATGTTTCAAAACTATTTGATGTGAAGTTCTACTGTATTAAAACTATTTGCTGTGAATTTTTACTGTATTATAACTATTTGCTCTTATTAAACAGAGTTTACATTTAAAGTCCTTGTTGGTTGACTGCATTGCGTGCCTTTCAAGTCATTTGGCTTGTATAATGTACTCATGGCTTCTCTGTTGTTTCTCTTTTCAAGAATGTTACTGTCTTCCTTTAATGTTGGGTGCTTGTTTTGGTGTTTACATTATTTTTTTAAAGGTTGCTGATTCGTGTGCTTTTGAGACTAAGAACTTACTTAGGTTTCTGTTTTCTTTTTTTTTTGTGTTTGGATTCATATGAGGCTTGGGTTTTTGTATTTTAAAAGTATTTTATATTAGTATGTTACATTATCAGTTTATCTTAGAAGGTTCATTATTATACCTGTAATGTTGTTGTTTTATTATTTTTACTAATCAGTTTGGTTTTGTACAAATAGGATTGTGCAAATCATCGTGCATTAGGAATTTACTGACTGTTCCATTGGATCTTCCCAATAAGGGGAAGAATGCTATTAATGTGGTCATTGAGGAAGTAGAAACTTCTTCTCTCTGAACTTTTAAGAAGGTTACAAAAATGCACGCGGTTAGAACTGTGGTTGTGGGTGCTGCGGGTGCTGACTTTGCTGGTGCTGGTGCTGATGAATCTGATTTTGTTGAGGATTTGATCCTTCGTGAGCGACCTAAAAGGTCAAGTTAATTGTGAGGAAAAGAGTCCTTAGTGCTGATGAATCTGGTAGTGGAAAGTTAGCACCAGCAACTGAGAAGAAGAAAGCAATTGAAGCTTAGAAGGATCTTCAAGACCAAGCAGAAATTGAAGCTGAGAAGAAGGCGGCGACAATGGAGCTGAGATGAAGAAGAAGGTAATGGAAGCTGAGGAGAAGGCGGCTACAATGGAAGTTGAGAAGAAGAAGAAGGCAATGGAAGCTGAGAAGAAGAAGGCATGTATCAAGAAGAGAGCTCAGGAGGTTCAACAAGTTGCGATGCTGGTGGGCAGTGATGGAGCAAAGTAAGCTTTTCATTTTTCAACATGATGTTTTTATGGTGAAACATGTAATTTTTTTCTTGAACAGTTTCTATTTTAGTTTTATAAATACGTGTCCTACCATTTACGAACCTAACATGTGTGTATTTTTCAACATGATGTTTTTATAGTGAAACATGCAATTTTTGTCTTGAGCAGTTTCTATTTTAGTTTTATAAACACGTGTCCTACCATTTAAGAACCTAACCTATATGTATTTTTCAACATGATATTTTTATAGTGAAACATGTGATTTTTGTCTTGAACAGTTTCTGTTTTAGTTTGATAAATATATGTCCTACCATTTACGAACCTAACCTATATCTTTTTTTTTCAACATGATATTTTTATGGTGAAACGTGTGATTTTTGTCTGGAACAGTTTCTGTTTTAGTTTTATAAATGCGTGTCCTACCATTGACGAACCTAACCTATATGTATTTTTCAACAAGATGTTTTTATAGTGAAACATGTGATTTTTGTCTTGAAGAGTTTCTGTTTTAGTTTATAAATACGTGTCCTACCATTTACGAACCTAACCCATATGTATTTTTCAACATGATGTTTTTATGCTGAAACATGTAATTTTTGTCTTGAACAGTTTCTGTTTTAGTTTTATAAATACGTGTCATAGGTGTACCTTTTTTTAAAATAAGGTTAACTTTTTAGTTATAACATATAATTTTATTGATGTGTTGTTATTTGCAATTGTAGAGTTGAGAAGGTTTACAAGTCTTCTTGCAAACTGGACTTGATTAAGGAGTTGAATGGCTTATTGTCTGAGTGTCAAGTGGATGATGTCCTCTCTCTTGGTTTTGGTAGTTTGTTGGATATTAGTATTCGTAAGTTGCCCTAAAAATCGTTCCTTTTCTGGTAAAAAATTTTGATCCGAGTTTTTGTGTACAATATATTGGTGCTGATAAGTATACCCTGATCCCAGATGATGTTTTTGATGTGCTTGGATTGCCTATTTCTAATGAGGAAGTTGTTGAGATTATTCATGCAGGCAAGGGTGAAAAGAGAGCTTTAGAATTGAGAGGATGATAGAAGGAAATGTTTAAGATTGGAGAGAAAGAAGAGATTCCTTTAGAGCTGGTTTTTTATTATATGATTGGGTTGAGGGATGGAGGCGAGGAATTTTAGCGTTGTTTTATCATGTATTGTGTTGGGCACTTCCTTGCTCCTACAAGGAGCAAGGGTATCGATATAAAGCTCTTAAGAGTTGTTGAAGATGTCAGTAAAATTAAGAAGCTGAATTGGTGTGGATATGTTCTTAAGAAATTGTGTGAGGGTGTGGAGAGATTTAAGAAGGTTCCTTCATATAAGGTTGTGAGTGGCTATGTGTACTTTCTCCTAATTCAATTTTTGCAGTGTGTACCTTATCACGGTATGAAGGATTCTTTGGTTGTACCCCTTCTTCAGCATTGGACTGAGGAAAAGATGAAAAAAAGGTGTGAGTGGTTGAAGAAATGTGGGTATGAGTGAGCTTTGCTATTGGAGGAAGTGTATCCTTTGACTGAGTGTGGTAGATTGAGAGCTAGTGGGTCGAAAGGTAGTACGAGTCAAGTTTGTAATGTTGCTGCTTCTGATAGTTGGGTTCTACATTTCGATATTCCTCCCGGGTTGCAGCCTTTAAAATGAATGTGAGTATGGTGTTCATTTGTTTTTTGTTTTATGTTGGTTTATTTGTATTTTAGTTTAATTATTTGTTGTTTTACAGGCTTCTAGTGAGGCATTTGCCTTGTTTCGGAGGGACATGGAAGTGATTAGTGCCAAATTATCAGAGCGTTTGTTGAAAGTAGCACAACCAATGGGCCTTCGGGGTGATCCTGATACTAATTCTGACCAGCAGCTTGGCTTTCAAGATTTTTTTGAAGATCCTGCAATATTGAAGCAGATTGATGATTTGTGCAATGGTTTCAAGAAGAAAGTTGTTGATTCCATGCCTAGTTTTAACCTTCACATTGATGATTGACCTTCACATTGTTTTGAAAATATTTTGTAATAGGCTGTGGTGGATTTAGTTGGAGCCAGAAATTGAATCTTTTGGATGAAAGCAGATTCTCTTTTGGATGAAAACAAAATTTGAACTTTAGTTATGATAGGTTATTTGAACTTTAGTTATGAACAAGGTGGATGTCTTATGTTAAAACAGTGAAAGTTTATTGAGATACATTATCACTTTAAAATGTTCATTTCAGAAGTTTATTTTAGTGATTTCTCTTAAAATTTCAAAGTTAGCAGCTTATTTGTTTGTCAGGTTGGATTTTAGGTTAAAACAATGCATGTTTGTAGTGATACATCTTCACTATAAGTTGCATTAGTCAAAAGTTTAGCCTGCTATCAACCTGATTTTGACCACCCCTCGAGAGTACACAGCCCTCGGGGGTACATCACCCCTCGAGAGGAGTATACCACTGAGAGCGTCGAACCATCCACATTAGCTCTCGGACCATGATCCACTCCAGGCATATACCCCTCGAACTATCCACGACACCACCACTCAAACCATCTATCCCTCGAACGTCGAGGGGTGTTGATTCGAGGTATCCTCCTTCAGATTATCAACCCTCGAGCCCCTAGAACTATCAACCATCCCCTCGAGACATCATCTCTCGACCCATCAACCATCCCCCTCAGCACCACACAAATCATCCACTGCGCCATCCACCCCTGGTTGATGCCTCGAATCATTCGGGCCGAGGCCTCCCTACCACTTGAACCATCCACCCCTCAAACATCAACCATCTGCCTCGAGGGGTGTTGATTCGAGGCATCCTCCCTCGATTCATCAGCCCTCGAGACCCTGGAACCATCAACCATCCCCCTCGAGGCATCACCCCTCGACCCATCAACCATCCGTCTCGCCACCACTTGAACCATCCACCCCTCAAATATCAACAATTTGCCTCGTCACCCTCGCATCATCACCCCTCAAACCCCTAGAACCATCTGCCTCGCCACCACTCAAACCATCAACCATCCACTCCTGGGACCTTCACCCCTCAAAGTAACATCCCTTGAACCATCCAATGCGTCTTCACTCTGACCTTGAACAGTTGGTTCCTAACCCCTGGAACCATCCATCCCTTGAAGCAACTATCCACCCCTCAAATCATCACCCCTCGAACTATCCATCCATCCACCCTTGGAATCAACACCCCTTGAAACATCCACCGCATCTACTCGAATCATCTACCCCCCTCGAGTCAACTCCGACCTCTCCACTCTAACATCTACTCAAACCTCACCACTCAAACCAGTACCACTCGAACCATTTCCACTGGACCCTCACCACTCAAACTCTCACCACTTGGGCCCTCACCACTCGAACCTCTCCACTCGAACCTCTCTACTCGAACCAGTACCACTTGAACCTCTCCACTCAAACCTAGCCACTCGAACTAGTACCACTCGAACATTTCCATTTGAACCTCAATTTGAACCTCTCCACTCAATCCTCACCACTCAAACTCTCTCCACTCGAATGCTCACCACTCAAACCCAGTACCACTCGAACCTCTCCACTTGAATAATTTAAGTCTATTTTCATATTTTTATAACATTTAGTTGAAGCTGAGGAGAAGGAGGCAGAAGCTGAGGAGAAGGTGGCAGCAATGAAAGCTGAGAAGGTGGCAGTAATGGAAGCTGATGGAAGCTGAGGAGAAGGCGGCAGAAATGGAAGCTGAAGAGAAGAATAAGGCAATGGAAGCTGAGAAGAAGAAGGCAGGAGTCAAGAAGAGAGATCGAGAGGTTCAACAAGTTGCGACGCTGATGGGCAGCGATGGAGCAAAGTAAGTTTTTCATTTTTCAACATGATGTTTCTATGGTGAAACATGTGATTTTGTCTTAAACAGTTTCTGTTTCAGTTTTATAAATATGTGTCCTACCATTTACGAACCTAACCTATATGCATTTTTCAACATGATATTTTTATGGTGAAATATGTGATTTTTGTCTTGAACAGATTATGTTTTAGTTTTATAAATACGTGTCATAGGTGTACCTTTTTTTAATAAGGTTAACTTTTTAGTCATAATATATCATTTTATTGATGTGCTGTTATTTGCAATTGTAGAGTTGAGAAGGTTTACAAGTCTGCTTGCAGACCGGACTTGATTAAGGAGTTGAGAAGGTTTGTTGAGATACATGTTCACTCTAAAATGTTCATTTCAGAAGTTTATTTTAGTGATTTCTCTTAAAATTTCAAAGTCAGCTACTATTTGTCTATCAGGTTAGATTTTAGGTTAAAACATTGCATGTTTGTAGTGATTCATCTTCACTATAAGTTGCATTAGTCAAAAGTTTAGCCTGCTATCAACCTTATTTTTAATTTTGGCAGACTTGATATTTAGGTTAAAACATCAAGACTTTATAGTGATAGACGTTCATTATGAAATGTATAATTCATATGATTTTTAATGCAGTCTATAATGTCGATTTTACGATTGTAATGAAGGTTTTATCAAAAAACATTAATACATTAGAATAAACTTTGTAATGAATGGTCTATAATGTCACTTAAAAGGAAAATTTAGTTTCTGAATTACACTTGAAATAAGTTGCTGAAGTGCTTCAAATGATATGCTGTTTTGGTACCAAACTCATTTTGTAGATCATTTGCCTTTCTCTAATGCTGACTTGATTCTTGCACGCATTCCTTTTGTCTTTGCATACTTTGGATTGATTATGTTTGTTGTGACTAAACTTGATGCGCTGATAGCCTCATTTTATTCAGTGGCGCTTGATTCTGTAGACATGATATGCTGAATTTCGATTGTTTGTTTACCTAGTGCATCTTCGAGAACTCCTATAGCATTTACACTGTCTTCACTCTTCAAGGTTAGGTTGTAGAATTTCCTTGCCATTTCATGACGCCATGGAATGGTGTCCTTCAATTTCTTTGTTGTTTGGTCTATATCTTGCTTGAGGTATTTATACCAGACCTGTTTTTTCACATTCTTTGTCCATCTTGTAGAAATGTACTGTGGGGGTATTCTGGAGATGGAATAGAGGTGCAAAACTCTAATGCAATGAAAGAACAACATACCTGTTTCAAGCAGTGAAGGGTGTACAATTTATGTTAAAACATCAATTATTTATACTAAAACAGTAATTGTTTATAAGAAGAATTGTTGACCAGCTACATACATTTTTCTTCAAAGGCCTTGCAAGAACAATTGAGCTCAACTGATGCTTGTGTTTTATTGAACATTACTGATTCTATTAATGTTGGGTGCTTCTCCAAACTTACTTCAAACAGTTTGAAATTTCCACCGTTGTAGCTTTCCGCTATTGTTGTTGCCATTACGATGTCGAATTCCTTCTTGATGTCATTATATCGCTTCAAAGTGTAGACCTCGCTTGCATGTTTTAGAAGCCCAGCATGACTATCATGTGCTGATTTTGGGATGGATCGAGCGCTGTTGTGTTCGGTTGTGCTTTCTATGCTTCTCCATTTCTTGACAGTTTTCTCAAATATCTTCAAGAATTGGGTGAGAGATGTTGTTTTACTAGCATTGAACATGATGGTACTGTTGGTACTCTCATTCCTTTGTGATGCTAGAATTTCGGCTGAGAAAAAAATATTTGTTCAAAGCTGGGCACCATTTATTGCGGATATTATATAGACGTTGAAACCAAGTGTGGTCTTCCAAGCCATATGCCGTGATCATGGCCTTCCAACTGTCTTCAAATTCTTCATGATTAACACACCTTGTTAAGCAATGATCAAATGCCTTTTTGAATGAACCGTCTTTCTTCAATTCTCCATAGTGCGTACAAGCATTTTACTGAAGGTGTCATATACATAGTCGGTGTCTTGTTGTTGGTAAAACCTGTTCCAGTATGTGATGTTGAAACACATGAGTCATATATTAAAACAGTAATTGTTTATAAAGAAACCTCAATTGTCTATGAAAAGATCAGGATTTGTAAGATAAGCAATACCTTTTCTATTGCAGTCGCAATTGCTTGGTCTTGATCAGCAATACCCTCCCATGCATTTTATGAAGTTTCAAGCAACCATTCAAACGTTTGTTCCTTTTCATCATATATGAAAGCACAAGCAAACATGACGTTCTTCAAATGGTTGTTGATGCCCACAAATGGAGCACGTATTAGGTTGTAATTGTTTGTTCTAAAGGTTGTGTCCAACACCAATACATCTCCAAACAATGTGTAATCCTCCTTCATCATCGAGTCTCTCCAAAATAAGGCTGATAACCTACTTTCATCATCCATCTTCACTCAAAAGAAAAAAAATCTGCATCTTGTTCATTCTTTTGGTGAAGCTGCTCTATAACAATTTTTGCATCCCCACCTTCAATCACCTTCATTCTCAGCCTTCCAATGTAGTTTATATTGTCCCTCATGGTATGCTCTAAATTCTCTTCACTTCCAGTTTCATGGACCAAGTAATTGAAGCCAATCGATGGCTTTAATCCAACAGCTTCCATCCCCTCTATGATCTTGGCCTTCTCTGCTGTGATTTTTCTCTCACTACATTGTAGATATTTCCAAGCTGGTCTTGTAAAGCCATGGTTGTGCTGCAAGATATGGTGCATCACTTTATAAAGGTTGTCCACCAACTTGATTCGTATTTCAACCTTACAACTTGTTCTAGTTACAGAAAATTCCTTTGTCTTTCTCCTTGTTGAGGTTGATTCGTTTGATCCATTACAGATTGGCATTGGTGGGGTTGATGTTGCTTTTTCCACTTGAGTTTTCCCTTGATATGAGCATGAAAAGTACTTTTTAGTAATGGATCCTTCATTGTTCTTCCTTTGTGTGGTTTTTTGGTAGCTGAATCCTAATTTGTTAGCATGCTGTTTGTAGAGGTCCTCCAATTCTTGCAGCGTTCTTGCTTGAAGCCCATCAAAGCATTCAGTCACTTCAATTTCAGCTAAGTTTGGTAGATGGTCATACATTGCAGTAATTTCATATAAAACATTAGAGTTTTAGACTGAAACACTTGATATATAATTTAAATCATATAGGTTTTATATATTAAAAATATAGAGTTACTCATTCGTAATTTCAATTAACTTTTCTTTTTGGCTTTTCTTGTTTGATCCAAGACTCTTAAATATGTTCAGTATAAACACTAAATTTTATATTGAAACTTGAACTTTAAGTGTTGAAACAATAATGAAATTAGGATTCAGCTAACAATACGTTAGTAGCAACAACAAGATTTCATGAACAGAAGAACTTCAAATTTGTTAAAGAAAAACATACTACTTATGATTTAAAAGGTATCATTGTGTATGTGCAACATTCAGTTTTTAATGAATCTAATCCTGTATAGATTAAAAGGGAGACATACACTCAGTAGGCATAATAGCAGCAACAAGAAGTTATTCTTCGATTTCATGAACAGAAGAACTTCAGATTTGTTAAAGAAAAACACACTACTTATGATTTAAAAGGTATCATTGTGTATGTGCAACATTCATTTTTTAATGAATCTAATTCTGTATAGATTAAAAGGGAGACATACACTCAGTAGGCATAATAGCGGCAACAAGAAGATGTTCTTTGATTTCTTCTTCAGTTTCGATCATTTAAAGAACAAGATTCAATCAAATTAATAAAACATTACGATTATATTGCACTTCAAAACTTAAATCGCATATAAAAATCATACAATTCTAGTCATAAATATTTGTACAATTACCTCGCCTGAATTCATGAGGCAAATCGGCAACATTTTTTGAATCGGCAAATCGCCTGAATTTATGAGGCAAATCGGCGAGATCTGCAATGTTTTCATTCAGCAATGTTTTTAATCCCTGAATTGTAACATTTTAAGATTTGCAACGTTTCCGGTGAGATCGGCGATGGGGTTTGAGGAAAAATTGGATCGCTGAGGTTTGGGGAAAAATCGCGAGCGGAGCAAGGATTTAGAGAATAACGAAATTATGGGTTTTAGCTTATATATGCGTGTGGATTGTTATGACCCGAATTCAACCATATTGTGACCCCTGAATATTTCATTGCAATTGTCCTAAATTTGCAATGTAGTCCCTGGTCTTTCCATAGCTTATGAAAAGACCGTCTTTCAAGAGACAGACTCTTTCAACATAGTCACTAAATATGTATATCAATATGCTATTCAGTATTCACAATTTCACACAAATAAGCAATTCAATTCAACACAAGTTACACAAAAAAATATTGGCTCCTTGTAAAAGTATGCTATTTAGTTCCTCACCTCGCATACCTTGCCCTTTGTTTAGCTCGGATGCGGTCGCTGACTGAGGAAGGAGACGCCGGACACAGGCGGATGGACGGCGGCCCACGAAGTTGGCTCGGTGGATGGACGACAACTGGTCACAGAATCACGGTAGTCGGCAGAAGTGGGAAGACTAGAGGCAAAGTCTGAGAGATGTGATTCTCTTCAGAATCTCGCCCAAAGGCAGGGTTTAACATTTGTATTTGGGCCAATTGGGTTTTTAGCCCAATTGCCCATCAATTTTTTTTTAGCTTTACATTAACAAAACGACGTCATTTCACTCAAGGAAAAACTACGTCGTTTTGTTTAGTGAGAAAAAAATTTAGAACAGCGGCCGTCTTCCTCAAGTGAATGCTGAAAACCGAGGCGCTGCTAGGGCTCAAGGGGGGCGGAATCCAGTGGCTCCCGATGGCTCTATGCCTAAATTTTGGGCCGTCGGATATTAGGAGTGGCGCTAGCACCCCCTCACCCCAACTAGTTCCGCCCATGCGGACGTTATGTCATATGAGGTGTCTTTGGATTCTCCGCCACGTGTAATTTCTAAAATGTAATAGTCCGTTATTGTATAAAGTTAAAGTTATCGACAGTCAAATATGCATTAATTTTTTTTAAAAAAAAGAGTCATTATTAAGAAGCCAGCAGGAGTATTGAGTTTTAGTTCTAAATAATTTATAATTCTCAAAGAAAATTCTTTCATAACTACCAGCTATCTCATTTTTTCCAATCATTTATTATTATTTATATAAAAATAATTATTGAACCTCAGTTGCACTGAGGCGGTACTTTCGATAGTATTTCGCTTTAAGGCTACTTCGGTTTCTGTGTCTAAATTTCGGATTAAACTAAATATTGACGGTTAAACTTTGATTATATATATATAAGCAATTATACTATCGTATGTAGTATTGCTGGATTCATCATAATGGATAGTTTTTAAAATATAATTTTTTGTTTACTGATATTAAATACATTAACAATTAAATATATTTTTTGATAATTATAAAAAAAATTACTCCCTTCGTTTCTTTATTAGTGGCACACTTTCCTTTTTGGGTTATTTCTTTTATATTGGCACACTTTCTATTTTTGGCAAAATTCCTCCAATTTCATCCACTTATTCTACTTTTTACTTTCTATATTCAATTTCATCCACTCATTTCATTTACACCCTCCGTCCCAAATTAAAGGGTAAGAATTTTTTTCATGCTCATCAAGAAACTTGTCTAACCGTTAATATGTTTAACTACGTATATTAATGGCATATAAAAAATTACTTTTGGAAAACTACTTGTTATGACGAATCCAATCATATAACATATGATAATATTATTGTTTATATATCTATTCAAATATGTGATTAAAGCTAGACAGTAAATAATAATATTTCATAAAGTGTTCAGTTTAATTTGTGACGGAGGAAGTACTCAAGCACCTAAATCTATAATAATAGTGAAACGAAGGGAGTACTCCCTCCGTTTTTTAATATTGGCACATCATTTTTTGTGTTATAATTTAGGAGATGCTAAATGAGTGGATGAAATTGAATTGAAAGAAGAGAAAGTAAAATGAGTGGATGTAATAACCTTAAACTTGCCATAAATAGAAAGTGCCAATATAAAAAAATATCCACTTTAATCAGTGTGTCAATATTAAAAAAATGGAGGGAATATGCAATTTAATCAGGTACCGAGTAGGGAGGGAGTACGTCATTGTGGATTTTCTGGTGCAGCAAGAAATTGTTTGCCGTACTTTAGGAGAGGAGACCACCTACTCCATTGACAGAAGCCTGATCAATGTGAACCCGCAAAGTAAAGTGTGGTCTCTTTACAAGTACTATGTACAGAAGCCTCGTGAATGTGTAGTATTGTCACATTTAAGTTGGGAACGGATAAATGGTTATATGTATTACCTCTCCTTTCCAATTTAAATTACACACTTTATTTTATGTTCTTATTTATTATACAAGTTTAATTATATATTTAAATAAATATATATAATAATATTATTATATATTATATAGTTGAATTTTTTATAACAAGTAGTTTTATAAAAGTAACTTTTTATCTGTCGCTATTATATATAGTTAAACATATTACTAATTAGATAAAATTTTTTAATGATCGTGAAATTTTTTTGTGCAATTAAATGAAACAAAGGAAATACTGTACTCTTGATTGAACGAGTGTGCATGTGATTCACGTACATATAAACTCCAGGAGTACAGAAATTGATACTTCGTTGCATTAAAGTGCACACTTTACTATTTGTCATTATTTACTCTTTAATTTTGACTGCATATCAAAATATGTATATAATCAATAAAATTATCTTATGTAATATTGTTGAATTCGTCGTAACGAATAGTTTCTCAAAAAGTAATTTTTTGTTTGCTAATATCACGTGTAATTAAATATATTAACGGTCAAACATATTTATTGATATCCATAAAAAGTTTTTATACAATTTAATCCGAGGAGAGAAGAGAGGAAATGCAAGACCAAACATGAAACATCAATGAGCAAAACTTAGTTTGTCCCATTATAAATTGTAGTTTAACTACAGGTATTTATTTTGTTAAAATTTTTTAATTTTAACTTTAAAGTTGAATAGGTGTATAAATATAAATACTATTGAATGATACATTTTTAGATTCATTATTAACATATATTTTCAGAATATAAATTTCTTACACGTTTTAATTATTTTTAATAAAAAATATTAATAATCAAATAATTTTTAAGGCAAGTGCTAAAGTCAAAGTGTGAGCACATAAAAGATCATGAAATTTAGTTTTACCAATTTTTCTAGTCCTTACTAGTATGTTCTAACATGACTAATTTAACCAAGTGCATAATAACGTAACACGTAAAAGACACACGACTTGTTTACGCAGTTCGGTGTAATCCACCTACATCTGTGGGGCCTGGCCCAACTCAGAATGAATCCACTAATTAGAAAGATACAGTACAGAGTACAGTTTACAAAATACTTATCTTTACTAACTATAACGTGTGGACACTGTTAGCTCCCCTAGCTACCGATCTGCCTTGATCAGACTCCCTCTGATCTCGAACTCCGTCGACGCAAGATCTCCTCCCGAGGAATTAAGGCATATGATTCTGAACTTAGTGCGGCAAGTCAGGTGTGTTGGAACACAGTGTTCTGACTCTTTGCAACTTCTCGAAAGTCTCAAAAATCTGTGTGCAGATTTTTGCTCGGTTAAATCCCTAAGTATGCAGTCGTGTTTGTCCCCAATTTATATCCACGAATCAGATCTGAATACTCCTTGATTATCTCCACAATATTCCTATTCCAAATCTGATTCTTGAAGCATATCTAAATCCCATAAATAAAGGGATTTACCTTATATCATTCTATCCCATATATTCGAATAAATCTTCTCCATATAAGTAGGGATTTTCCATAAACCAATTATGCTTCACACTCCTGATATATATAGTCAGATATACGAATTCCATTTATTCCAAACTACTGCAATATTCTGACTTTGATTTCCATAAAAGCTTGGCGTAAATATTCTGCACCAGCATGTTTCAACATGGTCAAAATTTCTGTTCAAAATTAATTCACACAAAATTACCAATAAAATATTTACTTGCAAATCCCTTGACTTTACAGATCAATAGTGTTTGCTTTGATAACAAATGATACAATACAAAAATGTAGAATCTTCAATAATGTGCTCAGTTTTGGAACATAAAAATCGTACTCCCTCTATTTTATTATTTATGGCATACCTGACTAATCCCATCACTCACCATGGTACGTATGTCAGCTCACGTTGGTTGTGGCTGTGGGGTTATCAGTTCACGTGGGCTGGGCATATTAAAATTTTAATACTTCCTCCGTCCCATCTCAAATTGTAAAGAATTTTTTTTACGGTTATCAAGAAACATGCTTGACCGTTACTATGTTTTAATGTGTATAATAACAGTAAATAAAAATTTAATATTTAGAAATTACTTGTTATGACAAATCCAACCATATAATATATGGTAATGCTATTGTTTATATATTTATTCAAACATGTTATTAAAATTGGATAGTAAATAGTGATATAAAGCGAAATATATAATTTCAGATGGTAGAGAGGGAGTAAAACCAAGGCCCGTTGCACACAAATGAAAATACAACAAAACCTTACTGTGGTTTACATGCTCTTATTCAACACATTGTCCTAATACTTTCAAGCCCAACATTTACAAATATCCGCTTATATATTTTAATATTCTGAAATCCTCACTGCACATACTTAAGTCTCCAACAGAGATAGCATGAGCATGACTGGTTTCGAATTTACAAGTAGCTTTTGCAATTTTATGATTTTGAGATACTCCCATTTTTCCTGCCAAATCTGTAATGAGGGCGTCTCTTGAAATATGATCTTTTCATAAGTTATAAAAAAACTAAAGTTTAAAGTGTAAATTAGAAGAATTAAAATAAAATTTTTGGGTTGCATGAACCGGGTTATAAATTTTATAAATGTTGAATACTAAATTTTTAATGTTGCAACTAAGACCGTTTACCTTTTATTATTTGAATTAAACCTCGTCTTTCCATAAGCCTGTGGAAAGACCGTCTTTCCCAAAACTTTGCCTATTGTGATATGTGATTTTTTTTTAGTTCATAGCAACATATATTTTTTAAAATATTTACTTTCATAACTTATATTTACACACAATTATATATATCAATGATCAAATACTTTTATACTTTTAGCCAACTTATCATTTGATATGATTGAAGAAATGGAGGTCAATCATACACATTTCACCATTTCTGATGTGATTTGATGTGATTGCACAATAGTACTCATCTATGACCCATCTATACTTCTTCCTGCTCCCCTCTTTAATTACCTCTGCCCTCTTATTACCCGTCATCGTACACAATTTTACTCTCCTCTGTATTTTGGCTCTTTCTTTTCTTTTTTTTGTTCCGGCAAACTTTTTTTTCGTTTGTTTTGGGAATGAGGGCATTTTATTACTCCGTATTGTTATTGAGGCTACATTATCAAATTGTCATCACGGTTTTCATCTATGTCCTGTTATGATCAAATTAACAAGAATGTATTTTCTGATAACCATGATCCTGAAAATATATTTGATTCTTTAAAATTATAAACATGACCTTTGCGGCAACATGAATGATTTATAAGATGATACTCCCCCGTTTCTTTAATAGTGACACACTTTCTAATTTAAGATATTTCTTTTATATTGACATTTTCTATTTATGGCAAGTTTAAGGTTATTACATCCACTCATTTTACTTTTTCTTCTTTCAATTCAATTGCATCCACTCTTTTAGCATCTCCTAAATTCTAACACAAAAAATGATTTGTCATTATTAGAGAAACAGAGGGAGTAGAATAGTCTTCTACGGTGGAACCATCCCCTGTGGGAGGCATCCGTCTTTGGATTTTCTAAAATGTTTCAAGAATTGTTTATTTCTTTCCCCTTAAATCAGTGAGAGATTTTACACCCTTTCCCTCGAAATCCTTTCATTCCAGCCTCACAGTCGATGAGAAGATAAATCACAAGTTCTCAGCATTTAAGGCCGAGTCATCCAATGACCACTTTGTTGTGCCATAAGGAATCCCTCACTAGAGAAAACACTAACACTACAACTGTTAGGATTCAAATTTATGATTATTGAAACATGTGAGTTCAAATTTGTGGAACTAGACAATTAATCACTTAATTGATCACATGGGTGCATATTGCACAGTGATGTAAAATATGTAAAATATGCACCCATCTCAGCATTATAAATCACAATAAAATATTGAACTGATGTAAATTGTGATTTTAATAATTTTGCACTAATTTATTGAGAAATTAGTAAATGGTTTGATGTGGGAAGTAAGAAGGAGAGAATGAAGAAGAAGATAATACTCCATAGATATTTAGAAAATATATGTTAAGATAATTTCAACAATATCTCACATGATATATTGATTATATTATTATTAATTTATATTTATGGTCAATGTTTACCAAATTTAATTTTAAAAGAGTAAATATATCACTACTGGTTGGACGGATGGAGTGTGAAAAAGGATGGCTTAAACTCTAAAAAAATATACTCCATTTGTCCCATCGTAAGATTCGTATAACCTTTTTATATGAGTATTTATGGAGATCGTGAGTATTTACAGTCAAATATATTTCTTGAAAATCGTGAAAAAGATTATGTGCGAATATTCATAGATGGAGGGAGCAACATATTTCAGTTTAATAAGTATATAATCACCTTTCGCACTTATTATACTCCCTCTTTCCAAAGATTGATGGCACAAATATTTTTTTCTCAATTTTCAATTATCATGTTAGACCGTTATTTGTGCATAAAAATTAACATTTGAAAAATAGATATTGAGATGAATATAATAATATCTCACCATCTTTTTTTTTTACTAAAATTTTTAACTAAAGAATGAGTGAGATCATGTTAGATGGATGGTTGAAATTTGGTTTATAAATTGATGCACAAATAAGGATGTCTGAAGAACCCTACCCTTTTAACAAATCATGATTGATTATACTATGTAATAAAGAATTAAAATAATAACATGTTATAATATTAGTATGTTAATTTTAGATAACTTGGGTTTAAGTTGATTAAATTAACTCCAATATCCCCAATTGATAGCACCACCATACCAAATTACATAAAGCAAACAAATTTTATTATATGATCAATGGTCAAAATCTATTAAATTTAAGTGAAAAAAAAAGTAGAGTGACCATTCTCAGAAGAACTATTTCCAAGGGCAGGAGACTTTAATATAATATGTCTGATGGGATAATTATTTTTCTGCTAAACCTCATCAGCAAAGTTACAAGTAACTTTGAGATAAATTCATGCTACAAAATTAAGGGTCCATCGGTGAGTTTCTCAAAGTTGCTTCATTTCATGGAGAACTTCTGATCAACCTTTGCTAAGCCGGCAACTAATGGTCCTAAGCTCTTATATTTCTCTTTCTTCCCATGTATTTAGTGAATTGCTATATCACGCTCTGGATTTTATTTAATTATGCCATGTATTTGTACTATTTAATATATAATATATATTTTTAATTTAATTTAAATAATTTGAATTAATTAGTATTAAATAAAATTATTTAATTAATACCGCCGCCCCCGCCGCCCCATCGCTCCGCCCTGCCGCCACCGCTCCGCCGCGTGCGCCACCTCCGCTGCTCTGCCGCCTGCGTCCGCCGCTGCTCCGCCTCCTCCTCCTCCGTGCGCCACCTTCTTCTTCGTCTTCTCTAGCTGTGCGCCACCGCCTCCTCCCCTTCTCTTCTTCTTCTTCTTCTCCGGCGACTCCTTCTCCTTCTCCTTCTCCTTCTCCTTCTCCTTCTCCTTCTCCTTCCCCTCCCGTTCTCATCTCCTGCTCTCCTTCTCCTCCCGCTCTCCTTCTCCTTCTCCTCCTGTTCTCCTCTCCTCCTCTCCTTCTCCTCCCGTTATCCTCTCCCGCTCTCCTTCCCCTTCTCCCGCTCTCCTTCTCCCGTTCTACTCTCCTCCGCCCGATTCTCCTCTGCGCTCTGCCACTTCCAGCTTCTCTGCCGCCGCTTCTCCGTCGTTCTCCTCTCGGGCTAGGGTTTCGCTTGACGGGGACGAAGGACGGCAGGGCTAGGGTTTCGCTCGACAGGAAGAACGGTGGGGCTAGGGTTTTGCTTGACGAGGATGAAGGACGGCGGGGCTAGGGTTTTGCTCGACGGCGACGAAGGATGGCGAGGCTAGGGTTTCGTTCGACGGGGACGGCGACGGGGCTAGGGTTTTGCTGGGGAAGAGGGACGGAGGCGGGATGAGCTGGGGAAGATGAGGGACGGCGGGATGAGCGGTGGTGCACGGTGAAGACCGCCGGAGAAGACGAAGAAGAGTGGTGGCGCACGACGGCGGTGGCGCACAGCTTCAGCGGCGGTGGTTGGCTTCAAATTGTTTTTCTTTTTGTTTTTGATTTGTTTTATTTTTTTTATTTTGAAAATTTAAAATTAGTATTATACATATATATATATATATACGTATTAGGGTGTAACTAGTAAAATACAGGGCGTGATATAGCAACAACTAGCCCCGCCGTCCTTCGTCCCAGTCGAGCTAGCACCCCGTCGAGTGAAATTTGATCTGTTTAAACTTTATCTGCTGGAATTAATGTAGTAGTGGAGTAACGGGTGACTTGGAAGGTTTACTTGATATTAGAGAACGGGAGTTAGTTTCAAGGTTGATATTAGATCAATTTAGACTTAACACCTTCTAAGGTTGTTAGTTTCAACTTTCAAGTAACGGGAGAAACATTTTCCATAGGTAATGAAGTATGTCGGATGGTTCTTAAAAGAGATATCGTTGATTTAGAGAGCCAGCGATTGGAGATGATCGCGGTGCCGATGGAGGAAAAAATTCTTATACTGTGGCTACATTAGCCGACCGTGGATGCAAATATGGAGAACATATTTGTTAAATGCGTTCTCTATGTTTGTTTTCTTTTTTTAAAAAAAATTTTCAAAAATATGAGGATGCATTTGGCAAATGTGTCATCTGTATTCCAGGTAGGGATTTAACATTTCAGGTTTTGAAATTCTAATTCTGGGTTTTGGCATATCTGCTCTTTACAGGACACCGTGATGCTGGGTGCCGATCTTTATGAAACAGATGCTGAAATTGTTTTGGAGTTAGCTGAGGGAAGGGTTCCAATTGGAATTGGAGAAAATTCAAGAATCTAGTTCAGATAATTTACACTATAATTCATTTCTAACCTCACATGTGATCATTCTGTCGTATTATATGCCTAAAACCCATGCTACTATCTTTCGTCAGGAACTGCATTATCGATAAAAATACCAGAATCGGGAAAAATGCCATCATTGAAAATTAAGAGGAATATTTTTCCTGTTATACTAAAATATTTATGTTTTTTCCCTTTTGTTTAAGTAAATACGCTGATCCATATTGTCATAGTGGCTTACTTTCATCCTATCTGTGTTACTAAGTATACAGTTCCGACCCTTTTCTACATGAATGTTAATTAGAGGAGCAGAATGTCAAGAATTCTCATCTCTGTCACCATGAATTTTCAGGGTATCCAAGAAGCAGACAGAACATCAGAAGGATTTTATATCAATTCAGGAATTACAGTCATATTCAAAAACTCAGCAATCAAGGATGAATTGTAGACATTACAATTGCTGCTCTTGATGTACAAGTACAATATTGTACAATGATCTCTTGAGCTCGAGATCATTAGTTTATGCTTAAAGTTTACACAATGTTGTCATTAATGTAAAAAGGCATGAGGTTAATCTATGTACATTGTTTGGTTCTTATGTTGCTGCCACTCCATTCTCGTAGGATTGCTACTTCAAACTCCCACAAGTTCTCACCTTTTCTTTTGAATATTTGCAGGCTACTTTTTCATAAAAGACTCTAACCAGGTATCGCCTCACTTTCATTGATCAGTATCATGCAGTTCACTACACCCGAATGCAGCGTTTCCCACGCATTGTTTTCCCCAAGCTACCTGCAAGTAGCTGTCGAAGTCCTTCTCAAATCACATTTCAGTGCACATGGGCTGATAAGCTAATCGATTATCTAGTTTGTTAAACTCTTAGTTCATCTCATTTGTTTGTGATTAAGAAATATATTTCTAGGTGCATGTTTATTCATATGCATTTTATTGTATCCACGGCTCAATATAGTTGAAGGATGATGCAATCTTTGTTATATAGTTTTTCATGAAAGTTAATGT
This sequence comes from Rubia yunnanensis, assembly GCA_037428765.1. Classification (NCBI taxonomy): domain Eukaryota; kingdom Viridiplantae; phylum Streptophyta; class Magnoliopsida; order Gentianales; family Rubiaceae; genus Rubia; species Rubia yunnanensis. The sequence goes on along the minus strand of CM075068.1, from coordinate 19,118,506 downwards.
ACCTAATAGGAATAGGGGTGCATACTGCTGCATGTGATTGAACAATTATGAGAAGCATAGACTGCATAACTCTACCTATCGTGAGGGCTTAACTTGCTCACAAAAGAGTATATGCATAAAATAGGGGCTGATACCAGCACCACTGAAATTAGTTTAAAGAAACTTCTCAAAATCTTTGAATATCTATCCTTCAAGTAGCCCTTGAAGCAATGAGATGTTTAAGCTACAAGGAAACTTAAAATTACCCTTTTTTTCTCAAACATTAACATGTTGCAGTGATGTATAATGGAGTGACTGATGATGGAAACTTGATAATAGTGAACGGTTGCTATAGGATTTCACCCGTGCCTCTAAAAAGTTATGGATTAAATTTGATTTGATTTCAAGCTCAGAAGTAATGACTTGGTTTAAATTCTATCATGTTTTCCCTTTAGAGTCGAAGAAGTTGTTTGTAATATAGGTATTGTTTACGATATTGGGGAGGGAAAAAGATCGGTTTGTAAGAGAGATTCTATTGCTCTCCTGATTTTGCTTCTTTTTTTCTAATCAATGTAAATGTTCACCCATGGCCTATTTTATATTGGTGTGCCCACTGCGTTTTTACCACTATGATCATGAAGAAGGGCACGATGGAGGTAATGGTTAAGGAGTATACCACTGTGCTCATTGATTGTCTGTATATCTTCTAAATCTCTGTAGAAGAGATATGAGTTGATTAGTTCTCTGTATATGTTTTGGTGCAGTTTTTACACCTTTTGAATATCTGGTCATATATTTACAAAAGGTTCTGATTTTTGTAAATAGAAGGAAGTAGTTTCTTTGTGGTGATACCATGGCAGTATGGGGGAAAGCGGCCATGTTCTTGATTAGCATTGTTATGTTGTTGGGCTCCTTTTATGCTGCAAACCCTCTTTCTTTCTTCGACTTGGAGCTCTCTTACATCAGTGCTAGCTGCTAGGTGAACTGCAACAGGTTTGTATTTAATTGAACTCTCTCTTTTTCTTTTCCTTTTTTTTGTGATACAAATCTCGATTATTGATGCTTACTTGTTGATCACCATCTAAATTGCTTTAATTTGACAGCCTATGTCTCAATTTGAAATTTTACAGATTATAGCTGTCAATGGCTCGTTCCCAGGTCTGGTTCTTAATTTTGCAACAAATTACAATGTGGGGTGAATGTGACGAACATTGTAAGTGAAGAAGAAATAATGTAATGTGTCTAGGCATGCAAAGCTTTTGATTCCTCGATTTCCCAAGCCAGCCTTTTGACACAAACAAATATCAGCTATAAGACTTGGATGCTTTGGAGTTGCATACACTGATTCAGTCTCGTAAGGTTGCGTGCCAAATGGAACCTGCTATCCCTGAAGATATAGGAAATATTAACGCAACCTGAGTTTCCTGGCTACGAAGCCATGTTCAAGGATTTAGAATCCAGTTGAAGGTCCTCAGTGAACTCTTTTATAGTTGTCACACCCTCGAGGGCTGACACACCCTTGAGAGGGCGAGGCTAATACACCACCCCTCGAGGGCTGACACACCCTCGAGGCTAATACACCCCCTCGAGGGCTAATACAGCCCCCTCGAGGACAACACCACCCTCGAGGGCATCTATAGAGAGGTAGATGGTGCACCCTCGAAGGGTGGTTGACAAACTTCTTGAGGGGTGGATGGTATACCCCTCTTGAGGGGTGGATGGTACTCTCACCACTCAAACCTCATCACTCGAACTTCTCCACTCTAACCTTATACACAGAGCCTTTCCACTCGGACCTCGAACCTCGTCTACTCGAACTCTTTCCACTCGAAACCTTACCACACGAACCCAGTACCTCAAACATAGAATCACTCAAACCCTCACCACTCAATTCAACTCCACCCTCGAGGGCTGACACATCCTCGAGTGCTGACACACCCTCGGGGGCTAACACATCCTCGAGTGCTGACACACCCTCGAGGGTGTTGTAGTCCTCGAGGGGCTGATACACCTTCAAGGGGCTACATTACCCTCAAAGGTGTATCAGCCCTCGAGGGCTAATACACCCTCGAAGGCTAATTAATACACCCTCGAGGACATCTATCGAGAGGTAAATGGTGTACCCTCAAAAATAAGCCCTCGAGGGCTGATACATCCATGAGGGCATCTATCAAGAGGTAGATGGTGTACCATCGAAGGGTGGTTGACAAACTTCTTGAGGGGTGGATGGTATACCCCTCTCGAGGGGTGGATGGTACCCTCACCACTCGAACCTCATCACTCAAACTTCTCCACTCGGACCGTCTCCACTCTAACCTTATACTCGGAGCCTTTCCACTCGGACCCTCGAACCTCCTCTACTCGAACCCTTTCCACTCGAAACCTTGCCACACGAACCCAGTACCCCTCGAACATAGAATCACTCGAACCCTCACCACTTGAACCTCTCCACTCGATTCCTCTCCACTCGAACCTCGCCACTCGAACCTCGCCACTAAAACCTCGCCACTCGAACTCGCCACTTTAATATCTCAATCCCTCTCCACTCGAACCCATTATCACTCGAACCCTCTCCGCTCGAACCCAGTATCACTTGAACCTTTCCGCTCGAACCTAGTATCACTCGAACCTCTCCGCTCTAACCCAGTATCACTCGAACCCAGTACCACTCGAACCCTCTCCGCTCGAACCCAGTATCACTCGAACCCAGTACCACTCGAACCCTCTCCACTCGAACCCAGTTCCACTCGAACTCTCTCCACTCGAACCTCACCACCTGAACCTCTTAACTCGAACCTCTCCACTTGAACTCAGTACCACCCAAACCCTCTTCACTCAAACCCAGTACCACTTGAATTCAGTACTACTCGAACCCTCTCCAATCGAATGCCGTACCCTCTCCACTTGAAAGTCTCCACTCGAAACTCTCCACTCGAACCCTCTCTACTCGAACCCAGTACCACTCGAACCTCTCCACTCGAACCCTTACCACCCGAACTCTCTCCACTCGAACCTCACCACCCGAACCCTCTTTAGTCGAACTCAGTACCACCCGAACCTCTCCACTCGAACCCAGTACTACTCGAACCTCTCCAATCGAACCCAGTACTACTAAAACCCTCTCCACTCGAACCCTCTCAAATCGAACCCAGTACCACTCGAACCTCTCCACATGAACCCTATGAAAACCCCTACCGAAATAGAATTAGAGTGCATGTAATAATTAAATTTTATCAAATATTCCAATCTTTCCTTTAATTTTCCGATAAAAGAAATAAAAAAAATATATATAAATATATATATATATAAATGTATGTATAAATAAATAAATAAATAATATATAATGATAATAATACCAATAACAATAAGTAAATAAATAAATAAGTAAGAGAAATTATCGAGAAGAAAATATACATAATTATACACACACATATGTGTATATATATATATATATTATAATGGTAATAATAAGCAAATAAATAAATGAGCAAATGAATAAATAAATGCAAGAAATAACCATGAAGGAGAAGCTGGCAGTGGATGTGAAAATAATTATCCAAAGTAATTTTTGTTGGGCAAGTGGAATTACCGGGAAGAAGAAACGGACGGCGGACGAGAGAAACCAAAGTAATTTTGGGCAAGTGGACGTAGGCTTGAGGTTTACAGGATAAAATTTTAGGTGTACCCTATATTTTACCTAGTATAAATACCAGGGATATCCTCCCTAAAACTTACAGCCTTAAGATATTTTGAGTACCAAAATTCAGAGGTTAAGCAGTAGAAACGGAGGTTGCCAAGCCAAGTTTAACTAAGGTGAGTGTTGCATCGCCCTAGCACAAATTGAGTTAAATTGGGTTTATGTTTACGTATGTATACACCTGATGCCATCAGAACCTTACTCTCTCTCAAACTGAACTCTCCACCTCTCGAACCCCTGCCAAAACTCTACCTCTCGAACCCCTGCCGAAACTCTACCTCTCGAACCCCTACTGAAAAACTCTACCTCTCAAACCCCTGCCAAAACTCTACCTCTTGAACCCCTGTCGAAACTCTACCTCTCGAACCCCTGCCGAAACTCTACCTCTCAAACCCCTACTGAAAATCCCACCTCTCGAACCTCTACTGAAACCATCACCTCTCGAACCCCCACTGAGAAACTTTTCCTCTCGAACCTCACTAAAAACCTCACATATCGAATCCCTACTGAACCCTTCACCTCTCAAACCTCTGTTGAAAAAACTTCACCTATCGAACCCACTGAAAGACTTCACCTCTCGAACCTCCCTCTGAAAACCTCACCTCTCGAACCGTCACTGGAAACCTGTATCTCTCGAACTAGTACCACTAATACCTTTACCTATGGAACAATACACCTGAAACCTATGTCTTGAACTAGTACCGCTGATATCTTTACTTCTCGAACAATATATCTCGAACCTACCCCTCGAACTAGTAACCTCGATATCTTCACCTCTAGTAACCTTTTCACTGGAACCCCCACTACTAGAATCTTTACTTCTCGAACCTTACCTCTCAAACTTGTGCCACTGAAACCTTTACCCCTCGAACTGTACCTCTCAAACCTTACCTCTTAAACTAATACCACTTAACCCTTTACCTCTAGAACCTATACTTCTCGAACTAATACCACTGAACCCTTACCTCTTGAACTTCACCGTGTCACCCACTGAACTAGAGAATATCTCTTGAACTCCTTACTGAAAAATGTACCTCTCGAACAGAACCTCCTGAACTGTACCCCTCGAACCGTACCTCTCGAACCTGAATTCACCTCTCGAACTTGTACCTCTCGAACTCATACCACTGAAACCACTACCTCTCGAACCTTACCCCTCGAACTAGTACTACTGAAACCTTTACCTCTCGAACTTACCTCTCGAACCTTACCTCTACCGCTGAAACCTTTACGGACTCACCTCTCGAACCTTACCTCTCGAACTAGTGCCACTAGAACCTTACCTCTCGAACCTCACCAACTGATCCCTTACCTTTAGAATCTCTCCAACTGAACCTCACCACTCGAACTGGTACCACTTACCACTCGAACTAGTACCACCTGATACCTATACCACTTGAACCTTCTCCACTCGAATTCTTTACTCGAACCTCCTGTACTCAAACCCAACTACGCGAACTGTGAGTACTCGAACCCCTGTACATGAACACATCTGCTTGAACCCCGGTACTTGAAACTTGATACTCGAACCCGACCCGACACTTAATCATGTCACTGTACTAGTAAAGTTAGGTTTTTGAATTTATCTAAATTGCTTCCGAATAAAATTTATCTGCTCATTACTTTTAGCACGTTCGGTAGCATGCTCATACCCGACCCGACACTTACGTTTGGGTTTGGGGGTGTTACAAATCCAGTACTACTCGAACCTCTCCACATGAAACCAATACCACTCGAACCCAGTACCACTCGAACCTCTTCACTCGAACTGAGTACCACTCGAACCTCTCCACTCGAACCGAGTACCACTCGAACCTCTCCACTCGAACTTCTCCACTCCAACCCAGTACGAACCCTATCAAATTCATAATGTCCTGATATAACCCCTACTTGTTACGGCAGCGACGATGATGGTTCGATGGTTGTGGGTAAGGTTATAATTGTCCACCCAAATTCAGCCTTTGGTCTGATGGTATTTTTGTCATTTTAAGGTGGGTCAACAATTAGAAAAGCACCGTCAACGCCAGAAAGTCTATCAGAGGATTATATTGGCACTTTCATTAATTAGGTAGTTTTTTTTTTCTAACTTTCAAACGATTGAAGGTTATATCGGCACTTTCCCAAGTATATAAGATTATATTGGATATAGACAACAATTCTCCAAAATAAAATATAGACAATGATTGTGATAAAAACTTGTCTGCATTTATGCCACCCAATTCATTGTTTAGTTCACATATACACTCGGCCTGGATACTCAATTGATCACTACCTTACAAGCACATGACTTCAACCAGAGAGTCAAGGCAGCAATCATGGCAGATAAGATGAGACTGCCGAACATTAGAGTTCACCACTAAAAGAACGACGTCCATCTCTATTAGGCTCATCCAAGGAGTTATATATAGCATTGGTTTCTTGGAATGTTTTCAAAGGATTGTCTTAGCTAGCAAATGTTAACACTTAGGGTGGAGGCATTTTGTTAGAGACATAATCCTTTCAAAACAATATATGTATCACCGCTTTTGTCTTAGAAGCGCAGTCACACCTTTATAAAAGTAGAATTCTTAAACTAAACAGCTGTAATATTTTTGGTTACAGGGCTAGGGGTGGCCAATACATACCCCCACCTACCAGGTGGTTTCTATTTTTAAAAAAATAGTTCACATATACACATACTTTCTTGTATTTACACAAGTTCAACGTTTCTTTTTTATATTTTACTTACTTCATGGACTTGCAATATATTATTTCTTCAAAGGTTATAAAAATAGTATTTTTTATCTTATTGATTATTTAATAAATTTCAACAAAATTTATTATTTGTTTTACAATTCACATAGTTATTCTTAGATGAGTATACTTATAATTTATTTATTTATTTCAATTCAAATGTGACATGTAAATATTATATAGACTAAATTATTTTTTTGGTCCCCTACAAAGTATCTTTTACCATCTTTTGGTCCCCATTTGCAAAACAACCCGCAGACGGTACCCGACAAATTCAATACAATTTGTTTGGTCCCCTCAGGTGGTTTTCAGGTAAGACTAAATGGTTTTCTGGTATAGTCAGAGGTATAATGATAATTTTACTAATTAAAAATATTTTCAATTAAAAAAATATTAATTTTAAAAATTTTAGATTTTCGACTTCATCCTGAGCCCCTCGAGCCCTCGAACCTCCTGCCTTGAGCCTTGAGCCACCTGCCTCGAGCCACGAACCTCATGCCTCGAGCCCTTGAACCCTCCTGCCTCGAGCCCTCGAACCCTCCTGCCTCGAGCCCTCGAACCCTCGAACCCTCCTGCCTCGAGCTCTCGAACCCTCCTGCCTCGAGCTTGAGCTCCTGCCTCCTGGCAAATTTTTTATTTTTATTTCTTTAAACTCGGGGTTTTAATTGTCATTTTACATATTTTGACCAATTTTGCTATTGACTTTCCCTGAAAACCACCTTTGGGGACCAAACAAATTGTTTTGAATTTGTTGGATACCATCTAAGGGTTGTTTTGCAAATGGGGACCAAAAGATAGTAAAAGATACTTTGTAGGGGACCAAAAAAATAATTTAGTCTATTATATATTAATTAAATTAAATATTTTTAATCAAGAACACCGTGCAACGCGCGGTGGGACTACTGCTAGTTATAAAGAAAGGATTTTATCAAAATCCAATTTTTAATATATTCACCAATATGATTTGTGAAAGTAATCAACGTGCAGACAATTTACTCTTTGCTATCAAACCAAACTTTAGAGAAGCAGGGGCTAGCTTAATGGATATCTTGCATTCTAAGATTTCCCTTCGACCATCATATAACCAAATTGCATTTAAACGATAGTTTGTAAAATAAAATGCAACATAAGAAGTCATCGACCACCAATCCTTCTCTTGTATCCCATTCCTAACAATACTGTTATCTAATGCAGGCTCTGGAAGCCCTAGAGGTATCTCTTCCACATGTAGCTCATACAAGCACAAGTTCTTTTTCTCTGCACCATTGTGACAAGGATTGTTACCGCGATCTTCCATAAACTCAATAATATAAAGTTGAGTGTAATAAAATTACTAGAAAATGATCCTAAGTTTTGTACCAAGTTTTTAACATTATTTCAGATCTGTTCAACCAAAAGATAAAAAGTAACCATAAAAACAACAATGCAAAGTCTATCCCAGAAAAGAAAGAAGCGAGAAGTCTTTGTACCTTCAACAACAAAATAATGCAATGATTCGACTACTTTCACACTTCAATCAAAGTAAATGAAAATTCATCTGCACATGACACATTAACAATAATACTTTACGCGGATTAAAACAATACACAAAAGAGAAAACTGTTCAAACAGTAAGAAAGTGACAATTAACATAAGTTTCTATAAACTAAAGTCACTAAACAACATCAATCACAAGTGTTATGACTAAAACTACTAAGGTGGCAGAGCAAAAGTGTTAATAGAAGATACTATAAGTATGATATTGACACTCTTACCACTAAACAACATAATAATGTATGCTATATCATTTTAAACAATCGGGGATAGATAAAGTGGCATACAAATGTAAATACTAACATGTGAATTGATGAAATAAAACCGACACTGAAATAAGAATTTTAAACAAATAAAACATGTGAAATTGGTTGTTAACATGAGTAAAGCAACAAAAACAAAATGCAGCTGCAGATAGATTGAAAGTAAATAATTTTATTAAATTTTAATATTTAGTCGTAAAAAAATTATATAAATTATGAAGTGATATAATTAATTTACTTATAAATCATTATTTAATGAATAAAATAAAAATATATTTTATAATATTTATTTAATGAAAAGAAGCATGGTTGATAACGAAAAGATGTGACTAAATTGGAGATGGTAAACCACTACTGGGTATTTAACTTTTCAGTGGCATCAAAATTTTATTTGATGTTGATTCCATTCTATTGAAAGAGACCAAAGTTTAGATCCAACTTTTAAAAATACGAGTTGCAATTTGTATATGGTAAATTGGGAATACACAACATTTCATATATTCAGTGAGTAAATATTATAATTTATTACTATAATTTTAAAAAATTTAAATATATATAATCAGTCATAACTTGTTAAAATATATAACTTCAAAAGATATATTTAAACCATAAATGTCGCATTGTACTATATCTCTATATCTCACTGGAGAAAATCCAAAGAAACACATAATATGAAATAACAAAATGTTCGGATTTTTTGATACAATGATAGAGTACTTTTGATAAAAAATATGTATGTATATTATTTATTTTTATGTATATATATTATTTAGTTATTAATGTATGACAAAGTCTTGTTTTAGACCAACTAACTGTTAAATGAAATATTTTACAATTAGTGAGACTAATAAGGTCATTTGATATTTACTTTTATTTATTGCAATGAGATACATATAATTATGATAACCTTTTTAAATGAATATCAACATACAAATAATTACTTTCTAAATAATTTTAATAAAATATTATAAAATAATTAATTATTACTGTATGCAGTATTTAACGGAGTCTCTCTCCCATAGCCACGCAAATTTGTTCTTCAATCAGGTCAACAGATGAAATCATTTCTGCCACTGGATGTTCAACCTAAGTTTTGGAAAGAATCTCAAAAATGAGAGACAATTCAAAACATGATAAATCTGCACATACTTCACATACTAGTCTCATTTTACCTGAATTCAAGTGTTCATCTCAATGAAGTAGAAGGAACCCCTTTCATCTAAAAGGCGGATGGTTAGAGAGGTGGACTGTAACACCCCCCTTACCCAAACACAAGTATCAGGTCGGGTCTGAGCGTGCTACCAAAAGTGCTAACAGTAACGAGCAAATAAATTTTATGCGGAAGCGATTTAGATAAATTCATAAACCTAACTTTACTATTATAGCGACATGTTTATTACAAGTGTTAAATGAAAGTTTCACCTAACTATTACAGATTCAAAGTTCACTTTAAAACCCTAACAGTTCACCCAAGATCTTTATTAAACGAAGTAAAGACAACAAGCACTTTTCTCTTAATGTTCTTCTTTACCTGAAAATGGGTTGTTTAACTAGGGTAAGCTCCTTTCTTAGTGAGGTTCCATCGCTAATATTTACACAGTTGAGTTTTAGTGATCACAGAATAACAATTAACAATTAACAACTAGCCACGTATGTTCTAGTACACAGTAAAATGATACGAGTGGTTAGTGCCGAGTTGCTGCCAAGTGCCTATATGGAAATTCTGACTAACATACATGACATAATCCAGTCAGTGATAGTGATACCCAAAGGATATTAGTTCAGAACTCACTTTCCCCAATCACGTCGGTGTTCAGTTACGAGCTCGTATTAGTTAGGTGGTTATGCTAGCATACCAAACTCCACGTATAGACGGTCTAATCAGACGGCCCGATCTGTACCGTTCCCCGCCGACTTCAACCAAACTACAATCGCGTCGGGGCCCCTGAAATCACAGACAGGTAATCAGGTAGCAGGTAATTCAAGTTTGACATGGCAAGATAAAGTACAAGCCGATCTTTCACAGAAATTATCAGAACAGTTCAGGAGTTCAGTTTTACGATAATCTAGTACAGTATGATAAAATACACACTTAATTCAACAGCCAGTAAATAACATCATTTGAGTGTAACCGTCATATCTCTTTCTCATGGTTCGAGTATCGAGTAGAAAGGTTCAAGTATCATGTTTCAAGTACCGGGGTTCGAGCAGATGAGTTTGAGTATAGGGGTTTGAGTACTCATGGTTCGAGTAGTTGGGTTCGAGTACAGGAGGTTTGAGTACATAATTCGAGTAGAGAAGGTTTAAGTGGTATGGGTATCAGGTGGTACTGGTTCGAGTGGTAAGTGGTACCAGTTCGAGTGGTGAGGTTCTAGTGGCACTAGTTCTAGAGGTAAGGTTCGAGAGGTGAGTCCATAAAGGTTTCATCAATACTAGTTTGAGAGGTAAGTTCGACAGGTAAAGGTTTTAGTAGTACTAGTTCGGGAGGTAAAGGTTTCAGTAGTACTAGTTGGAGAGGTAAGGTTTGAGAGGTAAGTTCGAGAGGTAGTGGTTTCAGTGGTATGAGTTAGAGAGGTACAGATTCGAGAGGTGAATTCAGGAGGTACAGTTTCAGAGGTACGGTTTGAGGGGTACAGTTTAGGAGGTTCGGTTCGAGAGGTACAATTTTCAGTGAGGGGTTCGAGAGATATTCTTTGGTTCAGTGGGTGAGGTTCTCTAGGTACAGTTTCATACGGTGAGGTTCAAGAGGTAAGGGTTCAGTGGTATTAGTTTGAGAAGTATAGGTTCGAGAGGTAAATGGCTCAGTGGTAAGGTTCGCGAGGTATAGTTCGAGGGGTAAAGGTTTTAGTGGCATAAGTTCGATAGGTGAGGTCGAGAAGTAAAGGTTCTAGTAGTGAGGGTTCTAATGAAAAGGTTTCTAGAGGTGAAGATATCGAGGTTACTAGTTCGAGGGGTAGGTTCAAGATATATTGTTTGAGAAGTAAGGTATCAGTGGTACTAGTTCGAGACATAGGTTCGAGGCGTACTGTTCCATAGGTAAAGGTATTAGTAATACTAGTTCGAGAGATACAGGTTTCCAGTGGCAGTTCGAGAGGTGAGGTTTTCAGAGGGGGGTTCGAGAGGTGAAGTCTTTAGTGGGTTCGATAGGTGAAGTTTTTAGTAAAGGTTCGAGAGGTTAAGGGTTCAGTAGGGATTCGATAGGTGAGGTTTTCCGTGCGGGTCGAGAGGAGAAGTTTCTCAGTGGGGTTCGAGAGGTGATGATTTTAGTAGGGGTTCGAGAGGTGGGATTTTCAGTAGGGGTTTGAAAGGTAGAGTTTCGGCAGGGGTTCGAGAGGTAGAGTTTTTCAGTAGGGGTTCGAGATGTAGAGTTTCAGTAGGGGTTCGAGAGTTCGAGCGGTAGAGTTTCGGTAGGGGTTTGAGAGGTAGAGTTTTGACAGTGGGTCGAGAGGTAGAGTTTTTCAGTAGGGGTTCGAGAGGTAGAGTTTTGGTAGGGGTTCGAGAGGTGGAGTTTCGGCAGGGGTTCGAGAGGTGGAGTTTCGGCAGGGGTTCGAGAGGTGGAGGGTTCAGCTTGAGAGAGAAATAGGTTATGATGGCATCATGTGTATACATACGTAAACATAAACCCAATTTAACTCAATTTGTGCTAGGGCGATGCAACACTCACCTTAGTTAAATTTGGTTTGGGAACCTCCGCTTCTACTGCTTAACCTCTGAATTTTGGTACTCAAAATATCTTAATGCTATAATTTTTGGGGAGGATATCACTGGTATTTATACTAGGTAAAATATATGGTTCTGACACCTAAAATTTTATCCTGTAAACCTCAAGTTTACGTCCACTTGCCCAAAATTACTTTGGATAAATTTCTGATGTCCGCCATCCATTTCTTCTTCCCGATATTCCACTTGCCGAAAAACATTACTTTGGATAATTGTTTTCACATCCGCTGCCAGCTTCTTCTTCATGGTAATTTCTTGCATTTATTTATTCATTTGATCATTTATTTATTTGCTTATTATTACTACTATTATATAATAAATATATGTGTGTATAATTATGTATATTTTCTTCTTGGTAATTTCTCTTAATTATTTATTTACTTATTGTTATTGCTATTATTATTTTTTATTTATTTATATATACATATATATATATATATTATTTTAAAAAATTTATATATATATATATATATATATATATTTTGTGGGAAAATTAAAGGAAAGATTGGAATATTTGATAAAATTTAATTATTACATGCACTCTAATTCCATTTAGGTAGGGGTTTTCACAATCTCCCCCCCTAATGAATTTCGTCCCCGAAATTTCCATTTCCGGCGAACAACTCCGGGTAATTATCCTTCATTTCAGCTTCCAACTCCCAAGTTGCTTCCTCGGCCTTTTGATTTCTGCATTACACCAAGACCATAGGAATTTCCCTAGTTCGCAAGGTTTTGATTTTTTGATCCAATATCTTCACGGGATTTTTCTCGTACATTAACTTTTCATTCACTGCTAAGTCTTCATGGTTTAACACGTGTCCGGGGTCAGGGTGGTACTTTTTCAGAAGTGACACATGAAAAACATTGTGTAATTTCCCCAACTAGCTAGGTAGGTTAAGTCGATACGCAACTGGCCAGACTCGCTGAACGATCTCGAAAGGGCCAATGTACCTAGGACTCAGTTTTTCTTTCTTTCCATACAGGACTAGACCCTTGTGAGGGGTTACCTTCAAAAACACCTGGTCACCTACTTAAAACTCCAAATCCCTCCTTCGATGGTCCGTGTAACTCTTTTTTCAAATTTGAGCCGTTTGTAAGCGTTGCTTTATCAGTTTGAACTTATCCACGGATTCCTCAATCCAAGGTATACTGGCAACTGGAAAAATCTTTTTCTCTCCCACTTCGTCCGAAAAGAGGGGTGTCCGACACTTCCTACCATAGAGTACTTCATATGGGCTCATACCAATGGACGAATGATAACTATTGTTATAAGCATATTCTACCAAATCTAAATGAGCGTCCCAACTTTCCCCGAAATCCATAATACAGCTTCGGAGCATGTCCTCCAAGGTTTGAATTGTCCTCTCCGACTGCCCTTCTGTTTTTGGATGGGCACTTGTACTAAAGTTCAATTTGGTTCCCAAAGCTGCTTGCAGTTGCCTCCAAAAATGGGAAGTGAATCTTGGGTCCCTATCAGATACGATAGTTATCGGCACCCCATGCAATCTTACGGTTTCTTTGATGTATAGGACAGTCAGTCTTTCCAAGGAGTATTTAACGTTGATCAGTAAGAAATGAGCCGACTTGGTCAACCTATCAGCCACTACCCATATTGCGTCAAAATTCTTCGGTGTGTGGGGTAATTCTGTCACAAAGTCCATTGTGATGTGATCCCATTTCCATTCGGGAATCTCCAATGGTTATAGCAACCCCAATGGCTTCTGATGCTCGGCATTGACCTGCTGGCACACTAAACAACGTGCTACATGTTCCGCTATGTCCCTCCTCATATTATCCCAACAGTACCGATGTTTCAGGTCTCGGTACATTTTGGTCCCCCCCGGGTGCACCGTATACTTGGATCGGTGAGCTTCTTCCAACACACTTTGGGTAATTACTGAATTTTGGGGTAGATAAAGCCTACCTCTACAGGTCAATATTCCTTCACAATTCACTTCAAAGTCCGGCAACTTCCCTTCAGCGATAAGCTTTTTATTCTTCACCAATGATTCATCCGACTCTTGAACCTTCTTAATCTCTGTGGGTAAAACTGCTTGTACCCTTAGATTGAAGAATACAAGTCGGTCAGGTTTAGTCTCGCATTCCCAATTCTCTGCCTGTGATAACATCTCTGTCTCCTTTATCCATATATGCACCAAATTCACCTTCCGGCATAGTGCGTCTGCCACCACATTCGCCTTGCCAGGATGATAATTAATTACACATTCACAATCCCCCAAAAACTCCATCTACCGACGTTGGCGCATATTTAGGTCCTTTTGGGAAAATAGGTACTTCGGGTTCTTATGATCTAACATTACTTCAAACGTGACTCCATATAAGTAATACCACCACTTCTTTAAAGCAAACACCACTGCAGCTAGTTCTAGGTCATGGGTGGGGTAATTCTTTTCATAAGGTTTCATATGGACCCTTTGCATCAATACGCATCCTAGACCATCTCTTGAAGCATCAGTATATACTATGAATCCATCATTTCCCCCCGGTAGGGCAAGGATTAGGGCAGTGTCAGACGCTTCTTCAATTCTTGAAAACTGGATTCAGTCTTCTCATTCCATTCGTATTTAACTCCATTCTGAGTTAAGCAGAACAAAGGGGATGCTAGCTTAGAGAAGTCTTTAACGAAATGCCAATAATATCCTGCTAGTCCAAGAAATCTCGACACTTCTTTACTATTGTTTGGCACCCTCCAGTTTAGAATTGTCTCAACTTTAGAGGGATCCATAGACATTCCTTCCTTACTAATCACGTGCCCCGAAAAGTTCACTTGGTTTAGCCAGAATCCACATTTGCTAAGCTTGGCATACAACTTGTGCTCCTTAAGCTGTTGCAATACCTTCCTTGGATACCTTTCATGCTCCTACTGAGATTTGGAATAGACCGGGATGTCATCAATGAAAATGACAACAAATTTGTCTAGGTATGGCTGAAATACTCGATGCATGAGGTCCATAAATGCCGCTGGTGCATTGGTTACTCCAAATGGCATTACCAAGAATTCGTAATGACCATATCGAGTATTGAAAGCTGTCTTGGGTATGTCCTCCCTCTTCACTCGTAACTGGTAATACCCTTGTCGCAAATCCAATTTGGAAAATACGATTACTCCTTGGAGTTGATCGAACAACTCCTCAATAATGGGGAGAGGGTATTTATTCTTAATTTTTACATTGTTCAAGCCTCGATAATCGATACACATCTGAAGAGAGCCATCCTTCTTCTTAACAAACAACACTAGGGCTCCTCAGGGAGAGATACTCGGTTGAATGAATCCTCGAGCTAATAAGTCTTCAAGTTGTGGCTTTAACTTCTGTAGCTCTATCGGCGCCATACAATAAGGGGTTCAAGAAATAGGTTTCGCTCCTGGTACTAGATCAATGGTAAACTCAG
The DNA here is from genome assembly GCA_037428765.1 of Rubia yunnanensis. Taxonomy (NCBI): domain Eukaryota; kingdom Viridiplantae; phylum Streptophyta; class Magnoliopsida; order Gentianales; family Rubiaceae; genus Rubia; species Rubia yunnanensis. Next base: position 19,103,170 of record CM075068.1, on the reverse strand, counting down.
TCTCTCTTTCAGGAGGTAAACTTACTAGTTCATTTGGAAATACCTCAGGGAAGTCTTGGACTACAACTATATCTTCTCTCTTTAACTGGTCCACTAGCTTACTCAAGATATAAACCAATATTCTAGTTACTCCCATACAAATCATTCGTCGAGCTTTGACTCCCGCCATAAGTAATGGGAAAAATCTCTTCCTTCCCACATCCACTTTAATCGGAAGTTCCCGGGTCGACACAGCTTAACTTCCTTCATATGACAATTTAACTGGGCGTGATTTTTAGCAAGCCAATCCATGCCATGTATGACCCCATATCCCTTTAAAGGTAAAGAAATTAAGTCTATGGGCAATTACCAATGTCCCACATTTACCTCACAGTTTCTATATACACGTCCAGTTATGATTTTAATATCGTTTGTGGGGGTGCTAACTTCCAATTTATAGGGTAAGTCCTCTATTTTCTCTTCCATATTCTCAAGAAAGGGGTAACTAGCAAAAGAATGAGAAGCACCAAGATCAATCAAAACCTTAGCTATTTTACCCAGGATAGGAAGGGTACCTTCAATGACCTCGGTCGAAACCGATCCTTCACTATCTTCCATCACGTATACATGAGCCTGCACCTTTGGTTGACTGCCCCTACTTGCCCTTCTTTTCTGAGCAGGTTTGGCGACTGATGCCTGGGATCCCACGGTTTGAGACAAGTGACTTGGCGGAGCTAGCGAGCACTCTGATATTCTATGTTCAGAACTCCCACACCTTAGACACTTGTTTGCTTTCTTTCAGCAATCCCTTTCATTATGGCCTCCCTTTCCACAGTAAGTGCAACGAACTTGAGACGTTCCTCTCGAGATGATGCTGGAGCTTTTTGACATGATCGAGGGTCGGGATGTGTCTCTCCTAGGGACTTTATTTTGCTCAAAGTTTACTCCCTGTGGGCCGGGGATGTATACTGATTGGGATTTCACATTTGTCCTTCTCGATTGATGCATGGCTCGTAAGGCATTTTTGGTTTCCTCCACTCTGCAAGCTGATTCGATGGCAGCGGCATAACTGTTATGATAGGTCGGGGCTAGGGCATCCTTCAATTCTAGCCTTAACCCTTGGATAAATCTCCTCTTGTGTTTCTCATCAGTCGAGACCATCTTCTTTGCAAATTTAGAGAGTCGGGAAAACTTTGCTTCATACTCTGTTACACTCATCAGGCCTTGTTTCAAGTTTATGAACTTCGCTTCTTTCCTTTCGTTAACTATAGGCAGAATGTACTTCTTCTTAAACTCATTTTCGAAATTCTCCCAGGTTCTAGGAATTTCCTCCATGTCCTACTTCCTCAGTATTAAGGTCCACCAATCCATCCGCGATCCCAGGGCCCAGAAAGTCTGGGTTATTGTTTCGATCCAATTCTCGGTGACTTCATCATCTGGGCCGCAATTGAACTTGGGGGGGTGAAACTTCTGGAATCGTTCCAAGGCCGCATCTTCTGCCTCTGTCCTATGACTTTGGTCCCTGAAAGGAGATCGAGCTTGATTGTCTCTTTCTATCATACGGCTTAAAATTTTGGTAACTACACTTGCAAACAATTATATTCCAGTGGTTGGGGGATTCTGTCCCTCGGGTGAGTTTGAACTTTCCTCTTGTTCTCTTTCCATTGTCCTATATGTTAAATCAATTAGTTCCATAGATTATACTAATCCTTATTTAGCCATTTAACCAAAATAATATAATTCACAAAATCTTCATCTTAAAACAGCTTCAGCCACACTTCATTACAGCATGATAGTTTTGACGTTCTTCAACGTCAGAAAGTGGGATTTATTATAGTTTAGTACTTATTTACAACACGTTAGGTTTAATATTTTAAATTTCCATTCCCCAAAAGTTATCTTTCTACCCTAACCGACTCTTGAATTTTTGGTGGAGTCACCTCATTCTCCTCGCTTAGCCCCAGGGTACGCCCGGTCCATCAAATCATCCCACAATGTGGCGAGAGCGTGCTCCATTATGCCCCAAGTCTATCTGATGTACCTCCAACGTGATTCAGTTGGTTGTCGGCGATAGATAGTCAGACTTCCTTGTTGTTCTTGGGCATTTTCCAGGACGAAGCCTACTTCTTGAACGATTTCTTGCCGTTCTGCATCCCAATGTTCGAGCTCCCTGCTTCTCTGGTTCTTCAGTCGATTATTTTTGGCGACTACCGCATTCGCCCTTGTCTTCTCTGCGTTAGCGCGCAGACATTTCTCCCACATTGCGTCCTTCATTAATTGTTCATATGTCTCAAGGCTATGGACCCTGTTAATTAATTCAGACTGTTCCATGACCAAAGCGTGCACGACCCAATTTGGGTAGGCATGAGTTTCTACTCACTGTGATTTGTCGAAGATTTCTGTCCAAGGAATGTATGCCTTTGGAAAAGCTCCTGTATGCCTTTTTACTTTAATGGTTTCTTGGAAAGCATTACTTGTGATTTCTACATTATCATCTATCTATTGAAATAACAAACTTGTTAATTCGATAGTTTGGACCCAACTGGTCTTACTTATTCTACAATTTATTTAGTTTCCTCTAAAATCTTTTATTTAAGGTAAGTATAGGTTTGCCTTTACTTGGTTTGAACCTGGCTCCGATACCACATTTGTAACACCCCCCTTACCCAAATGCAAGTATCGGGTCAGGTCTAAGCGTGCTACCGAAAGTGCTAACAGTAACGAGCAGATAAATCTTATGCGGAAGAGATTTAGATAATTCAAAAACCTAACTTTACTATTACAATGACATGATTATTACAAGTGTTAAATGAAAGTTTCACCTAACTATTACATATTCAAAGTTCACTTTAAAACCCTAACAGTTCACCCAGGATCTTTATCAAACGAAGTAAAGACAACAAGCACTTTTCTGTTACTGTTATTCTTCACCTGAAAAAGGGTTGTTTAACTAGGGTAAGCTTCTTGCTTAGTGAGGTTCCATCGCCAATATTTACCCAGTTGAGTTTTAGTGGTCACAGAATAACAATTAACAATTAACAACTAGCCACGTATGTCCTAGCACACAGTAAAAGGATACGGGTAGTTAATGCCGAGTTGCTGCCAAGTGCCTATATGGAAACTTTGACTAACATACACGACATAACCCAGTCAGTGATGCCCGGAGGCTATTAGTTTAAAATTCACTTTCCCCAATCACGTCGGTGTTCAGTTACGAGCCCGTATCAGTCTGGTTGTTATGGTAGCAAACAAAATTCCACGTGTAGCTGGTCTAATCAGACGGTCTAGTCTGTACCATTCCCCACCGACTTCGACCAAACTACAATCGCTTTGGGGCCCCTGAATAAACAGACAGGTAATCAGGTAGCAAGTAATTCAAGTTTGACACGGCAAGATAAAGTACAAGCCGGTCATCAGAGCAATATATGATTCAAGTTTGACACGGCAAGATAGAGTACAAGTCGATCTTTTACAGAAATTATCAGAGCAGTTCAGGAGTTCAGTTTCACGATAATCTAGTACAGTATGATAAAATACACACTTAATTCAACAGTCAGTAAATACCATCATTTGAGTGTAACTGTCGTTCTCTCTCTCATGGTTCGAGTATCGAGTAGAAAGGTTTGAGTATCATGTTTCAAGTATTGGAGTTCGAGCATATGAGTTCGGGTATAAGGGTTCAAGTACTCACGGTGCGAGTAGTTGGGTTCGAGTACAGGAGGTTTGAGTACAGAATTCGAGTGGAGAAGGTTTAAGTGGTATGGGTATCAGGTTACTGTTTCGAGTGGTAAGTGGTACCAGTTCGAGTGGTAAGGTTCTAGTGGCACTAGTTCGAGAGGTAAGGTTTAAGAGGTGATTCCGTAAAGGTTTCAGTGGTACTAGTTCAAGAGGTAAGGTTCGAGAGGTAAGTTTGAGAGGTAGTGGTTTCAGTGGTATGAGTTCGAGAGGTACAGGTTCGAGAGGTGAATTCAGGAGGTACAACTCGAGAGGTACCGTTTGAGGGGTACAGTTCAGGAGGCTCGGTTTGAGAGGTACAGTTTTCAGTGAGGGGTTTGAGAGCTATTCTCTGGTTTAATGGGTGAAGTTCTCGAGGTACGATTTCAGACGGTGAGGTTCAAGAGGTAAGGGTTCAGTGGTATTAGTTCAAGAAGTATAGGTTCGAGAGGTACAGTTCGAGGGGTAAAAGTTTCAGTGGCACAAGTTCGAGAGGTGAGGTCGAGAAGTAAAGGTTCTAGTAGTGAGGGTTCCAGTGAAAAGGTTTCTAGAGGTGAATATATCAAGGTTACTAGTTTGAGGGGTAGGTTCAAGATATATTTTTTGAGATGTAAAGGTATCAGTGGTACTAGTTCGAGACATAGGTTTTAGGTGTACTATTCCATAGGTAAAGGTATTAGGAATACTAGTTTGAGAGATACAGGTTTCTAGTGGCGGATCGAGAGGTGAGGTTTTCAGAGGGGGGTTCGAGAGGTGAAGTCTTTCAGTGGGTTCAATAGGTGAAGTTTTCAGTAGAGGTTCGAGAGGTGAAGAGTTCAGTAGGGATTCGATAGGTGAGGTTTTCAGTGAGGTTCGAGAGGAGAAGTTTCTCAGTGGGGTTCGAGAGGTGATGGTTTCAGTTGGGGTTCGAGAGGTGGGATTTTCAGTAAGGGTTCGAGAGGTAGAGTTTCAGCAGGGGTTCGAGAGGTAGAGTTTTTCAGTAGGGGTTCAGGAGGTAAAGTTTCGGCAGGGGTTCGAGAGGTAGAGTTTTTCAATAGGGGTTCGAGAGGTAGAGTTTCGGTAGGGGTTCGAGAGGTAGAGTTTTGGAAGTGGTTCGAGAGGTAGAGTTTTTCAGTAGGGGTTTGAGAGGTAGAGTTTCGGCAGGGGTTCAAGAGGTAGAGTTTTGGCAGGGGTTCGAGAGGTAGAGTTTTTCAGTAGGGGTTCGAGAGGTGGAGTTTTGGCAGGGGTTCGAGAGGTAAAGTTTTGGCAGGGGTTCAAGAGGAGGAGGGTTCAGTTTGAGAGAGGGTTCAGTTTGAGAGAGAGTCAGGTTCTGATGGCATCATGTGTATACATGCGTAAACATAAACCAAATTTAACTCAATTCGTGTTAGGGCGATGCAACACTCACCTTAGTTAAACTTGGCTTGGCAACCTCCGCTTCCACTGGTTAACCTCTGAGTTTTGGTACTCAAAATATCTTAAGGCTATAAGTTTTGGGGGGGATATTACTGGTATTTATACTAGGTAAATTATAGGATTCTGACACCTAAAATTTTATCCTGTAAACCTCAAGCCTACGTCCACTTGCCCAAAATTACTTTGGATAAATTTCTCACGTTCGCCGCCTGTTTCTTCTTCTTGGTCATTCCACTTGCCTAACAAAAATTACTTTGGATAATTGTTTTCACATCCGCTGCCAGCTTCTCCTTCATGGTAATTTCTTGCATTTATTTATTTATTTTCTCATTTATTTATTTGCTTATTATTACCATTATTATATAATATATATAATTATGTATATTTTCTTCTCGGTAATTTCTCTTACTTATTTATTTATTTGTTTATTGTTATTGGTATTATTTTTTTATTATTTATGTATACATTTGTTTTTTATTTTTTATTTTTTTGTCAGAAAAATAAATGAAAGATTGGAATATTTGATAAAATTTAAATATTACATGCATTCTGATTCCATTTCAGTAGGGGTTTTCACATGGACGGTACGTGGGGTGTCTTGAGGGGGATGGTTTGAGGGCTGATGATAAGTTCGAGGGGTGGATGGTTAGACGGGCAGATGATTCCAGAGGTCAATGGTTCAGGGGCATCGCAGATGTTTCGAGGCATCGCGAATCAAGGGATAAAAGGATAGTTCGAGGGGTGGATGGTTCGAGAGGTAGAAGGTGGATGGTTCGAGAGGTGGATGATTTGAGGGGTCGAGGGTTCAAGGTGGATGGTTCGAGGGATTGAGATGGATGGTTCGAGGGATGGATGGATTTCTGAAAGATGGATGGTTCGAGGGGTGAAGTTGAGTTTCATTTACCGTGGCTTCGAGTGGTGGATGACATATTCTCTCGTATTCTCGAGTGGTAACTCTTATGGTGAATGGAATACTCTCGAGTGCTGGATGGTTCGAGAGGTGGATGGTCTGACTAGTGGACGGTTCTAGGGATTGAGATGGATGGTTCGAGAGGTGGATGGTCTGACTAGTGAACGGTTCGAGGGATTGAGATGGATAGTTTTAGGGGTAAGATGGTTCGAGGTGGATGGTGGGTGATTCGAGAGGTGGACGGTTCGATAGGTGGTTGGTTTAAGGGTGGATAGTTTGATAGGTGGATGATGGATGGTTTGAGAGTTGGACAGTATGAGGGATGGATGGATGGATGGTTCGAGGATTCGAGCCGAGGTGCCGAGATGAACGGTACGAGGGATGAATGGATGGATGTCTGACAGAAGGAAGGCTCGAGGGGTAAGATGGTTTGAGGGATCGAGGGGTCAAGTGGAGATTTGTGTACCGTGGCTTTGAGTGGTGGATGACGTACTCTCGAGTGGCAGCTCTTGTGGTGGATGGAATACTCTCGAGTGCTGGATGGTTCGAGAGGTGGATGGTCTGACAATTGGATGGTTCGAGAGATCGATATGGATGGTTCAAGGGGTAAGATGATTCGAGGGGGATGGTTGGTGATTCGAGAGGTGGAAGGTTCGATAGGTGGTTGGTTCGAGGGGTGGATGGTGGATGGTTCGAGAGGTGGATGGTTCAAGGATTCGAGGGGCCGAGCTGCCAAGATGAACGGTACGAGTGATGGATGGATGGATGTTCGACAGATGGAAGGCTCGAGGGGTCGAGGGGTCGAGGGGTAAGATGTTTGAGGGGTCAAGTGGAGGTTCGTGTACCGTGGCTTCGATTTGTGGATGACGTACTCTCTCATACTCTCGAGTGGCAACTCTTGTGGTGGATGGAATACTCTCGAGTACTGGATGGTTCGAGAGGTGGATGGTCTGACAATTGGAAGGTTCGAGGGGTAAGATGGTTCAAGGGGGGTGGTGGGTGATTCGAGAGGTGGACGGTTTGATATGTGGTTGGTTCGAGGGGTTGATGGTTCGATAGGTGGATAGTGGATGGTTCAAGAGGTGGACAGTACGAGGGATGAATGAAAGGATGGTTCGAGATTTGGATGGTTCGAGGATTCGAGGGGTCGAGCTGCCGTGATAAACGGTACGAGGGATGGATGGATGGATGTCTGACAGATGAAAGGCTCGAGGGGTCGAGGGGTAAGATGGTTCGAGGGGTCAAGTGGAGGTTCGTGTATCGTGGCTTCGAGTGGTGGATGACATACTCTCTCATACTCTTGAGTGGAAACTCTTGTGGTGGATGGAATACTCTTTAGTGATGGATGGTTCGAGAGGTGGATGGTTTGACAATTGGACGGTTCGAGGGGTAAGATGGTTCGAGGGGGATGGTGGGTGATTCGAGAGGTGGACGGTTTGATAGGTGGTTGGTTCGAGGGGTGAATAGTGGATGGTTCGAGAGGTTGAGAGTACGAGGGATGAATGGAAGGATGGTTCGAGGATTTGAGGGGTCGAGCTGCTGAGATGAACGGTACAAGGGATGGATGGATGGAAGGCTTGAGGGTTTGAGGGGTAAGATGCTTCGAGGGAGTCAAGTGGAGGTTTGTTTACCGTCGCTTCGAGTGGTGGATAACGCACTCTCGAGTGGCAGCTCTTGTGGTGGATGGAATACCCTCAAGTGTTGGATGGTTTGAGGGGTGAATAGTGATGGTTTGAGAGGTGGATGGTTCGAGATGTGGATGGTTTGAGGATTCGAGGGGCCGAGCTGCCGAGATGAACGGTACAAGGGATGGATGGATGGATGTCCGACAGATGGAAGGTTGGAGGGGTCGAGGGGTAAGATGGTTCGAGGGGTCAAATTGAGGTTCGTGTACTGTGGCTTCGAGTGGTGGATGATGTACTCTCGAGTGGTAGCTCATGTGGTGGATGGAATACTCTCGAGTGCTGGATGGTTCGAGAGGTGGATAGTCTGACATGTGGACGGTTCAAGGGGTAGACGATTTGAGAGGTAGACAGTCTTCTTCTCTCGAGTGGTGTATCCTCCCGACTGGAACACTCTCTCAAGTGGTGCACTTCCTCGAGCGATGTATTCTCTCGAGTGGTGCACTATCTCAAGTGGCTCGTGTATTCTACTACAAGAGGCGGCCGGTTAAAAAACAATTGGCCTTTTCTTCGGGCAGAAATTGTATTGGGCGGATGTACGAAACTTTTCCATCCCCTTGTATTGCCCTAGAACTATGGACAAATTGTAGTGTTCAGAACTCTAGCTGGCTGTAATAAACTAAAAATCTTGCACACGGGCATGCATGTTTTAAGAAAGGACACTTCAAGAAGGTACCTGTAACAACTCGTTACATAGTACAACTATATACTCATGGACTGCAGATCAGCATAAAAGTTCTATCAAAGACAATGCGCAGAAGAAAAAGTAGTAAAAACGGAGAAACAATACAAAATAACATAACATACCGAACTTTGTTGAAGATAAGGTAGGGAGGCCAAAGCTTCCCCGCTAATGGCATCACATTCAATCGCGAACTCGAACGGGAAGAATACAACAACGGCCTGAAAATCTTTGAAAGAATATAGCAACGGCCTGGAACTAGAATAATTCCTCGAACTCTAACTTGAACCATACCAATAAGGGTCTGAAAATCTCCTCCGCCGCGTCGAAAACGACGTAATTATCATAATACAGCAACTGTGAATCAACAAATCTACCATCCGCTGCTTTGCTAGCCGCGGAAACTTCACTGCCATCAGCAACATCCTCAAGCACCAAAAAATTCTGCTTGAAGAAAACAACTCCAGTGAAGAAGAAAGAGGGAAAATTTGCAATGGAGAAGAAGAGGAGAAAGAAACGATGAAATAGAAGATAGCAAAACGGTGCCATTTTTTAAAAGTAAGAATGTCAACAAATTACTTCAATAGCCTCGGTTGACAGACATAAAGCAAACAATATCTATTATAGGGTGCTTGAGATGAGTACTTAGGCCTCCAATCTCATTCTTCATTAAGGAATCATTTTCATTCATCTTTTTAGTTGCTCTAGTTTTCGAAGCGGAATCATCATCAACACTTCCACAGACCTCATAAACAATATAAGTAGGTATCATGTTATGTTATAGACCCTAACTTTTATCACGAAAGCACGTTGAAAAGAGTAAAAGAAGAGAGCTAATATCAGTTACCAAATTCTTCTATGCCCCGGGGTTGGTCATCATGCTCTTTATGAGTGACTTCAGGTGGTACCCAGAAACCAATTTCTTCTTAAAACTCTACCCATCCTGGCCCCAAAACTCTTGCAAGAACACATACGAATTTTTTTTTGGAATTATGAATACCATAACAAGTAGAAACGGATTGAATAATTTCATAGTCGCAGCTCAAAGCTAGTTTGCTTTTCATCTGACATGCCCAAAGGTCCTTAAGATTCGAATTTTGCCATGGATATTCAAATTATCTGACTGTCATAGCACCAAAAAATACATTCACATAAGGTAGATGGCAGAGGAATCGATATTACCAGCTTCTTCAGGAAAAATCGCCGTTCACACACTTTTATATGGCTATTAACCGTGCACAACAGCAAAATGCTCCCTCAGTAGTCCACTAACAAAAAATAGAGAGATGCAAAACTTTAACAATAAACCACTATATGATATTCTAGAAAAATAATTGAAAGAGCAACTACAAGAACTACAGAAAGTGGAGTTATTTTGGGGGAAAATCACATATTCTTTGGACCAAACTTTGTTACGCCAACATCTGATCAAACCTATAATCAACATCAAAACTAAGATAATGCTAACATCTACTTTGGACCAAATTTTGAATACATCTGAATTGGAGAATATAATTGATATATGATACTAACACGATTCACATTTTCAACATATGAATTGGACCTACGTACCAAAACAAAGAATTCAACATAAGACGGAGCAAGGGGGGTTACAATATCTGCCATATAACATTCAAACAAAAAAATACATATACAAGCAACCAAAGCCAGTCCAATTTCCAGCAACTAGAACCAGACTCTGAAAATATTTTTAAAATAAGACCCAAACTGTAATGGCTAGTGTAATAATTTTCATAAGGAACAAGAACCATACTCTTATGCTAAATGCAGTAATTCGCACAAGGGCCACAAACAACAAGAACCAAACTCACAAATGGTAAGCTTATCACACTTATAAAAATTTCAAGCTCAATGGAACAGAAAACCTGATGAACCTTCATTTAGAACAACAATCAAACAAAAAGAAACATTATAACCAACAGCATTCAGAAAACCTTGCCTTATAAAATTAATGTAGTCATTCAAAAACATGGAAAGGGAGCGAGAAACTTCACTGATCAAATAAAAAAAGAATCCCACAATGGCTAATTTATTGTAAAACAGATAGGATGTCGATGAATTTCATATTCAAATCACAGTTAGTATTTCATGATTTCTACTCCTTTCCTAATACATCAGTTAGCAGTTGATTTTAAATGACAAAGAACAAAAAGATAGGTCATACAACAGATGATACTCCTTGTAAAGTATCCTTCTAAGAATTATCCGATAGAAGGTTTCCTATTTTAGCCAAAGAGAAAATATATTCATGTCCAATTAAAAAGATGAAACAACAACAAAAGCAACAAGAGGAAAACAGTACACCTTGATGCCAAATTACAGTGTTACCCAGGGTTCTTGTATGGTAGACCTTCCAGTTCTACAAGAAGACAAGTACAAGTTAGTTGCAAATAATTTTTTATACTGATAAACTAACATTCACAGTGTGCCTAATATATAGGTGCAGCACAATAAGTTGGCAAAGGTCAACAAACTTCTGCACATCAAGTCTTATTAGCTAGCTCTTCAAAAGCATCTTGTATAATGGATTCTTCTGACCACTCCCATGAGTTCTTTTTGTAATAACTATACATCTATCTATCTGTACATCAGTATATTGTTTTTAGAAAGTGTTAGATCTGTACTACACTGGCAGCAAGAGTAGTTGCGTTGCCCCTCCTAGTAAATTCACGAGCTGAACTTTCAATTGTTTGAGGTAAATGAAAAAAGGCGATCTTAAGAACTTTCCCTCATAATCATAGAAGCAAAATAACCAAGGGAAGAGTGCTCTAGCAGGAATACACGTACCAATAAAAGTATTTGATGTAACCTAGAGCTTGTTTCATTCAAAGAGGTCTCGCCAACTTGTCTCTGGTTGTAGAAAAATTAAAAGTCAATTAGACATTTACCCTATAGAACGTAGCACGATCATACGTGTGAAAATTTTCTACCTTCGCATATAGAAAGTAGCTCCATCAGATGACTCCAGTCCCTCAAAGCTTCTTCAGTGAGCCTCTCAAGAACAGTCCCTTGAGTGATAAGGAGAAAATGATGGTATAATAAGCGCCTCTTTCAATAGCACGTTAGCCACCTTCGTGTACAGGAACATGAACCCAATTTCCATAGGCATATTTATCCACGTCTTAAAAAAGGTATAATCTCCACAAGTCAGAGCTTCGAGGGTTACCTTGCTGGCGCTCTCAATAGGTCCAACGAACAAGCACAAAGGCCTCTAAGTGGCAGGAAAAGGCGGCGGCGGGAATCGATGGATCTCCGGGAAGAGTACTAGATTGAAAAGATATGCCGGACTGCTCAATGTTCCCAAGGTGACCGCAAAATTGAAAAGAAGAAGTTTGGGAATGAAGAGTGCCATTAAGAAGAAATCAGAAAATGGCATCGTTTAAGTTAGTAAGGGAAGTCAAAATGACTCAAGTAGCCTCGGTTAACAGACAGAAAACAAACAATATCTATTATAGGGTGCTTGAGATAAACACATACAATCAAAATTTTTAGAGTAGTAAGACCATCTCCATTGCAATAGAAAAAGTTAATAGCCACACATGATTATTGATGGGTTTGAAAGTTAAAATTGATTTTTAATCTAAGAGTTAATTAAGATGGTCAATATGACGTGGATGACATGTGGAGTGGGTGTGTCAATCAGACCTTCTGAATACAGACCCCAATATTAAAACTGTCAGTTTGTAAAATTACTAAATTTAAGATTTTAACCTTTTGTTTTACTGTTTCAAATTTAAATGTAATATATGGATCCCAATTTGAATGTATTATTTACATGCACAATATTAATTAATTTATATAATATTAATTTAAAATATTGAAAAATATGTTTAAAATTATAAGATAAAATCAATAATATTACAAAAATATAAAAGTAAAATTTAATTTACATTAAATTTAATTAGAGTGAATTATTATTTCTTAATTTTAATTTAACATATATTTAATATTTGAATATAATTTATTTATAAAAAGTGTATTTAAATTGTAAGTGAAACTACAATTTCCAATTATTCAATTTGAATTTATATAAGTTGAATGAAATTAAATATAGTATTATATATAAATTATTATGGCAAAGTCTTGGAAAATACAGTCTTTCCACATGCATATGAAAAGATAGTGTTGAATTAGAATTATAGAAAGGTAAACGGTTTTAGTTGCAATATTAAAATTTTATCATGCAACATGTAGTGGTTATAAGTTTATGACCCGATTAATGCAATCCAAAAATTTTATTTTGATTTCTTCTAATTTGCAATTTAAACTTTGATCTTTTCATAACTTATAGAAAGACCGTCTTTCAAGAGACGCACTCAATTGTTATAGAATAATGTTGGTAGAAAATAATTTTTTTTCGTACTAAAGTGATGCTAACCGATGCTCTTGCATTGGAGTGTAAAATTTCAAAAAGATTTCCCATCAATCCTCTCATATCCACGTCATATTGACGCCTAATAAAATATTGACAAATATCTCATATTTTTACTCACGACCCCTTAGTATTGGAGATGCTCTAATGCAATAATTAAATAAGGAGCCATATGTCAAGATATTGGAGTGTCACTTGTCAACAATTTGTGAAGGCTGACTTCAATAAGTGTGGGAATGATACTTGGCGAAGAAATTGCTCTTTTAGTATATAGTATAAATAATCAATCCAAACTTGGTAAAATATATACTCCCTCATTCCCATAATAATCTTCCTAATTTGACTTTTAAGAATGTACATCAATTTTAAGCACTAATATATTCTTTTGTGTACATAAAAAAATTCTAAAAAATAATAATTTAAAAATATATGCTATGATGAATATAAAAAAAAACATGATAATAATGTTACGTATATATTACGTGAATTGAACTGTTGAAGTTGGTGTAGCTTGAATTCAGAAAGACAAATAGAGAAGTTTATTTTGAGACTTTGGTAGTATATAACTTCTAAATAACATATTTAAAACCATAATATCCCATTGTAATATATTATTGTGATCGTTTGAGAACACCCATTTATGTGAGAACACATCATGGATTTAACTACATCAATGTTCCAGATTTAAGGACAAAATCTAATATTATAGCTAAATAATTTTGTAATTTACGAATCCTATATTCGGCTCAAAAGAATAAATCGGATCAGATCAAATTCATATTCATTTCCTATGCATTTCCATATATCGTCTATTGCATCCGAAGATTTTGCATTATTCATTCGATGATTTTGTGTTGGCATTGATTCGAACTAGGTCGTCGGTTATTCTTTCATGATTTCAATCAGGTTTATTTCAATTCCATGTGTTTGTTTTTCACTGGTGTTTCTTTCATCGATTCTCTTTGAATTTTCTTTTTATAAGGATTTCGAGGATTATGAGCTTCAATCACAAGACTTAAGTGAAGCAAATTCCCCAGCTCTCCGCAACAACATTAAGAATCGAGGTAGAATGCAAATTCCCCACCTCTCAGCGATATAATGATTCAAATTCTTGTGTTTTGAATGAGCGCAATCTGGAGTCTCTCTGCATTGTGCGTTTAAAAATTTGTTGGTGTTTAGTTGAGTACACAAAAGTTGAGTTCTCGATTTTTGAGTGTATGCATTGTATTTATGTAGATATGTGTTTAGGCTAGATTAACTTGAAATGTTGGGATGTTGTCAATTACGGAATGCTCTATTGGGGAAGAGTGTGTGCTTAATAAGAGAGCTGTGGAAATTTATGCTTATATGTAGGAAAACAATGTTTATTTAACATGTAGATTTATGTGTTTCCTCTTTTGATAAGATGTTGAGAGTACTCTATTAACCTAGCTATAACTTAGCTTTGATGCACCAAATGTTGAGAGTCATGTTTTAAACTGATTTTGGAGAGGTACCTTTCTAATAAGGTGCTCCTAGACCAATCCTCGGCCATTTCTATTTCAGATTCCGTTTTCTCAACTTCATAATCGATCTTCACGATTTTCTCATATATCAACACCTTCTCTTTCTTTGTTGCTTCATTTTCTGCTTTTAGTTGCTCGAGCTCTTGAGACAATTCGATTATGTCTCTAGCCTTCTCTTTCGCCATTGGTGCAACTTTGAGTTTGGCCTGCCCTCTCAAGAGCTTTGTGTTGAGACTCTGTAGAGCTAACTTCATAAACTCATGTGTACACAATTTAATGGTTTGAAAGAACATTAACTTATTTTTCTAGAGTGCTGGAGAAATCAAGGAGCTGGTACTTTCCCCTTATGATTATGTTCTTCTTCTAGAGTGTGTCGTCGCCACTACAAGTGCTCGGGTCAAAATTATTGAACTGGTGTGCTTGAATTTGCTTTGGGTCTAAAGAGATTTACTTTTTTATGATGATGTTTATATTTTTTACCATGGGGTTTCTAACGTATATGTTTCTTATGATTTATATGTTTTTCTTATGACTTTGAATTTTTTGGTGGTTCGTAATGAAGTTATGTCTTATGTTGTTGAGGTTTATTTTCCACTGATTGAGGTTCTATTTTTTTATACTTTTCTTTCCAGCTCTAAGTTTAAGACCACTTGTATTGATTCCAAGTTTGTTGAGGTTCTAGAGCAGTTGAAACAATCTCGAATTAGAGTTGTTGAGCAGATTGTGTTTAGTGGTTTATTGATGTTTAGGATTAGGCACGTCCCTAAAGGTTTAGTTCAATTTTTTATAAAGCACTTCAATTCCACTGCTTTAGTTCAGGAAGTAGGTAGAGAGAGATATCTCCTTGATAAGAATGACATATATGACATGTTCCAACTTCATATTTCTGACAAGGCTGTTATTGAGGTTAGTCATAAGGGTTTGGCTAAGGGTGCTTTTGCAGATGATAATTCAATCAGGTTCAGGTGGTTTGGAAAATATGCAGTTAAGGATGAGATTATTAGTGTTAAGGATATATATATATATATTGCAATCCCAAATCTTTTGAGCGATGATCAAATGGTTGAGTTTGAGCATGTTTTCGTGATATTTGTTGTTGCATGTTTTTTAGCTCATGTTGCTCGTAGTAGTGCCGATACGGAGATTGTTAGCTTATTAGAGGATATTGATGCTTTGTGTTTAAGAGGTTTTGTGGGAGTGTTTATAGGGTTAAGCATTCACAGAAATTCAATTATGTGAATGCATGTTTCATCATTCCTCTTTTGGCTTTCTTTCAATGCTATCTAATCCCTGGAGTTATTGATCCAATTGAGCTGCTATTACACCAACATTGGGATATAGAAACAGTGAAGAAATGGTGTGATTTATATCAACATTGAGGTTTCACTTGTTTTCTTAGAAGAATTCGGCATTTTCCATTGACTGGCGATGGAGTGTTGGTTGGTGTTGTTACGGTCAGCAAGAATCCTTCTTTTACTAATAGACCATCGTGTTCGAAAAGCAGTGAGTGTCGCTTAATTAAGTTGGAGTTGCATGATAGTGTGGAGAATGATGAGGAAATCAAGCGTACTGCAAAATGTGTAAGTTTCAGCTGCATCGATTGATTTCAAAAAAAATTTCTAATGAGCTTTCTGTTTTGTATGTTGAGGTACATATTTTGTATCATGAGATTCATGTTTTTCATAATGAGGTTTCTTATGTGTATGATTCTTGATAGTTTTGAGTTTTTCTTAAGGTGTTAATGTTTTTCCTAAGTTTTTGATATACTAAGTTTCAGTTTTAATTTTTGATGGTGCCAAGTATATGTTTTTCTATTTTGGTATTTTTTGGATGTTGCGACATGAATTCGAAGAGGCTGCATTGATTAATCTTCAGTTTTGTTTGTTGAACTTCTAGTTAATTGTGATGAGGTTTTTTCTCTGTGTGATGGAGTTTACTGTTTCATGTTGAGATTTCTTATTCATATGTTCGTTGGTGGTCTAAGTTTTTATAATGTGTTTTTTTTAATTGTGCTTAGGATGTTCTGAAGTTTATATTCATCTGAGTTTTTTTTTGGTAGTCTTTGGATATTGAAATGAGGAAGTTCAAGAGGCTCATTTTAATTACAAGCGACCAATTTACTGAAGCTGTTTCTAAGATCAATGAAAAAGGTCCTACAGTTGCTGAGGATGAGGTTCTTCCAACTCTTCCGCGATGAATGCAGATGAATCATATTCGCATGTGACACTTGCTTAGACTGATGCAATGATCGGGAAGTATTTGACAAAAAGGCAAGGGCTGCTGACATGCCACCATTTGACCTTCTTAGGTTCACGGTTGATAGTCAAAATGTTGATAGGAATGTGTAGCTTTAGTGTCATGTATGTTTTGGGATTTGTAATGGCTTATAGCTGAACAAAAGTGTTTAGATTTTTTTTTATGTCCTAAACATTGTTGGGTTGTTGTTGAATTGAAGATTGATGATTTGAAATATCTATATGATTTTCAGGTTGTGTATCTTGAATTGATGTTACGGTTTTTTTACCATGTTTTAATTAATAATTGACGTTTCTATGTTTGCTAATGAGGTTTAGTTTGAATTATGATGATGTTGTCGGATTATGGACTGTTGTAAATAAAGTTTGATCTGACCATTCATCCATTCTTGAAATATAAATTATTTTGAAAATTCTAAGGTTGATGTTAAGTTATGATTCACGTCACTTTGTTATAAGCCAAGTAGTTAATAAAGTTTGAGATTTACGTATTTTGTAATTACGCTCATTGTTGTTTAATGAGGTTTTGATTTATACAACAACATAATTTTCAAAGTGTAAAAAAAGGAACCTACGAATGTCAAAATGCTAATGATGTTTCTTACTCTTGAATTGTGGGTAATACATTATATGATGAGGTTTTGCTCCATACAACAACATGTGTGTTTTTTTAAACGTGATAAAATAATGACAAAAAAACTATTCAACTTTTAATGTTCAATTTTTAGATTTTTATGTACTTTTATAGCTACCATAATGATTAAACATTTCCAATTCCCTGTGCATTAACTTTTTCTTTTAGAAAAACCAATGAATTTTTTTACTAATAAGAAACCTCTTCAGTTGTCCAAATCTATATAAGTAAAAGCATGCATTTTTTTATAAATATTTATCGATTATGCATTTCTTCTTCCCATCATTCAATCTTTTCCTTTTTTTTTACGTACTCAGAAACATGATTGGTCAGCTCTTGATGATGATTTGGTGATTGAGTCAGCAGTTCGTCTCTCTTTACTTGATGATTGTTGTGAAACATTGGAAAAGAGAAATGGCGATTTGGCTTTTGGGAGAAGTAGAAGAAAATATATAAAATTGTATTCTAGTAAAGGTTGGTGTAATGGAACTTGGATATCGATTTGAGTCGCATTACCATACGCTTTCCTTAAAGAGTAATTCGACTCAGTTACTGCCTTGAGTTACATGAATTCTCCTCGAGGATAAAACAATCGGAAATACCCTCTTGATCTAGGCTTGAAACAAGAGAAAGGCTTTGAGTGCAGTATTTTGGTTACTGAGTAAATATGAAAATTCTAAAATTTTCACTTGTTAATCTGTGCATGCATACACATGTTTATATAGGAGATGTTCCGAAAATACACTACCTATCGTGGAATTTGTAGGTTATAGGTCACCACGTTTTATGATGCACTACTCTGATACAATTGTAATACAATGTATTTTTCCACAAATGATTATATTTTCCACATACGATGTATCCTAGTTATCAGAGATGATTTCTGAAACAACACATCTTTTCACGTAAATGATTACATTTTCCACATCCAGTGTACCGTAGTTATTAGAATTTTAATAAACTCTGAATTGTGAATTTTTCCACATGACAATGCAGTAAGTTGAGCATGCCGCCAACACTGCATCCCGTACACAATCCTTAGTTCATCCTCATCCTTTCAATCAAGGAGTCGGATACTATTCACTACCCCTGTTATAAGTATGTATAAATACGGATGTAGTTAGAATGATGCATCTTTCCACAAAAAAGGATAATACATGTTAGTCTTGCCAACAAATTTTAATACATATCCTAGAACTGTAAGCTCGTAGATAGTTTATACAATTGTGCACTCCGCACCACCAAACTTATTTTAACATCCCGAGCTCACAACTACTCGAATCCAATCATACTTAAATAGCTTGTGTTTCTTAAAACACCAACAATCCTCCCTCATTTAAGTATTATCTTTGATTCGGAAAATCCAACAACCAAACCAAACAAGTGCATAAATGAAAATATCTTGAAGATTGAATTTTCACCTTAGTAAATTACACATTTCAAATATTCGAGAATCGGGGTGTCTTTAAAGATTGAACCCTTCAACCCATTTGAACACTTGAAGATAATCCACACACAAGTTCAAGTACAAATCTCAAAAGCTAAAACTTGACACTATATAAGCCATGTGTCCCTATCCATTCATGAGTGCATAGAAAGCCAAGCCCAAGCTTCTTGAAGCGGCTACACTTCACACTTCATATAGGTGAATCTCTTTAATCGTACTCCTGTAAAAGTACTTTGTCAAAAGATCCATTAAGAAGATAAACTTCAGCCTAACTTACATGCAGGTCCAAACATATTACCTTCAGGATATGAAATCATATGTATCAATCTCAAACAATAGTCCTTCCACATTGAATTTTACTCCAATGTCATATCAGAGAAAAATTGGGTATCCCATAATCAGAGATTTAAATAGGCTTAAAACCCATCCCGATCACCGGCTTGTTTACCAAGTCCCTAGCTAGTCCCTTCGTCAAGTGATCTGCTAGATTGTGTTGAGATCTTACAAAATCAACTGAAATCACACCATGCGCTATGCCTAATGCTCAAGTTGTTAGAATAAATCAGACTCCTAATTAGATTATGATTTATTATGAGTAGAGTTCTTTCTTTATTACACCTCTATTGTACTCTCTATATATTCAGATATCAATAATACAAGTCATTACGGCAAATCATTCTATCATGGTATCAGAGCAAGTTCTGATCATAAATCATAAATTTATTTTTATTTTTTTTCCCGGCCAGCAAGGGAACTGTTACCGGTGAATTTCCTATCACTTTCCGGCAACTTCCGGCCATCTCCCGGTAGCCTATTTCGTCCAATATCCTCTTTGCCGGTGTCTCTTTCTTTCCCAAGAATCAAACTCCTCATCTCCGGCGTTCGTATTCGGCGTCGCTGGTGTTCTAACACCGGCGTTCAACATCCTCCAGTGGCGAACTTCACCGGCGTTCAGTCTCTTCTTCGGCAGCGGATTCATTTTGGATATCAAACTTCAGCTTCTTCTCATCAAGTCGTCGTGCTCGTCATCGTGCTTTTTGTGCTTATCGTCATCGTGCTCGGCATCGTCGTGCTCGCCAGTTCTTCTAGAAGCAACAACCAGATATCGGCCGAACCAAGCAACAGCCAGATCCACGCGCTAGTTCTTCCAGAAGCGCTTGCCACCACGTGCCTGTGTGTGTAGACACGCGCACTCACTCTTCTGTGCGTGAAGCCACGCGCCTGGCGAATCATCATTACCTTCTGTGCATGAAGTCACGCGCCTGGCGAGTGTATAGCATTTTTTGGTCGTCTTCGCACGCGCCCGGTCATTTTGTGCATATTTTCTGGGCATCTTCTTGCTATGGTTTGTTTGGCTCCTTTTTCTTGGGCTGATGGCTCTGCCAATTGGATTGCGGACAAAGGATTGTTTCAGGCCAGTGTGCATGGTCTCACTCGTCATCCCTCGTCAAATCAGTGGATCATTGATTCGGGTGCTACATCTCACATCACTACTCGCACCAGTCATCTTGATAAGGTACAATCTTATCATGGTTATGATTCTATTCTTGTTGGAAATGGTGAATCATTATCTATTTCTCACATCGGCCAGTATCATTTCTCTGGTTTCTCTGTTAATGATGTTCTTGTATCTCCTAAGATTACTAAAAGCTTATTATCCATCAGTAAGCTTACTCGTGATTTACCTGTTCGTGTTATATTTGATGCCGATGCATTTTCCATTGAGCACAAGCATACAGGGACAAAAATAGGTAAAGGCTGTCATAGATCAGGTCTTTATTTTCTTGAGACTGGTGATTCCATCTTTTTAGGAGAATTACGCTCTAGTAAGCTTCATGCTTCTTTTGAACAGTGGCACTCTCGCCTCGGTCACGTGTCTCATGATACTATTCAGTTATTGAATCAACGGGCTTTATTTCTGTCACTTCTGCTATGCCTGCATCTATCAGTTGTTCTCCTTTTCAGATGGCCAAGAGTAGCCATTTACCTTTTTCCACTAGCGAAAGGTGCACTGTTGGGTTGTTGGACAAGGTGCATTTTGATTTGTGGGGACCAGCCCCTGTTTTATCGGCGGGTGGTTTTTCTTATTATGCCATTTTCATCGATGATTTTTTGCGATTCACATGATTTTTCCCAATGCGGTATAAGTCAAACTTCTATGACACATTTATTCAGTTTCAGAAATTCGTTGAGACCCAGTTTTCTACTAGGGTTAAAAATTTTCAGACCGATGGTGGCACAGAGTTTACTAATCATCGACTTCAGGCTCACTTCATATCATGTGGCATTCATCATCAGATGTCATAGCCCTATACACCTGTTCATAATGGCCGAGCTGAGCGGAAACATTGTCACATCACAGAGACTGGTCTTGCCATGCTTTTTCACTCTTCTGTGCCACACTATTATTGGGTGGAAGCTTTATCCTCTGCGGTTTACATCATTAACCGTCTGCCAAGTTTAGTTCTTGGTGGAAAATCACCTTTTGAGGTTGTTTTTGGTCATGTGTCTGACCATACCCTCTTTCACCCATTTGGCTATCATGCTTTTCCATGTCTGTGTGCCACTGCTATTGATAAGTTTGCACCGCGATCTATTCTGTGTGTTTTTATTGGCTACAACCCTCGTTACAAGGGCTTCCAGTGTCTCGACCCCACTTCTAGGCGTATCTATGTTTCTCACCACGTTCGCTTTGAAGAAACCTTTTTCCCTTATGTCTCATCTTTCGCGAACAGTCGCTCTATTTCAGATCTGGAGATTTCATCATTTTTTCTATGGAGCTATTACTTCATCAATTGAGACCACCACGCCTGTGCCCGTTCCAACCGCCCCTCCTTTACCACCATATTCCACCTGGATGGCCCACCCGGACCCAGCTCCTCGGCCAACGGCCACCACATCTCAGCCGCTGGCCATCACTCCTCAGCCGCCAGCCATCACTCCTTAGCCACCGTCTCAGCCACCGGCACCATGTCTCAGCCAGTCTTGGCCATTCTTTCTCCGATGACTTCAGACGGCCACTCTCTGGTCAGCACAGTTAGATCTTTCTCGGCATCGTCAACTGGTTTGACTTCTTCAGCTTTGCCGCCCCAGCTTCGTACCCATCGGATGGCCATTCGGTCTTCTACTGGTGCCATTCAGCGCTGGGATTATTCGGATATTATTGCTCATGGTCTCACTGATGCACTCCTTTCTCAGACAGAGCCCACTGATTATCGCTCTGCTCTTCAGGATCCAGCCTGGGTTTCAGCCATGGATGATGAGATAGCCGCTCTCCGTAGTCAGTACACTTGGGATTTGGTGCCTCGACCTTCGAATGTCATCATTGTTGGCTCCAAATAGATCTATAGGCTCAAGTATCGACCAGATGGAACTATTGAGCGTTTCAAAGTTAGACTTGTGGTGCAGGGTTTCTCGCAGATTCCAGGTTTTACTTTTGACCAAACTTTCAGTCCTGTGGTCAAAGCCTCCACTGTTAGAATGATTCTCGCCATAGCCACCATGTGTTCCTAGCCACTTCATCAGTTAGATGTCAAGAACGCTTTCCTTAATGGTGTTCTTGATGTTCCAATCTACATGAAGCAGCCCATTGGTTATCAGGATTTTGTCCATCTAGACTATGTTTGTTGCTTGCGAAAGGCCATTTATGGTCTTAAGCAGGCTCCCCGGGCTTGGTTCCAGTGTTTCAGCAGTTATCTGACACAGCTTGGTTTTTGGTGCAGCTCAGCTGATACTTCTTTATTTGTCCTTTCGAGAGGGTCATCGTTACTATACCTACTTGTGTTTGTGGACGATATCACTCTTATAGGCAATGACTCGACTCTTCTTCGCCAGTTCATTGATCGGACACACCGAGAGTTTGCAATCAAGAATCTTGGTGATCTTCATTACTTTCTTGGTCATGAAGTTTCACCTACCTTCTCAGGGTTACTGCTTGGCCAAGTAAAGTATGCTCGTGATATTTTGAATCGGGCTGGTATGTCTGACACGGCACCTGTTTCTACTCCATTTGTCGCTGGTTCTCAGCTTCACAGCTCTACCAGTCCTCCATTCTGGGATCCTACACTTTATCGTTCTCTTGTTGGTGCTCTTCAGTATCTCACCATCTCTCGCCCGGATTTGGCATTCTCGGTCAACATGGTGAGTCAGTATCTTCAGGATCCCAAATATGACCATTTTGCTACTGTGACTCGAATTTTGCGGTATGTTCATGGCACTCTTCATTTTGGTCTCAGTTTTTGTTCTGCTAGTACTCCTGATGTGTTAGGGTACTCTGATGCTGATTGGGCTCGCTGTCTGGAGACTCGTCGGTCCACTTATGGTTATGCAGTTTTTCTTGGTGGGAATCTGGTTTCTTGGAGTGCCAAGAAACAGCCCACTGTTTCTCGCTCTAGCACTGAGTCTGAATACCGTGCTCTCGCCAACATTGCCTCAGAAGTGGTATGGCTCACTCATTTGCTTCGTGACCTTCGGGTTCCACTTTCTGGTTCTCCACTGTTGTTATGCGACAATAGTAGTGCTATATTCTTGGCTCAGAATTCGGTGGCACACAAGAGGGCGAAACACATTGACATCGACTACCATTTTGTTCATGAGTTGGTGACATCCGGAAAGATGCGCGTTGCTTATGTTCCGACTTCTCTTCAGATTGCAGACATTTTCACCAAGGGGTTCTCTCGTCCGCTGTTCGAGTCCTTCAAGTCCAAGTTATGCATTGGCGAGCATCCGACGCTTCACTTGAGGGGGGTGTTAGAATAAATCAGACTCCTGATTAGATTATGATTTATTATGAGTAGAGTTATTTCCTTATTACACCTCTATTGCACTCTCTATATATTTAGATATCAATAATACAATTCATTACAGCAAATCATTCTATCACAGTTGTCTGGATTTTCCATTGTACACTTCACTATAAGCCTCAGATGGACTATTTGTACTATCACAATGAATAGAGATAGGTGAAATTGGCTTAGGCCACAATGAAATTTCATATACTAGATTCTGTAACCATTCCGCTTCCTTACCTCCTGCTGCAAGAGCTATAAATTCTGACTCCATAGTGGAGTTAGTTATGCAAGTTTACTTTTTAAAAGCCCATGAAATGGCACCTCCACCAAGTAAGAATACCTAGCCAGTTGTAGAAGAATGATCTTATGTATTTGTTATCCAACTAGCATCTGAATAACCTTCTAAAACCGAAGGAAATCCAACATAGCACAAACCATAATTCATGATTTTCTTTAAATACTTAAGTACACGCCTAACTGCTTGCCAATAATGTGTGATGGGGTTACTTGTGTACCTACTCAATTTGCCAACCGCAAAAGCGATGTCCGACCTTGTGCTTGTCATGGCATACATCAAGCAACCAATTACTTTTGAGTACTCAAGTTGTGATACCGCTTTACCCTTATTTGGCATAAGCTTCATACTTGAACCCATTGGAATGCTGACCAGGGAACAATTCTCATAATTATTATTTTTTTTAATGAAACCATCCGGAGATGGAGGGGAATTTTATTTGGCCCCCCTAAACCATTAAAAAGAACATTCACAAAATACAGGTAGCCATCGCTAAGTTTGGATCATATGAGATACATATGAGAGTTGAAACACCCTCGAACCATCCCTAGTTGATTCTAAAAGAATAGTACTAACCTATGTTAGTGTGCAAGAAAAAGGAGTAGACTTGCTAAGAATTGAAAATCTATACTGGCCTGAAACAACCTACTATTTCGAGGGGTCGAAAACACCCCTCGAGGTCTCGAGGCAATACCGGCCTTCAGGGTCTCGAACTGCGAGGAAAAACCTCAAGGGCTCGAAACCACCCGTCGAGGTCTCAAAAACACTTTATCAGCCGTAATTTTCCACAGCCCCTGGAGGACTCGAACCGCCATTTTTGAGGTCTCGAAACTCCCCTGGAGATCCCTAAACCACCCCTCGAGGTCTCAAACCACCTCTCGAGGTGTTGAAATACCCTTCGAGGTCACGAACCTCCTGATCAGCTAAAATCTGTCACAGCCCATTTAGGATACGATCCACCATTTGTGAGGTCTCAGAAAAACACCTCGAGGTCCCGAACCACCCCTCGAGGCCTCGAACCATCCCTCGGGGTCTCGAAACACCCCTCAAGGTCTCGAACCGCTGAAAAAACACTCCTCGATCCACCATGTGTGCGGTCTCGATGTCTCGAAACCCTTTAGGTCCCGAAACCCTTTAGTTCCCAAAACCACCCCTCGAGGTCACAAACCCCCTCGAGGTCTCGAACCATCTGATCAGCCAAAATCTATGCAGTAGGTTTCTGTGTTCACCCAATAATTTTAGCTCCGTACCCTCGAACAATTTAGTGATCATATAAAATGAAGCACAATTTAGTCAAAAGGTGGAGCTAGAATTAAAAAGTGAGCTGGAAAGGAGAAACTCCTGAGCCGGAAATTGATCTTTGGCATTCATCATAAGGAAAAGATGTGGCAATCTGGAAACTAGTTGGAAAGAAAGCTGAGTGTGGAAATATCTTCTCTATGAAAAACAAGTAAATCAGTAGCATCCATTCAAAAGGTGGAGCAAAAAATTAAGGATTGAGCTGGAGATGAGAACTTCCTAAGCCGGAAATTGATCTTTGGAATGTAGTCCCAGCAAAGCTCATCATGGTCAGTATCCTGGATCCTCTCAGCTTGAATAGATCTTCTCAGTTATGGTGAACTTGAAAGGATCTTCTTAGTCAGAGGTGTGCACCTGTCAGAAAACAAGTAAGATCAGTAGCATCCGTTCAAGTTGCAATTCTTATAGTAGGTACACCAATCTGATCAAGTCTAATCAGTCCCTGTACAGTGTTAGATAGGGAACTAAAAGATAGGTTTGAACAAGATTGAGCTTGGAGGCATGATTTTGCTATGCTATTAGCAATTTGGTTAGCTTGTCTATATACATGCGTTAGGGTAATATCATTCAGAAGAAGGTTAATGTCATCAGCCAACTGGAACAATGTCCAATGAGCAGTTGATGGGTTTAGAACAAAGGAGACTGCATTAAGACAATCAGATTCAATACAGATAGGAACTGAATAGCATGCAACCAGCAGCCTCTGAAGAGCAAATAAAATTTCCCTAATTCTGCTTCTAGAGGAGTTTCAGCATTTGTATACTTCCTGTGTGCATCAATGAAACCGCCTCTATTATCTCTGATGATCATACCAAGCCCACACTTTTTAGAAAGACCACACCATGCAGCATCAACATTAACTTTAAAACCTATGCACAGTTTAGACCAAGCAATTTAAAAATTTTTTTGGCTTAGGGGCAGATTTGATTAGAGAAAGAAAAGAGTGATCTACAATACCCAAGTCAAAAACAGAAGAAACATAAACAGGTTTAGCACTGAAAGAATAGAAGATCTGATCCCTGATCTGTGAAACAACAAAGCTGGTCAGTGGAGGCACATTGTCATACAGATATTTATTCCTAACCTTCCAGAGGTTCCAGCAAGTTATTGAAGGTGCTAATTTAATGAAAAAGGAATGTAAAGAGCTGAGGCCAGAATATGTGAGGTAGCATGACAGTCTTTCCCATATGGATGGAAAAATTCTATCCCTAATACCCATAAACTCATGCACTGTCTTCCAAATGTGAATGGCAAAAGGACAGGAATTAAACAAATGATCTAGAGATTCCTCATACTGATAGCACATACAACATCTTGAAGGCATGCAAAAACTCATCTTTTTCAAAACATTATCTAACGGGAGGAAAGAGTTAATCAATCTCCACATAAAAATTGAGACTTTCTTTTGAACCCTTGGATTCCAGAGGTGCTGAATTGAGGCAATATTACCTCTTTGTGATCTGAGCAATTGATATGTAGAGTGAAAGGAGAATCTTCCCTTTTTGTCAGGTTTCCATATTAACCTATCTTGTCTGTGTGGAGAGAGTGTTGCACCCTGCAAAAGAGAGACATCATTAGGTGAGAGAAAAGGGGAGATTTTAGGAAGAAGAGTGTCCTTGTGAAAGATGAAATTAGCCACTGTACAGTCAGTTGGAATATCAATAAGACTCTGGTCACACAGATCCATAACAGGACATAAGTCCAGCCAGTTGGATGACCAGAAATTACATGAACCTGTACCAACTATCACTCTAGAATGAGACTCAGCCCATGCATTAACATAGCAAATTCTTTTCCAATTTGATGAGGTTCTAAAGGAGGGTGGCAGAGAAGCAATAAAATGGGTCCATGGGGCATCAACAATTTGATATTTCCACCACAATTTTACTGAGCAGGTGGTAATGATGGTGGGAATTGATTTGAAACCTAGGCCATTTTGGTTAATGAGATAGCAGAGAGCATCCCATTTCCTCCATGCCCTTTTAGGTTTCGGATCATGCACCCCCCAGAAAAATCTACTCAGTTTTCTCTCCACGGTGTGAATAATCTCCTATGAAGGTTTAAGAACAGACCAAATATGCTGTGGAGTAGAATAAATACATGACTGAATGAGAGTGATTTTTCCCCCAGTTAAAAGCCGCTTATTTTTCCAACTGTTTAACCTAGAATCAATCTGTTCCATTAATGGTTGGGAAAATATTTTTTTTGTAAAGCCATGAAAGATGGGGACACCTAAGTATTTAAAAGGAAGTTTACCAATTTTCATGCCAAGAATTGTCCTAACAGAGGTAATTTGATGAACAGAAGCATGCCTACTAATGAAAATATCACTCTTGTTGTAGTTTATCTTTTGGCCAATATTATCCTCAAACTTAGATAAGAAGGCTTTAAACCTAATCAAAGTTTGAGTATTGGCTTTAAGAAAAACCACTGTATCATCTGCATAAGAGAGGTGAGAGGTTTGAAGAGCCTGACCAGGTAAATCATAGTAGGCTAGCTTACCATTTTGAAAAATAAAAGCTAAGCTACTGCTAAATGCTTCTGAAAAAATATTGAACAAGAAAGGAGAGAGAGGATCACCTTTTTTAAGACCTCTTGATGCTTGGAAAAAACCCACAGGCTTACCATTTATCAGAATTGAGAACCATGACTGTGATAGATTCTTCATAATACTAAAAATGAATTTAGCATGGAAACCAAATTTAGCTAGCACACAATATAGAAGAGACCACTTAACTCTATCAAATGCCTTCCTGAGGTCTAGTTTAACAATACAATTAGGAGTTCTATTTTTCCTATGCAAGAATCTGACCATTTCTTGAAGGTAGAGAACATTATCAGAGATATCTCTTCCTTTAAGAAAGGCAGTTTGCTGTGGAGAGATAATCCTGGGCATAAGGGGTTTAAGTCTTTCCATAAGCACCTTAGAGAAGATTTTATTCACAACATTAGAAAGACTTATTGCCCTATAATCATCGAAAGACACGGGAATATCCTTTTTAGGGATAATTGTGATCCAAGTGCTACCGATACCCCTAGGAATGTTGCTGCTAGATAAAAAATCATGTACTGCAGACAATAAATCATTGGCAATGACATCCCATGATTTGATATAGAAAATGGGAGTGAATCCATCAGGACCAGGAGTTCCATTTCTGTTCAGGCTAAAAACTATTTCTTTAAACTCAGAAAGTACAACAGGTTGTAGCAATTTAGCATTGTCTTCACTGTTGATCAATTTAGGGATTTGGCTTAAGAAATGAGATTGAAACAGGTTGCTATCAGGGGTACTATCTTCGGTTAAGAGATCCTTGTAATAGTTAATGGCTTCATTCTCAATATCTTGCATGTTATCTAGCCATTGGTTATTACTGCTCTTAATTTTTGTGATGCCAAGCCTACTTTTTCTTTCTTTAATAGAGTTATGAAAGAATTTGGTATTACTGTCCCCTTCCTTTAGCCATTTTACCCTAGCCTTATGTTTCCAAAAATTCTTTTGCTCTGTGAGAGCTTTGACCAACCTAGCCTTAGCTTCTTTTACTCTAACCAGGTTTTCAATGGAAGCATTTATATCATATTCATATTCATGGAAACCTAGAACTGATTCAGCCTTAATCACATTCTCATGGACATTACCGAAGTGGTCCCTATTCCAAATTTTAAGCTCCTTCTTCAGTCTTATTAATTTAAGAAAAAATCCAAGCATTCCTGTTTCACGGATAGGAAGATTCCAGTTCTGTTTGATAACATCCCTGAATTCTTTCCTTTTATACCAAGTATTCAGAAATCTAAAAGGCCTAGGGACAGATTGAATATCACTGCCAATGGAAAGAATCATAGGATTGCGGTCAGAAGAATCTCTATTTAAAACTTGAACAGAAGAATCAGGAAAAGTGGATGACCATGATGATGTACAGAGACCTCTATCTAACCTTTGTCTAGTAGGGTTCCTAAGTCTGTTGTTGCTCCAAGTAAAAAAATTCCCAACAGTGTTTATTTCATCCAATGCCATTACATTAATAAACTCATTAAAGTCCTTCATACTACCAAGTTTGGGAGTAGAAGGACCTTTATATTCGTTTATAGATGTAATAGCATTGAAATCTCCAATAAAAATTGACTCAGAGTGAACAAAAGACCTAAGGTCAGACCATAGATCTTTCCTACCATTTTTAGTTCTCAGACCATAAACAAAAAATGCATCCATACTTTTATTGAGAGTCAGAGAGTTCAAAGTTACAGCTAGAAACTGAAGATTATCAGCTTTAACAGATAATGACAAGTTGGTATTCCAAAAAAGCCAAATCTGTCCATTACTGGCATACATGCAATTGTCATAATGAAGTAGCTATCTATAATGTTCGCATTGCATGTTATCATGTTAAGGTTCAATAATGCAGAGAAGTTCAAAGTTGTGCCTAGTGATTAGATTAGAAAGTCTAAGCATAGAAGTGTTCATTCCTCTGAGGTTCTAAACCAGGAATTTTATATTTATAGTTGTGCTATTCATAGAGAAACATCATTAGTGCTTTTTGATCTAGTCATGATAGTATTTAACTGAGTTAAATAGGTCTCATTAGCTGAAGTGCTAGATTTTCCCTGCTTGTCTAATTTAGCAGGTTTCCTAGACTTGGAGGACTTTTTCTGGTTCTTTGTGGGACTTACCTGTGCCACATGGTGGGGCATATACTGAGGAGGATTTAAAACAGGGATTTCTGGAACCTCAGTACCGGGAGCCGGGTCCTCAGCACTGGTAGCAGGAGCCTCAGAGACCGATTCAGAAACTTCCACAGGGTTTTCAGGTTTAGCCAGGAGAAGGAACCTGTTTTGTTTGGATCTCTACTGAGAGAAGATAAAATTTTTAGCAGCCAAAATTGTATTCAAATGAGAGAAATTCTTACCTCTTTTGGCCAGGGAGTTATCCCTAGCAGATGCTTTCTTACTGTTAAAGTGTGGTGGTGCAGAGGAGGAGGAATTGCCAGCATAGGTTTTGGGGTGAAGGTCCTAAGTGGGGGAAAGTTGTTGTTGTGTAGGTGTGCCGGAGTGCTGGAGATGGAATCCAGATGAAGTTTCTGCTAGAGAGACCACCACAGGGGCCTTTGATTGAGAATCTTCATTGATTTCTTCTTGTTGAGAGGTTTCTTCTTGTTCCGTGATGTCCACAATTTCAGGAACATCCATAGAAAGATGTACATCATGCACAAACTTAATAGGAGGTTCTGGTTCCCCATTATCCTCAGTGATAACTTCGGTGACCTTATTGACCTCATTAACCTTAGTAACCTCCTCAATAACTCCATCTTCAGTGTTTAGAGCCTTATTATCAACCATCAGGTCATCAGTAAGCGCTACTTTTGTTTTTGGCACATATTTGGATTTATGAGCCTTTTCCTGGTACTTAATTGTCTGAACCTTGTCTTGAGCAGAAACTCCAGATGAGCCAGCATTCAAAACAGGAGGAACCACATCCTTTCCATCTTTATGTAGCATAGTGGCATCAGTGGTAGGATGAACTTTCTTAAAAGGTCTACTTCTCTTAAGTTCAGGGTGGAGATGTACACATTGATTGTCATCATGACCTATGGATTTACAGTGGTAGCAGTACAGTGGAAGCTCTTCAAATTCCAGAGGGAGTTTCATCACATTATATTCTACCCCATCCTCCTCTATTCCTACTCTAATGAAGGTAGGCTGTTTTTTCTTAAGATCTATTTCCACACATAGCTTGACAGCAGATGGCCTAGATAGAGCCTCAGTAGCAGCATCCATTTTTATGAAACTGCCAATTTGATTGCCCATCGACTTTATCATTGCAGTATTGTAGAAAAACACAGGTACGTAAGGGATAGTAACCCATACCGGAACGATTGAGGATTCTGCTTCTGGAGAAAAATCCATTGTTCATTTCAACACTTTCATATGAGCACCAAGGAAAATCCAATGGCCTTTTAGCCAGAAACGCTGGTAGTCTTCTTTTTCTTGGAACCGTATCAGGACATGTCTGAAATCAATCGAGCCGATTTGAAAGCTACCTTTGAAACCGACAAATTGAAACGCCTCATTTAGCTTAACCATCGGTGGCTTGCCTCTTGCAAATTTGCCAACGAGGGCATTTTTATAGTGTGATGCGAGGATTTCGGCTTCTTTGCGCATGACAAGGCAAGCTATATCTCCTTTATATAGCGTCTTGGGGACAATTTCAGGATTGGACGGAAGGTTAGCATGCAGTGGAGGGGGCGGTTTGCTAGGGCCTGGAGAAAGGTTTTGCCCGCCGCGGGCAGGCGGATGTGCCGCCATAAGAAAAGGGGGGATCTGTCCGTTTATGACCGTTATTGTCAGATAACGGTATGAAAGAAAAGGAAAAAAGTTTTTTGTCGCGGCTGGCTCGTCAGTGGCCTTCTCAGTCGCTCAGATGTTCACAGTTGGGTTTGCCGTTAACGACGGCAATAGCCGTTACCGGCGAGGACAGAAGGTGGAAGAGAAAGTATGTCCGCTTTGTGAATTCTCATAATTAAATTTCTTAAGTACTTTCTCAATGTAATGAGACTGTATCAGAGAAATTCCTTTATTCTCTCGTTTGATCTTAATACCAAGAATCACATATGTCTCCCCCATGTCTTTCATGTCAAAACTTGATGACAAGAATGCCTTCGTAAGGTCAACTTGGATCTGATTTGTGCCAAAAATCAGCATATCATCCACATATAGACAAATGATAACTCCATTTCCGTAATTATCGAATTTGGTATACAAACATTTGTCAGATAAGTTTAACTCATAGCCATTTGATAAAAACACCTCATCAAACTTATGATGCCATTGTTTAGGAGCTTGTTTTAGCCCATACAATGATTTGACAAGTTTACAAACCTTATGCTCATTTCCAGGCATAACAAACCCTTCAGGTTGTTTCATGTAAACCTCCTCTTCTAGATCTCCATTCAAAAATGCAGTTTTGACATCCATTTGATGGATCACTAGGTTTTTAATGGCCGCTAATGCAATCAACAACCTAATAGTGGAGATCCGAGCAACTGGGGCATATGTATCGAAATAATAAATACCTTCCCTTTGCCTAAAGCCTTGGATAACCAATTTAGCTTTATACTTGTCAATAGAGCCATCGACTTTCATCTTCCTTTTGAAGATCCACTTGCAACCCAAAGGTTTACAACCACGCGGGAGATCTGAAAGAACCCACGTATTATTACCCATGATGGAATCCATCTCATCATTTATCGCTTCTTTCCAGAAAGTAACATCTCGAGACTTCATAGCCTCACTAAATGTCTTAGGATCCTCTTCAATACGATAACAATACGAATATTGATAACCTATCTTATCTCTTAATCCCTCAACCAAATAAATTTGGAAATCAGGACCGAAAGACTTTCAATCGTACCTCTCTTGCTCCTTCGAAGCTCAGGTGACTTGACTTGATGAGACATTTCATATTCCTCCATAGTTATACTTGAAGTAGGAACTAAATCCCTTGGCCTTGGTACTGATGTGAATCGATTTTCATCAAAGATAGCCTCTGTTGATTCAATTACGGTGTGAATCGAAATAAAATCATTAGTATCTGTAATATAGAACCTATAAGCCTTGGAATGCATAGCATATCCAATAAATATGCAATCAATACCTCGTTCCCCTAATATTTTTCTCATGGGATTGGGAAGTCTAACTACTGCCTAACAACCCCAAACTCAAAGATAACTCAGGTTTGGTTTCTTTTTATACCAAAGCTCATATGGAGTGATCTTGTTCCGTTTATTACGAACTCTATTTAATAAATAGCAAGCCGTTAACATGGCTTCACCCCAAAATCCGTCACTCAATTCAGAATAGGATAACATGGAATTAACCATTTCTTTAAGTACCCTATTTTTCCTTTCTGCCACACCATTTTGTTGCAGTGTATATGGAGCGGTAACCTCATGAACGATACCACAAGATTCAAAAAATGAAGGATCATAATATTCACCTCCTCTATCAGTGCGTAACTTTTTAATCAAAATTGATTTTTGTAATTCAACATCAATTTTAAAAGTCTTAAATTTCTCAAATGCCTCATCTTTGGAATATAACAAATAAATGTAACACAATCTTGAATAATCATCAATGAATGTTATTAAGTACTTTTTACTCCCCAAAGAAGGTGCTGCATGCAAGTTAAAGTCACTATGTATGAGTTCTAGCAATTTTGAAGTTCTAGCAATTTTGAAGTTCTTTCAACACTTTTAAATGGTTGTCTAACAATTTTATTCAACATACAAATATTACATTTTTGCACATTTATATCAAAAGCAGGAATCAAACTATCTTTAGACATATCAAGCATACGTTTGTAATGAACATGTCCTAGTCTAGCATGCCATAAAGATGGTAAATCAACATTGGAGCATATCATGTAAATAGAACCACACATATTGTTTATATTGAGAATAAAAATTCCATTACAATAATATCTTAATCCTACAAACCACCAAACTTTGATAAGATAAATTTATCAGATTCATACACTTGATTATAGCCACACTTAGACAATATACTACCAGAAACTAAGTTCTTTCTAATTCTAGGTACATGTAGAACATCTTTTAGATGAAGATTTTTCCCATAACTAAATTCCATCACAACATCTCCTCGTCCAAGAATAGTGGCGGTAGATTCATTTCCCATATGAAGAATGGAACCATCATTAGTAGGTTCATATGACTTGAACCACCTACGGTCCTTGCAAACATGTTTGGTTGCTCCAGAATCTATCCACCAAGCAATTTCATCATCCTATATATAAAATGCTTCCGAAATTAATGGTACATAATTCTCAGCCGAATTTAAACCATAATTAACATTCTGACCTTGATGAGGAGTTTGGCCTTGGTCCTTAGACCCTTGCCCGGAATGATTTTGTGTCACTCCTTTCTTACTCTTCTTGACACGACAATCACGTTTGAAGTGTCCGGTCTTGCCACAAATCCAACATGCACCTTCTTGTTGAACTCTTTGCTTGTGTTGTTAAATGGGCGCTTCTTCTCATTTTTCTTCTTAGAACTATCACCCTCTTCCCTCATATTAACCAAAGAGAGTCCCACAGTCTCTTTATCTTTGGACTTGCCATTTTCATGTACCCCTAGAGTTTCCTCTATGTGCAAATGGCTTCCAAGTTGAACAAGAGACAATTCTTCCTTTTTGTGCTTAAGCATGTGCTTGAAATCCTTCCATGAAGGTGGAAGCTTGTCGATTATACTTAACACAGAAATAGATTAATCCATTCCCAGTTTGTATTGTGCAAATTGTCCTAAAGTCCGGAGCAATTCATTGTACTGCTCCATAACGGGCCTAGAGTCTGACATCTTGTAATTCATAAAATTAATGACAAGGAATTTCTTACTAGAAGCATCCTCATCCATGTATTTTGACTCTAAGGAATTTCACAACTCTTTTGCAGATTCAACATTTTGATAAACATCAAAGAGTGAGTCAGACATACCATTCAAGATGTGACCACAACAAATGTAGTCATCATTTTCCCATTTGTTCCTCTGACGAGTTTCTTCCAATGGTTCATCATCTGCTGGTTCTGTCATTGGAGTAGACAAAACATATGCCACTTTCAGAGTTGTAAGGAGGAAATGCATCTTCTTTTGCCATCTACGGAAATCAACGCCTTCAAACTTCTCCATTTCCCAAACTTAGATGTCATATCATGTATAGTTGCCATGTTTTGTACGGTAAGGAATTACTCTTTAAGAATTTTGTGAAACATTGGAAAAGAGAAATGGAAATTTGGCTTTTGGGAGAGGTAGAAGTAAATATATAAAACTGTATTCTGGTAAAGGTTGGTGTAATGAAACTTGGATATCGATTTGAGGCGTGTTAACATACGTTTTCCTTAAAGAGTAATTCGACCTAGTTACTGCTTTGAGTTACACGAATTCTCCTTGAGGATAAAAAAATCGGAAATACCCTCTTGATCTGGGCTTGAAACAAGAGAAAGACTTTGAGTGCAGTATTTTTGGTAACTGAGTAAATATAAAAATTCTAAAATTTTCACTTGTTAATCTGTTCATGCATACACATGTTTATATAGGAGATGTTCCGAAAAGACACTACCAATCGTGAAATTTGTAGGTTATAGGTCACCACGTTTTATGATGTACCACTCTGATACAATTGTAATACAATGTATTTTTCCACAAATGATTATATTTTCCACATACGATGTATCCTAGTTGTCAGAGATGAATTCTGAAACAACATATTTTTTCACGTAAATGATTACATTTTCCACATCCAGTGTACCATAGTTATCAGAATTTTAATAAACTCTGAATTGTGAACTTTTCCACATAGCAATGCAGTAAGTTGAGCATGCCGCCAACACTGCATCCCGTACACAATCCTTAGTTCATCCTCATCCTTTCAATAAAAGAGTCTGATACTATTCACCACCACCGTTTATAAGTATGTATAAATACGGATGTAGTTAGAATGATACATCTTTCCACAAAAAAGGATAATACATGTTAGTCTTGCCAACAAATTTTAATACATATCCCAGAACTGTAAGCTCGTAGATAGTTTATAAAAGTGTGCACTCCGCACCACCAAACTTGTTTTAACATCCCGAGCTCACAACTACTCAAATCCAATCATACTTAAATAGCTTGTGTTTCTTAAAACACCAACAATGATTTCATGGCGTTGGGAGGAGTTAGCACTTCTTGGCGAGGCGTTGTGAGTAAGAGTTTCTTCAAGTGGCGTAATATCCTTCTGCTCATGTTTCCAAGGAAAGCTGATGGTGATGATTGGGATTATTTTAGCTTGATGAAGTGATGCTCCGTTTCACATAGCTCATGGGAAGAAAATGTATTGAAGCTCACTTCGGGTGGCTCCTAATTTTCGACAACTCGGGGGAAGAAAGTGTTTCTTTGTTCAACCCTTTATCGGGCATGAAAATTGAACTTCGTAATTGTGGAAAAAATCTTGTTGATGAGTACAGTTACACAAGGAAAGTTTTTCTATCGGCCAATCCATCATCGTATTCAAAATTTGTCATTATGGTAATTTTTAAATATGGTAGTTTAGGAGTTTGGAGGTATGGAGATGAGACTTTGTCGGTGGTTAAACCAATTTACAACTTTTGTGATATTATTTTTTATGATCATAGGTTTTATGGAACGTTGGTTATTGCTAAGGTTTGTGACTTTTGGTTTTGTGATCCCTTTGGATTAGATTTTAGTGTGGAGAAGCTCTTAATTAGTGAGGTTCCTCCTGTTGTTGATGAGCTTGGGTTTGGTTCGGAGAATCATTTATTCTAATCATCAGATGGAAGACTGCTTTTAGTTAGGTGATATCTCATATTTCAATCATGGAAGGCTTTCAGCCCTAAAAATTTAAGGTTGTTGATTTACGAGAAAGAATTATCAGCAGTGATACAGACGATAACTAAATGGAGGCACTACTTTCTCGGTCATCATTTCATCATTAAGACAGAGTATATAGCTTTTAAATTCTTATTAGATCGGAAATTGAACACCCTCTTCAACATAAGGGTTTGACAAAAATGTTGGGATTTGATTACATCATCCATTACAAAAAAAAAAAGGGGTGCATAATAAGGCGGAAGATGGATTATCAAGGATGAATTTTGAGGAGTTAAATATGTGTGCTATCAAGACGGATTGGATTATTCAGGTGGAAAAGTGCTTTGAAGGGGATAAAAAAGCATAAGAAATTATGGAAAAATTGTTACTCACACCACAAGTTCAGTTCGAATTTGAGTACAAAAAGGGTATCATTAAGAAGGGTGGAAAGATGTACATAGGAGCTGCGCGCACCTTGAGGAATACATTGATCCAACAAATGCATTCCACGCCCTTGGGAGGTCATTCAGGTTAGTATGCTAGTTTTGAAAAGATGAAAGTTTTATTTAGTTGGCTAGGAATGAAGAATCAGGTGATAGATTATGTTCATAATTGTGAAGTATGTCAAAGAATGAAATCAGAATATGTAGCCTATCATGGTTTATTGCAGCCTCTGGAAATACCTCATCATTCATGGATTCACATATCCATGAATTTTATTGAAAGGTTGCCAAAAATTGGACGGGTACAACACCATTCTAGAGGTGGTTGATAGAATAACTAAATTTGGTTATTTTATTGCTTTAAAACCACCTGCAATTAAAGTTGCGGGGGACTGTTTGAATGCTGTCTATAGGTTATACGGTCTTCCGGAGTCTATTGTGACGGACAAGGACAGACTGTTTACGAGATATTTCTGGACAACTTTGTTCAACATGCTGGGAGTTTCTCTTAATATGATTTCACTGTATCACCCACAGTCGGACGGCCAAACGGAGCGGGTAAATCAGTGTCTTGAAACTTATCTCAGGTACTTTGCAGGAGACAAACTGAAATTCCGTTTCACCTGATTTCTAAACCTTTATACCAAGTTGTTTAACAGTTTGGTGTTGGAACACCAATATTAGTTTGGTGTTGAAAACAAAATAAAATACGCAGTGGACACACAACTTGGTTACGCAGTTCGGTGCAAATACACCTACGTCTGCGGGGCCTTGCCCAGATCAGAAACCATTCACTAGAAAGCAGTCTTTAGTACAAGAAGCTTAACTTAAATACTAATCCATTGCTAACCTACAGAGTGAATGTTGTGAGCTCCCCTCACTGTCGATCCTACGTCGTTGAACCCTCACGATCAACACGTCTCCCTGGATCTCCTCCTCCCGAGGAATTAAGACTTCCTTATTTCTGATCTTTACGAACTTGGTCGGTTGTTTACGAACCTCCAAAACCACCAGGCAGATCGCTCCAAAGCTCTCACGTAGAGATTGAATCTTGGTCGCGTCAATGATTGCGTTGTCTCCATCTTCTTTTTATCCCATCGCAATCCTGCCTTGAATCGACTTCTTTCCTTGTCAAACTTCTACCACAAATAGACTTCTAGACTAAGGAAAGATCTAATGCTAATCTGGTATTTAAATGAACAATCCTGTTATCAATAGGACTTGTTCCATAATTAACTACTTAACCAATTCCTAACTATTACAGGAATATTCGTTTACCAGAATTAGATGACCACGAAATCAATCAATTATCTTCACAATATTCTGATCAGATCGCACAATTACATCCCATAATATACTCCATAAATCGTGGACATCAACCATACAGCTGCTGGAAAACTGCTGGACAGCAGTGGTGTTAAAACACCATATCACCAGAAATCACTCAGTGGTGTTAAAACACCAGATTACCAGTATTCACAATATGCCATACATAAGTCCAACTCCGGAGGACTTTACAATCTCCCCCTTGGCATATTGGTGAATTCATAACACATTAGCACAAGCACCATAGAACACCAGAAAACCAAACAGCATAATAAATGTAGAACACCAGAATACCTGCTAGCACAAACAACATAGATCACCAGAAAATCAGCTAGCACAAATATCCAAAATCCAGACCGAATCATACACAAATAAACCATCCAAAATATTCTCCCCCTGAATTCATTAATATGACAAGAACACCAAGAAAAAGAATGCAATCAGGCCAAGCTATCAGTGCTCCCAGATCCATCACTGTCCGAATCTTCATCATCTGATCCATTTTCATTTGGAATTTCTGCCAGCAGTGCTTCTCTCTCAGCCTCCAAATCTGCAAGCTCCCCCTGAATCTTGACTATCGCTGCCTGATGACGCCCAAGGATTTCTTGACAAACTGTAGCTCTCGCCTCAATGGCTTTCAGCCGAGCTCCACCTTCATCCGAGCAACCCATTGCCGGAGGCGTCCAGGGAAGATCCTTCACTATACGGCCACTCAAAGTCCTGAGGGTTGGCCTTAAAGCTTGGGTAGTTATAACTTCATCGTTCTCCCTTGCAACTGCTCCCCCTTTCAGTAGTACCATCGATATGATACAAGGATGGACTAAAGCTTCCTTCCTGGTCTTACGGGCACAGTCCATAATGTCATTGAAGACCAGCCTACCCAGATTGACTCGATGCCTCGCACCCAGACTGTAAAGCAGAGTTGCCATTTCTTTGGTAACAATCGTGTTGTTTACCGAGGGGATCCAGTTATGAACAGCTACCGTATACAAACAGTAATACCTGGAAGTCAGGTTTGATGCTGGTATTTGTTGTCTCCCAGCCAGTGGCCAAGTACTTTCCACTCCTCCTGTTAACTCAGCTGCCACATCATCAAAATTTTCTGGCATTTGGTGTTGGAACACCGACTGAGTATTCTTGAGATTGCCATGCTGCAAACATCTGTTCACTACCTCAGGGGAGAATACAACTACTTTCCCTCTCACATAGACTCTGTGAAACCACTGAGAGTCTTCATCTTCACAGTCTTCCTTCAGATTAGAATAAAACTCCAACACCATTTGTTTATTGTACTCAGCAAAGCATGTGGCAGCTTTAAGCACCTTGAGGTATTTGAGAAAGTCAGTAAATCCACACTCTTCATACTTCTCAGCATCAGCCGGTCTCTCTGCTAGGATCCTTCTCCCACTGATGAAGTCCAACTTTTCTTGGCTCTCATTATCGTACAATTCATTGCTGATGGCCTTACTGACCTCAGGTGCAGGCAATACTTTGGGCTTCATTTTCTCCGCAGAGTTCTTCAGCCGTTCTGCCCGCAATCTCTTCAACTTCTGTTCAATAGGTTCATCACTATCATCACTTTCAGCTGTACCCCTGTCTCTGCATCGTTTTGATC
Organism: Rubia yunnanensis; assembly: GCA_037428765.1. Taxonomy (NCBI): domain Eukaryota; kingdom Viridiplantae; phylum Streptophyta; class Magnoliopsida; order Gentianales; family Rubiaceae; genus Rubia; species Rubia yunnanensis. Next base: position 19,063,431 of record CM075068.1, on the reverse strand, counting down.
TCCGAATTTTCTTACAGGCCGAGGCCAAACTCTCTTCAACAACCTCAGACATCTGAGGCACAGATCTGTCTCCAGATGCAGGCGGTGTTTCAACACCAACTTGCTGCCTTTTCCTCTTAAGTCCCTTAGCTGGACTTGTCTTCAGTGGTGTTTCAACATCACTCCCAAACATCTCAGAAATTTTCTGCTCCTCAGTCAGATCCTCTCCTGGTGTTGGAATACCAGTATCCAGCATTACAGTATCTTCTTCCACAGCCGGACACTCTGCATTGTCAGTTGCAGAGTCTAATTTTTTACCTTCTGGCATATCAGCATCTTCTCTTTTGTCCTCAGCCACATCTTCATCACCTTCTTTCTCAGAACCTGATCCCAGAAATGCTGCCAAAGCCTCCTCGGATCTCATAAATGTTGCCAGAGCCTCATCCAGCAAAGAAGCATCTCCTGGTTCATTCATCGGAGTTTCCTCTGTATCAACTCTCCCAGCACATCCTGCTTCTTCCTCACTGTCACTAATCTCCAAAACCGGAATAGGCAAATTTCTTAGTGATTCTTGAGTCTGATTCAGAGACTCATCAACACAAACCATCTCCATAGCAACATCAGTGGACTTAACCACTTTTATCCAGGGCTGAATCACAGCATCATCACCCAATTTTCTAAGAACATGCCTGTGCAGGGACCCTATCCGAGTATAGATAGTAAAATATTGGCCTAATTCATCTCCAACTTTATACTGTTCTCCGAAATCTACTCCAACCAGTTTGGCATTATAGTCACTAATTTCCCTAATCTCTCCTATGCCACCAGTCAACAACTCATCAAGTTTAAATCCATTAACCTTGCCATGCAGACTTTTATATTTTCTAAGGTCTACATATTTTTTGTTCTGCACCATCCATTCTATAAATTCAAGAACAGAGCAAAAATACATTCCATCATAGACGAAAGAATGATCAAACCTAGCTTTCCGTCTCTGAACTTTTCCACCCCACTTGGCTAGTGTCTGCACTCGATCTTCACACAGCTCGTCCACATTAGCATCCGAATCGAGCTCTTCAATTCGCGGATTCTCCGGCACCCGCACCTTGACAAAATCTCGGACCATCTTCTGGAACGTGGAGCTCACCATTGTTACTGGGTTTTGAGTGGGCTACAAAAATCGAGGGTTTTGGCAAATTTCTCTGATGAACAGGGAGCTGTGAGCTACGTAGAAGATGAACAGTCGAGAGTTTGAGTTTGTGTGGGAATCAATTTGTCACTTTCTCCTTTTTCCCCCCTTTTTCCGAAACCCAAAAGTCTCTTTTTCCTTCCTTCTGAGTACAGACCTAGGCCCAATAAGTTTTCGGCCCAGCTGATTTTTCTCCCTCTGAAATCCTCGGTGTTTAAACACCACTTCACAAATTTTTGGTATTTTCGGTTTTTCATATATTTTTTTCTTTTTCACCATATTAACAAAGAAACAATGCAACAGTAAATAATACAATAGAAAGTACAGATCAGAGTACCTCACATTCGACAGACACCCAAGTGCTGTCTGAGCCCTTCAAAAGTCTCACCATCCAGTGGTTTTGTGAATATATCAGCCAGTTGTTCTGCTGTTGGTACATACTGGACTGCTACTTCACCTTTTTCAACCAAGTCTCTGATAAAATGATGTCGGATATCTATATGCTTTGTTCTAGAGTGTTGCACAGGATTCCTGGAAATATCAATGGCGCTTTTATTATCACACAGGACTGTCAAACCAACATCATTGAACCCATAATCTCTCATCATCTGCTTCATCCACAATAACTGTGCACAACAACTCCCGGCAGCTAAATACTCTGCTTCAGCTGTGGACAAGGATATAGAGTTCTGCTTTTTACTGTACCAGCTGACCAGATTAGATCCAGCAAAGAAGCACCCTCCAGTGGTACTTTTACGATCATCAGCATTCCCAGCCCAGTCCGAATCACTGAAACCTACTAATTGTGAATCCTTGTTTCGAGAAAACCATACTCCATACTCTGCGGTTCCGCTTATATACCGAATAATCCTTTTCACTGCTGACATATGTGATTCCTTTGGATCAGCTTGGTAGCGAGCACAAATACCAACACTTAAACAGATGTCTGGTCTGCTTGCAGTCAAATACAACAGGCTGCCAATCATACTCCTGTACAATTTCTGATCAACACTTTGCCCCTGTTCATCCTTTGTAAGCTTATCGGTGGTTGCCATTGGGGTGCGTACTGCCTTTGCACTTGTGAGACCGAATCTCTTGATCAAGTTTTCAGCATATTTCTGTTGATTGATAAACAGACCATTCTGCTCCTGAGTAACCTGCAATCCCAAAAAATATGACAATTTTCCTACCATGCTCATTTCGAATTCTTGAGTCATTAAGTCAACGAACTCCTTCACCAAGTTTGGATCGGTAGATCCAAACACAATGTCATCCACATAGATCTGTGCAATTAGAATCTTTGACCCCTTGTGCAGGACGAACAGCGTACGGTCTACTCCCTCTCGACGATAGCCCTTTTGAATCAGAAAGGTTGTCAGTCGCTTATACCAAGCACGAGGTGCCTGCTTGAGTCCATACAACGCCTTATTCAACCTATAAACATGATCAGGAAACTGAGGGTCTTCAAACCCCTTAGGTTGCTCCACGTAAACTTCCTCTTTTACTATGCCATTCAGGAATGCACTCTTGACATCCATTTGATAAAGAGTAAAGTCTAGTATGCAGGACACGGCCAACATTAGTCTGATGGACTCCAATCTGGCTACAGGGGCAAAAGTTTCATCGAAGTCAACCCCTTCTACTTGTGTGTACCCTTGAGCAACAAGGCGTGCTTTATTTCTGGTGACATTACCATCTGCATCAGATTTGTTTTTGAAAATCCACTTGGTACCGATCACATTTACATTAACAGGTCGTGGGGTGAGGAACCAAACATTGTTTCTCTCGAATTGCTGCAATTCTTCTTATATTCATCTAGCAAAGCTTCTTTGTAATTTCTCGGTTCAGTGAGTGAGATGAAACACGATAATCCTGCTAATTCTCTGTAATTTACACGGGGTCGATCCCTTAACTGCATATGTCTCGTTGGATTCTGGTCAGAATCAAGATTTCCAGATTCTGGTGTTTCAACACCGGTTGATGAAGCTGGTGTTCCAACACCAGTAGGAACGGCTGAATCAAGCGCATCACCTTCTCCAGCATTGTCCTCCTCTTAATCATCTATTACCACATTAATGGACTCCATGACTACCCCAGAACGTTGATTCAGTACTCGGTATGCTCGGCTGGTAGGAGAATAGCCCAAGAATATACCAATGTCGCTCCTGGATTCAAACTTAGCCAAGGGTTCTCGATCCTTCAGAATGTAACACTTACTGCCAAAGACATGGAAATACGACACATCTGGTTTCTTTCCTTTCCAGATCTCATACGGTGTCTTCTCGGTAAACGGACGCAGATATACTCGGTTGATGGTGTAGCACGCAGTGTGTACTGCCTCAGCCCAATATCTCGAATGAATTTTTTTCTCAGCCAGCATTGCTCGTGCCATTTCCTGCAGTGTCCGATTCTTTCTTTCTACTATACCATTCTGCTGAGGGGTTATGGGGGCAGAGAACTCATGATGTATCCCGAGCGTTTCACAGATGTCCCGAAATTTAGAGTTCTCGAATTCCTTTCCATGATCACTCCTGATACGTGCAATTCGAGCGGTTCCTTTTTCTACATGAAGCTTGTGCGCCAAGGTCTTGAATACATCAGCGGCCTCTGATTTTTCTTTGAGGAATGATACCCACGTATACCTCGAGAAGTCATCCACACAGACAAAAATATACTTCTTCCCGGCCACACTTGGTGTACTAACTGGCCCCATGAGATCCATATGTAGAAGCTCCAAAAGTCTTGATGTTGAAACATCATGTACAGCATGGTGAGGAATACGAATTTGCTTTCCTTCCTTACACGATCCACAGACAGTCTCCTTGACATCACTGATTTCGGGAATACCTCTGACTGCATTTAGTCTGGAAATTCGAGCCAAAGATTTATAATTTATGTGCCCCAATTTTCTGTGCCACAGTGTACTAACTTCCTTTTTCGAGCTCAAGCAGGTGACATCTTGATCGAGTAGATAACACTTATCCATTGATCTGGATCCAGTGAATACTCTAGACCCATGATTTACAATACACTTATCTTTGTCAAAGTACACCGTCATATCATTATCACATAGATGACTGATGCTCAATAGGTTAGCCTTCAGGCCTTCAACTAGCAACACATCTTGGAACACTGGAAGCCCTTTGATTTCTAACTCCCCTTTGCCAATTATTCTACTTCGTTTTCCATCACCGAATTTAACATGTCCACCAAATCCAGGTTCAAATTTTCGCAGAAATTCAGGAACTCCTGTCATGTGCCTTGAGCACGCACTGTCGAAGTACCACGAGGTTCCTGTATGTGCTCCATAACATACAAAACTTGAAAGACAAATGTTTTGAGACTTTCGAACCCATACCTGTCTTACTGGTCGAGTGATGCGATGTGATTTCTGAGTTGCATGTGTGTTCAAGGATCCATTCCTGTATCCTCCAGTGTTGACTTGGTGCACGGTGTTGTATCCTGGAATGGTGTTGAAATACCGATATGCTGGGTTGACGGACAGTGTCTTAAGTAATTTGAAACACCTGTTTCTCGCATGACCTGGAACTCCACAGTATCCGCATCTCCTGATTCTCTTGATGGGGCAATTTTCCTCAATTATTCTTGGTGCACGTGCACCTTGGTCTGCCTTATTTTTCAACACATCAACAGATCTTTCATACCCAATTCCAAATTTGGTAGTTTGTCCCATTTTCAGACAATCTTCAAGCTTATCTTTCCCTGTATTGAGACGTCTAATGGCCTGTTCTGCTGTCTCCGCTCGTTGAACTACTTCAGAAAATTCCTTTTTAAGTTGTTCAAGTTCTTCAAGTGCATTTTTCTTCCCAAGTTCATTCACTCTAACCTTTTCACATAACTTCTTGTTCTCAGCCTTGAGCTCTTTGTTTTCATCTGCCACTTTTAGCCACATTTTATACATCTCCATACTTTCTTTGCGAATGTCATCATCACTAATGCTTCTAGTCTCTTCATCTGAGCTATCACTTTCTTCTTCATTCAACCCACTGCGATTTATCTCAAAAGACTCTTCCAACGATACGCCGAAAGCAACATGATTTGTATACTCTTCTCCATCCTTAATATCGTCTCCTCCATCATCATCACTCCAGGTTATGGCATATGATTTCCCTTGCCTTTTAAGTGTATTGGCACACTCAGCTTGAATGTGTCCAAAGCCTTCACATTCTCTGCATTGGATTTTTCTGTTCAGATTCGGATTTACCGATTTGATCTTCGGTGTTTCAACACCAGGTGCCTGACCGAATCTGGGTGTGAAGTTGGCATTCAGATTTTTGCTCCCGCTTGACTTGTCCTGTGGCTTCCTGCCCATCTTCTTCATGAATCTAGAGAAGTTTCTGGTTATGTTAGCAATTTCATCGGAATCTTCAATATCTGTATGTTCATCTTCCTTCCCAGAGGTAGTGCTTGTAAAAGCCATCTCCTTCTTTCCGGTTTTATTTTGCAACATCTCCATCTCATAGGATTCCAGAGACCCCATGAGCTCATCAAGTGTCATCATCCCAGTCCTTCCATTTTCATTGATTGCTGTGACCTTCATATTGAACCGTTGTGGTAATGCCCTCAACACTTTCCTTACAAGTTTTTGATCCTTGTACTTCTTACCAAACTGAAAAGCCTTGTTTGCAATATCTCGGACTCGTCCATTAAACTCGGAGATAGTTTCATCTTCCCGCATCTTCAATTCCTCAAATTTTGATGTATAGTATTGCAACTTTGAATCTCTGACTGAGCTAGTTCCCTCATGATACGTCTGTAACACATCCCATGCTTCCTTTGCAGTCTCACAGTTTGAAATCATCTTAAATTGATCTTCATCTACTGCTGTAAAGATGGCATTCAATGCCTTTGAGTTGGACATGTAAGCTCTATGCTCCTCAGTAGAGTATTCAGAATATGGTTTGATCGTTGATGAGCTCGATTCTTTCGTTTTGTCACTGGGAGGTGGAGTGTACTGATTTACAACATAGTTCCATGCTTGATCATCTAATGCTCCAATGAATACTTTCATACGTGCCTTCCAGTAGGTGTAATTGCCTTGTTCCAGCAACGGTGGTCGCGTAACAGAGGCCCCCTCCTTTGGTGCCATGGTGAAACCTGATCTCACTCTCCCTGTATAGGGGTTAGCAAGTGCCTTCCTCTGATACCAATTGAAATTCCGTTTCACCTGATTTCTAAACCTTTATACCAAGTTGTTTAACAGTTTGGTGTTGGAACACCAATATTAGTTTGGTGTTGAAAACAAAACAAAATACGCAGTGGACACACAACTTGGTTACGCAGTTCGGTGCAAATACACCTACGTCTGCGGGGCCTTGCCCAGATCAGAAACCATTCACTAGAAAGCAGTCTTTAGTACAAGAAGCTTAACTTAAATACTAATCCATTGCTAACCTACAGAGTGAATGTTGTGAGCTCCCCTCACTGTCGATCCTACGTCGTTGAACCCTCACGATCAACACGTCTCCCTGGATCTCCTCCTCCCGAGGAATTAAGACTTCCTTGTTTCTGATCTTTACGAACTTGGTCGGTTGTTTACGAACCTCCAAAACCACCAGGCAGATCGCTCCAAAGCTCTCACGTAGAGATTGAATCTTGGTCGCGTCAATGATTGCGTTGTCTCCATCTTCTTTTTATCCCATCGCAATCCTGCCTTGAATCGACTTCTTTCCTTGTCAAACTTCTACCACAAATAGACTTCTAGACTAAGGAAAGATCTAATGCTAATCTGGTATTTAAATGAACAATCCTGTTATCAATAGGACTTGTTCCATAATTAACTACTTAACCAATTCCTAACTATTACAGGAATATTCGTTTACCAGAATTAGATGACCACGAAATCAATCAATTATCTTCACAATATTCTGATCAGATCGCACAATTACATCCCATAATATACTCCATAAATCGTGGACATCAACCATACAGCTGCTGGAAAACTGCTGGACAGCAGTGGTGTTAAAACACCATATCACCAGAAATCACTCAGTGGTGTTAAAACACCAGATTACCAGTATTCACAATATGTCATACATAAGTCCAACTCCGGAGGACTTTACACAAACCTTCTTCTTGGGAGAATTGGCTAGCTCTCGTTGAACATTGGTACAATACAGCTCATCACACAAGTATAAATATGACACCATTTGAAGCCTTGTACGGTCGAAAACCAACTCCACTGCCATTGGGACCTTGGAATGATTGTGTGATTCCAGCAGCAGAGGATTTGCTCCATCAACGGGCTGGAGTAATTCGGATCTTAAAGGAGCATTGGGTGAAGGAGGTTGGACATGTGGCTTACAAACTACACTTACCGCCGAATGCTAAAATTCATTTAGTGTTCCATGTCGCTTTGCTTAAGAAACACATTGGCGATGCACCGAGCAATACTGCTCCTCTTCCAGAGTATGATGAGAATGAAGTTTGTCCATTAGTTCCTTATGCAATTTTTCAGCTTCGTCAGATTTTCAGACAATGAGAGGCGGTATAATTTGTCAAGAGATACAGTGGAAAGATTTGTCAAGAGAGGAGGCTCCTTGGGAGGATCAATCTTTTATTCGTATATAATTTCCGAACTTCAAGACTTGAGAACAAGTCTAGTCTTGAAGGGGTGGCGTATGTCATAACCGGAGGTGGATTAAAGGGCGGAGAAGGAGTTTTAGTGTTATTTTGTTTATGGAGATTGAGTATAAATAGAATACTTATGAAAATACGTAGCAGACTTGTTTTTGACATTGTATTCTTGCTTCTGATCCCTACTTTCTCTCTCTTTCTATACAAATTTCTCTTCCCTCCTATTCTTTTCTTTATATCTTTTTTTTGCCCCAAACTCTTAACTAAGCCTGATTTCTTTATTTCCTAAAATACCCTTTCTAGATTTGGGCCACCCTAACATGATATAAAGTTGAGTTTCCACAGGGCCGATAATGAAGTTTATGGGCCTCTGGGATCCCACCGGATAATTTCCCTTCTGATATGACCATTGCCTCTTTCATCTCCAACAAAATGAACATCATCAGTGTTTTTGCAAAATTTGCCTAACAACATGATTTCTTTCATACAGGGAGCACAAATTCATCAACACATAAATGATAGGCTCATTTGGAAACCTGACAGCTTGGGAAACTTCACTTTCAAGTCTGCTCATGATTTGGTAAGCAACAAAAACCCAAAAATAAGAATTCTGAACAAAGTCTGGTTTAATAAATTGCCAAAGAAGATCTCTGTGTTCATGTGGAAATTGGCAAGTGCTATTTTACCTTTTGATGACATCTTTATCTTCTCTAACATCAGTGTTGCCTCTAAATGTCCTTGTTGCCTTAACTCTGACTCTCTATCTCACTGGTTATATCATGTAATCTAGCTATCCAGATCTGGAATTATTTTGACGATCTACTTGAGACTATATCACTAGAGTTTGACATTATTTTTGATAGACTAACCCATTACTGGTCCCTAACTAGTTCCACCAAGATCCACAGAACCTTAATCACTGTAATATCATCTTTCAACAGTTGGAATCTATGGAAAGCAAGAAATAGAATCATTTTTTATGACATTAAACCACTGCATAGAAAAATCATTACAGACATCAAAAATGATATTTCCTTAACTTTCCTTGCCAACCCTATGTTTTCTAAAAGCATGGAAGACCAGAAATGGGTTAACATGGGGCTCATCAACACACTTAAACCACCACTAAAACCGACTATTAAATGCATTAGGTGGAATAAACCAATTAAGGGGTTTAAAGTAAATGTGGATGCATCTTGGAACAAAAACAGCAACAAATGTGGTATTGGTATTATAATTAGAAACTCAGAAGGTTCTTTTGTAGCTGCAACTATCAGAAATACCTACTGTGCCTCTAGTCTCCATGCTGAATTGTTAGCTATGCAATAAGGACTGACTAATGAAACAGATTTAAATCTGGAAACCATTTCTATAGAAACTGGTTGCATAAATGTTGTTCATGTTGTAAATGACCCCCTAAAAGCTCCATGGAAATCCTTTGAAATTTCTTGTTGTCTGGCTCTGGAACTAGAAATATACCAGTCACACAGACACTCAGAGAGGGCAACTTAGTGGCGGATAGATTGAACAAACTTGCCATCAAATCACAACCAAAGAACCTCAATTTTCAACAGCTAGACCAGAGAACAAAGGGCCTTATTCATTTGGATAAAATCCAACTCCCAGCAATTAGACTTGCTTGAATGGATGCTACTAATATGTTCTTACTTTTTCAACAGGTAATGTGCACTAGGAGAAGGCTGGAAGCAGTATTTCAACAAGATGAAAACAAATTCAAGTTTCCTCGAGCCTTGACCCCTCGAGCCTCGAGACCTCGAACCATCGAGACCTCGAGAACTTGAAACATCGATCCCTCGACCCATCGAGCACTCGAGCCTCAAACACTAGAACCTCGAGCGCGCAAACCAATTGGCATCGACGAGACACCAGATGGAAAACTGTTGGAAAACTATTGGAAACCGGGTCTCCACCACAACAGCACTCGAACAAATGGGCCCTCGAATCAGGCGGCGGAGAATATCGAGACCTCGATCCAGGCAGCGGAGAAGAAGACAGGACTCAAGATGGAAACCTGTTGGAAGCCATATTTCCATCACTCAAGATGGAAACCTGTTGGAAGCCATATTTCCATCACTCGAACTCTTCCTTACTTAGAGCCTTTTTGGAGATCTGGCCATTTACCCATGTTAACACGAGGGGTGGAGACACGGAAAATGGAATCATAGACAAAAATGCCTTAAGTAGACTTTTGCTCAGAAAATTTGACAAACACATATTATCTTTTTGTACAAAGTCTTCAAAATTATTTTGAAGCTAAACTTTGTAAAAGAATCTTTTACCATTTTTTCAGGTTAGGGGAACCTAATACATATCCCTCCCATTAATATGGGTTACTTTAAAAAAAATGGGCCTCTGGGAAAACCAAAAAATTGGGCCTATGCATAAAAACTATCGATATAACCCTATATAATTGCGAAAGTATCAGTATAACCCTCAAATAATTGAAAGTAAAAAAACAACCTTAACTAGCTAACATAAGCTCCAATAGAACCCTCTAGTGGGCCTTCCGGTGTTGACATTGTGTTTTCGGTCGTTGACCCTCCTGAAATGACTAAAATGCCCTCGAACAAAAAGCTGAATTTTGGTGGACAATTATACCCTTACCTATCATTGCGAACAATCGCCGGACCATCGCCATCGTGACATGTATGGTTATATTAGTGCATTCCTAAAAATTATAGAGTTATATCATCTCATACTATAAAAACAAAGTGTCATATCAGTACAAAACCTCCTCGGCCTTTTGTTTTACTATTTTTTCATATATTTCATTCCACCTTATAACCTCTTCAGTACATTTTACTGCCTTTAGGATTTTCTCCGTATCCATTCTTCTTGTACTAAGATTTTTTTCGGGCTGTTAATAAATCATTCCTAGCTTTCTCTAACTTTTTCTTCACCCCTGACAACTGTTTTGTATATGTTTTCAAAATAGTTTTTAATCTTCGCAGCTTCTTCCACACAACAAATATTTGTTTACCCTCCAATTCCTCATTCCAACTCCTTTTAATTTCCTCCAAAACTTCTTTATTCTCCAGCAAACGGTTTAAAATTTTAAATTGCTTTTTTCCTTCTCTCATTTTCCATGAATTTTCCTCATGTATTGTGACCCTCAACATTGTGTGATCAGAAAATCCTAGTTCCAGAATTTCAATTTATACATCAGGGAAGCTTTGAAACCACTACAAATTACCTATACCTCTGCCAATCCTTGAGTAAATGATGTCATCTACCAGTTTCTTTGACCAAGTGAAATAATCTCATGTACTATCACATTCAAAAAGTTGCATTTTGCTCATCATGTTTTCCAGATCCCATTATTCATTTTTCTGAATCTCATTACCTCTAACACGAACATTCATTGTCAGAACGTTATTGAAATCCCCCATCACTAGCCACAGTTATCATGTTGGTTTTGCATGTAGTTATTCAATCTCCTTCCATAACTGCCTTTTGTTTTTCAGCTAATTCATCGCATATATCGTTTTAAATCAGTATAAAAACCTACATTCAACTCCATACACTCCTACATGCATCATATGATCAGTAAAGTTGTACAACTTCAAATCCACTCTATTTTTATCCCATAAAATCTTAATTCTTCCATTTGGAAGTGCTTCATAATCATCCAAATAAGAACATTTCATCCCCAGATTTCCTCTTACTGCATATGCCTTCTCTTTTTTTTTTACTTGAGTTTCTATTAGAACAGCCATCGCAAGATCCATTTTGTTGAGACGGGAGCCAATCTCTCTATATTAGGCTGCTTTATTCAGCCCTCTCACATTCATGTAACTATCATATTACTTTTACATAAGAACCTTATGGATCTTTCCATACCCCAGGCTCTCACAAACAATGCCTCTACTCTTTCCAATCTCGATTCCCTTTAGTTCCAACTAACTGATGTTTTATACCACTCTTATTTCCTTTACTTTTACTTTTCACCAAACTCTGTTCATTCCCCTCTCTTCATTAACTTCATGTCACTCATGTGATTCATCAATTTTTTGCTTTGTACTTTCATTCTTCACAATATTTTTTTATCTGTTTCACATTCCCTTTCTGAGTTGTTTTCCTTTTTGGTATAGCTTCCTTACACTTGTGCCCTCCAAGTTGGCATTTAGTGCAAAACAAAGGTTTCCATTCCAACTCCACTATATGTTTGATTATGTTACCCTCTTTGTCTTTTATGTTAATACTCTTAGGAATTTCTTGTGAGATATCAACTTCCACCAGCAATCTTGCATATGATTCCATCCACTTATTTGTTGTGCACTGATCAATAAGCATAGGTTTTCCAAGGGCACTCTATATCTTCCCAAAACTCTTAGCTTCCCATAAATGTAAAGGCAGTTTAGGGAATTTAATAAAAAATGGCACACTCTTACCATGTCATCCTTCAAATAGAAATTATGCTTCCGTTCAAGGAGAAACACACCATGTCATCCTTCAAGGAGAAATTCTGCTTCCTCCATGGAGAAACAGAGATCTATTATAGATGGTATACTGCCCCCATCTCAACAATGCATCCATGTCTTCTCTAGATTTGAATTTCATGATGAAATAGCCTCCTTCATTATAGAACAATTTAGGCAGAGATACAAATGACCAAAGCTGCATTATAAATCGCTTAAGTGCATTTCATTGTCATATATCCATCCAACACATACATAATAAGGAAATTTTCCCAGAATTTCAATTCAAAGTTTACATCCTAAATTTCAATTTCACCATCAATCACCTTAGGTGAAACATACTCAATTTTCATGTTATTAGTACGGACCATGTTTTCACTAATTACATCCACCCATAACTTCTCATTCAAATTATTACTATCTAAATTCTCAATTACTTCATTGACCTTACTTTGATCCAGATCTAACTTTTCCTCCAACTTGATTTCTTCATCACCCAATTGATTTTCACCTTCATCATTCTTCTTTGAGCAAAAGGCGAAATCCCTCACCCTCATACCTCCGTCATCCCGGCACCACATGTTGATGAGGAGGTAAATCACGTTATTCAAGGGTAAACCATCTAGTGGTCACTTCCTGGTGCTCACCAGGAACCCTCATACAGAAGCAAATTCTCACACTGCAACTACTGGAATTTGAACCCATGACCACCTTCATCATTCTCCCGGCTTGTAGTTGTGTTCTCCTCACTCATCAATTTACTCCACTTCACTGATGGTAAGACATCTTCTTTGACCGACCTCGCCCCCGTTTCATAATTGCAGCGGTTACACTTTCAATTCGTGTAAATCACCATACATCCAGCTCTAATTGACAAAGGGAATATGTATGTGATATTTTTGAATTATGTCATTTTCAATTCTATTACTCTGACTCGTTAATGTTCCTAACTCTATACTTTTTCATCAATCAGCTGTTTCTTTTTTTTTTCTTGGTCTTTTTCTTCCTTTTTCTTCTAAATTTGTAAGCAATGTCTTGAGAAAGACCGTCTTTCCATAGATTTATGAAAAATTGGGATTTAATTAGAATAATAAAAAGTATGTAGTTTTAGTTGCATATTAAAAATTTAGTAGTTATAAAGTTTATAACCCAATTCATACAACCCAAAAATTTTATAAATTTTATCTTCATTTATTCTAATTTAAACTTTTGTCTTTCATTGACATATGAAAAGATCATCATTCAAGAGGCGGACTCAATTTTGTATATCTTACTACTCTCTCTGGTTCTTTTATTATGGCCCCAACTTTTGGGCACAAACTTTTTCAAAAAAATAAATGAATGGTAGAGATTGTATTGAAAGTATAAAAAGTAAAATGTGTGGATAAAAACAATTTAAGATTTACTAAAAGGAGAAGGGGTCAATTTAAAAAAAATTATCAAAAAAAGGAAAGTGGTCCACTATTAGTGGACCGGAGGGAGTACAATTTTTTTCCAAATTCCCTCTTCAATCCCTTCATCTAGTTGTATCCACAACATATATTTACAATCTCCAATTTATTGTCCTTATGGTACGATGTTCTCCTTTACAAGTGAAAAACTTGTAATTTATGAAGAAACGGTTGCACACAAAATCTTCTCCATGGTGATCATATAGTGCCAGTTCACTCAACTGGCTTCCAAGTTTCTCAGTAGTGGTCACAACAAACTTTTCGTTGTTCAAAAGTTTCACAGTTCACTCAACTGATTTCCAAGTTTCTCAGTAGTGGTCACAACAAACTTTTCGTAGTTCAATTGTTTCAATTCTTTACACGATACCTTGGGCTACCGTAACAGTGTATTATATGTATGTCAAATGTGAATTTCAATATTATTATTTGAGCATATAATATTAATGTATGATTACAATTAAATTTTGATAAATGCAATTTTACATAATATAATACACCTCCTACCATATAAAATATATTAAAAATACAGTTTTCACAATAGACCAAGAATACCATATAATTTGACCAAAAGTTTACACGGGATGAACTACGTTTGCACCAAATTTGAAATACTTCCTCTGTTTCTCTAATAATGACATATCATTTTTTATGTTAGAATTTTAGAGATGCTAAGTGAGTGAATGAAATTGAATTAAAAAAAGAAAAAACAAAATTGGTGGATATAATAACCGTAAATTTGCCATAAATAGAAAGTGTCAATATAAAGAAAAATATTTCAAATCAAAAAGTGTGCCACTATTAAAAAAAACAGAGGAAGTATTATATAGTTCTCCAATTTTTCCGCATTTTGGTATGTTTGTGTTCCAATTCTTTTGTCCTCAAGGAAATCTTCAGTCAAGGATGAAGTTGTATCTTTTGAAATTTGAGTCAAAATTCTCTTTACTACTTCAATAAAACTTATCTGAGAGAGTACTCTTCCGTAGACCAATTTTAAAAATTAACTTTAAAAATCATGAAAATTTTTAATAAAGACCGTCTTTTTATATGTCTATGAAAAAAATGAGATTGAATTAAAATTATAGAAATATAAAAACTTTAATATAATATTAAATTTTTATTATGAAACATGTGTAATTGTAAATTTATGACACAATTTATAAAACTCAAATTTTTATCTTAATTTCTTTAAATTTAAAATTTAAACTTGATCTTTCCATAACCTATGAAAAGACCATTTTTCAAAATACAAACTCTTAAAATTAAACTATTTATTTAAAACATAATTGATTTTTAAGTCTTCAAAATCAAAATCAAATTTTTTCATTAATTATTAATTATAAAATAAGTGTATAATTATACCGTATAAAATTAGATTTTGTGAACATATTAATTAATTAGTCAATTATGAAAATAGTGTTTGACCAAATTGCCGCGGAGCCTGTTTCAAAAGGAACAATTTAATGTCTGCTGGTGAATCCTTGTGGTTAACTTGAGATGCAGATAAAAATTAACCAACCAGAAACAGCAAAATCATACCATCTTCAATTGGTATGCTTTGTCTTTTTCAGTGTGCGCAAAAGATGGCCGCTCTGCCCATTATGCTGAATCGCATGCGGATGGAAGTATTTTGCATAATATTTCAGAACTAATTATTTAGTATAAGCTAGTGCACAATTTTTTTTATATTGAAAGAAAGGCCAACAGATTCAATCAATACTATTCATTTTCAACTTTAAAACTTTTTTTGAGAATTGAAAAGATTCACCAAAACTTCCCAGATCTGACCACCATCCGTCAGCCAAAAATGGAAAGTTGGAGAGATGGTACAACACAAAAACATGCATGAAATCTTTCCTGTACTGTATGAAGTACAAACAAAAATCATATCCCACCATCTAGTTAATTAACACATTTAAGCACAATCTGAAAACAAGAACAAGAAATGATACACACAATATAAAAACAAAGAATATTCATCCAAGAGATCGAGAGAGAAGAAGGCGGCAGAAGCAAAACAAACTATGGAGAGTAATTCATTAAGGTACAAGGAACTTTACATATTTATAGATGGGTTGGAGCTAGGGTTTAAGGGCAAGGGAATGGTGTAGGAAGGCTGCAGCCACAAGTCGGTAATATTATATTTGTTGTGTGCAAGTTGCAATACAACTATTTGAGCTTATCTAGGTGGACTTGATGCTGCAGTTCTGACATGCATTCATAATAATCAGCTGTGTCAAGTGGTAGAGAGGAATATCCACATCATGTAATACTCTGGTTCATTAATATTGTCTCACTTGATTTTGGCACTTAAATTTAGAAAATATAGAGTGGTGGAGAATGTATTGAAAGAGTAATACGTGTGATAGGGGAACCCTAACTGAGTAGAGATGTGTATTACGGGAAATACATATAGAGAGTCCAAGCCATAGAGATACATCGTACCTAGGTGTATTCTAATCATATATAATCAAATCATAATCATATCTCAATCACAACTAATCATATATAATCATCTATCCTAACACCCCCCTCCAGCGAAGCGTCGGATTAACCGAAACGCAAAACTTGGACCTAAAAAACTCAAACAACAGACGATAAAGGCCCTTCGTGAAAATGTCGACAACCTGGAGAGATGTAGGTACATGACTAACACACAGCTTCCCAGACGCAACAAACTCCCGGACAAAGTGATAGTCGACATCAATATGCTTCGCGCGCTTGTGAGCCACTGGATTCTGGGCAAGAAAGATAGGAATGTTGTTGTCACACAACTAAATAGGGGATTTGGAGAGCGGAAAATGCAAATGTTGAAGCAAATGAGAGAGCCAAACAACCTCCGTCGTAGTGTTGGCCAAAACACAGTACTCGGACTCCAAACTAGAACGGGAAATAGTAGGGTGCTTCTTGGCACTCCAAGAGATGAGATTGTTCCCATAAAAAAATACATAGCCATAGATCGAGCGCCTAGTCTCAAGACAGCAAGCTCAATTAGCATCAAAGTATCCTAACAAGTTCGTGGAAGCAGAAGAATGAAAGGACAATAAAAAATGAAGAGTACCGCTGATATATCGAAGAATTGTGGTGACAGCCGCAAAATGCTCATCACGAGGATCTTGGAGAAACTGACTGACAGAGTTCACCACGAAAGCCAGAGAGCACCAACCAAAAACCGATGCAACGTGAGGTTGTCGAAAGGCTCACTCGAACTGCTAAGAAGCTAAGAAGAAGGTACAAAAGGTGCAGAAATCGGCACAGCATCAGACATCCCAGCTCGACGAAGGATATCCCGAGCAGTTTGAGAAGATACCCCAACCCAAAAGGAGGCTAGAGTCAGTAGAAGACACCTCAAGATCGAGAAAATAACTGAGGGAGACAAGATCCTTAATGGTAAACTCATGATGAGTGCGAGAGATAAACTGGCGAATGGCGACAGAATCATTGCCAGTAAGAATGATGTCATCCACATACACCAACAAGTAGAGAAGAAAAATGCCTCGAGAGAATAAAAATAGAGAAGTATTAGAGGAGTTGCAAACAAAACCAAGCTGACAAAGAAATGAACTCAAATGCTCAAACCAGGCCCGCAACACATGCTTAAGCCCATAGATGTTTTTTCGCAAATAACACACATAGTCAGGCTGAGTAGGATCCTTGCAGCCAACGGGTTGCGCCATGTAGACCGGAGCATCAAGAACACCACTAAGGAAGGAATTCTTGACATCCAACTGGTGCAAGGGTCATTTCCTCATAGTAACAATGGCTAGAACCGTCCAAACGGTGGAGACTTTGACCACAGGACTGAAAGTGTGATCAAAGTCAAAACTCGGTAGCTGCGAGAATCCTTGAGCCATAAGTCGAGCCTTGTGTCGCTCAATAGTACCATTAGGACGATACTTGATCTGAAAGACCCACTTAGAGCCGACAACATTCACACCAGATGGTCGGGGAATTAAATCCCAAGTATGGTGCTGCCGGAGAGCAAACATCTCATCATCCAACGTAGTGACCCACTGAGGATCACGAAATGCAGCTCGATAATCTCTAGGCTCAGGCTGAGTAAGAACCGCAACAGTACAACCAGTAACGACATAATCATCAAGGTGAAGAGGACGTCGTAAACCAGTACAAGGCCGAGTAGTCATGTGTTGAGTCCGAGAAAGTGGTGGACTAGGAGAAGCATCGGGAGAGTCAACTGGCGAAGGGGACCTAGAGTGAAATAGTGGAGAAGCCGGGGTCGAGCCAGAGGCTAAGGTAGGAGCCGATGAAGCTGAATCATTAATCAGAGAAGCCAAAATAACAGGAAGAACCGGAGGCAAGCTCGAAGTAGGTGCATCAGAGCAAACATGGCAGGGTGAATCAGATGGCGGTGGTGCATCGCACGGAGAATCAAAGGCATTAGGGTCCATAAATGTAGGACATCCAAATACGTGAAAGCCACACTAGAAGACCCATCAGAAGCAAAGGGATAGTGAAGCTCATCAAACTGAGCATGGCAAGTGATGTAGACACGACCACTGGATGGATCGAGACAGTGGAACCCCTTGTATTGAGAGTTGTAGCCATGAAACACACATGGCAGACTCCGAGGGGATAGTCTAGTGAACGGGTATACTCGACAACCAAAAGGATGGAAGTTAGAGTACACTGGAGGGCGTCCAAAAAGTTCAAAAGGAGTTTTTCCATAGAGCGCCGACGTTGGGAGACAATTAATGGTGTAAACCATAGTGGCAAAGGCATCATCCCAGTGAGAAAGGGGTAGCCGAGACTGAAAGAGCATTGTCAACGCCTTTTCTACAAGATGACAGTGTTTACGCTCAGCACGCCCATTTTGTTCAGGCGTGTAAGGGCAGGAGATCTAATGGTGAATACCCATAGTGGTAAAGTGTGTTCGAAGGCAAGTATTAACAAACTCAGTGCTTCCGTCACTCTGAAATATCTTAATGCGAGCAGAGAATTGATTCTCAATAGAAGCCTCAAATTTTATGTACACATCAACAAATTTGGACTTACTGCGAAGAGGGTAAAGCCACAAAAACCTCGAATAATCATCAACAAAAACAGCATAATGTGAAAAACTATTTCCAGATAAAACGGTGGCTAGACCCTACAAATCACAATGAATCAAATCAAGGATATGCGATGCACATTTAGGGTTTTCATCAAACGACTACATGTGACCTTTCGCCATAACACAAGGGGAGCATGTTTGAGGTTTAGGCAATAAAGATGAAATAGAAAAATAGTCCAGAACTACTCAAAATTGAAATAATACGATGGGTTACATAACCCAATCGAGCATGCCACAGCTCAAATGATGCCCATCCATTCTTATTATGAATGAAAGATACTTATGCGGCTTCACCTCAGTCCAGCACATAAAGTTCATCCTCACTGTGACCTCCGCCCATGATTTCCTTGGTGATTTTGTTCAGAATGATAAATGATTGATCATCAAAAGAGATTAGAACACCCAGGTCACGATTTAACTTACTGATAGAAAGCAAGTTTATAGTAATACTAGGAACAACCCATACATCAGTCAGACGTAAAGTGTGTGTAAGCTGAGAATCACTAATATGAGAAATGGAAATATTATCACCATTACCAACGGAAGCATAAGAGTTACCTGTGTAAAGAGTGACGATTTCCAAGATCGAGGCGGTAGAACTCATATGTCTGGTTGCACCAGAATCGATGTACCAATCAGATGTGCGAGAAGTGGGCTTCAACTGCATGGACTGAAAAAGACTCAGCAAGATGAGCAGACTCAGAATGACGAGAAGATGAAACCCAATGATAACAGGTTAAGGCTGCATGTCTATTTTGCACATACAACTGGCACTGAAGAACGTCACCACGGCCACAAAAATTGCCAGAATCGCGCCAAAAATGACGTCTACCACGGGAGGCATATGCACGTGGACTAGACGCATGTCGGCGACCTGTTGGTGCATGATCCCACAAGTGGTTGTCACTCCCACGTGCAGTCACCTTCATCGTGGACTGATGCATCAAATGTTGTAGAACAAAACTGGGATGATAGCGGAGCTCCAAAGCCATCCAGAATCCTCAAATAGTTCTTGCAAATTTTAGCCTAAGCCACGATATCAACGTACTCTGGCAAAGGAAGTCAATTCAATATCAGCGTGCTAAACTCTTCGTATTCAGTCCCGAGGGTAGTGAGAAACCAAATGACCCGATATGCGTTTGAGGCAGGGAACCCATCGCAGCGGCTTGTCGTAAATAGCCTTGAAACAGAGATGCAGGTAGTGCACTGTACCTGTTCGACGAATGGTCAGAACCTGAACACGAAGGTTCATAATGCAGGACTGGCTGCGATTTTGGTACACCGTACAAAGAGTCTCCCAGATTTGGAAAGACGTCTTGCAACCAACGACTTCAGTCATGGCTTCTGACGAGAGAGAAGAGAAAAGAAGGCTATAGAGGGCCTTGTCTTCGCCGACCCATTCAGCTTGAGCAGCAACCGCGTTGTTGTCTTCCTTTTGATTGGATGGAGAGGTGGTAACAGCAGTGGCAAAGGTGGAAGAAGTCGCCTTAATGGACAGAGAAAGACATGGGTGAGAACCATCCAAAAAACCGAGCAAATCTTGAGAATCCAGAATATGCTCAACCTAAGTCTGTGCTTTTTTTTGGTGCATGCTGGCAGAAATTTGGATACAATTGTGCATCTTCTGAAATTTGGATACAATTGTGCATCTTCTGAAATTTGGATGCCATGGTGAATGCGTCATCAGGGTGATTTTTCCCCCCTAGAATTTATAGAGGACGCATTCTCCGAATGCGTCCTCATGGTGTTTTTTTTTGCAGAACCTATAGAGGACGTATTTGTGGAACCCGTCCACATCGTGATTAAAAATTTTTTTGCAAAAGTTTCAGAGGATGCATTCGAGGGCTCGAGGCAGGAGGGTTTGAGGATCGAGGGTTCAAGGAAGGAGGTTCGATGGCTCAAGACAGGAGATTCAAGGGCTTGAGGCAGGAGGTTCAGGGGCTCGAGTGCTCGAAGCAGTGAGGAAGATGGTGTGCAAAGGAAGGAAAATGGCGGAAGAAGTGAGGAAGGCGGGGGATAAAACCAACACTGAAAGCTTAATTTAAAAAAATTCTTACACCCTGAGGACGCATTCACAGAATGCGTCCTCCATTTTCTGTAACAAAAAAATTTATTATACCATGAGGACGCATTTCGTAAATGCGTCCTCTTTTTTTCATGCAAAATTTTTTTTTCTAAAAACATGAGAACGCATTCGCTGAATGCGTTCTCCACCTTCGCGTCCACCACCGCTTACTGTAGCTGTAATAATAGATATTTCTCAACCTGGGTTTGCCAAAGCATGAAGTTTTCCGATGAAAGCTCAACGCTGAGCATATGAATTGACGTGCTGTACAGGAGTTTTCTGTCGTTGGAGGCCATTGAAATGAGAGGCAGATCTGGAGGAAGAAATATACGGCAACAGCGAAGCAAATGGTGCACACCGAACTGGGCAGTAAACCAACAAAACTTAACAAGTTGTAGTAGATATCTTGGGCAGCAAAACAACAAATTCCATGCAGCAACCAATGAGTTCTTTATTTTTTTGTGCATGTTGGCAGAAATTTGGATGCCATGGTGGAGGACGCATTCTCTTCTGAATGCGTCCTCAGGGTGATTTTTTCCCCATAATTTATAGTCCTCACGGTGTTTTTTTTTTTACAGAACCTATAGAGGACGCATTCGTGGAATGCGTCCTCATCGTGATTAAATTTATTTTTGCAAAAATTTCATAGGACGCATTCGAAGGCTCGAGGCTCGAGTGCTCACAGCATAAGGCTCGAGGCTCGAGTGCTCACAGCATAAGGCTCGAGGCAGGAGAAAGGAGGCAGGAGGTTCGAGGGCTCGAGAGCTCGAGGCAGTGAGGAAGATGTTGGGCTCGAGGGCTCGAATGCGTCATCTGAAAACTTAATTAAAAAATTCTGACAACCCTGATGCGTCCTCCATTTTCTGTTACAAAAAAATTTATTAAACCATGAGGACGCATTTCGTAAATGCGTCCTCTTATTTTCGTGAAATTGTTTTTTCTAAAAACATGAATGCGTTCTCCACCTTCGCGTCCACCGCTGGTTACTGTAGCCGTAATAATAGAATCTTCTCGCAACCAACTGGAATATTGGCATATATTTGTTGAAAATATATGAAAGGAAAAGAGAATAATTTTGCAGTGGAGAAAGCAGATTGTGCTGCGAAAAGAATATAAAAACACAGAATCTTTACTACGCTGTTACCATGTGATAGGGGAACTCTAACCCAGTGTGTATTATAGGAAGGGAAAGTCTCAGGAAAGGCGGCATTTCCATAAGCTTAAGGACAGTCCTCAGGGGCATTTGCCTTAAATTTTGTAATTTTTTATAAAATTTAAATATTGCATTTTATAAGTTAAAACAAGTAATATTATGTATTTGAAGGTGAAAATATAAAAATATATGATATATAAAAATATTTTTAAAAATTTTAAATTTTGTATGTAATTTAAGAAATGCAGTGTATAAGGTAAGAAATAAGTGGTCTGTCCATAAGCTTATGGACAGGCTGCCTGTAAGGAGACCCACTCTTATGGGAAATACATATAGAGAGTACAAGCCCTAGAGATATATGGTATGTATCCTAATCAAATCACAATCATATCTCAATCACAACTAATCATATCTAATCATCTATCCTATCAAAAAGTAAATTGAGTGGATGAAAATAATCTGGAATTTGCCAAATAAGGAATGAGTCAATGTTAAAAAATCATCCAAAAAAGAAAAGTGAGCCAATGTTAGAGAATCGGAGGGAGTATGCCCGTTCTTTCCTTTTATATTCTACACCATTGTATTTTCTTTATCTTAGGGTACTTATTAAAAGAAATCCTGCCAACTGCATGGTTGACACAAACCGTCGACAGGGGTAGAATGGTAAATTCTCATTCACCTGTTCACGCACATGGCTGCCTAACCATGTAGGTCATGTCAAGTGGCTGCCCTCTTAGGGTACTTATTAAAAGAAATCCTGCCAACCGCATAGTTGACACAAACCGCCATCAAGGGTAGAATGGTAAATTCTCATGCACCTTTCACGCACATGGCTGCCTAGCCATGTAGATACTGTCAAGTGGATGCCCAAAACATCATTTTGGGTGTTGCCAGGGGTAGAATGGTAAATTTTAATATACATGTTCACGCACATGGCTGCCTAACCATGTAGGTCCTGTCAAGTGGCTTGACGTCGTTTTGGGCATTTAAAAAATGGTTGCCTAACCATGTGCGCCCACAGTTGATGTCAAGTGGCCACCCAAAATTACGTCTTTTGGGTATTTAAAAAAACAATAACAATATACCATTGGACGGTTCGAGAGGCAGTGGGTTCGAGAGCGGTTCGAGAGGTGAAGGTTCCATTGGACAATTCGAGAGGTGAAGGTTAGGGGTTCCATGGGAGGGTTTCGAGAGGTACCCATTCGAGAGGTAAAGGTTTGGGTGGAGGGGTTCCATTGTAGGGGTTTGAGAGGTACCGATTCGAGAGGTGAAG
The DNA here is from genome assembly GCA_037428765.1 of Rubia yunnanensis. Lineage (NCBI taxonomy): Eukaryota > Viridiplantae > Streptophyta > Magnoliopsida > Gentianales > Rubiaceae > Rubia > Rubia yunnanensis. The sequence goes on along the minus strand of CM075068.1, from coordinate 19,040,217 downwards.
GTTGAGGTACAGAGGGTTCAAGTGGAGGGGATCCAGTGGAGGTACGGATTCGAGTGGTGAAGGTTCCATTGGAGGTTCGAGAGGTGAAAGTTCCAGTGGAGTTTCAAGAGGTGAGAGTTCGAGTAAGGGGTTCGAGAGGTATTGGTTCAAGAGGTGAAGGTTCCATTGGATAATTTGAGAGATAGTTGGTTCGAGAGGTAATGGTTCGAGAGATGAAGGTTCCATTGGACAATTCGAGAGGTGAAGGTTATGGGTTCTATTGGAGGGGGGTACTGATTTGAGAGGTGAAGGTTGAGGTACAGAGGGTTTAAGTGGCAGGTCCATTGGAGGGGTTCGAGAGGTGATGGTTCAGGTGAAGAGGGTTCAAGTAAAGGGGTTCCAATGGAGGGGTACTGATTTGAGATGTGAAGGTTCAGTTGGAGAGGGTTCAAATGAAGGGGTTCCATTGGAGGGGTTCGATAAGTACAGATTCGAGAGGATAAGGTTCTATTGGATGTTCGAGAGGTGAAGGTTCCGAGAGGTACCTATTCGAGAGGTAGTGGGTTCGAGTGGAGGGTTCCATTGGACAATTCGAGAGGTAGTGGGTTTGATTGGTACTGGTTCGAGAGGTACGGATTCGAGAGGTACGGGTTTGAGAGGTACGAGTTCGAGAGGTGAATGTCAGTGGTTCCATTGGACAATTCGATAGGTTAGTGGGTTCGAGTGGTACTGGTTCGAGAGGTGAAGGTTAGGGGTTCCATTGGAGGAGTTCGAGAGGTATCGATTCGAGAAGTGAAGGTTCAGGTGGAGAGGGTTCAAGTTGAGGGGTTCGAGAGGTGAAGGTTCTATTGGAGGGTCGAGAGGTGAAGCTTCCAGTGGAGGGTTCAAGAGGTAGTGGGTTCAAGAGGTACAGATTCGAGTGGTGAAGGTTGAGGTGCAGAGGGTTCAAGTGGAGGGGTTCCCTTGGAGGTTCGAGAGGTACCGATTCGAGAAGTGAAGGTTGAGGTACAGAGGATTCAAGTGACGGGGTCCATTGGAGGGGTTCGAGAGGTGAAGGTTCTATTAGAGGTTCGAGAGGTGAAGGTTCCATTGGAGGTTCGAGAACTGAAGGTTCCAGTGCAGGTTCGAGAGGTGAGAGTTCGAGTGGGGGTTCGAGAGGTAATGGTTCGAGAGGTGAAACATCCCCTCACCTTCACCTAAAAAAAAACTCTCGAACCCCCACTCGAACTCTCACCTCTCGAACCTGCACGGGAACCAAATTCATAAAAAAACCTAGAATATTAAATTTCATGCTATTCTATGAGGTGGAAATTATCGTGCTCATAACGCTTCTTGAAAGGGTGAGCCAAATTCATAATTGATTCTATCTCTATTAATATTCTCAGATGGAATGCATAGTAATGACTTGCATATATTTTGTCCGTGAATGATAAGGAAACTCGCATAATCCCACAGAGAGTTCCACAACTTCCTTATGAATGATCAATTAAACAATTCGAGAGGTGAAGATTAGGGTGGATATGTGAAGGTTCAGGTGGAGAGTGTTCAAGTGGAGGGGTCCATTGGAGGGGTTCGAAAGGTGAAGTTTCAGGTGGAGAGGGTTCAAGTGAAAGGGTTCCACTGGAACACTCACTTCTTGAACCCTCCAATGGAAACTTCACCTCTCGAATATATACCTCTCGAACCTCCTCTCAAACTCTCACCTGTCCAAGCTTCTATTGGAACCTTCACCTCTCGAATCAGCACCTCTCGAATCCCTCCACTTTAACCCTCTCCACCTGAACTTCACCTCTCGAATCGGTTCCTCTTGAACCCCTCCACCGGAACCCTTCCACTTGAAGCCTCTCCACCTGAACCTTCATCTCTCGAATCGGTACCTCTCGAACCCCTCCACTTTAACCCTCTCCACCTGAACTTTCACCTATCGAACCGGTTCCTCTCAAACCCCTCCACTGGAACACCTCCACTTCAACCTCTGCACCTGAACCTTCACCTCTCGAATCACTACCCCCCCCCCTGAAACTGAACCTTCACCTCTCGAATTCGTTCCTCTCGAACCCCTCCACTGGAAACCCTTCCACTTGAACCCTCTCCACCTGAACATTCATCTCTCGAATCCGTACCTGGTTCGAGATTAGGGTTCGAGAAGTACTGGTTCGAAAGGTGCAGGTTCCATTGGCCGATTCGACAGGTGAAGGTTCCAGAGGAGGATTCGAGAGGTGAGGGTTCGAGTGGTACGTTGCTTTACTTGATAGCTCGAGTTAATTATAAACTTCAATTACATGTAAAATTGGTACATTTGTAACTTCAATTACAGCTCTCTTCGTATTCCTATATTGTAGCAACATTCCTACAGTATTTTTAAAATTTATTATCAAGATCACCGTGCAACGCGCGGTATTACCAACCTAACGTTTCTGTAACTACAATGATGGTAAAGAGTTTACTTATGGTGATCATTTGATCACTATGTAAGATGGAAGTATAGATATCTTAATTTTTTTATATGGTACTTGAATTGAATTAGTGATTAATTGATGTTGAAATTTTGATTTAATTGATTCTGATACTGGATCGTAGAGTATTTTTACGTTTGTACAAGGGTGATGGGTTATATTTTTACATCAATTTCTTAAACACTAAATAACTAACATACTCCATATGTTCAACTGTTTTTGGCACACTTATCATTTTGACATTTTTATTTTAGACTAAATTATTTTTTTGGTCTCCTACAAAGTATCTTATACCGTCTTTTGGTCTCCATTTGCAAAACAACCCTTAGACGGTACCCAACAAATTCAAAATATTTTGTTTGGTCCCCTAAGGTGGTTTTCAGGTGAGAGTAAATGATTTTCCGGTTTAGTCAGAGATATATTGGTAATTTTACAAATTAAAAATATTTTCAATTAAAAATATTAATTTTAAATTTTCATATTTTCGACTTCATCCTGAGCGCTCGAACCTCCTGCCTCAAGCCTTCTGACGATTTTTTTTTAAACTCAGAGGTATAATGATCATTTTACATATTTTGACCAATTTTATCGTTGACTTTCCCTGAAAACTATTTTTGGGGACCAAACAAATTGTTTTAAATTTGTTGGATACCATCTAAGGGTTGTTTTGCAAATGAGGACCAAAAGATGGTAAAAGATGCTTTGCAGGGGACCAAAAAAATAATTTAATCTTTATTTTATTTTGCTACTTTTCAATTACCATTCATTTTGCATTTTCAACTTCAATTTGATCAACTTCAATAATGTTTGTCATTCTGTGCAATTATTATACGACTGAATATGAATTTGGAATAAAACATTAAAAACATTATGAAAGTGAAGCATGCTACGCTTTTTAAGTCTAATTTATAGGACTATTTATTTTAAGATAAATAAAAATTACATAAATGAAATAGCTCTGCTATTAGTTAACACTGCACTTCCATTTCTAGACATTTTACAGAAAAATGTTTCATTTTCATCACCTTGCATGTACACAAAGTGCTTCCTACCTAATCACTGTATATACACTTTGCCTAAGCCATCAGCTGATATGCAGAAGGAACATCATGTAGGGGATGGCCTTTCTTATTTCTTTCGATTATCCTCCGAGCAAGAAGAACCTGTTTCCCGACAACAAAAATGAAGGCTTTTCCCTGCCCTCCGGCACCTCTTGCAGTCCTCCCAACACGACGAACATACTCACTTGGATCTCGAGGAAAATCAAACAGCACCACATGATCCACCCCTGCAAAGTCTATCCCCCTCGATGCCCTGAGATTATTTTTTTTGACATGACACAACCAAGTCACCAATTACATTCAGGATGAAAGTGAGAATCGCAGAATATAGTCTAAAAGCAAAATCGACCATCTTGAATCGGGTAGCTGAAAAAGATACCTGTCAGTGCAGACCAGGAATAGAGAAGTGTTTTCCTCCTCAGACTTGCGGAACTCTTCCATGTTTCTAAGGCGGGTTTCTTGATCCAAGGCAGCATGGAATGGTAGCACTCTAGTCACGGAACCTTTGCGATCAGATCGTTTAAGCACATTTTCCACTTTTCTACACGTCTCGATCTGCATAAAGAAAGTGTAGGATCTCTTTATGTCAACAATCTGCAAGGATAGTGATAGAAATCAAGCAGTTTTGTATGTTCAAACCTACTTTGTTACAGAATATTATGGTTTTAGCCACTGGATTTTCTTCCATTAACTGCAGCAGAGCATTTTTCTTGTTGACAAAAGCTGTCTCTGGAGATTTCTCTGTGTTGTCATCACCACTACAATCCACAAGTATCTGTGATTTTGAATAAACTGTTTCAACTACAAAAGAAATTTAACTGCTTCTCCATTACGAGGTGAAGAGAATCAAAGCTGCTCCTCCAGGATATGTACCAGGAAAAAATGAAAAAGAATAATGAATAACTACCTCTTCAAGGCCAGCGCTTGTACGATGCATTCCAGGTCCCATTACAACATCACAATCGGGAAAAGCTCCAATCAGCTTGTTGTATATATCAACAGGTAAAGTTGCTGTGACAAACAAATATTGCGTCATGATAGGCGAGTTGTTCATCAGACATTGCAATGCCAGCTCAAAGTCTTCGTCATTGAATAGTATATCTACCTCGTCCAGTACAGCACTGAAACCAAAGTTTGAGTGTTATCTATGAGCATCCAAGAGTTGACTAGACTTTTCGTTTTCAGTGCAGTCATTTGCCAAGTTAGCAACACTCCAGTTATACAACAGTTCCACACTTAATGCTAGCAGTAAATTCTCAAAGAAATGGAGATATTTCTATGCGGGGAAACGGGACAAAAGAAACACCAACGTAACAGTAATGCAATAATAACAACACTTCTATCAATTGGAAGTAGCATGTATCATGACAACCAACCACGGGATAGGTCTAATCTGATTACTGAACAAGAATATAACCATCAAAGACAGCAGGGATTTCATGATTTCATCCAATTAGGAGATATTAAACTATGATAGATGTGTTTTGATGTATGGAAACACAAGAAGCATTAAATCATCACTCTTCAACAATATACTACTCACCATTTGAGATTCGATAGATGCAGATAGCCTCCTTTCATTAGAAACATAAATCTTCCAGGAGTTGCTATTAAAACGTCTATATCTTGTTTCAGATTATCCAATTGAGTCTTTTGTTTGAATCCACCTGTTGCAACCATAGACCGAAATGGAACCCCTGTCTTAGAAAGAGACCGACATATACCTAATACCTGCAAAAGTTGGGCAACCAGTTTAAGGAGGGCAGTGCAAACAGCAACTGGAATGCGACAAAGGAGTAAAATAAAAAAAGGTCAAATGCTGCAGCTCTTTTACTCTAACTTCAGCTGACCTCTGAAGCTAGTACCGGATTCTAAAAGGTCCAGTAAATTCCAACTTAGGAAACAAGCAAAAGATGAAAGGGTCCAGAAATAACGAGAAAGCAAATACTTGCAAAGAAATTAATAGATCTTAAGAGACCTGGGATGCTAACTCAGCGGTAGGTACCAACACAACAACCAGAGGATGACTTGGAATAGACTTGCTAACTGCCTGAAGCTCTTCTTCTCTGAGGCGTTGAACAACAGGTAAAAGGTATGCCAAGGTTTTTCCTGATCCACTTTGATCAGCCATTATGCAGCTCTTACCCCCAATAATAGGTCCAAATGCCATAGCCTGGTATTAATTCCCATAATTTTCAAATTCATACAATATATGCCAACCATACCATGCAACAAATTATAAAATTATTATTGCAAGGAGGTGCCTCTAAATAATAGGCATCGCTTACAAAATAATAATGCAAATACTGTAGACAAATCAAAGATCATAAGAGCGGAAAATTTATCATGAAACATAGAAAAGCAGGAGATTTGAAAATAGAATAAAAATCTGGCATATCAATGCAACTAAAGAGAACTAGAAATCACATTCATACGACTGATCAGATGTTTATAGAATGGGAAATATATCCAAATGAATAATAGTTGACGAACATTAATCTGAATCAGTTGATTTTTAAAATGGGGTAGTTGGCTCACCTTTCTATAATCGTAAAACAAGAAAACTCAGAAAGATGATACATCTCTTTTTACAGATACCCTATTTTACTAAATTCACAGATGAGTAGGGAGGACGGGTAGGAACATGCCATATGTACCCATACACTTGTTCTCCCTTCATTTGAAAGCTTTTGGAGAGAAACTTTCAGGAGCTAACCAGCAAAATTTACAAGTATAGGGAAACAAGGGACTCAAAATTCTGGAATCATTATTAGTTTGAAAATAATTATTTCATGGTATGGTATTGTTGGTGTCGCAAATAGATGTGAACTTTTTCTGAAAAACTGGCATACCTGAATATTAGAAGGACGCAGATAAAGCAAGCTCCTCAAAGATTGGATAAGGAAATCACTGCATCCCATATCCTGAAAAGACTTCCTACTGAAGAAATTGCCATTATCATTTAAATTTTTCTTTTTTCTGGAAATATCATTCTGCCTATAGATGTCCTTTGGCTCTCCAGCCCCCCATCCTCTTAAAGAGGAAGAAGAATCCCTTGAAGCAGATGCAGTGTTGGAGAACGGGTCTTTTGTCGATGCAACTTGGAACTTGGAAAATTTATCAATGTCATTCTTTCCTTCATTTGAGAGATTTTGCATCGTACCTCTGCTTTCCTGTAATAGGAAGCTTTTCAGTCAGTACTAAAATTGACCACTTTCCAATATAATGAAGCAATGAGTTATACATACTTGACTATGTCTGTCATCTGTATTTTGTTCCGTATCATCAACATCACTAGTTTCTTGAATCTTTTCATGACTTCTTCTGACAAGAGCTTTTACTCTCTGAGCCTTCAACCTCCCAAAACTTCTTGTGATACCTTCACTACCTGATGTTGTATACTTACACACTCAAAAATCCAAGTACAAAAGGATGGAGAAACACATGAATTTGCTAGCAATTAATTGATTTTAACAAACAGTCAGATAGTAATTCATGGTTTAGATGCTTGCTTCTATTGAGTAATCACCCAATACAGAGTTTTGTCGTAAAGAGTATATTGCTAGAGACATTTTTCCATTCACATGTTTAGCAGTATGTATCCTCTTTAACAAAAATCTACATCCAAATTCCTTTTACCAACAAAACACTAATGAAAATATTGCAATAAAGTACCATTCCCGATATCCAAATTATAAGCTTTCTCGCAAAACTTCCATCTGACCTCTAAATCACTTCAGATTCCCCTCAGTTCAACACACTGGACTATTCATTAATTCACCTTGTTTTCTATTGTCTCTCATTAGTTCATTAACAAAAGATACCACCTTCCTCCCAGAAACAAACATTTCACACTAAATCCATCCAATTAACTACCAGTGGCTGCTTTTTGATCCGGCCATTGTTTGGTAAACAACTTTTGCATGACTGAAAAGCCTGCTTATAAGTCCAAATGAAAGGGCTTTTTATATCGGTTGATATCATTTTTGTTTCAGTCCTAACCTTTTCATAAACAGCCAAGATTAACACTTGATTTTACCAAACACATCCACGAATACAAACCTAAAATACAAACCAGATTATCAAACTTGCTAAATGAAACAGCCAACAACCAAGAACAGTTTACCAAACAAGACACTATCAAAACAAGAACTAAACAGAGGGAATAAAAGCTAACACCTGCAGTGCCATCTGAACCACCAGACCTCCCCGAATCACCACTCTTTCTGCTCCTCGAAGAAACGGGTTGCCATGAAAGAACCTGCTCTGGAGGAAGAGGGGCCTCAGGGGGGTCATTTTCCTCACCGCCCCACACAATAAACTTCTCCCCCGTTTCATTATCCACAAGCTGATAAGCCCCCGGCGTATCCAGTGGCACCCGGGTGTACCCGCCGGCTCTAACCACCGTCACAGCCCTGAGTGCCCTTTGGTGCTGATTGTTGGGGTGGAGATTAAAGGCCGTTTTTCTGCCCAATTGGAGGGTCGGAGGCAGGCACGAAGATGCTGCAGCTGCAGCTGCCAGCCCTGAAAATGCCATACTGCAATGGAGCAGAATGGGAAACGGATAGAAGAACTGCCTTAACAGCAGTTTAATTTGGGGGTTCCTTTTTCACAAAATCTAAATGCATGTTTGGAATGATAAATACAGGTAAGCTCAATCAAGATTTACTATATTACCTAATTAGTTTTAGAATCCTGTATTTTCATAAGTTTTGGAAATATCAATGTTTAAAGAGCAAATTTAAAGAAATGTAGATAAAATTTTTGGTTTGAATGAATCAGATTATAAACATTGGGAAAGTCTCAGGAAAGACGGCTATTCCATAAGATTAAGTACAGTCCTCAGGGGCATTTGCCTTAAATTTTATAATTTTTTATAATATTTAAATATTGTATTTTATAAGTTAAAACAAGTAATATTATGTATTTAAAGGTGAAAATATAAAAATATATGATATATAAAAATATTTTCAAAATTTTTAAAATTTTGTATGTAATTTAAGAAATGCAGTGTATAAGGTAATAAATAAGTGGCCTGTCCATAAGCTTATGAACAGGCCGTCTGTCAGTAGACCCACTCATAAACATTATAACTACTACACGTTGCATAATAAATTTTTAATATTCTAACTAATATATTTTATTTTTTATTATTTCAATTAAACTCTGTCTTTTCATAAGCCTATGAAAAAATGATCTTTCCCAAAACTTTGCCTTAATTTTATTACTTTTAATCTTAATTAAATTTTAATTATTTAACTTCAACCCTCATCAACAATCATTATTCAACATCAATCCATAACAAAGATTATAATTACACAAACACCTTAAATTAGATTAACTTAAGAATTCATAATCAAGGCTTAAGTTACCTTGTATTCATAATCAAATCAAATTCAGGGGTTAAGCACTCTGATGCTTAAGTTAGTCCAAACATTCAATATGATTAAGACATAATGAATGGTAAGTAAATGTGTACCTTGTATTTATACTCCGTGTCCTAAATAACGTACTCCTTAATTATCGTTATTAATTACCCACGAATGCGGTAATTAAGTTAGAGTATTAAATATTTCCCTAATCGGGTTGTCATACCTGCGGCCCAATGGCCTTCTTGGGTCTAACCTCTATCAAGAGCCCTTAGAAAAGTAGGTTCTCGACCTTAGAAAGTTGGAACATCACGAAGGTCTTCGAGGTCTCGAATGCATGGGACAATTCGAGGACTTTGGAGGGTCGAAATGAACCTTTCACATTGTGTTCCTACTTTCGAGGATGAGAACCTGGTTTTCTAATCAACTTCGTCATTTAAGATTCTGAAAGTGCGTGCGCGTGCTATGCAATCGCGTGTGTCACTACCCTCCAAACACTGCGCCGTCAGAAGATAAAGAGTCGATCACGTCTTTTCATAACTTTTTATATTTCCAATGCAGAAATAATTACCCGCCACTTTAGCCCCCATATTTACACCTCATCCGCGCTTCCTTATTTACTATTATCGTTTGCAGGCGTCTTCTTACAAGATTTCTTTCTTTATTTCTCTCGTGAGTGATCCAACTTCCATCACTTTTTTCCAGAAATCGGTAAATTCTTTCATCCTTATTCTCTTTATAATCTTCTCGTTTCCCCCATTTTCCATCATGGCCCGCTCTGATGAGGGTTCCGCCTCCGAGAAACTTTTCGGTGAAATTAGAGTAGGCGAGTCAGGGGTTAGTACACCGGAGAGAATAGTTGGCGACCCGAAATGTACCCATTCTGAAGAGCTCCGGCACGATTCAGATGCTGGAGAGGGCATATCTAATAGTCCCACGAAAGAAAGGATCTTTCCCATAACTGATATGCCTTCTCAAGAAGCTGTTGAAAATTGGCCTCCGGGCATGGGCAAACCCTACATGAGGAGGTCCCCTACGAGCGGCAAGATTGGTTTTTACCCTCCTCCAAATCCAGAGCTCGAAGCCATAGGGGAGGAAGAAGAAGTACTTTCTTTGAGGGAGAAGGCAATCCTTGAGGGAAGGGGAGGGGGGAAGCACCCTCGAGCGGAACTCGAGAACCTTCTCTGGCTGAGCACTTTCAAGAGAAGAAAAAAGGAACTCGTCAAAGATTAATGCTAAAGGACTCAGGGAGGGAGCCCCTAGTTCCAGTAGCGAGAACCGCTATTTCCAAAATTTTGGACTCGATCCCTCCTGGCCAACGAGTAGTTCCATATACCAATTTTCAATCCTTTCGAGAAGGTGACTCTCCCCATAACCTTCCCAAAGGAAGATTGTCCATCTCTCTCCGACACATTCGTTGCAGGCTCACCTCTCCCTTTTCGCCCTTTTTTTCCGAACTCCTTAGGCAATTTCAGGTGAGCCCTGTGCAAGTCCACCCCCAACATTTTGGTGATCATTATGATGTTCTTGACCAAATGTGACGAATTCAGTATTAAACCTAGTTATAAGTTGTTTCGCTCACTATACTTCGTGCCCTATAGTGGGCAGTCTACCGGTATGATCGTCACGTTTGCCAATCGAGAAGTACATCACAAAGTCTTTTGTGTTCCAAGCAATTTGGGTGATTGGAAGAGCTGGAAAAAAGGTATCTCGTTCGATAGCTGGAGGTATCGAGTCCCTCCGTGGAATTGGGCCGTGCAAGTTGAATCTCTCAAACCTGGGAAATACATCTGCCCAGATGCCCTCAAGAGGGACAGACAAAAACTATTGTCCAACTCCCTCTACTACAGCCTCTTCAACAACCCTAACCCCCGGATTGGCGGCTTTGCGTTCCCACCCAGAGTCTATGAAGAATATGTGTATAACACACTCCGAAAAGATACAAGAAAGAGGCGAAGAGAATGTGGGGGCCCTAGAGATGGCCCTCCCCTCGAGATCATCGTTATTGACCCTAGGCATTAGGGACCTTCCGAAGAGGCCTTAATAAAAATCTACTTCTCTCATTTATTGTGTTACTATGTTCATCACTATTGACTGACTCTCTTTCTTTTTTCCATTTTCAATGGATCTCGCTAAGGGCTTAAAGAAACAAAAGTCCTTGAAGCTAGGTCAGGCTCCATCAAGGGGGATCATTGATTCCTCGAACCAGGCTTCCAACCCAGTTTCGCCTCTTGCAGAAGGCTTTGAAAGGTCTATCTCAACCATTAATGCTGAGCAGTCTCCTCATACCAGGAACGTTCGCCAGAAGACAATCGGCTCCTCCTCACCAAGACCGATAATGGGAACACATTGCAGTGAGGATATTCATCAACAATCTCCGCATGGAAAATTTGTAGTCGATAAGGTTGGCGGGGGAATTCTGCTCAGGAGAGGCGTCTGCAGCCTCAGGAAAGGGAATCACTCGAACCCCCTCAGCAGTGAAGAACTGCCCTTTGGCCCTGATGAAATCCAGTAGGGCAAAGCGAAGGCAGTTGTTTTTTATGGCCTCATCCCATTTTGCGTCCAAGGTGGTATCGAGCTTTGGGTTAACTAGTTCATCCACCTTCTTGGCCAAATCTTCAGAAAGAGAGGTAGACACTTGTGGCTTTAAAAATTTCTTGGCTAATTTGCTCCTGCCGATTTCCTTGGCCATCCTTAGGTACAAGCTACAGAAATGGAACAGCATTTAGCTGAATTTGAAGAAAAAATCACCGAACACGAAGTAAGCCTTCGTGCCCATATGCTTTCTCACGGTATACCTTCCTCCTACTAAATCAACAACGCTCATCCTCCAAAGTTTCTACTTAACGTTGCCCAGTACTGGATGGAAGAGGTCAATGTTCATGAGAATGGGACTCTACGGCAGAAGAAGGCTTTTGACCTTATTCTCGATTGGCTAGCAGAACTGAAGGTAAAGGGATTTACCTCCTCGAGTTTTCGCTCTACCCCTCGGTCACAGAATTATGCTCTTAAAGAAGTTGAACGGAACCTTTTCCCATTGAGCAAAATTATCCAAGGTCTTCTTAAAACCTCGCAAAAGTGTTGGGTCATGCTCGAAGGCCCCATTCGAACCTTCCAAGAAGAAACGGTGTAGGACCGTCGTTGTCACTCCCCTCGATTCCTCATTATATCCTGTAGAGGAGCAAATGAAGGATATCCAAAGGGTAGCTGGTATAAAGCTTGAAGAACTCGAAGAAATAGAGGCAAACATGAAGAAGCTAGGATAGCCTATTTCCACTGAAGAGTTGTTTCAAGCGAGATTTCCTCCCAGTGAATGAATATATGTAGATGGATCAACTTGGATAATTGTTAGTGTGAATATAGTATCCTTAGTATTTGTTGGAATTTGAATGAATAATTAATACTCTTTCCATCTAATATTTTAAGGGAAAGAAGCATAATGTTTACTACCAACATCTAACTGAAAAGCTGAATAAAAGGGTAAACCACTGGAACTCTAAATTGCTTAATTAGGCAGGTAGATGTATCCTCATAAATCATGTATTGACACCTATCTCACAACACACTTGATGTGTTTCTGCCCCTACAAAACATGCAATAGAGAATATAGAATCTATTTGCCCATAATTATAGATAGTGAGAACTCCAAAAGACATTGGAGAAGATGGAAGAGAATGTGTTATCCCCATCCGGAAAAATGGACTAAATTTCATAAGCATAGAAACAATAGTAGACTCATTCTCACTAAAGTTGTGGTGGAAGTTACAAGAGGGTACAACTATCTAGTCCAAATTAATCTGGTCAATGCCTAACTCATATAGGAACTCAGATTCGTGGAAGAGAGTTCTCAAAATAAGTCCAAAGGCAAAAGAAAACACAAGGATGATTATAGGCAGAGGGATCTGGATTGCTAACTGGGTGGATAGGGGGTTATTAGTAGACCAAGGGAACTCAACAAATGAATTACATGACCCCTACATAACAGTCAAAGAATTTTTAGATAATAAAATGCAGCATATGCAATCAGTGAGCATAAGACTTAACTCTCACATTCTGATCATGGTGCAAGATCCTATTTCCTCTTTTGACAAACAGGACCATATGGTTTGGAAACAAGCTGCTACAGGTACGTTCTCTGTCCACTCAGCCTATGAACTTCTCAGAAGTAGAAAACAAAAGGTAACTGCAATGACAAAGGTATGACATACAATTTTACCAAGGAGAATCCCTATGTTTGTATGGAAATTGTTAAATAAGCTAATTCCACTGGATGATGTTCTTAGTAAAATAGGAATTAATGTTGTTTTAAGTTGCTCTTTATGCCTAAAACAAGAATAAACAATAAACCGTGTTTTTAATGAGTGTTATCTTGTCGATGGTCTATGGAAACATGCTGCAAATGTGAAAACCCCGACTGTAATGAAGTCAGTGTGCATGTAATAGCTAAGTTTTAACCAAAATTTTCGATCTCTTATCTACTTCCCTCGACTATTTTCAGTTATTACTCAAAACCCTATAGGAGAAAAAATGAAATTCGAGCAAGTGGACGTGAAAACGTATCCAAAGTGAAATTTGGGCAAGTGGACTTAAACCTTATCCAAATGAAGGTAAATGGATAAAATTTTGGTGTGAGGTGTCAGTACACCTATGTTTCCCATCATGCCTTCATCTAGTATAAATAGCAATCACCGTCTCCCCAAACTTACAGCCTTAAACCATTTTCTTACCAAAATAAGAATAGTGATTGAGCAGTGGTAACATAGGAACAGAGGTTGCACCAAGTTCCAACCACAAAACCACGACTAACTGAGATGAGTGTTTGCATCGCCTTAACACGAATCAAATTAAAATTTATTATATGTATATATATGATGCCACCAGAGAGTACCTCTGGAACCCTCCACTAGAACCCTCCACTAGAACCTTCACCTCTCGAACCCTCCACTGAAACCTTCACCTCTCGAACCAGAGAGTACCTCTCAAACCCTCCACTGGAACCTTCACATCTCGAACCAAAGAATACCTCTTGAACCCTCCACTGGAACCTTCACCTCTCAAATCCTCCACTGGAACCTTCACCTCTCAAATCCTCCAATGGAACCTTCACCTCTCTAACCCTCCACTGGAACCTTCACCTCTCGAACCAAAGAGTACCTCTCGAACCTCGCCTCTCGAACATGTACCTCTTGAACATGTACCTCTTGAACATGTACCTCTCGAACCAGTACCTCTCGAACCCTCCACTGGAACTTTCACCTCTCAAACCTCACCACTCAAACATGTGCCTCTCGAACCAATACCATTCGAACCCTCCACTTGAACTCTCACCTCTCGAACTCTCCACTCAAACTCTCACCTCTTGAACCTCACCTTTCAAACCAATACCTCTCGAACCCAGTACCACTTAAACACTGGAACTTTCACCTCTCGACCAGTACCTCTCAAACCTCACCACTCGAACCAGTACCACTTAAACCCAGTACCACTCGAACACTCTCCTCTCGAATCATCTACACAAACCCCCTGTACTCAAACCCATCTACTTGAACCCCCTGCACTCAAACCCCCTGTACTCGCTACACTCAAACCTCTCTACTTGAACCCTTTACTTGAACCATGAGTACTCGAACTCCACTAGAGAGAGTTATGTCTGTTAAACTTAAATATGTTAGTATATATTTATATTATCCTCAATTATTGTGAAACTGAGTGCATGAACTACTCTGATATTTTATGTGGATGGTCGGCTTGTACTTTATCTTACTGAGTCAAACTTGAATTATCTGCTACCTAATTGCTTGTCTGTGCTTTTTGGGATCCCCGACATGATTGTAGTTTGGTCGAAGTCGGCGGGAAACGGTATAGACCAGACCGTATGATTAGACCGGCTACACGTGGAGTTTCTGGTATGCTAGTATAACCATCTGGATCTAATATGAGCTCGTAACTGAACATTTGATTGGGCATGGTTGGTGAGAATGAATTCTTGGTTGATAGCCTTCAGACACTACTGAAAAGGTTATGCCTTGTATATTAGTAAGAGTTGCCATATTGGCACTTGACAGCAACTTGGCATTAACCGCCCATATCCTTTTATTGTGTGCTAGGACTTATGTGGCTATTTGTTTTCTGTGACCACTAAAAATCAACTTGGTAAATACTGGCGATGGAACCTCACTAAGCAATGAGCTTACCCTATTTTAATGAACCCTCTCAAGTGTAGATGAACTGTAAGAGAGAAGTGCACTGGTGTCTTTACTTCTTTTGCAGAAGGATCCTAGGTGGACCATCAGAATCTTTTGGTTAGATTTTAAAATAGTTATAATAAGGTGAACTGATCCTTACTGGATCCTTAAGAACTTTTGTCTGTAACTTTTAGTTGAAATTCTTGTTTAACATTTGTACTAATACTTTCAATGTAACAGTAAGTTAGGTTTTGAATTTTTCAAATTTGCTTCCGCATAAACTTTATTTGCTCGTTACTGCTTTTGAGTAATCCAACCCGTGGGATCTCGGTAGCGCACCCACATCTGTAACACCCCAAACCGATGACCCACCAGCTTAACGCTAGTATTGGGTTGGGTCCAGCGTGCTACCGGGAATTCCAGCAGTAACGAGCCGATAGAGTTTATGCGGAAGCAAATTTAGAAAAAAAATTCAACACCTAAATTACTACTACAGTGAAATTGTTAATACAAGTGTTAATCAAGATTTTCAACTAAATTTCTTCAGACAAAATTTCTAAAATATTTGATAAGGATCAGTTCACGTTAATATTTTACATCCTAACCAAAAGCTCTAACAGTCCACCCAGGATCTTTTCTCAAAAGAAGTAAAGACATCAAAGCAATTTTCTATTACTGTTCTTCTTCACCTGAAAAATGGTTGTTTAACTAGGGTAAGCTCCTTATTTAGTAAGGTTCCATTGCCAGTATTTACTGAGTTGAGTTCTAGTGATCACAGAATAACAAATAACAAATAGTAACATAAGTCCTAACACACAGTAAAAGGATACAGGTGGCTAATGTCAAGTTGCTGTCAAGTGCATGTATGGCAATTCTGACTAACATACAAGACATAACCTTTTCAGTAGTGCCCGAAAGCTATCAGTCCAGAATTAAGTTTTACCAACCACGCCCAATAAGATGTTCAGTTACGAGCTTGTATCAGTATAGATGGTTATGCTAGCATACTAGAAACTTCACGAGTAGCCGGTCTAATCAGATGGTCTGGTTTGTATCGTTCCCTGCCAATTTTGACCGAACTACAATCGCGTCGGGGGCCCCAAAATCAGAGACAGGTAATCAGGTATCAGATAATTCAAGTTTGACACGGCAAGATAAAGTACAAGCCGGTCATCCACATAACACATTAGGCAGTTAGGGTAGGATACTCGTTTGATATATTAGTTAAGTTTTATATGGGTTTAGCTTAATGGCCTAATATTGCTGCATATGTTATGAAGATTCATGTGGTGACTAGTGCTTTATTATCCGTTTTGGGGTCTAAAATTTTATTATCATTATTTAGGGACCTTTCAATTTAAAATGAGAACCTGATTCAAACTCTGGGCTAGCCATCCCCAAGTGATTCAAAGGTTTTCTCAAGTCAAATGGAAAGGATACCTAGTTGGTTTTTTTTTAATAAATAAATGTAAAAAATACTTGCTTTGATCCAATATCCTCTTAATGTAATTTTTTTTGTTGAGATTTAACTTTTCTTTGAAACTATTTAGGAGAACACTTTTATTTTTAATTTAGAAAGTATTTGAAAGTTCAAAAGAAGCAAATATTGATGGCACTGTTCTTATTTCTCTATTGTGTGTTTTTACATCTTATTTGATGACATTAAATTGCTAATCTACTTTTAGCATTTAACTACAATTAGTCATTATGTATATCTAGTGGAAATATACCGGCTATACATGGTTATATTCCCAATGGTAATGCAACAGCTATAATCGGCTATATTTTACAGCATAACCATGAATTTATCCAACAATTTAAAACCTCGTTTTCTCTTCAATCTCATATCCTTATCACCATAGCTTCTCTTAGTATTCTCATCGGAGGTATTTTGCCGGAAGAATTTTGTTATACTTCATTAATGGTTGGATTCATGTATTACTTTGTTTCCACAATCATCATAGACTTATGTATTATAAATTAATTATTTTATTCCCATGTTGGACAGTGACATCAATAAATTGTTAGTTTTGTAGACAAGGTTCAACCATATCTCAAATCTGATATCTTTAAGTGTTAAGTAACTTTGATGTCTTTTATTAAGTTAAGTTTTGATTTGCCTTTACTTGATTTGAGGAAGCTCTGATACCACGTCTGTAACACCCAAACCTACGACCTACCAGCTTAACGCCAGTATCGGGTCGGATTTGGCGTGCTACCAGGAATTACAGCAGTAACGAGCCGATAGAGTTTATGTTGAAGCAAATTTAGAAAAAAATCAACACCTAAATTACTACTACAGTGAAATTGTTAATACAAGTGTTAATCAAGATTTTCAACTAAATTTCTTCAGACAAAATTTTTAAAAGATCCGATAAGGATCAGTTCACGTTAATATTTTACATCCTAACCAAAAGCTCTAACAGTCCACCCAGGATCTTTTCTCAAAAGAAGTAAAGACATCAAAGAAATTTTCTCTTACTGTTCTTCTTCACCTGAAAAATGGTTGTTTAACTAGGGTAAGCTCCTTGTTTAGTGAGGTTCCATCGCCAGTATTTATCGAGTTGAGTTTTAGTAATCACAGAATAACAAATAAAAAATAGCCATATAAGTCCTAACACACAGTAAAAGGATACGGGTGGTTAATGCTAAGTTGCTGCCA
The DNA here is from genome assembly GCA_037428765.1 of Rubia yunnanensis. NCBI lineage: Eukaryota > Viridiplantae > Streptophyta > Magnoliopsida > Gentianales > Rubiaceae > Rubia > Rubia yunnanensis. The sequence continues at coordinate 19,022,505 of CM075068.1, read as the reverse complement.
AGTGCCTATATGGAAACTCTGACGAACATACAAGACAAAACCTTTTCAGTAATGCCTAAAGGCTATCGGTCCAAATTTTAGTTTTGCCAACCACGCCCAATTAGATGTTCAGTTACGAGCTTGTATCAGTACATATGGTTATGCTAGCATACTAGAAACTCAACGAGTAGCCGGTCTAATCAGACAGTCTGGTCTGTACCATTCCCCGTCGACTTCAACCAAACTACAATCGCGTTGGGCCCCCCGAAATTAAAGACAGGTAATAATGTAGCAGATAATTCAAGTTTGATACAGCAAGAGAAAGTACAAGTCGGTCATTCACTGAACAATATCAAAGCAGTTCATAAATTCAGTTTCACGATAATTGAGCATAGTATGATAAAATACACACTTAATTTAACAGTCAGTATATACTAACATTTAAGTTTAACCTCCATATCTCTCTCTAATGGGGTTTGAGTATACATGATTCAATTAAAGAGTAGAAAGGTTTGGGAATGGGTTCGAGTAGATGGGTACGAGTATAGGGGTTTGAGCACAGGGGTTCAAGTAGAGGATTTGAGTCAAGGGTTCGAGTGTACTGGTGTTCAAGTGGTACTGGTTTGGGTGGCACTGAGTTCAAGTGGTACTGGTTCAAGTGGTACTGGTTCGAGTGGTAGGTGTTACTAGTTTGAGTGGTGAGGTGCAAGGGGTGAGGTTCAGTTGGTTAGGTTCGAGAGGTACGGGTTCAGTTGGTGAGTTCAAGAGGTAAGGTTCAGTTGGAGAGATTCGAGAGGTATGATTCGAGAGGTGAGCTTGAGAAGTAAAGGTTTCAGTAGTACTAGTTCGAGACCTAGGGTTCGAGAGGTACAGTTCGAGGGGTAGAGGTTTCAGTAGTACCAGTTCGAGAGGTAAGGTTCGAGAGGTAAAGGTTCGAGAGGTAAAGGTTCGAGAGGTACATGTTCGAGAGGTAAAGGTTATAGTAGTGAGGTTCCAGTGGAAAGGGTTCTAGAGGTGAAGATATCGGGGTTACTAGTTCGAGGGGTAGGTTCAGAGATATACTGTTCGAGAGGTAAAGGTATCAGCGGTACTAGTTCGAGACATAGGTTCGAGATGTACAGTTCAAGAGGTAAAGGTATTAGTGGTACTAGTTCTAGAGGTACAAGTTTCCAGTGGTGGTTTGAGAGGTGAAGTTTTCAGTAGGGGTTCGAGAGGTGAAGTTTTCAGTAGAGGTTCTAGAGGTGAGGTTTTAATAAGGGGTTCGAGAGGTGAATTTTTCAGTAGGGGTTCGAGAGATGAATTTTTCAGTAGGGGTTCGAGAGATGAAGTTTTTAGTAGGGGGTTCGAGAGGTGAACTTTTCACCAGGGGTTCGAGAGATGAAGTTTTCAGTAAGGGTTCAAGAGTTGAGGTTTTCAGTAAGGGTTCGAGAGGTGAAGTTTTCAGTGTGGTTCGAGAGGTGAAGTTTTCAGTAGGGGTTCGAGAGGTGAAGTTTTTAGTAGGGGTTCGAGAGGTGAAGTTTTCAGTGGGGGTTCGAGAGATAAAGTTATTAGTGGGGGTTTGAGAGGTGAAGTTTTCAGTAGGGGTTCGACAGGTGAAGTTTTCAGTAGGGGTTCGACAGGTGAAGTTTTCAGTGGGGGTTCGACAGGTGAAGTTTTCAATGGGGGTTCGACAGGTGAAGTTTTCAGTAGGAGTTTGAGAGGTGAAGTTTTCAATAGGGGTTCGAGAGATAAAGTTTTCGGTGGGGTTCGAGAGGTGATGGTTTCAGTAGGGGTTCGAGAGATGATGGTTTCAGTAGGGGTTCAAGAGGTGAGGTTTCAGTGGTGTTCAAGAGGTAGAGGTTTCAATGAGGGGTACAAGAGAAGGTTCGAGAGAGTCAGGTTCTGATGGCATCATATATATACATATACATATATGTAAACATATGCCCAGTTTAACTCAGTTCATGCTAAGGCGATGCAACACTCACCTTGGTTAGACTTGGCTTGGGCAACTTCCGCTTCTACGTTATCACTGCTCAACCTCCGTTCTAATTTTGGTTCTCAAGAAAATATCTTAAGGCTGTAATTTTTGAGAAGGCAGTAACCGGTATTTATACTGATAAGAACATAGGGTTATGACACCTAAACCTAGAATTTTATCCATTTAACCCTCAAGTGTCTACGTCCACTTGCCCAAAAAATACTTTGGATAAATTTCTCACGTCCGCTTACCGGCTTTCTCTTCCCATTATATTATTATTATTATTATTATTATTATAATCATTATTATTATAACTCTCTTCCCAATATTTCTCTTCCCGAATTTCACTTTCCCTAGGTTTACATTATGTTGTTTCCTTTTCCAGACACAATATTAATCATGACTTCTATTCGCCTATCAATCCCATCTGTTTCATTTTCATCCGTTCATTTCTTTTAATTTTATTTATTTATTGGTTTTTCTTCTTTTTAATTCACAATAATTAAAATCAATTATATATATATATATATAAATACAATTATATTCCTTGAAATCAAAACAAAATTAGAAATGATAACTTATTTATTTTATTTATTATTTGTAATTACATATGAAAATTACTATTATATAAAATTGTGATAAGTATGAAAAAATATTAGGAAGTTATAAAATTAGTGTTCCTCAATAATTTAAAGGAATATTTATTTTAGAGGAAGGTACAAGGTAAACTATTGGAGATGCTTTTATAATAATCTAGATAATTATTTAACAAATCCATTTATCATTTCTTGCATTACTCTTTTAAAATGGGCAGTTTGTATATCCCGCTTCCAATCTGATTCGATGTACTAATTCCCTTCCTCTTTCTTAAATGAAACTTGTACTAAACACCAATGCTTTATCATCGTTTGATATTAACTAATATATATTTTTCAATAATTAAGATTATTAATTCAAATTTACTTCGTCCGAGATTAACATCTAGGTTAATCCATAATAATGATTTTTTCCAAATTTATATTTTATAATTAGCACATCGTTCATCTCTATTCATTTTTTTTCCAATTGGAGGGATATTAAAAGTTCTATTGAGATAACATGATTTGTATCGGAGTTATATTTTATTTATTAATCTAATTGGGTTCGGGGTTTCACAAGATCCGACCTGATACTTGCGTTGAGCTGGTAGGTCGTAGATTTTGGGTGTTACAGCAAGGCTACTAGAATTGCAAAACTGCCATTTTGCACACATATTTGAAAAATTATCATGGTATTGGTCACATTCTTGTTTTTCAAAAACTAGAAACACAGTAATTCAGATAATTCCTTTTCTAATTTGTTGGATTTTATGAAAACAAAGATGTGCAACATTTTATGAAAATAAAATAGTTGTGGAACTGAACAGAACAGATTACTGGCCGAAATTTTTACAGTTCAACCACATGTTGTCTATGAGGATTGTCAATACATGTTATCCTTGGGCTTATTTCCTGTCAGCAAAGATCCAAAATTGAAATTATTGAAAGCACATAAGTGGGATCCTCTGGGCCAGGGTTATAAGCTGAATACATATGCTACTTATCCCACATTTCTTTGTCCAAAGCAGGTATGATAGTAAGAGATAAACACTCCCAAACCATGTCGATAGCAATGGATAACATCCCTACGGCGGGTAGTGTATTGGGAGTTAAACTTTCGACAATGGAAGCGGGTGTTACAAAGTGCAAGGATAGAAATTATTCACCACTGCTATGGAATGTGATTCACTGGTGGGCATAGAGATCATGAAAGGAAAGAGAAACGTTCCATGGAAGCTCAAGCTATTATGCTGGAAGATACAAGAATTAACATTGCATATGTAGGTGACATTCAAGCATATCTTCAGGCAACAGAATCAAGCCGCGCATGAGCTTGCACAGCTGGTACAACATCGACAAATCCTTCAATACACTGAGCTACAAGGACAGGGTTTAAACCAGAGGACCAGAGCAGCAATAATAGGAGATTTAATGAGACTTCAGAATGTGAGGCTACAAGATTAGTAGAAATACATCAAACTTAACCATATACATAGCAGTTATGATTTATCTTGTTAAGGTTTTCGGTTGATTGTCTTGGCTAACAAGTGTTAACACAAGGGGTGGAGACACTTCTTTAGAGACGCAGTCCACCAAAAACAATGTACAAAACCATCGCTATTTTTTTACTTAGAAGCGCGGTGTTAGAATAGGAAACACAACTCCTACTGTGTAACTAATTTCGGGGTACAGGGCTTGGGGAACCCAATTTTATCCCCCCACCGTATAGTGGTTTCTAATTTAAAAAAAGAGAGATAGGTAATGAATAATAGTATGCCAAAATAGGAATAAAGCTAGAAATATGATTCACACAAGCAAATGGTAATAATAATAATAATAGATCAAGGAAAAATTAATAATAAAAACTTAAGTTATTAATAAATATTTATATTGTTAAGAATTTTATAACAAAAGTTCGTAATTACAATTCAAATCAATATATTGACAATTGTAATGTTAACTGAATTAAATAAAATAATACAATAAAACATAAAATTAAAATAATAAACTACTACTTGTAAATAAATGAGTAGGAAATGGTAAAATTGTGAAAGAAAAGGAAAAAAATTAAAAGAAATGAATTGTAAAATAATTAAAACAATTCGTAAGACCAAGTGCAATGGTAGCGACCGTTAGTAGTTTCTTACCAAATAAATATATTATGAGTAGGTCTCCTGACGGGAGGTCTATCCATAAGCTTGTGGCCATGGAGGGACCTTTTTTGCAAATAATGAAAATTTAAACAAAAAATACACGTGAAACACAAACACAAATCACGCGGTGAAATATTCACAAAACATAGTTTCACACAAAAACACACACTACTCTCTTTTCTTCTATGAAAATCTATCAATAGAAATCCAATCTTCCTCGATCTTCTTGCTAGTGTGTTTCCGATCTCCTCATTCACGAAACACAGAACACAGAAAATGAACAAAACACAGAAAATGCAGTTGTCAATTCCAACTTTTGACAAACTTGTGCATTGTTCGGATTATAACATGTACAAAATACACTACAATTTGCATATGTTACATTACAAGTAGTATTTGTTATGCTTATCAAAGCAGAGCTTCTATAATTTTCTAATTTTAAACAACTTTTTGAACACTTTGCACAACTTACACTAAAACATGCATATCTTACATTAGAAATTGTATTCTTTATTATTAAAGGTACATATTTTCCAAATTTAAATGAAATTGATGCCACTGAAAATCTTACCGGTGTAAAAGCAAAAAAAAATTTGAAGCACGTCATGCTTTGTATAAGAAGCATGCAAATGCTATTGGTTTCAGCTACAGGAAAGACTGCTAACGTTGAAATAGCAAAAGCCAGATTCGTGAAAAGTACTACAAGTGCTCTGCTGGAGGCCAATCGAAAAGATAAAAATCCAGCACTACCAGCCATATTCCTTGTGTGGATAATGAAAATCATTATGAAAAGAAGAAGAAGAAGAAGACGAGAAAGGCCCTGATTAGAGTGAAGCTAGAGCAGGATTATTACATCATGGAACACCACAACATCGTATACAATCATGAGTTAACAAGACCAACCTGGCAGTATCTCAATGGGAGTGAATGGAAGATTATAGAAGACAAAGGAAAGGTCATCACAACAATGGAACATGCATGTTTAAGACATACTGTAGGATATAAATACATATCTTTTGAAGCTTGTGGAGAAGAAAATCTAGGGTATACGATGAAAGACCAACTCAACTTTGTGAGTCAACTTCAGATGAAAGAAATAGAAAGTGGAGATGCTCAGAAACTTCTTGACACACTCATGGAAATCAATGACAAGGATAAAGATTTCTTCTTCAAAGTCAAGTTCAACGAGGAAACAAAACTATCAGCAGTGTTTTGGAGGGATTCGATGATGTTGGAGGACTACAGACTCTACGAAGATGTCACCATATTTGACACTACATACATAACAAATAAGTATAACTTGATTTGTGCGCCAATAGTTGGAATTAACAATCACTAGAACATAACAATGTTTGCTTGTACTTTTATAGCAAATAAGTTGGGTGATACTTTTGTGTGGCTCCTCAACAATTTCAAAAAATCAATGGAAGGGAGGGAACCTGTCACAATATTCACAGATCAAGATCCTACAATGGGCAAAGCAATAAATGAGGTATGTTGAGAAAATTTGTTGCTTACAATTCTGAGCACTGAATATGCACTCTTAGACATTGCACCTCTTACCATACAGTATGCATTACATAACTTATAAGTTGCGCTTGTTAATTTAGAAATCAGGTTTCCTGAAAATGATGCAACTTCAAAAATTTTGTTCCTTAGACCTGAAACTAAGTAGGGAATGTTAGCTTATGCACATGTCAGCTTACAGTATGTATACTAATCAACTTCCATTTCTTGTTGCAACTTTCGGGTCTTCCAAAACACAAAACACAGGTTGTGCTTGTGGCACATAAAACAAAATGCAATACAACATTATGGGAGATTAAAGAAAGATGAATCCTTCAAAAGCAATCTAGACTACTGTATGAAAAGATGTCACAATCCAGCAAAATTTGAAGAAAAATGAACCTCCATGATGGTCACATACAAGTTGGAAAGTAGCACCTGGTTTCAACGCATGTACGTCATTCATGAAAAATGGAGCACGGCATTTAGCAAGGATATTTTCTCAGCAGGCATCTTATCATCACAGTGAAGCAAAAGCACCAATCACGCACTATGCTTCCGTACAAAAAAAACAACAATGATAACACACTTCTATGAGCTCTTCAACCAAACAATCAGAAAGTGGAGGAGAGATGAAGCAGAGAAGGAAAATACATGTATGAAAGCAAAGCCAAAATATCAAAACAAAGCAGGTATGTTTACATTACGAATATGTATTGCTTAGTCTAAAACCCGTATTTGTTAACTTACATTATGCATTTACTTCCCACTACTGAGCCTGCACAGGTTTAGTTAAATATGTTGCTTAGATTTACACACCTGCATTGTACAAAGTATTCAAAAAGAAATTTTCCCTAGCAATGACAACTAAGGTCAAGAAACTGTTCCCAAAACCGCCGACAAAAAAATATGAGGTCAACCCGTAACATGGTGAATCCAAATACGAGACAGTCGAGTACAAAAATGAAGATGGGCTGATTGAAGTACAATGGACATTTAAGTGCTTCGAGGTGTCAGGTATGTTGTGCTTTCATACTCTCAGACTATTGCACCTTCATTCCATCACAGAAATACCTGAAAAGTACATCCTCAAAAGGTGGACAAAAAAAAGGCAAAACAGAAGTATGAGACATGATTCTTGGCCAAAGAAAACAACAATCGGAAAGCATCAACGGTGTAATTTCCCGGAGGAACCATATGTCCAGCAAATTCTACAATCTGGTTCTAAAGAGCGAATGAAAATAATAAGCTACCTTTTTAAGAGATGTTTGACACCTGCTCAACAAGAATAGAAGACTTGTTGTCATCGAAAACCAATGCCATTGACAATCAGCCACAAGTAGCCAATGCAACTCAACCATAACAAGTGCACCTAAGGTACTGGATCCAGCCTAAGTGAAGACAAAAGGAAGAGGAAAAAGGATGAAATCAGGCATGGAAAAGAAAAACCAAGTAAGAAAACTACAGAATTCGGTACAAAAACACCAGATGTGAAGACACTGTAAAGAATAGCATTGTTTAGGATACAAGTTGCATTTGTTTAGCTATATATTGTCTTTGTTTTTCAGGATCATACTATATGCCTAAGATTTTTGTTTACCTAAGATTTGTATACTTTCAATAACATACTGTATTTTTTAGCTTACAACTATAAATTATCAAATTATAACTTGCATTTGTTTTGCTTGCCCAACTACCAACCTTTGTTTTACATAATTTTATTGATATGGAAACATTGAATACCAACTGACTGATGTGTGATTACTTAGCTTACAACTGTAATTTATTAACCTATGGATTGCATTTGTTTTCCTATAAGCTTAGAAACCCAACACAATAAACCATATAATATAACTAAAATGCAACTTGGTATTAAGAAGCATACAAATACTACTTCTTAACATTCAACCTGCAATTGTTTCCTTAAAAGTGACTTACATTATATTTCACATAATTTTAGTGATATGAAAATCACTGAATACATGTATAACTACTTAGCTTACACCTGTAGTTTATTAACCTATCAATTGCATTTGTTTTCCTATAAGATCAGAAAATCAATACAATCAACCACATCAAATAATTCAAAAATCAACTTGGAATTAAAAGCATACAAATAGTACTTCTTCAAATTAAACATGCGTTTGTTTCATAAAACATGTAACCTTACAAACAAATCCTAGAACAGCGTCACAAATGCGCTCAACATATCACCCACAAAACAATCAGTCACTAATCATCCAAAAACACCTTCAACCTTAAAAACAAATCCTAATATAGCGTCTCAATTGCACTTAACATATCACCAACAAATCAATCAGTCGCAAAAACAATTACAAATCATCCAAAAACAATTCAAATACACTAAAGCTACATATCTTAAGTCCTCCAATCCCAAGGGAGAATGAAAGAGTCATACAACTAGTTTTCCTTATGTATTCTTCAACTATCTTATCAACACACTTATGTGTCATTGGGTCTTCCATAACTTCTTGTGTCGTCTTGACATGAACATGATCCTCATTTGCTGTGGTTGTGCCTTCTTCTTATGGCTCTGATTGGGGTTGTGGTTGCGGCTGTGCTTGTGGTCACACAATCGGACTAGCATTTTCCCTCTCAAGGTTCTGAACCAACACAAGTGTAATGACCTCCATGTCTCATTTGAAAAAGAGACAAGCCCTATGCAAAGGCTAACAGAGAAGAACTAATATTAGTCAAACAAAAAATTAGAAACAGTCTAATAAGGAAATATGAACTATAAACTGCATTAGATTAACTAAATTTTGCATTAGTTTAAAAACAACATGCACTAGTTTTTAAAAAATATACAAAAAAGACAAAAAAATACTTACATTGTTGTAGCTTTTGCCATTGTCTTCATTGCTTATCACGCCACTAGGAATTCGATATGAAATAAATCCTGGCTGCTAAGCAATTCCATCACATGCGGCAGTCGGTGTATGAAGCCCCTCAGGGCCAATATTCTCATTGCGAGTTCCCCCAAATTGCTGCTGGCTGCTTCTTTTATCTTTCACCCTCCCATCTTTTGTCAAAGGAAAACCAGCCTCTACCATAACCCCCTTATCATAACCCATCTTTCCAAGATAATGAGCCAAGTCGAGCAAAGATTTGTTTGACCAATGCATGCACAAGGGCAGACTAGTAGGGTCAGATTGACCTCTAAAATGAAACCTATAAACATAAGCCAACGGTAATACAAACACATAACCGCCAACACAAGACACGTCTCTTTCCTGAATCAGATTTGAAGCTCCTAACACCTCACAGAGATGATTAAGCACTAAGCCACACCAATAAAGACTCTTAATGGTCCCAAAATTCTCTAAAGCACCAACCAGCTTAAAATTAACCAAGTTTCTGGTAGTTGGCGCCAAGAAAGTACACAGGACATACATAACAAAAAATCCCTTAAAACGCTCACCACCATCACCTAGTTTACCCAGCTCCTAAAAAAGATTAACATGAGAAATATTATCATATTTATCAGCACATAACTCATTTCTTCATCCATTCCTAATATCCACATCCCTTGACAAACCCCTCCCATTGTTTCTAACCAAACCAATATGACAACCTGGAATCCTGGGAATATAGAATATATCAAACACATCATCATGGGTAATGATGTACCTTGAGTTGGATATTTCTTGAACATAGCCAACATAATCAAACCTAGAACAAAAAAATAAGAAGTTAGCCTAGAACAATTTAAAGTCAGCACAAAACAATATGAAATCAGCCCACATAATCAAACCTGTCAACCAGCCAAGGCACAATTCCAAAAGGAATGGATGAGATGTCAAAGGAAAGAACTCTACCAAAACCTATATCTTCCACATCAATTTTTTAGGTGGGAGTGAGCGAGGCAATTAATGATTTCAGCTTCAAAGGACAACAGCTGGTTGAGAATTTCTTAGCCAACCTAAAATAAAATAAAATATGAAAAATGTAAGCATGCATGTCTTGAAAAGTGTAAGTTTAAATCTAACACAAAGATCAGTCACACATGATATAGTTAACTAAGACAACATTAAGACCAACACATACAATATAAAAAAACAAAACAAAAACATTTACATGGAAATAAAATAACAATTACAGCATGAATGTTAACACATGAAACATTTAATAAAACAAATACAACTTCTTATCAACATGTAGGAAAATGAAAAACTGAAGACACACAAAATGTGAATAACAAAATAAACACTGAATCTTACCAAATATAGCATCTTTCCTCTTTCCAGCAGTGCTGTCCTCTTTCCTCTTCAGACTATGTTTTTTTGCCATTTCAACGCCTCTCTTCACCTTCTCAGCAGACTCCTTCAAAACTCCACCAGACATCTTCACCTTTTTAGCACCTTTCTTCACAACAAATTTTTTTAGTCTTTGTCTTCATCGCCTTCTCAGCAGGCGACTTTGTAGCAAGCTCTTCTACCTTCCTTTTATTTTGTCCAGTAAAGGTCTCATATTGTTTACCCTCCCTCCTTGCTAAACATACGAGGTCACAACCTCTCATTCTCTCCTTCAAAGGAGACCACCACAGTAGGTCGAGCATCAACACTCTCACCCATATCCACATCAGTTGCACCACCCTCACTCTCCCTCTCACACATAGCCGCAACAACTTGCATCACATCCGCCTTCGCAACTGCATCCAAAATTCACTGATTTTCATTAATATAGTCTTTAATCACATTGTCCATACTGTCACCATCATCCCTGGACCCATCTTCCCCATCAGTCTCAACATCCTTAGAACAACCTTCACCCGCAGATACAACTTCCTCCCTAACATATTAGTCTCTTTCCCATTCAAATCAATATCATTCTCATTAAAATATGCCTCAACTTCAGCATCAATTCCTACTGAAAAATCTGTCCCCTCAGCAGACCTAACAGCTTCACCATCAATTTGTGCTGAAACATCCTTCCCCTTAACACCACCACCTTCAACACCAACATTAACATTATCAATCATGACATCCAAAATGTCCCTAATATCTTTCTTCACTGCCTTAGAATCCATGGCTTCATCAACACCATCTGCTTCTCTACTTATTATAACAACATCATTCAACAATGTGTCATAGTCAATTTGTTGACTTGATCCACCTTTACCCAAAGCTGATACACCTTCACCATCTTTCAGCTGCTTAACACCCACATTCATCAGTTTCTTGTTTCTCGGATTACGAACAACAAGAACTGGAATTTGTGTAGTAACAGCGCCACCAATTCTAGCAGACCTACGTGCCATTACATCCACTACACAAAAAAAATGAAAAACAAAAATTTTATAAGCACATATTAAAAAAACAAACATAATCACACAAATAAAATGCATTTCTATCTCAGGTTCTTCATCTCCTCCAAGCACAACTAAAAATAATCATATACCACACGGTCAGAAACTAATACATAAAGCATACAAACAAATACAAGTTGTAGTAAAAAAAATGCATGTATACCCTGACAACCAATAAGCAACCTAATCTGGAAAAATCACAGTATAAATAACTAATGCATATGCTATACTAATATATGCAACTTGTCATAAAACAAATGCATGCACAGTCTGACAGCCAGTAAGCAACATAATCTGACATACACATTATAACTAACTTATGCAAATAGTAAACTAACATAAGCAGCTTGTAATGAAACAAAATACATACTAGCAAATCAGAAAGAATAACAATAAGTAACTAACAATCAGTCAATATGAAAACCCAGACTGAGTAACTAATACATAAGTTATATTAACATATGCAATTTCTAAGAAAACAAGTGCACAATAAAATAATTAGTCGACAACAGAATAAGTAACTTGAAAAACAGAGTAAGTAACTTATACAAATGTTAGCCTAACATATGCAACTCCTAAGAAAACAAATGCACATTATAAAACAGAGTCAAAACATGCGAATCTGACATACAAATCAGAAAAATAGGATGACTAACTAATACAGTTGTTAGCCTAACATATGCAACTTCTAAGAAAACAAATGCACATTATAACTGAACTGCTAACATACTGAAAAAAATAGAGCAACTAACTAATACATATCTTACAAAAACAAATGCAACTTCTACACAATAAAATACATGTTATAAAAAAGACTCAAAATATACAGATCTGACTAACAAAAAAGTCAACAACAATGACTTGTATGCATATGTGACTTACAAATAAAATTTCCAAAAAAGGTCAACATCAACAAGACTAAAAAACACACATACACACACAACAAGAAAAGCGCGAAACTCCAAATATTCAAAACGGAAAACAGGAAGAATACGAACCAGGAGAAGGAGAAGGCTGAGACAACTTCTCAGCTTTAGGAAGAATAACTTTCCCCTTTGCCCTACCCATAGACTAGGTCAAATACACAAAAAAAACCTTAAGAATCGCCAACAACTGTAAAGCAAAAATGGAAAAGAACAACAACAAAATTTCAAAACCTAGAACATCAAGCTTACCGAATTCAAACGATTCCAGCGCAAAATTGAACGTCGCAATTCCGACGAGATTTCGTGAAGAACGAAGAATGGAATTGAAAAAAATGGAGATAAGAGAAAAGATGAATTGAAGAACGAAGAGAGGAGAAAACAGAAAGCACATGCAGAAGATGAAATTTATAGTTGAATAATGAGGACAAAGACACGCATGATAAATGGATTGCAGTTTTCAAAAAATTTAACTGCTCAAAACTGCTGACAAAAGGAATATTAAAACGGATGAAAATTTAAAACATACAATTAGCCTTAATTAATTACTAGGTACCCTATTTTTTTAAATAATTACAATATGACCCACATTTTGCATATCAATCACTAGTGTGTCCATAAACTTATGGACGAACCGTCTTTCCTGAGACTTTCCCATCTTTTTATATTAACACCTTCCTTTTTTAGCAAATCATAGATTATTTAAATTTACCTTTTACTCTCCTAATATAATTTCCTCCACATATTTTATTTTATTTTTTTTAAAAGGGCCCATTGACATGGTGCCAATATATGAGACCTGAGGGAGTTACTAAAACACCATTCAATCAATTTCCTACCTTTCAGAGTGTTCACACCTTCTCCTACCTATTGCCTCCTCCCGAATCTTACCGTTTTCTACTCCCGAAAATTGAAGTTATTTTGTCTTTCTTCCCTCTTCCTTTAGCTTAGTACCTCACTAAGCCATGTGGTTCCTATTTAATTACAGTAAAATTCAGTTGGCTCTACGGTTATGGTGAGTGTTTCGCTCCCTAGGACGAATTGGATTAAAAAGAGATTATTGCATATTATATTATGCTTATTGATTTAAATGTGTTATTTGAAAATTTTAGATCTTGTATACAATATTATTATTAATATTGTGATTATTCTTGTTAATTATTTTTCTCTCACAATAATTAAGTGCGGCGTGTACTTTATCGCACCGTGTTTAATTATTGTGATATTATGTGGATGACCGGCTTGTACTTTATCTTGCCATGTCAAACTTGCTTGCGTTCTACTTTATTACTTGTCTGTGATTATCGGGAGTCTCCGACCTGATTGTAGTTTGATCTAAATTGATGGGGAAGGGTATAGACTAGACCATACAATCAATCGACTACTCGTGGAGTTTCGAAATGCTACCATCTGATTTCTGGTACGAGCTCGTAAATGAACAAATTGTGCCTAGCTGATGGTAAAGATTTCTGGACCGTGATAACCTTCGGGCACTTTTGAAGGGTTTATGCCCCGATGTCAGTCACACTGGCCATTTAGGAACTTGATTGCGTCTTGGCATAAACCACTCATATCCTTTTACTATGTGTTATGATTTATCTAGTTATTTGCATCTTCGACAACCCTACCGGTCATCTCGATTTCAATATCATCGACTTCAAACTCGACCGGAGTAGTTAAAGTTCCACCATAGAAGGTTCAAATCCATCTCCAACAGGGATGAAAACACCTACACAACTTCGACATGGATGGAGTTTCTGACTATCTTGACGGCTACAACTTTGACATGGTTATGTTTTTGCGGACATGCCGTTGATCAGAAGTTGTTGTAGAGTATGCGGACACAACGAGTCTCTTAGTTGGGTGCCAGAGAGACTACTTGGCATTTTTCGATTCTTTTGCCCTTAAAATTTTAATTTGGCCCCCGAATTTCAACGATCTTTTTTACTTTAACCCCGAATAAAAAGTAAGTATGTTTTGACACTTCAAATTTTAAAACTCTTATTTTATATTTTCTTTGTTTATAACTTACAATTATTATAAGTACCACTATGGCACCATGGCCGTGTGTTGTATATGTGCAGAATGTGCATTTCAATACTATTATTTGTGAATACAATATTTATGTAGTAAACACGATCAAATTATGATAATGCACAATCTCATATAACATAATGCACATTCTACAATATGAAATGCAAAAAATATCTATGGAGATATGATGTAGCACATTATATAGGAAAGATGAAATGTTAGGGTTTGCAACATAAATGTCGACTTTTATTAATCACTAGCTGAGTACCATCGCACGTTGCCCGATATTATTAATTAAAATATAAGTATTAAGTTTTATGTACATGTTGTGTCTTACATTTAAATTGAAAACAAAGAATTTTATTTAAAATTTTTAAGTTGTCATCTAATGAAAACTATATGAGATGAAATTAAATCGGTGTATATTGAATACAATAAAATTCGATTATTATAATATTTCATTCAAATTATTTTAAAAGTAATTATTTACATGTTGAGATTCATTTTAAAAAAAGGCTACCATAATTATATGTATCTCATTGCAATAAATAAAAGTAAATATCAAATGATCTTATTAGTCTCACTAATTATAAAATATCCTCATTTAACAGTTAGTCGGTCTTAAAAAAGACTTTGTCATATATAAATAAAGAAATAAATAATATGTACACATATTTCTATCAAATATACTCTATCAACGTAAAAAAAAATCCAAACATTTTGTTATTTCAGATTATGTATTTCTTTGGATTTTCTTCAGTGATATATGTATTTATATAGAATACAATGAGATATTTATGGTTTAATTTATATCTTAAGGAGTTATATATTTTAACAAGTTATAATTGATTATAGGCAAAGTCTTGGGAAAAACCGTCTTTCCATAGGCGTATGGAAAGATGAGGTTTAATTAGAATAATAAAAGGTAAAAAGTCTTAGTTGCAATATTAAAAAATTATCATGCAACATATAGTAATTATAAATTTTATAACCAGATTCATGCAACCCGAAAATTTTATCTTTATTTCTTTTTATTTGCACTTTAATCCTGAGTCTTTCTAGACCTTATGGAAAGTCGTTTTTCAAGAGACAGACTCTTGATTATATAAAGTAAAGAATTAAAATCAGTAACATATTAAAATATTAGTATGTTATTTTTAGACAATTTAGATTTAAGTTAGTCAAAATGACTTTAGTATCCCCGGTTGACAGCATCAAGCAAACACTTTCTATTATATGGTGCTTGTGGTGATAATCATAACAAACACGGAAATTAAGGGAAAAAGAAACTAAATATCCCGAGAGAAAAGGAAAATGTGAATTAATTAAAGAAAGCAAACTAGACAATCAAGTTATTGGAAGTAAATATTCTAATTAAATGAAACAAATAAATTGTGATCAGGCTGACCCCATTTGTCCATAAATACCAATACTTATACTATATCAGTATACGACGCTCATGGTGCCCAGAGATACCATATAATTTATTTATAATCTTAGTATAAGATGGTTTCTTAGATGGCAAACTCTTATACCTTACAAAAGAAAGAGAGGCCCAAATTGTATTAAAAATAGTGAAATCCCCAATTCCATTATGTAGACATAATTGCCCTTTTGTTTTGCCTTTAATTAAATTGGTATCCACCTCCAATTCTAACTCTTTTCATATTCCTTTTTGTTTTGCCTTTAATTGAATTGGTGTCCAACTCCAACTCTCTGAAAAAATTCATTTTTTCACTACATTGCCCTCAATAGTCAGCCACGTGGGCTTCTCTTGAATTTTACCTCCCTGACATCCTCTTCCCCTTGCCCTTCTCCTTTTGGTTTACTCTAAATAATCCATGGAAGGATAATGTATAGGGATCCAAATTAGGGTTTTGTAAATTATAGATACAATAATAGATCCCAATTCCAAACCAGTCCAGAGTTTAATTAGAGTAATTGGAGCACATTGTAAATTGGTAAGTATTAATTATAACTTAATTTTTGAAGCATTATTCTGCTCAATTTACTGGGCAATTAGCTCTGCTTCTTCTACTTAGTTTGTACTGGATTGGCGCGCTCAAAGTTTGTTCTGCGCGAATCTGTTTGTGATTTGATGTGGACAGTCATTTTATGTGCAAATGTTGTGATTGCTTTACCAAACAATGGGGCCCAAATTTTGCACATGTTTTTGATGAAAACACTAATTCTGTGTTTTTCGGAATGGTGGTAGTAACAGAGTATTGTTGCATGTAATATGACTTGTAGGCTGTGGAATTTGAAAGATATTGGTGCTGGGGCAAATTCGCTTGGAAAAATCGATGAAGGAGGAGAGTGTTAAATTCGTGCCTCAAGAATCCAGGCTTTCTTTTGCAGGAAAAGATTCTGAAGAAAATGGAACTTCCAGAGCTTTGATTACTGGTGCTGGTGATGACTCGAGTCTTTGTTCTACATCACCGTTGTGTCCCGCGCCAATCAGCCGGCAGTTCTGGAGGGCTGGAACCTATAATGATGGGCATTCCGTCAAACCAACCCTTCATAAAGGCACAAGTTATTTGCGAATTCACCCCAAATTTCTTCACTCGAATGCTACTTCACATAAATGGGCTTTTGGTGGTATGTGCACCTTATTTTATTCATGCTTTACACATGGTGTTTCTATTTTGATGATATATCTTGTTGTATTGTATTTACAGCTCTCGCTGAGCTGCTTGACAATGCTATTGATGAGGTAAGACCATAAGATATTAGGATATTTAGTTACTTGATTCTTGTAACAAATGGTTCATTAGTTTGTTGCTATTTCTGTTATCAATTATGACTGAAATTACCCAAGATTTGTCTCTATTTTCTCCAAGACTGCATAATGTTTGGTTATTGATCCTTTCTTACTCTGTGCATATACATGTATTGAGTGATTATATGTGTTGCATGTACACTGCTCCCTTCTGACCATAAACAACCTCACATGTAAGAGATGCACATAGAGAAAAGATGCGTGGAGGAGAAGTAGTAGAGAAAAGGAAAATAAATATAGAAAAGGAAGTATTATAAATGAATGGATGAAAATGGATGAAATCTTTCCAAAACAGGAAATATAGAGAGTGAGAAGTTATGTTGCATGGACTAATAGGGAAAGTCAGAAGTTATTTGTGGGGCGGAGGAAGTTGTGGTATTAGAAGGCACATTTTATGTATTATGTATATATTTGCTTCAAAAAACATGAATACTTGTTGTACCTCATAAGATTTGGTTGGAGTGTCATACATTAGTCTATCTACTTAATGAGATATCAATATATCAGTGTCTTGCTGAGACATTCATTTAGTTAGTTTGCACTTCTCTCATGTTTTGGGTAGATACAAAATGGGGCCACCGTTGCAATTGTTGACAGAATAGTGAATCCAAAAGATGGAACTTCAGCTTTACTCATTCAAGGTATTCCTTATTTCTGCCAGCCATTTCACTGCTGATTACTTGCACTTTTGTTATTGAAGTCAACTATAATTTTAACTGGTTTTCTTTTGGTTAGATGATGGTGGTGGAATGGATCCTGAAGCTGTTCGACGCTGCCTTAGTTTTGGCTTTTCAGAGAGGAAGTCTAACTCAGCTATTGGCCAATGTAAGACTATCAACTCATCGCCTGGAAATTATCTTATATCTGCTAATGTTCTTACAACAGCCTGTTCCTTTCAGATGGAAATGGCTTTAAAACCAGTACTATGAGGCTTGGATCAGATGTTATTGTTTTCAGCCGTTCTAAGAAAAAAAGGTTAGACTGAAGTTTGCCTTATTACGCTTCATACCATATTTAGACATGCTTCATTACTTTCTATTGTCATTGATCAGATCTAACATGTTGTAATTGATTATGTGATATCATTTATATTTATTTTTTGCTATAGAAGATTGTTCAGTTCAACTAAGTTGGGTCTGGGTAAGATTAGGATAGATCGTGCCGCTGCTACCTGGTTGAATGCCAGAAACAATTGTTTCTAATCCAGGAAATGTAGGATATTAGTTTGTTTTAAAAGTGCTTTCCAATCAAAAGTGTATATTAT
Organism: Rubia yunnanensis; assembly: GCA_037428765.1. Taxonomy (NCBI): domain Eukaryota; kingdom Viridiplantae; phylum Streptophyta; class Magnoliopsida; order Gentianales; family Rubiaceae; genus Rubia; species Rubia yunnanensis. The sequence continues at coordinate 19,004,000 of CM075068.1, read as the reverse complement.
GTTAAATTCTTCTTTCATTTACTTTCTTTTGAAAATAAATAACGCATTGAAGAGGAGGTATGGTGGGAGATGTAAATCCTTGAGCATTTAGATGGATATAGTGAAGTGGCATGTCTAATCTTCTAAAAGTATTTCCCAAGTTCCATTAGAAGAGTCATGCTTCAGTTTTTATATAGGCTTCACTAGAAGATTGATGCTAAAGTTAACACTACTATTTAAGTGAGAGAGTCTCAGGAAAGGTGTCATGGACAGACCATTGCATTTTTAAAATTAAAAACTGTATATTTTAAATTTAAATACTGTACTCTATAAGTTAAAACATGGTGTTTTTGAATGTGAAAATATAATTAATATGATATATAAAGTACAATATTTAACTTAAAAACACTTTATTTAATATTTAAAATTCAGTGGTTAATTTAACAAATGCAGCGTATAAGTTAGTGGACATTAATATTGAGATATCTACAATGCTTTGAATTAACGTCTCATGCTCTTTAAAACAGCCTTAAGGCCTGCGAGAGTTTGCAGTTTAGAGTGTCAGTACAAAATACTAACATAGTATTGGGAACATATGGGAACTAAAACAAAGTGGGAGTAGCACCAATAGTTGAGAAAATGTGATAAAAAACATCTATGGTTTGGTTTGGTCATGTGTAGGAGGAGACCTTTGGATGACCTAGTAAGATGTCTAGTATGTGGAGAACCATTGGAACAAACTAATAGAGGAAGGGGAAAACTTAAAGAGACTTGGAAAGAGACTATGAAGAAAGATATGTTATATTTGAATTTAAACAACACGATGCGTCTAGACTGATAGAGGATGTGATCCACATTAGTGACCACATAGTGGGATACAGGCTTAGTGGTTGTTTCCAATCGCTGGACAAATAAACTTGGTGTTATGAATGAGAAAATATGAGGAGTAATATATGTACTTTCATTTAGCTGATTAAAATAGTTGTACATGTAAGTTGGAGAAACAAGTTGAAATGGACTGGAAAGAGTATTTTTATGGTACTTCTTAGAATTGAATACTAAGTGAGAACTTTTAAAAGCCTGTAAACTGTATGATAGAGAGGGTTGCAGAAGAGTCCGTGCATGTTTTTTTTTACATTTGCTTTTTACTCAATATGAATATATTAAATCATACAGTGTAAATTATATATGTCCCCGATGCTGCTTGGATTGATGTGTCCATCTTGTTCAGGGAGTCAACGCGAAGCATTGGACTTCTATCTTATACATTTTTGATGGAAACTGGTCATGACCAGATACTAGTACCAATGGTGAGCTTTCAGCTTCTCTTACCTGCTCCATTAACCTATTGTATGACATTTATACCTGGCAGCGAGTTATTGAAAACAGTTTTATTCTCCTGTGGTTTAAGGATTGTAGTCAGAGTATATGTGGTGATACTGTAGTCTCTAGGTCATTGCTGACACAAGTAGGAGATTCGATACATCTGAATTTTGTTACTTTAATTAAGAATCAAAGAAAGAGGCTCGCTTTGATCGTGAAGAGTAGGTAACCCATTCCCTGTCTTTGCATTTTATCTCATCGTATCACATTCTGCGAGATTTTTAAATCATCATCAATAGTGAAACCTCATATTGATGGGCTTACTTACTAAATTACCATTGGCACGGACAATATGCCTGTCACCCAGCTCTCCTACCTACATAGAAAACAACCTATGATTATATTACAGCCTGGTAAGTAAGAAATGGATTACCATACCATCCTACTTGAAGAAAGAAAGAATAGACTTAGATTAACGCTTACTAAAGGATGGTGCACAGGTTTGGCCAATCAGCTGATGCTTAGTTCATACCCATTTTATGTTTGCATAATCAAGAGTAGTCTGCTGCTTTTACCTTGAATTTTTGTACAATTTTGTAAATAAGACGGAAGGTGGTTCTGAATTAAACGGAAGAACACAGATCCTTTTGTAAAGCAGAGGTTTCCATCAGCTGGGCTGTCAGGTTTCTAGGATTACGATTATGTATTAAGTAAATGTGTTTCTGTTTTTCACCTTATATTGTTAACTACATGTGTTTTATCCCTCTCTCTCTACACACACACACACACATATAGGGTTGGGTAATATATATATTGTAGATAGATATAGGCTTGGGTTTAAACTTGATGTGCTTTATGGCTAGAAGTCTTATTGCTATATTGTGTGTGTGTGTGTGTGCATGTGTGTGTGTGTGCGCGTGCGCGCGTGTGTGAGATATAGGGTTGGGCTAAACTTGATGTGTTTGATAGCTAGAAGTCTATGGATAATCAGTATGCAAGAAAAGATTTGAAAAGGCTAGGGAAGAAGAGAGAGAGAAAACATGTGGGGTTGATGATTAGAACAGAAAGTTTCAGATGTCTCTCTTCTAGTTTGTTGTAAATTACCCGTTGTATCAGTGCATGGTTAATGAATGTTCCAATCTGTTTCTTTTCCTCAGGTTCATTATCTACTCAATGACCAAACTGATGAGTGGAAAATATTACTTAATTCTCAGCAACATTTGACAAATCTATCATTGTTGTTGCGTTGGTCTCCATACTCAACAGAAGCAGAGCTTCTGAAGCAAGTAAGTTGAACCTATGCCAAGCTTTTCTGAATTTTATATTTCTGTCTATGTTTCCGTAAATTCAGCCTTTTCGGGGATTAAAATGTATTGAGCCTGATGATTATTTATTTATATGTTACCTCCTTTCCCTGCAATTGCTTGGGCAGTTTGACGATGTTGGCCATCATGGCACTAAGATTGTGATTTACAATTTATGGCAAGCTGATGATGGCAAGATAGAGCTTGACTTTGAATCAGATCCTCAGGTCCTACTTTATTTCACTATTACTATGCGTGATTAGTAGATTCTGATTTTATATTGTATGAGCATTTTTGACAATAAGTTTCACAGGATATTTGTATTGCTGGAGAGGCAACCAAAAAATGGAAAGCTGGCAGCAGGAATGCAATAAGTGATGAGCATCTTTCTAAACGTCTTCAATTTTCACTCCGTGTAAGCTCAAGTTCAAGTCACTTTTGATTATCCTAATCAGCCTAGAAACCATCCGAATGAAATCCTGTTTCTGGATTTAGTTGTTAAACTTTGTGATCACCCCAACCTCTCCTTTGTGAACCATTACTTTCCTCTCTGTGATGCTATTATTCTAGGCTGTCAAAGTGTGATCCAATACTTTCCTCTCCACTATGCTTGATATTCTGGCTGTTAATGTTTTCATTTTCTTGGACTTCAACAGGCTTACTTGTCCATCTTGTATTTACGAGTGCCAGAGAACTTCAGTATACTGTTGCGAGGACAAGCTGTTGAGTATCACAGTATTGCAAATGATCTCAAGTTTCCTGAGGCTATTCTATACAAACCTTACACTGGTGTAAGTATAGAGGTTAAGCAAAATTTTTCTGCTACTTTCTCTACAGATTGCAAAATTTGAGTTTCCCTTTTGTTCTTTTTCTGGAACTTCACATGCTTTACAGGACCCAAAAGAATCGGAAAGAAATTATAAGAAAACCATGTTCTACTTGAATACAGAGAATGCATGCTTCTACCAAACTAGATAAAAATATTTCAGTTGTATATCTGGCCTCACATAGTCGGATAAGATTTGGATGTATCAAAAGTTTAGCAGTAGTTGTGCAGTGAAGGGTACAATATGCACAAGATCATTTGAAGATACTGTACAAATTCAGTGATATCAAAATGTATGGTCATTTTGGCATGCAGCATACTCATTTGTCATTTCAATCATAACGTAGTATGTATATGTCAGCAATAATTGACATTTCATCTAGGATCTATATAATTAATGTCATTTAGAACTTATTATAATTGTTATTGTGCTCGTTCAGGGTTCAGTTGTTACAGCAATCGGCTTCGTGAAGGAAGCTCCAATAGTAAATATACACGGTTTCAATGTTTACCACAAGAATCGCCTAATCTTGGTGAGTTTGAGATTTTTACTGTTGTTTGATGCTCTCAACTGGCAAAAGTGTAATGGTGTAAGAATAAATGGTTCTGGGTAGTATTCTAACAAAAGTAGTGTTACTAATCCCAGTAATTTTGTGGTGCATGCTGTGAAGATAATGTTTAAATGTCAAACTGGGGAAGTGGAGAACAACATCTGCACCAATATGGTTTAGAGCGAGTAAAATTAAAATGGAATATATGTACTCCAAATTGAAGTAGGGTGGAACCAAATGAAGAAGTGTGTTTACTATACTAGTGATTGAAAAGTGCCACTAAAGTTGATAGGAAAATTGACAGAACAGTTATAGGATGGATGGTGCTTTGTGATTCTGAGTGCTGGGAGATAAAATATGAACATGAACAAAAGATGAGAGTAGTGGAATGAGAAGGTTGATAAATAAAATACAACTATTAGTAATGAAGTAGGGAGTAGCACCAATAAAGGAGGGGAAATGTTTCAGGTGGTTTGGAAATGTACACAGGAGACTTTTAGATGTCCAGTAAGATATTTAGGAGATAGAGAACCATTGAAGCAAATTAAATGGGTAAGAGAATATCCTAGATTGAGACATTAAAAAAAGATATGCTGTATTTAAATATAAATGATGCTATGTGTCTTGACTGAACATGATGCCGAGATACGATCCATGTAGCTGACTTTTCATGGTGGATAGTTTGTTATTGATGTTGTGAAGATGAAGCAGAATATATTTTTGCTCTATATGGGTTGTATGGATATCTATCTTCTTTCTCCATGATAACCTTCTTCATTAGACCTTGAAACCTTCTCACAACACCATGAGAAAACCAGAAAGTAAAGAGTAGTAGAACATACTATGTTTTTTTTTCCAGGTATTGCATTAAGGGAACTAAATGTATAGAAACAATGAATAGAAGCAGTGAATTTGGATTATGATTTCTCTGTGTTTTAGGCTAGTCATAAATCTAAATTCTTCTAAATATTGGGCAATTTCACTCTCCTCCACAATATATTTTTCAACAGTTAGTAGGTCATTTGCTAGTCCTCTACTCCATTTGAAGGATTATTGCCTTTTGGCTGCAAATTTATGTATATAGTCACACCAATCATTTTCATTTCTTGTTGTGTCTTCTTCTGCAGCCATTTTGGCACGTGGTTAGCTATTCTGACAATAGAGGCAGAGGTGTTGTTGGTTAGCATCCTATACTTATCATTTTCTTTTGATAGGTTATATTTTCTAGATTATAAAGTATCTTATCTTATTCTTCATGCTGTTCTATGATGTATGTGCCACATGACTTCCTTTGTTTGTAGGCATTTTAGAAGCAGATTTCATTCAGCCAACACACAATAAACAGGACTTTGAGAAAACTCCTGTCTTTCAGAAGCTCGAAAGCCGTTTGAAAGAAATGACATGGGAGTATTGGTAAGCTGCTTTTATTCAGAGCCTTTTAAGTTGTATTTTTGAATGGCAAGTAGGGGGGCAATGGTATCATTGTAGGACTCAGTAGTTAATGTGTTCCCCGATGAGTAATTTGTCAGCCTGAAAGAAGTTTTGATTTTCAGGGATTATCACTGTCATCTAGTTGGGTATCAGGCTAAAAAGAAAATTCAGACAGTGACCCCCAAGTCTACATCTGTTCCAGAAGAATGCCGTAATTTGTACAAACCAGTCCTGTTAAGTACTAATGACTCTGCTGTTCCCGGTAAATCCTAAGAAGCTAGAACATTCAAAATATTTGAATTTGGCTTAATCTTAATTTTTCGAAGAAGTCATCTCCTTGGATATGAGCTGCAGGAATGCCCACCAAAAGAAAAGAGAACAATTATCTGGTAGAACCTGAAAGGTCAAGAAGAAAAGTTGGAATTGAAGCTAAAGCAGCAATGAGCAGTGAGACAATTACTGTATGCACTAAATCCTTTTCTTTTCTACCTTAATTAATGGGGGAATATAGTAGATCTTGATGGCATGATTCTTTCCCAGATCCTGCATATGCTGGAGTTTCTAACTTTCTATGCACTAGACTTCCCTTTTCTAATCACAGTTCTCAAATTTAAATTAGTCTACTCTTCAATCTACACTTCGCCTTGCAACACCTATGCAAGTAAATGCAGGATTTCTCGACGCAATTCTCCTTGAGAATTAGACTTTCTTCAGTGGATATGCTTTTCCCCCTTTTTAGCTCACAAATTAACTCTCTGGAAATTTAAGATTAGTTTTGAAGTACAATTGGCCTCTACAGACTCCTTTCCCTTAATTCTTAACACCCCTTTAAGTTTCAAAGCATATAGTATACCTTTCAACCCTCTGTAATTTGGTTACTTTTTTTTTGGCACTTGGAACAATAAAATGAATGAATACATGGAGGATAAGTATGAGAGGGGAAAAGAATGAAAAAAGAGCAAATAATGTAAATGGGTGGAGGAGAAGTAGGAGAGGAATGAAAAGTAGGGTCTTCTAATACTCCTAGTAAAAATTTTCTGAATGGGGAAATAAAAATAAAGAGGCAAGTTAGAGAGGGTAGGACCAATAAATAAGTGGAAAGGTAATAAAAGGGCAGGGAGGGAGGGGGTTAGTCAACAATGATTGGTGATTTCTTTCTCTGTCATTAGTCTTCAAGGTCTTGAAGGGGAAAGGTTATAGAAGGGCAGAGAGGGGGTAGTCAATAATGGTTGGTGATTTCTCTCTATTTCATTAGTCTTCAAGGTCTTGAAGGGGGACATTAAATATTCATCCTTGATCTTTTTATAATACCATTTAATTTTCCAGAGCATTGGGATGTTTGGCATGCCTAACATCGACGATGGGTCCCAATTAGTTTTAGGGAGGAAGTTTTATATTGTTTGACAAGACGATCAGTTGGTTATTTCCAGATATTTCTTTTTCAAGTCACACCACTAACATTGAGGAACTTTCTGGTACATGTGATCTTTTTCATGGTTTCTGATTTATTCTCTATCTAACCAAATCAGTAATGTAAGATGTCTTCACACACAACCTTCCTCTCATTTCAGCTCGCCACATATATAGTTATTGACTTTTCCTGCCTCTCTCTACGATTGAGTGCAATGTTGTTATTCACATTAGATTCTCCAGATGTAGTCTTTCTACTTTTCCTTTGCTCTTCATTCATGAACACCGTACAAAATGATCATTAATCATACAGGCATTACTCCACAATCGTCACTACTTCTGAATCAGTCATATCTATATTCCACTAACTCTTTTTTGCTTTCCTGTAGCCTGCAGCAAAGGTAAAAAATGAACTGAAAAATGGGGAAGCTGATAGCTTGATTCGAGAAAACAAGAAGCTCCGTACTCAGTAAGTCTTATTGACAAGTTTTGACCATGAACTTGTTAGGTTTATTCCTTCCATTTTCTCCTTTTTGATCTGTTCTTGATTTTGTCACTCTTGAGTTAAACCTCTTGAATGATTCAATAGTGTACATGTTGAATCTCTTCTTTACCATCAGTGTTCAATAGAATGTATGGTTCTCCTTTCTTTTTTCAAACAATGAATGAAACCTGCAACAGCTTTGACATTTCTCCTTTACCCCATTTTTGTGGAATGCATATTGCATGTGCTATACAAGTTTTAAGCTGATCCTAATGTCTGTTTTGTATTATTTGGTTTTGTAGGTGCTTGGAATATGAAAGAAGAGCAGAAGAACTAAATCTCAAGGTACTTAAAAGCACTTCTTCTTACATTTTACATCTTGTTTTTTGTCGGAAGAAGATGAGCATTGGTTGCAACAGTTATGGTGCTCAATACTGACTCGGTTTCCCTTTTTATGACCATTACTATTGTTCAACCGGGGATAATTCTACGAGGAATTGATACCAAGTGTATTAGGGTTAGAATGCCTCCTCTATCCTTTGTTACATTAAATCAGTCAAGTGTAGGGTTGCCTTTTCCTGCTTATCCTCAACTATTGAAACACTGGAACTGTCAATCTTCCAAGAGGATTCTCACTCAAACAGTGACAAACTTCACTTCTTTAAATATGTCTTGTTAAGTCCTTGCCTGCACTCTATCTTTATTTGCTATCAAGAGGCAACTAGAATGAGTGCAGTTTCTTCGATTTCATACTCCCTCTGGTCCTCCATTTATGTCCCCCTTTGTTCCGACATTTTTCAAGGCATGTTTGACCATCGATAACTTTTTTTTAGTTACGATAATAGATTATAAAATTTTACTTTTCAAAAACTGCATGTTACGGATAATCCAAAGATATCTCACAAAATGTCCATTACTGTATACAACAAAAGTTATCGATGGTCAAACATGCCATGAGAATATGGCTGGTCAAAGAGGGCCATAAATAGAGGACCAGAGGGAGTATGAAATTAGATATTTGCATTAAAATCTGACATACAACTTTGTATTTTCATCTCTAAACATTCATGGGAAGCTACAACTTTGAATGTTAAAGATTTCCAAGTCATTTACTCTAGTACAACTTAATGTGTGTCAAAACTAAGTGAATGTCAAAACGCACTCTCGCTTTGATTATCACGGAAAAGAAACTTAGCTAACACTTATAGGTAAGACCTTGGAATTGAATACATACTAACCATTAAATGGTCTTTTTTAGCATGTCAAATGGAGGCTATGAATTTCTGAGTTTTGTCCGAGTTTTACTTTGTTTTGTTTTTGTGACTGAGAGATTTCTATAGTGGCTAGAAGTTATCTTTATACAATGCTGCAACCACTCTGGTGTAATCTTGTCAATACATTTTATGTGGTAAATGCGTGTTCTTGTCATATGTGCTTATGATCATCTCCATGTGGTGGGATACATTGCAGGCGGCTCGTTTGAGGGTTGAATTGACAGAGGCAGAGCGTGAGTATTCTCGCTTGCTACTTGAATCAAAATTGCTACAACGAGTCAAGAAAGAACATCTTCCACACGCCCAATAGTGTCATCGATTGCTTTTGTTCCTCACACGCATGTCTGTACATATAGACTGGTTGTAGCTTGTAATTTAGTGCGAGGTTTGCATCATTCTGTTGTAGCTTGTATGGATGCTGATCATTGATGTAAAAGTTAAAACCATAAGGTTAATAGTAGAGCAGTTTGAAACTGCGATGAAGCTAGGAGTAGAGTTCTCGCTGACGCTGCCACCACTCGTGTCCTTGTCTGGTCACCTCGCACCTCTTTTTTTCCCCTTTTCTAAGGATCCTCATGTATCTCATTTCCTTCCTAATTATGTGAAACTTATTTTCTTTCCAGTTTGGGGAGAAACACGATATGGGTGTGTTTGGTGGAGCACTAAGCTGACTTATTCTAAAAGTTGGTAGAGATTATATTATGCTTTTGTTCAAAATATATGAGCACTTTTTTAATTGTTTACCAAACATTAAAGCTGCTTAACTTATAAGTTAATTAAGTCTGTCATGTCAAATAGAGTTGTATGTCCATTGCGAAATTAAATGTAAACTTTTAAAGGGCTATGTTAAAATAAAGTAAGTAGATGATTAGATAATATTTTATTCCATGTTGATGATTAGTATCAGAGTTATATTTAGATTAGTCTTCTTTGTACTCTTTATATATTTCTCATCATTAATCAGAATCATTATGAGAAATTATTTTATCATGGTATCAAACCAAACCTGGTTCTAAAATCCTTTTTTTTTTCTTCTTTTTTTTCGGCCATAGCCCTCTCCCACTTTGCTTCCGCCGCCGGCGATCTTCCCCTTCATCCTTGTGATTTTTTAAAAATTCTTATACCCTCATCATGTCTGATGAGAAATTGTCTTATAATACCCTACTCCACATAATGACTATCAAATTGTCATCATCCAATTATTTGTTGTGGAAGTGTCAAGCTGGTTATGTTCTCAGACCTCAGAAGCTGTATGGTTTTCTTGATGGTTCCAGGCCCTGCCCGACTGTTCCTCTTTGCCCCCCGGCCGCCGCCTCTTCCGTCTCCTACGCTGGGGACGTTAGTTCCACTCCAAGTCGCGGCTCCGCCAACAAGACTGATCTCATGGATGCTTACTTGAAGGCCCAGTATGATTATGAGATTTGGGTTGATGAAGATCAACGTGTGTGCAGTCTTCTTTTTTCTTCTCTCACCCCAGAGGCCTTGTCGGTTTTACCTGACTGTGCCACTTGAAAGGAAATTTGGGACAATCTTCAGTCCATTTATCACGACAGCAGAGCATCATCCATCCTTCGTCTTCGTGCTGCTGCCCATGGTATACGTAAGACTGGTACAGTTCATGAACTTCATCTCCAATTTAAAGACTGGTACAGTTCATTGTCTATGATGAGTTCTCTTGTATCGAATGATGATCAACTTATTTGATTTTTTACTGCTCTTGGAACTGAGTTTAAGGATTTTTCTACACCTTTAATTAATTCCTCACATACTCCGTTGTATGTCGATGTTTTATCTCGTGCCAAAAATCACGAAGCTTTTCTGAAAAATGTACAGGACCATTCAGCCCCAGCCACTGGACCTTCCGCCTTCACAGCAGGCGTTTTTCCCTCGGCCGGCCGCACTTGGGATCATGCGCCGACGAGGGGTGGCGGCATGTCCGTTCACACACCACCAGGGGAGGCCGTTACGGTGAACGTCGAGGTGGCAAGTTCGGCGGTCAGTTCATGACAGGGGCTGGTCGTGGTCGGTCACAGTGTACTTGGTGTGGTCGTCCTGGTCACTACGCTGCAACTTGTTACAAGATGCTTGCTCAGACTGGTTCTCAGGGTCCAGCTAATCGTACAGACTCCACTCATCTGGCCGAGCATTTTCAGTCGTCGCTGCAGTTAGAGCCCACTACACGATCCTCTGATTGATATGTTGACTCCGGTGCCACCAGTCATATGGCATCCTCCACCTCAGGCTTGGAGTCTGTCTCCCCATATTCTGGTAATTCTCATGTTTCTGTTGGTAATGGAGCTTCTATACGAATCTCTCATGTTGGTGATGCTAAACTTTCTGATGATTTATGCCTGTAAGATGTTCTGGTTGTTCCCGATATTACTAAGAATATGCTGTCTATTAGTAAACTGACCAGAGATTTAAACGCTTTTGTTACTTTTGATGATCGGAACTTTGTCATTTAGAAAAAAGTTTCCAAGGCGGTCGTGGGCAAGGGTCACAATGATGGTGGTCTCTATGTTTTGGATAAAGGCGATTCAACATTTTTCTCGCATTTACAACAGAATAAAGAACGGGCATCCTATGAGTTGTGGCATGCTCATTTGGGTCATGCATCAGCGTTAGTTATCTCTAGTTTGCAGAAGTCTGGTTTAGTTTCTTTGTCTTCTTTGTTGCCTAAACCTGTTACCTGCGCCCCCTGTGTTATGGCGAAAGGTCAACGGTTGGCGTTTGTTGAGAACCATAAGCGTCCTACACATGTATTGGATTTGATTCATTGTGACTTAGGGGGGCCTTCCCCTGTTTTATCGACACATGGTTTTTCATACTATGCTTTATTTTTGGATGACTATTCTCGTTTCACCTGGCTTTATCCACTTCGTCGCAAGTCAGACTTTTTTTATGCTTACTTACAATTTGAGGCTTTTGTGGAGAATTAGTTCTCATCCAAAATTAAGGTGTTTCAGAGTGATGGAGGTACTGAATTTCTTAACACTCGCCTACGGGGCCATTTTGTTACTAAGGGCATTCAACATCAGATATCGTGTCCCTACACACCGGAACATAATGGTCGTGCGGAGCGCAAACATCGGCATATTGCCGAGATGGGTCTTGCCATGCTCTTTCATTCGCATCTGCTTGTTTCTTACTGGGATGATGCATTTGCCGCAGCTGTATATACAATCAATCGATTGCCTACTTCGGTTTTGCATAATTCTTCGCCTTATGATCTTCTATATGGTCGTGCCCCTTGCTACTCAAATTTTCATCATTTTGGGTGCCGGGTTTTTCCATTTGTTTGCCCTTATGCTGATCACAAGTTATCTCCCTGTAGCATTCTATGTATTTTTCTTGGCTACAGTTCCCAGTACAAAGGTTTTTTGTGTCTAGATGCTTCTACAGGCAGAGTCTACATCACTCGTCATTCTCGTTTTGATGAGACATATTTTCCTTTTGCTCATTCTCAGTCTTCGGGATCTTCTGCATCCACCCTTGATGTTTCTTCCTTTCTTGATCCCAATGGGAACTCCATGATCTCTATGCCAGCTTCGTCGTTGTCTCACGTGGCGCCTTGCGCCTTGTGCCCGCCGGATCCAGTTCCAGCTTCTTCGTCGCCAGTTCAGCCACCGGTCACAGTGCCACAGCCAGCCTCGGCCACGCCTTCTCCGGTCTTGTTCGTGGCATGCCAATCAGATGGCTCTTCCGAGTATTTTCCGGCATTGTCCGCTATTCCTACTCCTCCAGTCTCGTCGCCTCTGCCTCGCACTCATCGGATGGCCACTCGGTCCGCCACTGGTGCTATTCAGCGATGTGATTATTCGGACATTGTTGCACATGGTCTTACTGCTGCCCTGCTTTCTCAGACAGAGCCCACGGATTATCGCCAGGCCCTTCGTGATCCAGCTTGGGTTTCAGCTATGGACGAGGAGATGTCTGCTCTTCGTGGTCAGCACACTTGGGACTTGGTGCCTCGGCCTTCAGATGCCAACATCGTTGGCTCCAAATGGGTCTATCGGCTCAAGTATCGTCCAGATGGTACGATTGATCGTCACAAAGCCAGACTTGTGGCGCAAGGTTTTTCGTAGATTTTGGGTTTTGACTTTGACCATACTTTCAGTCCTGTGGTCAAAGCCTTCACTGTTTGAACGGTTCTTGTTATTGCCACCATGCGTTCTTGGCCACTTCATCAGCTGGATGTCAAGAACGCCTTTCTTAATGGTGTTTTGGATGCTCTGGTCTACATAAAGCAGCCAGTTGGTTATCGGGATTCTTCTCATCCAGACTATGTTTGTCGTCTGCGGAAGGCCATTTATGGCCTTAAGCAGGCTCCTCGAGCTTGGTTTCAGCGGTTTAGAAGCTATCTTACCCAGCTTGGTTTTCGGTGCAGCTCGGCTGACACTTCTTTATTTGTTCTGGTGCAGGGGTCCTTCTTGTGTATGTGGACGACATTATTCTTACTAGGAATGACTCGGCTCTTCTTCATCAGTTCATTGCTCGGATGCACAAGGAGTTTGCAATCAAGGATCTTGGTTCTCTTAATTACTTTCTTGGTCTTGAGGTTTCTCCTACTTCCTCTGGGTTGCTTCTCGGCCAGGCGAAGTATGCTCGGGACATTCTGACTCGGGCTGGTATGTCCGATGCTGCGCCAGTTTCTACACTGTTTGTTGCCGGTTCTCAGCTGCATAGTTCCACTAGTCCGCCGTTCATGGATCTTACTCTTTATCGCTCTCTTGTCGAGGTGCTTCAGTATCTCACCATTACTCGTCTGAATTTGGCCTTCTCGGTCAGCACGGTGAGTCACTATCTTCAGGATCCTAGAGATGATCATTTTGCTGCAGTTACACGGATTTTGCGTTATGTTCATGGTACTTTTCATTTTGGTTTGATTTTTCATTCCGCGAGCACTCCGGATGTGTTAGGCTATTCTAATGCTGACTGGGCTCACTGTCTGGAGACTCATCGTTCCACTTATGGATATGCGGTCTATCTGGGTGGGAATCTTGTTTCTTGGAGTGCCAAGAAACAACCCATTGTTTCTTGTTCCAGTACGGAATCTGAGTATCGTGCTCTTGCCAACACTGCTTCGGAGGTTGTTTGGCTCACTCATTTGCTTCGTGATCTTCGGGTTCCGCTTTCTGGTTCGCCGTTGTTATGTGACAACAGTAGTGCTATCTTCTTGGCTTAGAATCCGGTGGTGCACAAGCGGGCCAATCATATCGATATTGATTATCATTTTGTTCGTGAGCTGGTGACTTCTGGAAAGCTGCGTGTTGCTCATGTTCCTACTTCTCTTCAGATTGCTGACATCTTCACCAAGGGACTCTCTCGTCCGTTGTTCGAGTTCTTCAGATCCAAGCTTTGCGTCGGCGAGCATCCGACGCTTCGCTTGAGGGGAGGTGTTAGAATAAAACAAGTAGATGATTAGATAATATTTTATTCTATGTTGATGACTAGTAGTAGAGTTATATTTAGACTAGTCTTCTTTGTACTCTTTATATATTCATCATCATTAATCAGAATCATTATAGGAAATTACTTTATCAGGCTACGATGTGGAATTTCCAGCTTTGATAATATTGGTGAACTTTAATCACGGTTATAGGGAGCAAAATCAGGTTGCTCATCACCCCGTGCAACTTGGGCACACTCCTGAAGAAGGCACAATTCTAACCCCGATCCAGATTTCTTCAGCAACAAAAATGGCTTTAAAAGCTGATGAATTGAGCCTTTCAGCTACTCACGTACCACTTAGCTTCTCACTGCACAATCAGATCACTAACTATGCTACTTTGGACTTCCAAACTCATATCCTACTTCAATCGAACTTCACCAAGCTTGGTCCTAAAAAATGAAGATTTTTTAAAAGTTTCTAATTAAAAATGCTAAACTTTGATTATGATACTTCTGACCTCACATTGTATTCAAGCTCAGTTAAACCCAAATTGTGATTTCTAGACTAAACACTTAGTGAAATGGCCCTGGTTTAGTGGTAACCCACACACTCTCTTAACTGAAAGGTCCAGAGTTCAAAACGCACCCCCATCAAGAATTGTGAATATTAGAGCAAGTTCTTGATGGGGATTACTCAGCGCATGGGACCGTGTCGGTAGTCCTCGCTGTGATTTTCCAACCTGCAGGTGGTCGATGATGGTGAGATCATGGCGGTTCCAATTTTGGTGGCGGCGGTTCGTTAGTGGTGCAGCATTTGAGTGTTCTCAGGAGGTCGTTCCAAGTTATTCAAATGGATGGAGTTTCAGATTCCATTAAGTTTCAACAAATTAAACGGTGTTGTCTCCTAGTTAGATTCTAGATTAGAATGTTAATATGTAATTTGATTGTTTGCATGTAATCTTTAAAAAAAAAAATAGACTTAAACGCTTAGCTTTTCTCTACAAATCACAATCACAAAACATCAAACCCTTTAAGTCCTCTGTATCTCTTCCTGTTACTTTTTAATTTCTGGTTTGAAGAGCCAAATATAAAATTTCATCACCTATCAAGGTGGTTCTCAATTAAAAAAAATCTTGGAGGAAATCTTCTGAACAACTATATTTTCAAATTCATGGAGCAATTAATATATTTTTAAATTTAAAACATGGTATTTTCAAAGCCATTATTGCTTTCTAATATTCTATTCCATACAATTGTATTTATTGTACTCATTTATAAATATTAATACAAAAAATTTCAATAAATAGGGTTTTATATTCTATCAGACTCTGCAGCCGGTGCTCCGGTTTGATCATTTTTGCTCCGCGATCACATCCCATCTAGCAACTGGAGCTACACTGACCAGTTACTTGAATCATTGCTCACAAATTATCACGGGCTGCTTCTTTTATATCATTCAATGTACGGAATCAGGATTTGGAAGTAACTTTGATGTTGGTTTTAATTATTAGAACGAGATTTCTATTTATTTATTTCTTTTGAAATGTATCATAATGTACATAATTATAATTGAATCTTAAAAGTTATTAAAAAGACCTTTTATGATTGGTCTAATAATTGGTCGGTTTAACAAATAAAATTTTCTTTTAACCGATTGAATGTTTCTTTTATATTTTACTTCATATACTTGCTATGTATTATTTCTTGAATTTTTTTTAAATAATAATATTAGTTTTTAAAATACTTGCTATGTATTATTTCTTGAAAATTTTTAAAAATAATAATATTAGTTTTTAAAATACTTGCTATGTATTACTTCCCATGTCCAGCATAAGGTGCAGAGAGAGGGGATTGGCCTCAAAATTTTGAGACCTTTTTTTCTAACAAAAGGATTCATGCAAAAATGTGGGTGAACAGTACCAATTATTAAAAAGTGTACAGCGACTAAAAGTGAAGATTAACATCTAGTTCTTGGAGCCAAAAATCTACCTTACAGGTTTCCCTCCTTAAAAATGGAGGAAAACTTTCAGAATGCAAGTACAGAACAAAATAAAATAACACGACTCAAAACAAAAACATAGAGTTCATATGCTCTTAGAAAACATTTCATCCGCAAACATGCCACAGTTAGAACTTGTTAGAACTTGGGCTCCCACTTAATGTTAGAGGCAAGAAAACAATGAACTGGGAATCATAAGGGCGTTATCATTGACTGCAAGGACGGACAGAAGCACGAGAACAACAACGAATGTTGGAAAAAGCACCATTCCAAAATGGATAGCACCAAAGAACATCAAGAGCCACACAAATGCCATTAGTCCTTTGTTGAGACTCAGATGCTAAAAATAAAGGTTACAATTCTCATAAGCCCAATTTATTCCACAAACTTTGGAATTTACACATGCATAAAGTCATTCATTTGGATGAAAAATGGTTTTACCTTTCAAAGCCTGCAGTTTTTTTTTTGTTTTTTTTTTACGGGATATGAGAGGCTATGCGTAATACAGCAAGTAGAACACCGTCAGAAAATAGAACATGGTCCGACAGCACAAAAATGACCATTCTCTTTTAAGAGAGCTACTAGGATACGTTAATCTTGTGTAATCCCATTTACGAAATCTCTTCTTTTCTCCCAAACTTCTAACTGCTTATCCAAAAGTACGTAGTAGAGCAAGTCATTTCAAGAAGTGTGGATTGATCGGCTTAGCAATTTCCAGAAACCCAACCCGTTCCTTGTTTGCAAAAAATAGTCTTCAGCTTGTCATCGCAAATGATCACCTCCTTGTCTGCCGGATCCTGAAGGTCGTGGAGCTTGATATAAGCCCAAATCTACTTCAGAGCCGTGGTCCTTGCAATCTCAGGAACACCACCCAGAAACTCCCTCATCTCCGCCGAAACCTGGCGCGGCTTCGTTATCCCCCTCGGCTGGCGGGTCTTGGTCTCAGCGGCGACGCCTGACTTCGGCGCGGCGGCGACGGTCACGGTGCGGGTAGCGCGCTGAGCGGCGGGAACAGTACAAATGGGGCGAGCACCAACGCCATTGACTGAGAACGAGATAGCAAACGACGGCGTTTTTCCCGCCAAACAGCCGCCCAAAACCCCCATAGAAGTGGCCATTGAAATGAAGATGAAGAAGGAAGGGCGGAATTTGAAAGAGTGAAGAAAAAGGAGGCAGGCGAGAGGATAAGAGCGTTGGGGCGTGCTTGGTGCTCTGAAAAGCCTACAGTTACAAACTGGATGGCCCGATAGGACAACACATTTTACAGCCCACATACCCAACTCTGTTTCCTTTGTGCAGTATCTGAATCTGTCATTGTTGACAATGGCATAGTAGTACTCTTTGATGGGAAAATAGTGGGTTGCAAATGCGAGGACGTGTTGAATATGGGTAACTAGAAAATACTTACTCGGTATGATTCATTTTGACTCACTTTATGACGGGTAAAAAAGTAGGATGGGTCAAAATAGATCGAGTTAAAACCTTCTCAACTTGCATGTCAAAAGTCATTCAACTCATGGGTTAAAAATAAATAAACCCGCAAGTTTCAACTCACACATGAACCCATATTATATACCAACCTATATGGGTAAAACCTGCGAGTTTCAACCCACATATTAACCCATATGGGTTTATATACCAACATATGTAAGTAAACCAGTTGATTTCAACTCATATATTGACTCGTGTGAGTTACATACCAACTCACAAGGGTAAATCCACGGATTTCAGCCCACGTGGGTAAACCCACGGTTAACTCACAAACCCAACCGGCCCAACCCATATTTTTCAATTATCCATTTAACTCATGACCTATGCAACACATTACCTATTTTATTTATACCCACCAGGTTTAAAGATAGATAACACACTTGATCTGCGAGTTGGAAGTCTATTTTGCCACCCTTAGAAAATAGGGATGTTCCCTTTCGTCGAGTAGACACTTGCCAAAAATAAGAGCAATAACAGAAGTGCGGGAACAATAATAACCCCAATGACATCAATAAATTATGGTGTAACAAAGGCAATCATTTGGAGAAGGTAATCCTAGCCATAAATAGTGGTTGTTGTTATATCACACCCTGTATTTTACTAGTTTACGTCCTAATACGTACATACATGTATAATACTAATTTAATTTTTCAAAATTAAACAAAAAAAATAAAACAACACTGCCACCACCGCCACTTGAACTACCACGACCGTCCCCGCCCTTCGTCCCCAGCTCCACCGCAGCCCGCCACCATCCAGCTCCACCGTAGACCACCGCCGCCGTCCCCAGCTCCACCCTCGTCTTCTCTTTCGTCTCCATCCCCAGAAAAACCCTAGCCCCCCGCCGTCCCAAGCCGGCCACTTGTCTTCTCCTTCGTCCCCATCGAGCGAGAGGAGAAACAAGAGTCGGAGAGGAAAAGGGGAACCGGGGCGGAGGAGAACTGGGGCAGGAGAATCGAAGCGGGAGAACCAAGTGAGGAAAATCGGAGAGAAGAATGAGAAGCCCAACCGGAAAAGGAGATCGGGGAGAAGAGAACCAGGCCGGGGCGAGGAAAAGAGAACGGGTGATGAGAAGGAGACCGGAGAAGGTGAACTTTCACCGGAGAAGACGAAATGAGTGACGGAGAAGCGGAGAGAGGAGAGCGAGAACGACCGGCAAAGAAGGAGACGATCGACGAAGATGGAGACCGGAGACGAGCGGTGGAGAAGAAGACAGGAGACGAGCAGAGGAGAGAAGGGATACAAGCAGCAGGGGTTCAACAGAGAAGGGAAACGAGCGGCCAGTAGTGGTGGTGTACAGGTTCAGTGCACAGCGGTGGCGATGTACGACGGACGGCAATGCACGACGGACGGTGGCGACAGTGCACGACAAACGACGACAACAGTTGTGCTAAATAATAAATTTTATTTAATATTAATTTAAACATATTTTAATTATTTAAATTTAAAATACATATTGTATACTAAATATATACAATAGAGAACGGGTGATGGAGAAGGAGACCGGAGAAGACGAAACGAGTGACGGAGAAGCAGAGAGAGGAGAGCGAGAACGGCCGGCAAAGAAGGAGACCAAAGATGAGCGGTGGAGAAGGGCGGAGACGAGCGGAGGAGAAGGGAAACAAGCAGCAGGGGTTCAACGGAGGAGGAGGGAAACGAGCGGCTAGCAGTGGTGGTGTGGCGGTGCACGGCGAACGGCGGACAGCGGCGGCAGTGCACGACATACGGTGGTGACAGTGCACGGCGGACGGCAGCGACAGTGGTGCTAAATAATAAATTTTATTTAATATTAATTTAAACATATTTTAATTATTTGAATTTAATTTAAAATATATATTATATACTAATTAGTATAAATACATTGCGCCATCAAGTAAAATATAGGGCGTAGCATCATTAGTAACATCACAGCCACCAGGTACCACAACTCACTGTAATCTAACATGCAATTAGGCATTTCACTGCACACAGAGGTTGCCTAGCCAGTAGCTTCATTGAGAAACTAGGTCGCAACAAAGACCACATATTATCAATACAGCAACACAATATATGTTTATGATCCATGCAACTATACCACATCAACAAACCGGTCATGAATATAACACCCACACCACAAAGCATCTATCAATTACAGTCACAGATCAAATTATGCATAAAAAAGATAAACATAAGGCCAGCCAAACCATAAACATAACACTCATAGAGCAACATAAGTTCGCATCCAGTAATGTCAAAGTACAACACCAGTGTCATCAACATAAACATAATAAAAGAACATTCAACTGCACCAACAAGGGCACACATCTGCAACAACATTTCATTTATTTCCCTCCCTTGTAAACAATTAAAGTTAGGGTTAGTAATATACAAATGCACTAAAGAATTGAACGTTAAACGTTTAAAACATAAAAGGTTAATGTGTTCATCACCCGGTCCCTTGTGAACTAGGACCTTTCTCAGAACCAGTCTCATTTTTCAGGTTTTCAGCTTTCATAGCGACAATAACATACTCGACTATCATGCTACGTATGGAAGCTGCCATTGGTGGATAACAACAACATGGTTCTTTTTTTTTTGGTGCTCACATTCTTAGGCCAACTTCTAGGGTAAAGGCATTCCCCAAAGTCGAAGAAACTAGGAGGGTATCGAGTATTCTACATGTATTACATAAGGATGGTTGTTCAGGGTCCTGCTGTTCATACGAAGGTTCAGGGACCTGAGATTGAGATTGCTCAAAATCAGCAAGGCTCAGAGATCAAGGGGAGAAAGACTATAATGGGTTAAGGGGGGAGAAATTTCTATTATTATGGCTATAGTAACCGGCGGTGGATGCGAAGGTGAAGAACGCACTCGGTGAATGCATTCTCATGTTTTTAGGAAAAAAAATTCATGAAAATAAGAGGACGCAATTACGAAATGCGTCCTCATGGTTTAATAACTTTTTAGGAAATGTGTCCTAAATGTGTCCTCAGGGTTGTCGGAATTTATTTTAATTAAGTTTTCAGATGATGCATTCGAGCCCTTGAGCTCACCATCTTCCTCACTACCTCAAGCCCTCGATTATTACCTCTGGAATTTTTGCAAAAATAAATAAATCACCCTGAGGACGCATTCCACCGTGGCATCCAAATTTAAGAAAATGCACAATTGCATCCAAATTTCTGCCAACATGCACCAATAAATAAAGCATGAGGCTCGAGATGATCCAAAGAATTTCTGCTGTTCTTTGTAAATCCTAAGAACTGATCCAAAATCAGTGAAGGTCCAATCAAGGGTTCTTGCCTGACCCGCGACACTTGGGAATCAGTCGGGGCTGAAATGAGTGTTGGATGGTTTCAGGGCATGAAACACCAAACATATCCCATTCTTTAGGATCCACTAGTGAGCAAGAACAGCAGCAGCAAGTGATTGGACTTGCAAAGAAAAACATTCAACGCCACCCAAAAACACACGAACACAAAGGTATTTTGTTCAGTACTTAACTTGCAAAGATGACGAAAAGACAAGCTCTTCGCGTTCTTAGAATCACCGAGGACTTGAGATTATGGAAGAATTGAACGCAACAGCAAACGACCGATATATCTGGGAAAAGAACACCAAAACCGTGTCACCCTCAAGAAATACCCAGGCCAAAGCACAACCGCGGTAAATCCCCCATCCCTAAAAAAAAATACGAACAAGAACCCCAAAAATCAGGGGAACATGTTCATCAACTCGATTAAGAAAATGCAAAAGTCAAAATACAAAACCCTTTCATTTTTCGAGTTCAAATAGCTGGAGGTACGTGTTTTGACTCAAATCTGTAATGATGAACGCTTAAATCAATAAAAATCGAGGGGTTTTAGCAAGAGAACGTTCAAATGAAGTTAGGATTTTCGAAAATCATGGTTAAAAAACCATAAAATCAAACCCCAATACAGAAAATCTTTATTTCGATGTTGAAACCGAGCATAATGGATTTGATTTCAAGGGAGAAAAAAAAAAGAGGAACAACGCAACCAAACGAAGGGTTTCCTCTAGGGTTTGAGAGAGAAAAAGGAAAATTGGTCGATGAAGAAATGAATTGGGTCGAGTGGATGCACATTGAATTGAAGAACATGCATAACTTTTTGTTCGTTGGAAGAATAATTCATCACAATCAAATAATCAATGCCAAATTAGTTGGGAAGATCAAACGATAAGGAGAGAAGTTTCCAAGTGCAAACAATTCAAATGAGTGGTGGTAGGGCTAAGTTAAAAGCCCAGCAGATTTAGTTTGGGTCAAACCAATTTGACCCAAATTAAGCTTCCCAATGCATGCCTAAATCTGGTGTGTCATTTGTAATTTTAAAACAAAGGCAGGGGTACTAAAGGAAATTCAACTATGACTTGTTTGCAAAAACTGAATGAAAACAAAGTATACTGCTTCTGGTGGGACAGACAAAAATGAAAAATGTGCAGGTTACTCGGACAGAAGAAGTAATTAAATTTATGGAAAAGTGCAAATATAACCCTATGTAATTGAAGAAAGTGCAGATATAACCCTGCAATGTTCGAAAGTGCAGATATAACCCTATCTATTCAGGTTATGTGCAAATATAACCTTTTTAGCCGGTATGTGGCTGGAATGAAGTGAAATGACGAATTTGTCCCTGATGGATTCTTAAAAAAACTGGAAATAACACCATTTTCCCAAATGACAATATTACCCCCAAACCGCATTAATATCCCTTTTGTGCATTCCATTCCCGCCCTAACTCAACTTCTCATCTTCCCCCACTCTTCTCTGCGCCAAAAAGAACCCAAACCCAGACCCGCTCAACCCGTTGTACTCATTCCCGCCGGTTGTGGTCCATCTCCAGTTGCAGTCCGGCGAAGACGTGGGTCACCCACTGAGGTCGACGAAGGGAACCCGGTTGTGGTTGTGGTTGTGGTGACGTGAAGGAAACTCAGAATTGCTACAGTAAAACCCCCAAAATGGTATGCCTTCGTAAATCCGTGGGAATGTGCATATTTTTGCTGTTCAGGAGTATGTTTTTTGTGCATTTAATCTTTTCAAGTACATATAGAGAAGCCGCAGAGTTCTAATGAAACCAGGGTTTTTAAACCCTTCTAGTTCAATTTTATTGCTTATCATCTGGATTGGTGCTTTGAATATGTTTATTGTTGTGCGTGTGGCTGTTAATCTGCTCTGCTTCTATGCCTAGGGTTTAAAATGTAGATGGTTGAAAAATTCGTTGAAGGGGTACTGTTTTAACTATTTCGTGGTTGTGATGGTACTCTTGGTAGTAGGTTTCATGATGTTGATTCTGTTTTGTTCTATGGTAGGGTGGAAATGCACCATTCTGTTTTGTTCGTTGAATGTGTGGAAATGCATTATTGTGGATGATGTTGAACATGTTTGTGATTTATCACTTCTTCTGATTATTGTTTTGAGGTGTGATAATTTTGAATGTTTGTGATTTATCACTCCTTCTGCTTATTGTAAATGGAGTGGGTGGTTTGGTCCAAGTTTGTGAACTAGATTTAAGAATATATTGATTGTTGTAGATGGAAAAGGTGGTGAAGTTTCTAACCAAATGCCGAATGTGCAATGTTTCTGTGACTGAACCTTGACATTAGGCCCTCTTATTGGTTAACCAAACAGTGAATGCAAGTTTGGTGAATCTGCTCTTTGTAAATTGTTTCCTGTTAGTGCAGAAATAACCATGTTTGTTCTTTATATGTGCATATATAACCCTGTATGTTCAAGATATGTGCATATATAACCCTGTATGTTCCTGATATGTGCATATATAACCCAGTACGTTGAAGATATGTGCATATGTAACCCTAAAACTCAACTGAAGTGCACT
Source organism: Rubia yunnanensis (assembly GCA_037428765.1). Lineage (NCBI taxonomy): Eukaryota > Viridiplantae > Streptophyta > Magnoliopsida > Gentianales > Rubiaceae > Rubia > Rubia yunnanensis. The sequence continues at coordinate 18,980,703 of CM075068.1, read as the reverse complement.
GTTACCCTTGACTGTTTCCTAACTGTGCAAATGTTACTTTGTGTATATCTTATATGTTCAGATATCACCCTGACTATAATTATATGTGTAGACATAACCCTTAGATTATCTTAATGTATTCATAATGTTAGACCTGTCTTTCAATGTTTTAGGATGAAGTGTATACGATTATCCTCCGTCATGGTACCCGTTGGAAGAGGCTTGACGGTATTGATCCCGATAGATACTCTCTTGTCGTCCTAAAGTCAGATTGCGCCGAGCATTTCTTCGGGGATGCCGAGGCATGGAAATCAATGGATTTGATGTTGAGTTTTGGGGATGATCGGGTCAACCTACAATCAGAAGAGGATGTCACCAAAATGTTTGCCTCAAGCTGCGGAGGAAATAATTTAGAAGTGTATTGTTAAGTCCTTACCCCGACTAAAGGTAGTTCTCGGGGTGAGAGCAGCAGAACAGGGAAGCAAGAAAAAACGAGGAAGAAAGATAGTGGAGAAGATGGTAGAGATGTGGCCGAGGGTTTGGTGGAAGAACACAGCTGCGAAGATGAAGATTATGTGCAACCCAATCCTGAAGAAGGCCACGAAGAACAAGACTGGGACTGGTTTCATCGGTACACTGAGGCAGGTTCCGAGATTGAGTCGGATGGGGATGGTGGCAGTGACAGACGAAGATACTGATTTGGATGATGATCCCATGAACAGCTGCACCAACAAGGACAAGTTTGAAGTCAAAGCTGGGGATAAAATTAAACTATTTAAGGGGATGGATTTTCAGACCCAGAAAGATTTCAAAGCTGCTTTGCTCGACTACTCATTGCAGGAAGGATTTGCGTTCAAACATGTGAAGAGCGAGAAGAGTAGAGTAACAGTGACTTGTGCGGCGGATAACTGTGGATGGAGGCTCCATAGCTCGACACTCCCCGATGGCCATACATTTAGAATTCGTTCAGTGGAAGGGAAACACACCTGTAGGCAAGAGGTGAAGGCACCGCAGGGATGGATATCGAAAAGGATTGCTAAACTGTTTCAGGCTGATCGGCAGGTGTCCAATGAGGTGTTGTTGGAGCACCTGACATCTTTTGGTGTTCAGCCTAGCCGCTACAAGTTGATGAGAGCAAGGCAGTTGGCCGAATTATTGCTGGATGGTAGCCACGGTGAATCATTCAAAGCGCTGCCCCAGTATTGTGAAGAGTTGCGTAAGAGCAACCCAGGAAGTCAAGCAATGATGCAATACGGCCCGGGCCAACCAGTTCCATTTGTGAAAAGGGTGTTCATTGGTTTTGAAGCTGTGAAGAAGGGATTTCTGGCTGGATGCAAGCCATTTCTGGGGTTTGATGGCTGTCATCTCAAGGGTCGGTATGGTGGGGTTCTGCTTAGTGCAATTGCCAATGACCCAGATGATGGCATATTCCCCCTCGCTTTCGCTTATGTGGAGTCTGAATCCAAAGACAGTTGGCTATTTTTCTTTAAACAAATGAAGTTTTTGTTGGGAGGATTCGAAGAAAACAAACTGTGGACATTCATGACCGGCCGCAGAAGGTGTGCTTTTCTATCATTCTCATTTTGGTGACTGTTTAGTTTAGGTCTGGGGTTGATGAATCATGCAGATTCTGATGCAGTAGCTGAATAATTGACTAATGTGCAGTTTTGACCCTAAATGATTGACTTATGTGCATATATAACCCTGTGTGATTAAATTATGTGCACATATAACCCTTACTGATTGTTTTAATTATGTGCATATGTAACCCTATATGATTAAATTATGTGCACATATAACCCTGTATGATTAAATTATGTGCACATATAACCCTGTATGATGAACTGATGTGCATATATAACCCTGTATGATTAATTGATGAGCATATATAACCCTGTATGATTAACTTATGTCCATATATAACCCTCTCCGATTGATTATATTATGTGTATATAAAACCCTATATGATTAAATTATGTGACTATATAACCCTGTATGATTGACTTTTTACCATTTCCGATTTCACCCTTTGTTGTTGTAAACTAGGGCCTTGATAAGGCAATTGCTGAGATTATGCCACATGCTACGCAGAGGAGATGCAGCTGTCACATCTATGCCAATTTCCGTAGAAAGCACCCTACAGATATTTTCAAGAAGTTGTTCTGGAGAGCGGCAACGGCGTACAATAAAATGGATTTCACCAAAGCAATGGATCAGATGAAGGAATTGAATGAGGAGGCTTATCTTTACTTGAATGACATCGGTGATGATTTGTGGGCTAGATACACCTTCTCGACGGCCTTGAAGTGTGACAACGTAACTAACAATCCAGCAGAGTCTTTCAACAATTGGGTTGGAGGGTTGAGATACCAGCCTGTACTAACTTTGATGGAGGGGTTGCGGAAGAAGGTAATGGCAAGGTTGGAAGAGCGTTACAAGAAATGTGTATCCTGGGATACTATAATGTGTCCACGGACTGAAGAAATCTTAAAGCTTGTTTCAAGACAATCTCGCCGAGTTACCTTCACTCCATGTTTGGATACAAATTATGAAGTCGTACACGGTGATCTTCATTTCAGGGTGCGGCTAGATAAGCGGTCATGCGACTGTGGTGTTTGGGAACACATGGGTGTACCATGTAAACATGCGGCGGTGATACTGTTGCACAAAAGACACCCCCTCCACGAATCATGTGATCCCATGCTATCTAAAGACACATTTTTGAAAGCATATTCCCACATGATCGAGCCCTTGCCTCACAAAGCGTTCTGGCCGAAAAGCTCCACTGCCCAACCGTGTCAACCTCCAGAATTACATCGTCGGATTGGGAGACCAAGGACAAATAGAATAAAAGAGGATTGGGAGGGAAAGGGAAGCGGAAAGAAAAGAAAGTGTAGCAAATGTGGAGAATTTGGTAACAATATAAGGGGATGTCAAGGTGGACCTACGCCCAAAGAAAGAAAGGCCACTACGGAACGCACGTCACAGGCCACTACAGAATGCACATCACAGGCCACTACAGTACACACTACCGAAGGTACTTCAAAAGCCACACAACGTGCTGGAATCAAGAGAGGTAGACCGGTGGCCAAGAAAGTTTCTAAGCAACCACCAGTTCGAGGTATGCATGTGGCAAGCCAGGCATCAAAGCAAGGGAAAAAAACTGCTAGTTCCACGAAACAAATAAGGTACAATTTGATGCAGAAGTGCGAATTCAAAACAGGGACGAGGCTCCAACAGATGGTAACCAGGCTGTCGAGGTATATCTGAACTCACTTAAGTTATGTGGGGTAATGTCTGAACTTTCTAAAATTTTGTAGGGTTATATCAGAGTTTAATAACATGAAGGAAATTTTTGTTTTACGAACTGTAGGATAAAGCGGATGATGATACATGGTTGCAATTTGATACGGAGATGCAATTCCCACGACCATGTTTGAACGAAACACAAGTACAGTTCACTGTCTTATGAATATTCCAATTTTTTGTGCGTTCCGAATTAAACATGTCATACTAATGTGGAAATATTCTATTGAAATGGTAATATTGTCTTGCGGATAATGGATGTGATGCCTATCATTCAACAAGTGGAGAGTGAAATCGCTCTGCCAGAGGCACAACCTAAGAATGTGCAGAAATACAGGAGGACTAAGCAGAAGGTTAAGCGTAACATATCAGAGGACGCTTCTGACTACGAGGTAAGACATTAAATCAAAATCAAATAATTCTGATCAATGTACTGAAATCCTAACTGGCACTCTTCGTTAGGAGGAAGATGAGTTTCAATGTAAGGATGGGGGTGAAAGGATGATGCAAGCAACACTAGATGCCGTTAAGCAGGAGTTCAGCATCCAAGATGCGACTACCACATGCAAAGTCCATGACAGGAACGGGATTCCAGTGCAAATTCTTGTGGAGGAAACACCAGTGGTGATGGAAGGACAGGCATCGTTGGAAGGACAGCCATCGTTGGAGGAGCAAGTTGCGGGGGAGACTGTTGTGGAGGACCTTCAAACAGGAGAGGACCAAGATGTATTAACGGATGCAGACACCGGCAAGAATAAGGGTATAGAACCAAGTGCTGGGACTCGGACATGTTTACCACACCAGTTCAGTGCTGAGGTATTCTAATTTTCCGTGTTCACATTTCTTCATCAAACAATGTTTACAGATCACAGTTATAGTATTATAATTAATTCCATCAATTTTACGATGCTCGGGATTTCCCCCTTCCAGTCGTATTTCACACAATACCGGGTAACACTGTGATTGAAACTGTCAATCATCTCGATCCATCTAACCCACAGGTAATTTCTATATACAGGGTCATCATTGCACTAACATTCCATAAGATAGGGTTACATCTGCACATATTAATATTTTTTAGGGTTACATCTGCACATATTAATATTATTTAGGGTTACATCTGCACATATTGACATTACTTAGGGTTACATATGAACATATTGAAATTATGTAGGGTTATATCTGCACATGTTGATAACGCTAACGTGTACGGTTATATCCAGATCCCATATAACTGATTACATCGGCATCTTCTTCTATTTTCAGCTATCTGCCCCCCCCCAACAACAGAGTTCCCTATATTCGGTACTAATGTGGCGGCTACCTGCAACAACATTTGGGGAAGGACTTTTCTATATAGTCCGAGGACAGCGCGTTTTCTTGGCACAACTTTGGCTCCGTCGGTGAATACCACCCCCAGTGCTGATGTCTCACGTTCCAGCTCACAGCCACCTCCTTCTGTCTCACTAGACCCAGAGAAAGAAAGAACAAGTCCAGGAAGAAGTGCGTCACAACCACCGCCAGATGAACGCGCTTGAACTTATGAACACACTTGACAATGTACTGTTTCAATTGTAGCAGCTTCTGTAGCCCTACGACTGTTGTAGGTTACCTGTTTTTGGTTATTTTGCAAGCAATGCTGGGTTCAAAATACGTTTATAGGAACTATGTAGCACATTATACATTGGGTGTGGTTCACTTCAATTATCATAAATTTGAACCTATGTTCATGCAATGTCATGTGTTGGTAATTATCGCATGTGTAGGGATAAGTGGTTTTTTGTATGGACAGATTACCTGAACCGAAGGTTATATGACGAATAGTTCTACGGAATACCTAAACCAACAGAATATCTGCACTTTTATTTACTTATGTAAGGTTAAATCAGTACTACTGCAACTCATAATCACATTCATAAATCAGCCAACAAATGATCACATTCATAAATTAGCCAACAAATTATCACATTCATAAATCAGTACTACTGCAACAAATGATCACTTTCAAGTACTTGTGCACCTCAAATAAATTGAAGACGAACATTCGACAAGTCTAAAAGCTACATAAGTATAAACAGAATGCAAACCGAAGCAACAACTACAACATGTTTGTGTAAGTCAAAAAGTGAATGAAGCTATGTTCCCACCATGCTGCACTGGATCCTATAAACCAAATGTTCGCACCGAGGATGTTCGCAACCCCAACAACAGTATAGCCATGTTCGCACCGAGGAAAGCCAAATTCATTACGATCAAAGCCTTCAGAATCAATGAGAAGTTGCAACCATGCTACGATGCGACCAACATTCACTTTCCAATCAACCCCAACAAGAACATGCCATGTTCGCACCAAGGAAAACCAAGTTCATCACCATCAAAGCCTTCAGAATGAACGAGGAGTTGCAACCATTCAGCGGTGCAACATATGCTTCACCGGGCACAACCACAACTTCTTCGACCTCAACATGGCCAGCAGTATTGCCTCTTGGAACTCGACTACGAAACTCGTGCTGGGGCAACGAACTTCCCGTACTTCCTCTTCCCGAATCAAACATGTCAGACACAACCCAACCTTGAAATCCGTGATTACGAGGGCACCGATAATAAGGTCTCCCTGGATTCTTGGCCGAGTGGGACACACAAACAATCGTTGCCTTCTGACAAACCCGGCATTCGAATCCTTCGCAAAGCACACCATTCATACTGTAACTTAACGAAGCCATTCCAATCCCTCGCCAAGAACAGAGAAAAAACTACTTCATTCAACACAACACTCTAAACAGAATTAATCATCATATCCGAAGTTTTATCCACGGAGATCAAGAAATCGCTATACCCAAATTCAAATCTAGGTTTCAATGGAATAAATGAGTTACCTTCAGCAGAGACCGAACGACCTGAATCTCCGGGAAGGGATGCCTGAACTATTGACGGGAAAAGGATGGGGGAAGAAGACCTAGGCAACCGCGGCGGCGAAGTGGAGGATGAACGTGGTGGCGCAACCTCCTGGGATTATCTGCTTTGGTGGAGAAGGAACGACCAGGTTTTTCAAAAACAACAAAGTGAGAATGATTTTTTGTGGTTAAAAGGATAATAATAAGGGCAAATTCGTCACTCTAGGTCAGGAGTTTAGAAATAAGGGTATTGAGGTCATTGCAATTTGGTCAACCGTCGGATTCTGATGATCAACGCCGGAAACATGGCCGGAGGGTTATATTTGCACTTTCATTCAACAGTCAGGGTTATATTTACACTTAAAAACAACTGAGGGTTATATTTGCACTTTCCTCAACATATAGGGTTATATCTGCATATTACCCTTAAATTTAACTATTCATTCTATACTTTGTTTAAGAGGTCGTCTCTAGAAAGATAATCTTTCTATAAGTTATAGAAAGACTAAGGTTTAAACTGCAAATTAGAATAAATTAAGATAAAATTTCAGGTTGCATTAATTGGGTCATAAACTTATAACTACTGCACGTTGCATAATAAATTTTTAATATTGCAACTAAAACTTTTTACCTTTCTATGATTCTAATTCAATCATGTATTTCCATATCCCTATATAAAGATTATTTTTTCCCAAGAATTTGCCATTCAGTTATGGCAAAGTATTGGGAAAGACGGTCTTTCCATAGGCTTATGGAAATACGGGGTTTGATTATAATAATAAAAGGTAAAATGTCTTAGTTGCAATATTAAAGTTTTAGTATGCAATATGTAGTAGTTATAAAATTTATAACCCGGTTCATGCAACCCGAAAATTTTATCTTCATTTCCTGTAATTTACACTTTAAACCTTGGTTTTTCCATAACTTATGGAAAGAACGTCTTTCAAGAGACGGACTCTTTAGTTATTCTTAGATGATAAAAAGTTATAATTTAATTTATAAATTCAATGCAAATGTGAAATGCAAATATGAAAAGTTTTGGAAAATACCATCTTTCCATAGACATATGAAAGACGTGGTTGAATTAGAACTATAGAAACGTAACAAATTTTAATTGCAATGTTAAAAATTTATTCTGCAACATGCAGTAATTATAAGTGTATATGATCCAATTAATGCAACCTAACATTTTTATTTTTATTTCTTCTAATTTGTAGTTTAAATCTGGATATTTCTGTAAGACTAAATTATTTTTTTGTCCCCTGCAAAGTATCTTTTACTATCTTTTGGTCCCCATTTGCAAAACAACCCTTAGACGGTACCCAACAAATTCAAAATGATATGTTTTGGTCCCCATAGGTGGTTTTTCGGTAAGACTAAATAGTTTTTCAGTATGGTCAGGGGCATAATGGTAATTCTACTAATTAAAAATATTTTCAATTAAAAATATTAATTTTAAAATTTTCAGATTTTTTACTTCATCCTGAGCCCTCGAACCTCTCCCCTCGAGCCATCGAACCTCTCCCCTCGAGCCCTCGAACCTCCTGCCTCGATCCCTCGAACATCCTGCCTCCTGAGGTTTTATTTTATTTTATTATTTTAAACTCAGGGGTATAATTATCATTTTACACATTTTGACTAATTTTACCATTGACTTTCCCTGAAAACCAGCCCCGGGGACCAAAACATATCATTTTGAATTTGTTGGGTACCGTCTAAGGGCTGTTTTGCAAATGGGGACCAAAAGATAGTAAAAGATACTTTGTAGAGTCTTTCCGTAACTTTATAGAAAGATCGCATTTCCAAAGACGACTCTGCAAATATTTCATGTTAATTAAATGAAATTTGGGTAGTATGCAAATATAACCGTATGTGTTGGAGAAAGTGCACATATAACCATGAGTTGTTTTATAGTGCAAATATAACCCTAACTATTATACATAAGTGCAAATATAACCCTAAAGCCATTATTTTGGCATTGACTAGCCATTTCCGGCCATTGACCGACTGGAAAGGACCAAAATGCCCTTCTAACCTAAAGCAAAAACTTAAAAGACACAAATGCCCTCCAATCCATCACCCTCAGCCGTTGAACACCACCACCAAATCACCCATACTCTGCTCCGCCGCCACCGGTCCACCACTACCTTCCAGCCTACCACCACAGTCAAACAAGTAAATTATTTATGTGAACATGCAAATTGGAGAACAATTTGTTGAAGGATGACAACTTGAACATTTGTCTAACCCCGAGCGGCGGTTAAACTTTAGATAACCCAAGCAGCGGTTAAACTTTAGATAACCCAAGCGGCGGAGGAGTTTTCACCGCCTGCGACACCACCACCTCCTCTTCCTCGTTTTCCTCTTTCCACCGCCACCACCATACTCACCGCCGCCACTCGGGGCCACTGAAACCCAGAAGACCTTCACCACCATTGAAACCTAGAAGACCAAAGATCAACTCCACCGTTGAAAACCAGAAAACCGACTCCACCGTCATAGAATGACCGCTCTCCGCCATCGTACAATGACCACTCTCCGCCACCGCAAAATGACGGACTCCACCGCCGCCCTCCTCCTTTAGCTCACCACCTCTACCGATCTCCACCACCAAACCACCGTTCTAACGAAGTAGAGCCTGGATGATAGGTCCCACCACCCATCCTCCCCCCAAATCTAGCCTGCTCAGCCACGTCGCTCAGATTCCTCACCTCTGGGTAAACATGGCCATCAAAAGTGGTGAAGATCCATAAGAGAATTGGAGACCCAGAAGACATTAGCGGAATTGGTGCAGTGGCCGGTTTCAATCGTAAACGGGAAAGAAGAAGATGAATTAGGTTTAATTTGCCATAGTTTCAGAGAATTGGAGATTGAAGAAGATGAATTTGGATTTGGGGCCATGGTTTCAATCTTAAACGAGAAAGAAGAAGATGAAAGAGTTAGGGTTTAGGGGCATGAATGTCATTTCGGTGCTTTGTTATTTTATAGAAGGGTAAATTTGTCTTTTCACCATATTCCGGCTTCTAATTACTGGAAAAGGTTATATTTGCACATAACCTAAATATGTAGGGTTATATTTGCATTTTCAATTATCGTAGGATTATACCTGCACTTTTGTCAATTATGTAGGGTCATATATGCACTTTGCTCAAACTTTTTTCGGCAGTTTGAGGTTGAATTTAATTGAAAAGACCCTTTTACCCTTCCAAAAATAAAAGAAGAATAAAAAATAAAATTAACTATTATTTTAACATTTTTCATTTAATCGTGCAATCTCTGTCGTCTCTAATCTTCTTCTTCCGCTCTTCGTCGTCTCCAATCTTCGTCTAGAGCGAGTAGCTTCTCTAACATCCCGCATCCACTAGCGGCATTGATTTCTACCCATTTTCCCCACCACCAAACCCTACCTCAAATCCCAGACCCGGGATGAAAGAATCCGAATTTGATCAATCGGACCACAACTACTTCGTCTAAGATTACGTGGACGAGCAAATGAACTTCGTGACAGATTTATTCGGCGCACGCCAATACACAGACGATGACGGAGAGGCCGAGGTGATCCCAGGGTTTGGATCCAGCTCCACAAAAGGACTTGGGGTTGTGGACACGAATTCAGTGTCCAATTCCGAAGTCATTGAGGTAGATTACTCCGACGTAATTTACGAAATCGAGAACAAAAATGATGGATTGGGATCTTGGGTCTTGAATGGAGCGACACGACGGTAACGAGAAGTCGTGAGAATTGGATGCATTTTTCAATGTCAGAATCGAAGAAATGATAACGAGCTTTTCAACATGGGAAAGCTCCAGCGATTCATCTCCGATGGTTCATCTCTGGTGACTGTGTGAGAATGAAGATGGTAGTTTGGAGGGTTTCGGGGCAGGAGGGTGGTGGGTCAAAAGACATGTTTGTATTTTATTTATTTTTAAGGCTGAAAGGGCATTTTGGTCATTTTCAGTCGGTCAATGATCGGAAATGCCAGTGAATGCCGGAATATAGTCTTTAGGGTTATATCCGTGCTTATGCAAAATTAGTTAAGGTTATATTTGAACAAAAAGATATCTCAGTATTATCTCTGCACTTTCTCAATTAAATATGGTTATATTTTCATATTTCCCTTAAAATTTTTTGCAAAACCTTGGGAAAGACGGTATTTCTATAGGCTTATGGAAATACGAGGTTCAATTATCAGAATAATAAAATATAAAAGGTCTAAGTTGCAATATTAAAAATTATTATGCAACATGTAATAGTAATAAAATTTAAAACCCGATTCATGCAATCCAAAAATTTTATCTTCATTTTTTCTAATTTACACTTTAAATTTTGACATTTCTATAACTTATGGAAAGATCGTCTTTAAAGAAGAGTTGAAAGACTGACTCTAAATTTTTTAATAAAAAGCACTCCCGCTAATATGGACCCAATAATGACTCATCACTGCCCGCGCCTTTTAACTAGCCAACAAACTTCTGGAAAATTACAAGCATAAGGGACTGCTGTTGCAATTAAAGAAAAAGTAATTCTTCAAAATTTACACTCTGCGGACGGCGCTCCGGTTTGATCATTCTTCTGCTCCGGCGAACACATCCCGGCCGGCAACCGGAGCTCCACTCACCAGGTATTTGGATCATTGCTCACACATTGCCACCTACTTTAGGTTAGCCTCATGCCACGTGCTGCTTCTTTTAATCGTTCGATGTACGGAATCAGGATTTGGAAGTAAAATCAACTCAAGAAAGAGAATGGATTCAGAGTTCTTATCTATTGCATTCTGATCATTATTGTTTTAGGTCCAACAAAGTTGATTCCTTTTCAGTTCATTTGAATTTCAACTGCATCTTTTTTCTTTGTGACAGAAAGTTGAAAAAATGGAGCCAAAACGGCAAGTGTTTGCAGTAGATCTTCTCGAAAGACATGCTGCGAAAGGGCATGGAGTAATTACATGTATGGCTGCAGGGAATGATGTCATTGTTCTGGGAACAAGTAAAGGGTGGATCATAAGGCATGATTTTGGAGCTGGAGATTCCTATGGTATATATGAGTGTGAATATTGAATTTGAGTTACACATATGACAGCTTTTAGCTGTTGTTTGGCTTCATTTAGTGTAGGAGGATGGATATTAATCTTGTTTGAATTGTATCTCACCCATGGTTTAAGTTTTGTTTGGCTAATGGACTAGGATATGTGCATGTGTAGTTTTTAATTACCTGGAATGGTAATATTCCTGACCTTGTTATTGTGTTTTCTCTTCTTCTTTTCATTATGAATAGATACCGATCTTTCAGCTGGAAGGTCGGGAGAGCAGTCCATTCATCGAGTATTTGTTGATCCTGGTGGGAGCCATTGTATTGCTACTGTGGTTGGTCCTGGAGGGGCTGATACATTTTATGTACACGCTAAGTGGAGTAAACCTCGTGTGCTTAGCAGATTTAAAGGTCTTACTGTGAATACTGTTGCGTGGAACAGACAATTAATCACAGAAGGTGTTTACATTGTTTTTTGCTTTTGCTATTGTCAGATTTCCTTTCGCATGTTTCTTAAATTTCAGTGGAATTTATGTGCTTTGTTCTGGTGATGTAATGTTTCCACAGCGTCAACAAGAGAAATTATCCTGGGCACGGAAAATGGCCAGCTTTATGAAATGGCTGTAGAAGAGAAGGATAAAAAGGAGAAGCACGTAAAGTTTTTGTTTGAACTGAAAGAGCTTCCTGAGGCGTTTACTGGATTGCAGGTTTGTCCTTTATGCATTCCATATATCTCTCACCGTATTGATTTATTAGTTATTGTGTAATGAACTCGGTTTCCATTTCACTTAGTCTTTTGCTTGTGTCAACACATTTTCTACTCAATTATGTCTGATTTGTTGAAAATAAACTCGAGTTGCTCTTCATCTATTTGCAGATGGAAACAGCAATTGTGATGAATGGAACTGCAACTAGATACTGTGTGATGGCTGTTACTCCAACTAGACTTTATTCTTACTCAGGGATAGGTTCATTAGAGGTAAACTTTAACTTGATTTTGATTCTCTTTAAAATATATTTAAGAGAACTTATTTCTTTGTTTAGCTGAAGTATATGGGGATTTTTTGTATCTGCACATTATATATGATGCAAACATCTTATTCAAAGGATCAGTAAATGCATATCCAGATATTGTGCAACTTTATTCTCTCATATAGGCTTTCTGAAAGAATCTTAATTTTATTTTAAGAGAATTATGATATGTGTATAATTCAGATCTCTTACTCATGTAACTCATGTCACATTCACATTAACTGGCACTTACTTTCATTATATGTACTTCCCTCTAGTACCGATAATATCTGCATGACAACTCACATTCAGCTGCAATTTGATTTATATTAAATGATGTATCCCGAACTCTTTGTTACAGTCTGTTTTTGCAAGTTATGTGGACCGTGCAGTACATTTCATGGAACTGCCTGGTGAAATTCCCAACAGGTCAGAAAATTTACTATTAGCCCATCCCGTTTTAAGGAGGAAGGAGTTGGACTTTCATTTAACATGGGCTAGCTTTTGGTAGCTTAATTAATTTGACTGAATTGTAGCTGTGTTTTGCATGGTTGAAAATCCAAAAGATTTTAACTAGGATTCATTTTCTACCTTTTAAAGTAGTTAGGGTATTTTTTAAAATCAATTTGGACATTAGGTAGGATTTATTTATACTTATATATGTGGATGTATATTAGTGAGTGAATGATTGATCTGGTGCAGTAGCCACATTTTTGTTGGTGATGTGGACTAATGGTGTAATAATTAGCTTTAGCTACCACAGGAGCTGGTCAAATGCTCCTATTATAGTTCTATTTTATCGAGAAATGATAAATTTAGTTTGGAATTGCATAAATTGTTGGAAAGGGCAAGTTGTTTCTAAATTGTTGGATTCCAAAAGCTTTGAATATAACCTTCTTGCAGTGAACTGCACTTCTTTATGAAGCAAAGGCGGTCAGTGCACTTTGCATGGCTTTCAGGAGCTGGAATATATCACGGTGGGCTAAATTTTGGTGCACAACATAGGTGAGAGATGATGGTCACCTGTTGATTGGTTCATTTGAGCTTCTCGTATGAGTTTTCGAGATTGTCATTGCTGTTCGTAGCCTTTATTTGCTAGTCTTTGCAACATATCATCACCATCTTTGCTCATAAGTTATATAAATGAGTAGCAATTATTGTTCTGCCTGAAAATATTTGTGAATATTGTGGCAGGTCACCGGATTGGGATCAGAATTTTGTAGAGAGCAAGGCTCTTTTGAACTATTCAAAATTGGGTGATGGGAGTGAAGTTATTAAGCCTAGTTCTATGGCTATCTCTGAGTATCATTTTCTTCTCCTCATTGGAAACAAAGTCAAGGTGTGGTATTAGAAGCTCAAAGAGTTCTTTCAGATTTAGTCCTTTCATTGAGTTATCATAAGATGACAATTAGGCAATGCTTTACAATTTTTTGTAGGTTGTTAATAGGATTAGTGAGCAGATTGTTGAGGAGCTTTATTTCGATCAAGCTACTGATGCTGTTTCTGGGGGCATTATGGGGTTATGTAGTGATTCTTCTGCTGGGTTGTTCTATGCATATGATCAGAACGCCATCTTTCAGGTTGGATTGTAGGGACTTTGTTATTAGTTTGTTCTTGTAATGGCTGTAAATGTTTACCAACTTGTTCATGATAACAACTCAGGTATCTGTGAATGATGAGGGCCGAGACATGTGGAAGGTCTATCTAGACTTAAAAGAATATGCTGCAGCTCTGGAAAATTCTCGTGATGCCCTCCAAAAGGATCAAGTTTATTTGGTTCAGGTCAAACTTGCCTATGATTGCAATTATATTCTGCTGCTTTGCTGTATAACTGTGGATGCAAGAGTTTATGTTCTGAAAATCTAATTAACAATCTATATAAAACCTAAGTGGTTGTGTAAAGATTCCCCAATACTGTGTCGGATTCATTAGGACACAGCAATTGAATGCTTGGTTTTATTTCCTCTTGCCAGGCTGAAGCTGCTTTTTCTGCGAAGGACTTTTTCAGAGCATCATCCTATTATGCAAAGGTGGTGCTGCTTCTCTTTAATTGCTTATAATACTCTATCTGTTAAACTCATGTTCTATTGGGTATAATATATATTTAGCTAGGTTAATGATGGAATATCACAAATGATGCACAATGACCATATATTTAAAAACGATACTTAGCCATCTTGTAATGGATATCGTCATACAATGTTTATGATTCTTTTGAAATTCTAGGACTAACAATTAATTAGAAAATGAACATAGTTGCTCAACTGTAAAACATTGTCAGATTTTTTGCTTGGTGAATTTTGCATTTGAATGCCAAATGCCCTATATATTTTGTAAATGCTGTAATCTTCTTGAATTAATAGTTCTCCACTCAACTATTAATGTTCCTCAATCAAATGCTTGCTGTGAATTGAATCCCATGTTTGTTTTGTTTCTTGGTTCACTTTTTCTCTGACTTTGTATTTTTTAAACATTCTTATATTCCCAATACATTAATTGCTATTTCCAACATAACCTTTTCCATTTTAAATACAGTCATAGAAAACTCACATTAAACTTGTAAGTTCTCAAGATAAGATAGGCTCTTGACATATTTGTTTGTTAACCTCCGCATGACAATTTTCTGACACATAGAAATGTGTTTTGCAGATCAATTATTTGTTATCATTTGAGGAGATCACGCTGAAGTTCATTAGCATAGGCGAGCAGGTAACCAGAAGATTCTCTAATATATTTTTCAATTGCTGGAAAAGAATGTCATACTGCACGATATTCTCTAAGCTATAGTTTATCTTGGTTATAACTATTATCCATTTTTTCCCCTTACACCTATGCTACTCAGTTTTGTAGTATCTTGCATGCCATTTGTGTTATTATGATCTGCTTTGCTATAAATTTGTCCTATAAATGTATCAAAACATACGTTTAAGCAGATACAAACAAAATTATTTATAGATGTAGTGCAAATTTTCTTGCTTGTGGTTTCATGATCATCATCAAAAATGAAACTTGGCTTCTTAATTCGTCTTTAACGAAGTAGTGCTAAATCTGGACATGCTCTACATGCAGAAGCCAGGTGTTGGTTGAATAAGAAGTCTCCAGTTATTGGAATATACATATAAGTTAACTTGTATTGAGGTGTAGGATGTTAAATAAAAGAGAGTTTTAGGATATGCTGACGTACATGTATCAGGAATTAGAGGAAGTCTTATTTAGCTGATGTTCAAAACCTTTTACCCGAGTATCTTTTTTCTGCTTGACTGTTCATGGATGTTTGGCTTTTAGGACAATAAGGCTTGAAAAGTTGCAGCTCATGGTATTCACTTAAATGGTTGTTGAACTTGAACGTGATAACTAAGCATATTAGTTCATAGATTAAGAAAGTTTTTCTCAGCTGTTCGACTAGTGAGGCCTTGTGAAGTTAGATACTTTATATTTGATTTACAAATTGGATATACATGAGCAATAGCTAAGCTTCTATATCTGCTGCCTACAGGATGCTTTGAGAACTTTCCTTCTTCGCAAGCTTGATATTCTTGCCCGGGATGATAAATGTCAAATAACAATGATTTCAACTTGGGTCACTGAATTATACCTGGATAAGGTTTGTGCTTTCATTTTATTGTTGGTCGAGTTGAGTTCAAATTGGTGCTTCTGATATGATTGTGAAGAAGGTGAATAAAATTGTAACTTTCACCTCTTTCTTCATACCAGACTTCTCGATGTTAAACTCTATCCTCATTAAGTTGTCTTGGGAAGTGATTTTGCTTATTAGCTTGATATTCTGTTAGCTGGCCAACTGAGAGCATAGGTTTGAATCCAGACCTTTTTATGCACGGCACTTTGGCTTGTTAGATATGGTCTTAGATGACCATGTAAGTTAGAAACTTGTTAGATAGGTTCATGTTTTCTGTACTGATAAATATTTGATAGTATTGCTTTGAAAAGTGATGAATCTAAGAAACTGCACCAAAATGGCCTGACTTTATTGAAGGTCAGTCTCTCTTCATTCAAAGACAGACATTCTGGAAAAAGGGATACTATATGGCTTTTTCATCCTTGTTTCTGGTGGTCATCAACCTTTTCTAATTCTTAATGTTGTTGGCATGTTGCATCAAGATCCATCTCTTGCTAATTTATATTCTTAACTTCCCATGCGTGGAAAGCAGATTAATCGGCTACTTTTGGAAGATGATGGTGCCTCTGGAAAAAGTGGTTCAGAGTATCAATCAATTATTCAAGAGTTTCGTGCCTTTTTAAGTGATAGCAAGGACGTACTGGATGAGGTTACTACCATGAAGTTACTAGAAAGGTGAATCTTTAATTGGTTATATCATTTTGTAAGATATATCTTCCATGATACTTCCTCACTAGCATGAATGCTACTTTGTAGGTGATTGTTTCTTTTGATATTTTGCAGCTATGGTAGAGTTGATGAGTTAGTATTCTTTGCTAATCTGAAGGAGCAATATGAGATAGTGATTCACCATTATATCCAGGTGCTCTTTCTATAGCCTGAAGGCTACATTTTGTTTTATTAGTATTTTCCAACTGTAGAGCATAACTACCTCATTTAAATTAGACTTATAACTTAGAGCAAAAAATGATCTTGTAGCGCATCTGAATCATGCTTTGCTTACCTATCTGTTCCCCCATCCCTATTCCTACCTTTTATTCCCCCTTTTGCTTTCATACATAATAACTGGACATTGAAAACTATCATGTCAACTGTAATTTTCACCCATGGAGCTGTATGATGTAATGCGGAGGGAGTCGAATATCATGCTTGATTGCATATGTACCATCTATTTCATGTTCACTTGTTGAAAATTATGATTAAAGAAGGGACTTGATAGTTTATTTTTTTTGCTGTGGTCACTGACAGCAAGGAGAAGCAAAGAAAGCTTTACAAGTTCTTCAGAAACCCAAAGTTGAGATAGAGCTTCAGGTATAGAGTTTGTATTTAGTTCATTATATAATTTTGAGAGTATCAGAATTACTGTCAGTTATATCTGCATGCTTGGTCCCAATTATCTGTTCTTGTCAGCTGAAAATTTTATCCAGTACATCAGTATACTAATCCTATGGTAATGCTTTCTATGCATATGCAGTATAAATTTGCTCCTGACCTTATCATGCTTGATGCATATGAAACTGTGGAATCATGGATGATCACAAAAGACCTGAACCCGAGAAAGCTAATTCCTGCAATGATGCGATATTCAAGTGAACCTCATGCTAAGTAAGGCACTAAGTCTATTAGTTATATGAATTTCTTTTGCGCAAAACTTATCTTTGAGCGGAACATAAAACTTATATGTACTCTCAAAACTTAAGCTTTCAAGGTAGAAAAGAAGAAAAAAGAAATGAAAATTCGCAAGACAGACTGAATTATGTTAGAAATCAACTTGGTTTCATTCTAGGGAGGTCTACAACAAATGCTATACATCCAGTTAGAAGATTACTTGAGCATTACAGCAAGTGAACAAGATTTCCACTGTGTATACATTCATTGTTCATGGGAAGAGAAGATGGAACCTTACCTGTCTGAGTAGTAAAATAAAGCTCTTTATTTTTTAAAATAATAGTGACAAAAGTTTCTCCTTTCAAAGACTCTCTCTCTCTCTATATATATATATGTATGTATATATATGTATGTATGTATATATGTATATATACACACACACACATACATGCACACATATAATATGTGTGTGGACACAACTCTTTTTCATGAATCCTCACTTGAACTTGAGAGGAACTGTTTCGTTGCGTTTGTGTCACTTTTTTTAATCTCGTGTACGTCTAAATATGAGTTTGCCAAAAGCAGTGGATTTCGTACCTTCTTGCTGGTGGAAATATTAGAAAAGATCAACCTTGATTGTTGTTAGGGGAAACTATATTTTCTGATTTTACTGTTGATGTGCACCACTCTATGATGAAAAACACAATTTCTTACTTCCTAGTTTCTTATGAAGTTTTAGCAGCTAATTTTCATACTCAAGAGTATCTTTCTTGTTGGATACTTGCAGGAATGAGGCACATGAAGTTATCAAATATCTAGAATATTGTGTTCATCGTATGCAGAACGAAGATCCAGGTGTTCACAATTTGTTACTCTCTTTATATTCCAAGCAGGTATAGGAATTTTTACAGTATTTCAAGACGAGATTAGATCCTAAAGCTACCTAAAAAAGAGATCCACTCCCTTATTGGTCTTTGGTAAAGTTCTTATAAGGTCAATTTTTCCGCAACATCTTCTTTGTGGTTTCTACGATTTTTTTGTTGCCAGCTCCGGTTTTTCGGTGCTGTTTTTCTGCAGTTTATCATTTGTTTTTCCTCTATTGTAATTGTGCTCATTTCACGCATCTTGACTACTAGTGTTGGAGGAACCCTTTGAAGTCTCTCTCTTTTTGCACTAATAAATACTATCTTGTTATTTTTATTTGTTTGATTCAGTTGATACATCTGAATGGGGTTATAAACGATCAGTGTTTCATGAATTTGGTTAGAAGACAACTGAGAGTTTATTTGTCAGGGAGTAATGTTTGAATTAAGAAGTGTTTAAGCATGGCCTGGGTTTCCTTTTTTGTAACTTGCAGTTATCTATATACTTTAGTCTTAAAATTATTGTGTATCACTCGTGAAGCTGAATCATGTTGGTGCAGTAGCCATAAATGGTACCATATAATCTTGATGCACAAATTCATTTTGGTTTCTTACACTGTGCAGTACCCTTCTCTGTTTTTTAATGCTTGGTGCACTTAGTTATGAACGACCGAACAACAAAAGGGACCACATGATTTGAAAAAAATTCAAAGTGGAAAATGATCATATTGTTGAAAGGAAAAAAAAAGGTTTTCGTAATTTTGAATTAAGTGATCTGATTCTTCTTTTCCGTTCTTCTTAAGTTTGGTGGCAAGTTTGATGCACCAAGTATTAAAAACAGAGAAAATAGTTTTCTGGTGTGAGTATTGTTATATAAGATAAGTAGAACTCTCCTTGTGTACAAATCTGATTTTACCCCCCACCCCCTTACTCAGGAAGATGAGAGTGCCCTTCTACGTTTCTTACAATGCAAGTTTGGTAAAGGGCGAACAAGTGGGCCTGAATTTTTCTATGATCCCAAATATGCCTTGCGCCTTTGTCTGAAAGAAAAGAGGATACGTGCTTGTGTTCACATATATAGTATGATGTCCATGCATGAAGAGGCTGTTGCTCTTGCTCTACAAGTAAGCTGAATTTCTATGAATTTTGTTTCAGCATCCACTGGTTAGGTTTTAAATGGTGAATGGGAAATTAGCATTTCAAATTTTAGTGACATTGAAGTGAAAAATTGGAAGTCACTGGAAACTCTACTAAGACAAATGTAAGAGCTGAGGCTGGTGTTTTTCTGCTTGAGAGAACAGAAAAGATTAATTAAACCTTAAGTAACTTATGACTTATGTAGCAACATTCACTGGCATCAACTGCTAGTAAGCGCATGAGGCAAGACTGTAAGACAAATAATCTTCATACAAACAGTTTAAACAGTTGGACTTTTCTTGATTAATAGTTTCCCTTCATATGATTATGTTTGACTTTCTAATGAGCTGGGCATAGGCACAATTATATTTTTCATCTTCCTCTTCTACTGATGTCTCTTTCCATGGTGGTTTTGCGGATTCCTTGTGCTGGATGACAGTCAGGATAGAAATAGTACTATCCTTTTAGAAGTAGATATGTATTGAAAATGATGAAAACAATCCACTTCGTTGATGTGAATACATGAAGGTAATAATACTGGATTCACCTTGTTTTTGCAGGTTGATCCTGAGCTTGCTATGGCTGAAGCTGACAAAGTTGAAGATGATGAGGACTTAAGGAAGAAGTTGTGGCTCATGGTTGCCAAACATGTTATAGAACAAGAGAAAGGAACTAAAAGGGATAATATTCGTAAGGCTATAGCATTTCTCAAAGAAACAGATGGACTCTTAAAGATAGAGGATATTTTACCTTTCTTTCCAGACTTTGCTTTAATTGATGATTTTAAGGTACAATCATGTTTTACTGAGCCTTTATTATACTATGATTTTGCACGATTCAATATTGGTTTTACTATATTTTGGGTTATACTTTGTCAGGTTGACTTTGTGTTTCTGGATTGTGAAAAAATCTCTGAAAGTTTGGTACTGTCCAAACATATTAGATAAAAAAAAGAATTTTTAAAAGAGTTGAGAGTACCATGCTAGAAAAGAAGTTTAAGAACCTCCTGATGTCAAATATATTTTTTCTTGTTCTGAAGAAGTGTTTATTTGTTCTGGTGATGGAGGAGCTTATATTTGCATTTTTATTTTTGCATCATCAATGTTATTGATGGAAGGCAATATTATTCATTTTCTCAGTTTCTTCTCCTGATTTTTTTTCTCTGTGTTATTATTTTTCTCTGTCTTATTTTGCTGTCTGATCTGTTATGTTACTTATATCTTTTTCCTCCTAGTCAAGCATAGTTTTCTCTAAAAGGACTAATGCATGAAAACAACGGAAATGTTTCAGGAGGCAATCTGCTCATCCTTGGAGGATTACAATGAGCAAATTGAAAAATTAAAGCAGGAGATGAATGATGCAACTTATGGCGCAGACAATATACGGAAAGATATTAGTGCGCTTGCTCAACGGTATGCTGTCATAGACCGTGATGAAGAATGTGGAGTAAGATTTTGTCCTTTGAAAATCTACCTTTGAGGTTCTTATAGCTAGTATTGCTACTTTCATGCTTACTTTTCTTTCTAACTCCTCACTCGTTCCCTTGACATCATGTTATCTTGCTTTCATACACTTATTTTGTTATCCTCTTCTTCAGGTCTGCAGAAGAAAAATATTGAATGTGGGCATGGACTATCAGATGTCTCAAGGCTACGCATCAGCTGGGTCTATGGCCCCTTTTTATGTGTTTCCTTGTGGACATTGCTTTCATGCTCAGTGCTTGTTGACCCATGTGACTAGTTGCACTAATCAATCCCAAGTAAGTGCCCTGAGTATTCTACCCTAGAACTTTTGGTTATAATACTTTTCATGTCGTTATCTATTTTGTTAATCATATGCTTCATGGGTTTACCTAATGAACTGTTTGAGCAATGAAACCTTCTGGAGTCTTCTGAAACCCTTTATGCACTGTGAAAAGCATTTGTTTTTGTCTAGTGAAATGAGATCCTATTCCGCCAAAAGGAAGTTACCTGAGAAATTCATACTGTTTCTTCAAAACATGAAACGCGATATTTTCTTTTGAGCACACTTTTTGTGCAAGGTGCGATAAAAAATGAGTGCAAGTAGGTCATGTAGAAGCAGTGATTTTCTTCTTTCAGAAAATCCTCCAAAGAACTTGGAAAATGAAATCATAGAATGATGAACTCCAATGGTTGACTTTCCTTTAATTTCAATGGTTGTGCAGGCCGAGTATATTTTGGATCTACAAAAGCAACTTGCTTTACTTGGTAGCGAGAATAGTAAACACTCAAATGGTGGATTATCTGAAGAGGAACCAATAATAAGCATGACCCCTTTGGAGAAGGTAATCTTTTCGGAATGCCTATCAAAATGCTACCCGATTCATCGCTTCTATTTAATATTCTCTGAATTAATTATGTCTTTGTATTTATACACACGCTATAGTCATTCCATTGCTTGCTATTCTTTAAGTTGAATGGTTGGTGTGCTCTCTTGCAGATCCGGTCACAGTTAGATGATGCTATAGCCAGTGAGTGCCCTTACTGTGGTGACCTGATGATTCAGGAGATCTCCAAACCCTTTGTTCGCCCTGAGCAGGTGGACGAAATCACATCTTGGGAGATCAAACCTCAAAATCTTGGAACTCAAAGGAGCTTCTCGTTAGCTGCGTAATGGTAAATGAATCCGTTGAGGGCATGTCAGTTCAGGTTTTCTTCTATGCTGGACACTATTGTTTTGCTACTGAGAGTGTTCATAGTGTTGGTTGTAAAAGAAGCACTATCTACTCTTGTAAGTTGCTCGATGTAGAGTGATTCTATCTTATCTATCTATCCAATCCAGGATATTTGTAAATCTATGTAAATGAGACGTCCCATTAAAAATACAGTAACTATCGACATAAAGCATTTGTGTGTGCTTTTTTTTTGGGTGAGAAAGCAGTTTAGCAACAGTGTTGCTCTTTATACAAAACGGATAAATAGTCATGGAATGAAGAATTCACAATTTGCATATTGAGTCTCTCATGAAAGCTGCCTTTCCATGGGCAAATATACGCAGACAGGTAAATGTATTGTTCATTGTGAGTGGAACATAAACAAACTGCTTCCAACACCACAGGCAATCAAATCTTCCTTTGGATGCCAGGCCAGGTGCAACAGTTTACAACTCAACTCACTCTTTTCTGAATTCTGATTTTCCTGCTCTGCAACCACCATTCCAGACCAAATTAGCACAGCATCTGAGCATCGAACTCAAAAGTTTTCCAACACTGAAGTTTGCAAATTTTATAGAGAATCGATTCATACACGAATGGATACTGTTTCCAACCAACAAACATGAATGAGAACCCAAGATACCTGGTCTGTAAAATGCACGAGTCAGGTTACTTAACGATCTTCTTCTAGATCTAGCATTTTCCGGGAGGTGTGATTTTCTGCAATAAACAGCAGCAAATTCGTGGATTAGGAAAATTGGATACAAAAACTCCTGAAAAACGAGTTTGATTTCTAGCTTCCATTTGAAAGATGGACTGGAGCAAGACTTAAAATTACTGAAAGAATGGTAATGTAGTGTATATACCTATTTGGATTTTTACATGCTTCAAAACTTACACCTTCTTTACCTCCTCCATGAGAAAAAACACGTAGTTGATTGCTGTTGGGGCAAGGAAAACCATTCAAATGAACGCAAGACGAGCAAAACCAGTGCAAGTAAATGTATATGAAGACAAATAGAAGAAAAGTATTTTCCACAGCAAATAACTCGAGCAGTAGCGCTGACCTATACGATCCTGTAGCGAAGCCAAGTCCATCTCCACGAATACAGCAATCAAATTTATCGAATATGACATCGTTGTTGTACAGATCACATAACTGTTACATGAGCATTGGTGTTGTGAGCCACAAGGTGCACAATGAATTCCAAATCCAAGTTCACACCAGATATAAAAACTTGAAATTCGTCCCTCTATCAGAAACTTTAAATGCACTTTATTTACTGAGAACATGTACAATTAGTTACAGTAGTGAAACTACGTCCAACTAACGATTCTCAATAAAAAAAAAAGTTGGCAGTGAAAACTCTGATACCTTAGGGCGAAGATGCTCATGGATCTTATAAGTTGCAACCGGAGATGTCTCCATGTGCAAGTCCCAGAGCTGAAAAAGATGAAGTAAAAAAACAAAGTTAAAACTTACTCTCTGATTTTATGTCAAGTACCATAGAAGCATTCTGTAGAAACTCTGCAAGCTTTTCTAGTAGGTACAAATAACTCGGCTTCCAATCTTTTCATTGAACAACTTAAGAAGAAGCGAGACAACTAGCATAAGTGATGGAAAATATTTGATTGTTTTGAAGTAAGGTGTGAGACCACTGCATCATTGCACTGAGATCCGAAGAAAAAGGCATATTTTGTACAAGCCTTCAACGTGTAGTATAAGAATCAGCTGTAAAACATTGTCTTCAGATCAGATTTAGAGAATGAAATGTCGGGGAACAATATGAAGCATTTCCAGACTAATGAAAACTCGGACCTTAAGACTCATGTAATCTCGGCTTAAGACGTGCCTTCCATCAGTTGAAAATTTCAAATCAGATATTGATGCAACTATCTCTGAGAAAAACGATTTAGATCCAGTGGATCCTCCATCATGCAATCTGCAAAACAAAATCTATTTAAGACCTGGAACTAATAGAAAGCCCAAAGGAATTATAAATGCTTACAAAAGACAGGAACAAAGCGATTATAAAGTACCTACATCCTAGAATTATGATCACATATAGCTGATCTTCTCATGTCAACCAGCCTAATGTAACCTCTTGAACTGCTGTAAGCAAGCAGATTACAGTGAAATGGATGGAATTCAGCTGCTGTGATAATTTCTGTACATGATTTGAATGAGATGATTGAAATGTTTGTTTCACTATAAAAAAATAGTTTTGAACTGGAAAATGAAGACAATACTCATATTGAATCACTACCGAAATATGCAATAAAAAGGACTTTGCATAAGAATGCAGAAAAATGATGGGAAATAACCATTAAGGTCTTCCATATTTGCTGGCTTCGTATCAATGATATTGAAACACTGATCACTAATCTCAAGGTTCCACAGGTTTATCCTGAAGTCATCCGCAGAAAGAAACGTCTCTCCATCACTGTACATGGTCACACAGACCATCTAGGTTAGCAGCTGAACCTTTCATTTTAGGTACAACGTAAAATGGCAACAAAGTGGTACTAGTAAACACCATAACCCGGTAATTGGTGGATTCTAGAAGATTTCATAGAGTTAAAAAAAAACTCAGAAATCAACCAAGACAATACCTGTTATTTGAGATAGAGTTAATATTGAAGTCATGAGCATGTGTGTACATTTTTCTGCATCTTGCCAGAGTATCATCTTCAAAGTTTGGCATCTAGTAATACATCACAGACAACTTCCCATGATGAAACAAACCAATCATTATCATATGATTTAGAATTAGAAGGAAAACTTTCGCGCATACCTTAGTATGATCTACACTAGAGGGTGTGCCATTGACAAGCTTCTCTCTCCATTCTTTATTATTAAGAAAGGAAGATTTTTGTTGTATACCACTGAAACAATTTTCAGCCGAAAGGTTTTTGACAGGTGGATTCAGATCCATGTCTTTGATTTTCCTGACTTCATTCCTTCCAACCTGGCTTTGAAAAACACAATTTGAGACAGACTTAATGTAGGAATACGCAGAGAAAACCACGAGAAGAAGGAAGCAAAGGAAATGATAATTCGATACAAATCTTTTGGCCTTCATGAATTGAAGTAATGTACAAAATAACTCAATGATAATATGTACCTTCCATAGCTTTATTGTCCTATCATTTGTTGAAAGAAGAAACAGGGATCCATTAGGAGATGTGCGCCATTTTACTTTGTTGATCTTTTCTTCGATTTCCAAACTCTTCAGATAGTCAAACTAAAGGAAAAATCCCATCAGTCATTAGCTGTTCCAATATTGATTTCACAGCCAAAAATAAAACGAACAAAAGCCAGACTTATCAAAAGCTTCTGTAAACTCACACCTCTGGTTCATGACTCTGAAACTCAGTTTTGTATCGAAATTTGGTAGAAGGCCTCACCCTTGAATCACGTTTCTCCAACTCCATTCGAGAAACGCACTCATGTGAATCCTTGGAAGAGAAATTACATTTCAGGTGTCAGCCTAACACAACAAGATTCTATCTGCTGGAAGTAAAAAAAAACAAGAAAAACCAAATCCTAACATGTCTATGTAATTCACATTTCCTTGGCGACCTTCTTTTCGAAAATTATAACGCGTCCACCTCGATCTCCGATGGCAAGATAATCACCAGTTTTTTCGAATTCGATAGTCGATATGATATCAGCTAAAAACAGACAATCACATTCCATCAGGATAGGAAACAAAATTCATCACAGTGTGCATCATTTGGTTAAGAGGAACATACATAATTCATAATTCACAATTCATCATAATGTTATCATTAAGGAATTTATATTTACTTCGGCACATTAAGACATCTTGCAAACAAAGTGAGATCTATAAGAAGATAAGAAATTGCAAACCTATAAATTTCTCATTACAATTCAAGTGATCTTTTGGGGTCTCATGATCATCAAACCGATAAACAAATGGTGCGAGAAACTACCTGAATGTTGAACATCTTCACCAGAAGCTGCTTCTCCAAAGACCTGGGAGAAGTTCCAATCCATGGAGGAATCACGTGAGCTCAAATTGGTCATATTTTGTGTCCGAATACCTCAAAGATGGAAGCTTCAGTTTCAGTGTGGTTTATATACGGCAAGAAGATGAAGCCATGCAGTCAAACAAGTCTTCTTCGGACATGGAATTTCGGTGTCCACCCATTTCTTTGTTTTACCCGCCCAGTATTTATTTTCCGCCTCCTTCACGAATCACGCTTGGTGTTATCATTCAGAGGCATTTCAATTCAGGTTTGTGGATGGTGGGAGTGATTTCTTTGATAGGGGTGGATTATTTGTATCCGTACGTAAATATGTCGATTTTTAAATTCGGAAACTTTTAGGGGGAATGCATTCATTTTTTTTGAAAAAAAAATTTAGATGATGAAGATGACGCATTCAGTAGATTATCCATATGTAAATATGTCGATTTTTAAATTCGGAAACTTTTTAGGGGGGAATGCATTCATTTTCTTTGGAAAAAAATTTAGATGATGAAGAGGACGCATTCCGTAGATTTCCTTTTATTTTTAATATTCAATGTAATTTTTAGAAGAGTCCGTCTCTTGAAAGACGGTCTTTCTATAAGTCAAGGAAAGACCAAGGTTTAAAGTGTAAATTAGAAGAAACGAAGATAAAATTTCTGGGTTGCATGAACCGGGTTATAAATTTTATAACTACTACATGTTGCATACTAAAATTTTAATATTGCAACTAAGACCTTTTACTTTTTAATATTTTAATTAAACCCATCTTTCCATAAGCCTATGGAAAGACCGTCTTTGCCAAGACTTTGCCTTTTTAGAATTGGTTTGACGGGGACATCACAAATATTAATTAACTAAATCAAACTGGTACATGACATCACAATTATTAGTTCTATAATATTGGACAGTATATATTATTAAAATAATATTTAACTACTTTATTATTTAAAATATATTAAGTAGAATTCGAGTTATTAAGAGACCAAATTCAATTTTACTATATATATATACTAAGTTTAAAATTATATAATATTTTTTATAGGAAAGACGACATTTCCATAACCTTATGGACAGTACCAGAGACTTTTGCCTTAAATGTTGTAAATTTTTTTTTATAAAATTTAAATATTTCATTTTATAAGTTAAAACAAGTAATAATATGCATTTGGAGATGAAAATATAAAAATATGATATTAAAAAACATTTTCTAAAATTCTAAATTTTGTATATAATTTAACGAGGCAAAGTCTTGGGAAAGACGGTCTTTCCATAGTCTTATGGAAAGACGGGGTTTAATTAGAATAATAAAATGTAAAAGGTCTAAGTTGCAATATTAAAAATTTAGTATGCAACATATAGTAGTAATAAAGTTTATAACCCGATTCATGCAACCCAAAAATTTTATCTTCATTTCTTCTAATTTACACTTTAAACCTTGGTCTTTCCATAACTTATGGAAAGACCGTATTTCAAGAGACGGACTCATTTAACAAATGCAGTGTATAAGGTAAAATATAGGTGGACGGTACATAAGCTTACAGACATACCGCATGTCAGGAAACCCACTCATAAAAAAATACCTAGAATAATGTATTACTATGTATTTCGAGTTTATGTTTAAAATCATAATTTACTTTATTTAACTCTATCTTCAATAATTCTATTTAAAAAATTTTAAAATATAATTTTTATTTTACTAACACACAATATAATATATTTATTATACTTGGCATCCATCTAGATATCAATTTCTGAAGTTAAATTCTATATTTAGCTTAAAATTGTCTTAAATGATGCATTTAGTTATGTTAATTTATGAAATACAGGTGTTTTCCTGTTTTTCAGATAAAAAAGGTTAGTACGTAACTTGTATTTTTTTTATTGAAATTGATTTGTATGTAGAGAAGAAAAATGACTACTATATTATTGGTGTGTGTATATATATATATATATATATAAAATATTGGAATTTTATTTTAATATTATATTTGATCTCAACACATATTATATTCATACAATTAATTGTATTTTAAATGCATCTAATTATGGCAAAGTCTTGGGAAGGACCGACGGGGTTTAATTAGAATAATAAAAGGTAAAATGTCTTAGTTGCAATATTAAAATTTTATTATGCAACGTTTAGTAGTTATAAAATTTATAACCCGATTCATGCAAACCAAAAAATTTATCTTCATTTCTTCTAATTTGTGCTTAAACCTTGGTCTTTCCATTAGTTATGGAAATACCGTCTTTCAAGAGACAGACTCTCTAATTATTTGACAAGAGTGATGATGGTGGATAAAAAATTAAATTGTTTCAATAAAATAGTTTTCATAAACTCGAGTATAACACTAATCTACATTAACTTATTTTGAATTCATGTTTAAAATAAATTTTACTCTATTTTAAAAATTAATTTTAATTATTGACTAATTATTAAATAGATAATGAGTCAAGAAACTTTCTAATTTATGTCTCAATTTTACTTTTTTAAGATGAGTTCATTTAAATTGATATTAATTTTTATTTTTGCCAGTTATAATAGAAAACTACAAATCATTTTAGAATGTTATATTTTAATCTATAATATATGCAATATTATTATTTATATATTATTAAATATAAAACGAGTATATTTAGTACTTAACATATTGCTTTACCAGTATTATTAATTTTATTATTAAACGAGTAAATGACACCAATCATTTTAAATTCTATTTAATTCATTTATCATTTACTGAGAACGCATTTCAATTGGTATAAAATAGGTTCTATATGTAAGTTCTTATCGTCCCTCTTTAGTACTCCTTGAGCTAATCTCTCATTTTTTTCGTGCATTAAGCCCAGGAATACGTTTATTTGCTAATATGATGGCCGGGCATAGTTCAATAAAGATTTTAAGTTGGTTCGCTTGGACTATGCTATGTATGCATGATCTTTTATATTTCATAGGAGATCTTGATCCTTTATTTATAGTTCTTGCATTAACCGGTCTGGAATTAGGTCCTTGGAATGCGTCTACTTTTCATTTTTTTGCCCAATCACAAGAAAAAATAACTGCGTCAATTGGAATAAAAAGGAATAAAAAACAAAAATAATGAGAACACATTTGGTAAAGGAGAGTGAAGAGGATGCATTCAACGAATGCGTCTTCACTATTTGCATCCACACCCCGTTACTATATCCCCATGTATAGAAATTTCTCAGTAAATGTTGGGTTTGATTATTTAAATGGTTTCATAGCAATTTTTTTGAATTTTTTTTTTAAAAATTCCAATCATCACTCTAACGAGTGTTTATAGAGTTTTTATCACTGTTTTATTCATCTCAATTTTACACACTTAATATTTCAAACACATGTGATCTTTGAAAGATCATTTACATAGAAGATAGTACTCTCCCCATCCCAGCGGATTCTGCAGAAAGAGAAAGTGGATGTATTAATTTTGGATATGTTAAAAGACTAAAATGCCCCTGCCTTCAAGCTCTATTTTCTTCCTCCAGATCTCTGCCTCCTCAAGTAGGGTTCCGCCTCTCCGCCCCCTGATCCCGCCTCTCCACCTCCCACCTCTGCCTCTCTATCTCCTCGACTAAGGTTCCGCCTCCGCCTCTCCACCCGCGCCCGTGCCTTTCTGCGACTAGGGTTCCACCTCCGCTTCTTCGCCTCCCATCGACTAGGGTTCCGCCTCTCCTTCAGTGGCGGGAACAACGATGAGCTCAACGATGAAGGTTGTGGATTAGGGATTTGGGGTGAAGAAGAAGGCTGAGGCGACGAAGGTTGGGGAAGAAGCACGAAATGGAGAATAAGGATGACGCAGAGATAGATGGAGAAGAAGGGTGGTAGAAAGTGAAAAGAAGAATGGTGAAGAGAAGAAGAAACGCAGACGGCGTGGAAAGATGGAGAAGAAAGGGTTGCTTAGAAAAGAAGAAGAAAATGGGTTTGGGTGGGAGAAGGGTTTGGTGGGTGGGGGTAAATATGTCTTTTAATATGTTAGTTTTATTTTTTTTTAAAATGTGCAAAATTACTTGGGACAACTCAAAAAAGAAAGTGTGCAGAATCAGTTGGGAAAGAGCCTAAAGAACAACAATACTTCAGAAGAACACAAATTTTGCACTCCTACTAATTTGAAATGACATCGAAAATCGGACCTTGCGCTTCTTCGGAGTTCTTGGACCCACCCCGAAGGCCACTGACTGCCGCATCTTCTCCCCCGGCACCAAAATGCCATTTTGAAGAAGCCCGACGTGCTGAAGATGGTGCAAAAACTTAAGTCAGAACAGAAAAAAGAAGAAAGGTAACTATCGGGACTAGTAAGCCAGAGTTTCTTACGTAATGCATGGTTACAGAACAAGTGACAGACTGTCGACAATGTGCTTCAATGGGTTCTCTACATCCACACATTCTCGCCACCAACAGGCTTCTAGAACTTCGTCAGCGACACGAAGCTTCCATGACAGACCCCGATATCGAAGAAAAATGGTTATTTAGGGCCCGTACTTGCTCGGGTCCACACCAAACCTTCCGTTCAGCGAGAGCCCCATACTCACTCAACACCGGCGTCCTTCACCGCCGCCTCTCAGCCATTGATTCCGCCGGAAGAGTTTCCATTGTCACTTCCCATTCCCACGAAGTTCGCGAGCATGATTTCCACTTTTCCAGTGATCAAGAGAACCAAGGGAAATTTATTATATATGTAGAGGAATGCAAGTGATTCTTTAAAACCAAGAGAAACTTATTATATAGAGAGGAATGAAAGTGATTCTTTAAAACCCCACAAAATTTCTCAGAAATAATGTGAGTGGGAATGAACTGAGAAATTATCAACAAGCGGAGCTATTTTCAGTTTTACTGATTCAATTTTTACAGAGAAACGTACGAAGAAGAAGTTTTAGTAGTGTTGGCTTAAAACTCCGGAGAGTGACGGGAATAATGGGGGTATTTAAATAAGCAGAACTAGGATTATGAAAAGACAAAAATGGTAAGACACTATGTGGGCTCCCCACAGTCTTTCATTCCTCCACGTGTCGCATTCTCCCACCTTTTACGTCTGTTTCGATACACAATGTCTATCCATTTTTGTCTTTTCATTATCCCAATTATGCTTATTTAAGGACCCCACTATTCCCGTCGTTCTCCGGAGTTTTAAGCCAACACTACTAAACCTTCTTCCTCATACGTTTCTCTACAAAACTAAATCAATAAAATTGGAAATAGCGCTACTTTTTAATAATTCCCCAGGAAAATCCTCAATCACATTATCTCACATGGTTCTCTGAGATTTTGTAGGGTTTACGAATCTTTTCCTTACTCTATTTTATATAAGTTTACCTAGTCATACTTGATCACTATGAATTATGTTCGTGATATGGGACTCGGGAGAGATAATGAAGCCCCTTTTGCCGGAATCAATGATCAGAGGCTGCGGTGGAGGACGCCAAAATAGAGCTGAGTCTGGGACTCTCACTCAAAAGAAAGTTTGGTATATACCCCAGCAAGAATGACCCCCAGATAACTCGTTCTTCTTCAATGTTGATGTTCCCTTCGGTTGGTGCTAACAATAACAACCAGATTCTGGCGTTGGCAATGGCTGCTCCAGTGAGGGCTTACTCGCTGCCGACGGAGATGCAAGTGGAGAACCGGAGGAAACAAAAAGAGCTTCAGTTGATGAGGCATGTGGTATAGAGTTGAGCTTTGTTCACTATATTTTTTTCTCCATTTCTATTGATTTTTTTAGTCTATATTAAAAAGTATAACGAATGTAAAATAAATTGCTGAATATTGTGATAGAAGTATAAGGAATATAAAAAATATGGATCTTATATCAAGATCAAAGTTAAAATAAATAAAATTAGAGAGAGAAAAGCTAAGTTTAACTCCTACTATCTTTTTAGTATTATACCACCTCTAAATAATTACATATTAGCTTAAGAAGAGTGTACAAGTAGTACATTAGTTTTGAGCATGTGGATTGTGGATGCATACTAATATACATTCTTCATTATGGAATTGTAACTAAAATTACAACACGAAAGAATTTGAGTTAAGAATCGAAGTAAAAAATTTAATCATCATGTACTTTACTTACTAAAGTCATATATTTTATAATACTGTTGGTATGCTTATACTTTTTTGGAAATATTTTTAACTATCACCAACCACTCCCCCGCCACCAATGACCATTGCCTCGGACTCACTTTTTTTACTACCCCTACCTAACATTGTATTAGTAGTCACATCACTACCCCTTGATTCCTCACACCCGCCCTCCCCCACAACCATCGACTTCAGCCTTGTCACCATCTCTTCAACCACCTGATTCTCTCCTCACCACCATTCCAAGCTCTCCCACCACTTCCTCAAGTTTAGTCACCACCCCAACCTTAAACCTTTAAATCTAATCTCCCATCCTACCCATCATCTATCATCACTTACCCGTCACCAAGTTTGCCCAATCTCGTACCATTATTTTTGGCCTCATTATTGCTAGAGATCCCAATCTCCCACCACCACCTTCGATTGCAACTCACTACCACGGACTACCGAGGGGTATATTACGCGATATTTTTCAGTGGAAAGAAGGTGGTTTGTGTGAGGTTGAAAATAGGCGATAGATTGCATACCTAAGGATTTTTCGTGGGGATAATCGATGAACTAAGGGGTTTTCTACGGAGTTGATAATAACATTTCTAAATGAAAGTAACCCGTGATAATTATGATAGGAGAGTACCATAAATCTCAGCATTCATCATTTTCTCTCTCTCTTTACATTACAACCTACCCACATTTTCCTTCTTAGCCCTAACTCCTATATTCGTCTTTCTCAAGATCCTATGATCTCCTCAAACTGCTAGCACAATTGAACAATGTTCAATTTTCCATCTAAATATTTCACATGTATTCGTTTTAAAAATTCCTAAGATTTTGTTTCCTACTTATGTTTCCATCACTACACTACTGGAGGTGTAAGATAAACCAATGACTTACAACGGTCATATACCACAATATTGGATAAGACCAAACTTTCATTCATGGGTTCCTAGTCCCTGCCCACTTTAGCAATGTAAGACAAGAGTTGCAAAACATTTCTCTAAGACATTTTTCCCAAAAATATTCCAAGGTCTATACTACTAATGCACAATTTTTAGTGAAAACAATCATTTATTGAAAGTTAAAGACGATAGTGAATATTTAATGAACATTGTACCCCGATTCGACCAAAACTCAACATTATAATCTAGTAGTGAAAAATGCAAAAACTCATTGATTCATACTAACTCACCGTGATTTATATTCCCAAATTTTCCGTGAGCCTTATTGTTGAATCCATTTCAAAGATCATTTAGCGTTTCTGAATTTACCTTGTGAGTGTTATAGTCACCATCTCCATCCCCAAATTCACATGTTGTTTCCATTATATAACTTTTCTAGATGTTGTCAACGGCATAAACCTTTCACAAATCAAGTCACATTAGTAAAACTTAAGTAGAGTTTTTATCTTATCAGAGAAGTGCTTTTAGAAAAGAAACTAGAAGGAAATGATTCTTGACTTGTAATTCACCACATTTTTCTGGACAAAAAAAGTACATCTAAATTTGGTCCAATCGATCGGGATCGATCCAAAATTGAAATTATTCTAGACCAGTCCCCATCTTAAATGTTGAAAATGGATCTGATCCACGATCTGAATTTTTTAGTCATTCTAGCTCCAATCTTAACCGGTTCAGATATGGTCCAACATGATTTGGAACTGATGATCAATCATTGAAATAAGGGTTAACCTTCTCATGGAAAAAGAGAAGAAAGTGAAAGAAAGATGACAGAAACCCCCCGTTCAAAGAATGGACATTGGGTGGAAGTTGCGTGTTCATAGAGCTCTCAAATGGTGAAAATATACATTTAAGATTGAAAGAAAAAATATTTTGTAAAGCAAGGATATGTATGTCTTTGACCACCGCTTATTACAAAAAGATATTTATGTGCGAGAAATCATCTTAAGCATCATATCAATAACCCACAACTTATTGAAGCATTAAACAATGACCTTTTAGTAAAATTACCATTTTAATGTCAGATTGTATATCAATTTTATTATCGAATAGTTTTTTAATCTATTTATCCACCAAGTTTAGTTAACCACAACAATACTTACATAATTGAATACAATTATGTAGTAGCCTGGTCGAACCCAAAAATTACGATTTAATAGAGAAGAATAGAAAAAACAATAAGTTTGTACTAACTCACCACGATTTATATTCCTGTGAGTCTTAGTTGAATAAATTTAAGTGGTCGCTTAATGTTTTTGGAACTACCATGAGAGCCATGGTCACCATCTCCACCCCTAAATTCACACTTGTTGTTTCCATGTTTCTATTCTTTCGAAGATTGTCAGTGGCATAAGACTTTCACAAATTAACCCCCATGATTCAAGCTTAAATAAATAAAATATTGTCTGATCAATAGGATGATTTCAGAAAAGAAATTATAGGGAACTGGGGATTAACCTTCCTATTGGAAAAGAGAAGAAACCGAGGAAGAACGACAAAAATCTTTTGTTCCAAAGGGTGGAGAAAAGGTGGAGGTTGCGCGTTCTCACAGTTCTTACATGGTGAAAATATGCATCTAGGGATCTAAAGAAGAAAGAACTAGTTGGCAAAGCGAGGATATGTGTTTTAGGGAAATGTAACTCTAAATATATAGTGCAAGAAATTACCTTAAGTATCATTTCAGTGAACCACCACTTATTACCCCATTAAACCGTGGCTCTTAGTAAAATTACACTTTTATTCCTCGTGTACCTCACTTTTATATTCTAATAGTGGTTTAATCTATTTTTATACCGTCTAACTATTAGACATGGTTATTTTATAATTAATGTAAATAATGGGATGATATGATGATTGTTTCCATTTATTGCAACAAACTTCTTAAATTTTTTGAAAATGTTTTAAATTACACAAAGTCTTGTTAACCGTTAGTCAGGGTCATTTTATAATTGATGTAGCGAAAGGGGTGATTTAATGTTTTTTTTATTTATTGCAACGAGCTTCCTATAAATTTGAAAAACTTTTAAAATGTATAGGGATGTATAAATAATTATAACTGAACCTTAAAAGTTATTGAAATGAGGTTTTTTACTATTGGTCTAACCGTTAGTCAGTCTAACCTGGGAATTTTTCTTTAAAAATATATATCAAAATATAAATAATTATAATACCAACCTAAAAGTTATTAAAACAAGATTTTTCATGACTGGTCTAACCTCTAAGCGGTCTAACAAGAAACTTTCTCTTATACGGAATGCATACCTTTTTTTTATGAAATAAAAATGACATTCATCTATATTTTAATTAAGTTTGTTTATTAATATCAGATCTGGATCAAATATTACTTACCTTATAAATTTAATTTAGGGTAATATGCAAATATAACCCTATATGTTGGAGAAAGTGCAAATCTAACCCTGAGTTATTTTTTAGTGCAAATATAACCCTAATAATTATACATATGTGCAAATATAACCCTAACTATTATACATATGTGCAAATATAACCCTAAAGCCATTATTCCGGCATTGACTGACCAGGGTTATATTTGCACTCTCAATTATCGCAGGGTTATATCTGCACTTTCATTTCGCAGGGTTATATCTGCACTTTCATCAATTATATAGGGTTATATATGCACTTTTCTCTTTAATTTATTTCACTGACAGTAATCATGTTTACAAAAAGAGTTCGTCTCTTGAAAGACGGTCTATCCATGACTCATGGAAAGACTAAGGTTCAACGTGTAAATTAGAAGAAATGAAGATAAAATTTTCGGGTTGCATGAACCGGGTTATAAATTTTATAACCACTACATGTTGCATACTAAAATTCTAATATTGCAACTAAGACCCTTTACCTTTTATTATTTTAATTAAGCTCCATCTTTCCATTAGCCTATGGAAAGACCGTCTTTCCCAAGATTTTGCCTTACAAAAAAATACGATTATGAAATGTAAAACTAATGTGAAAAACACTGTGTAATACGTGATTTTCTAATAATTACTATTTTTATAATATCATATTACAGGATATTTTATTATTTTTGTATTTTTTTATTGAAATATTGTTTTATTAATTATTGTTTTAATATATGAGTGCGTCTCTTGAAAGGCGGTCTTTCCATAAGTCATGGAAAGACCAAGGTTTAAAGTGTAAATTAGAATAAATTAAGATAAAATTTTTGGGTTGCAT
The DNA here is from genome assembly GCA_037428765.1 of Rubia yunnanensis. Taxonomy (NCBI): domain Eukaryota; kingdom Viridiplantae; phylum Streptophyta; class Magnoliopsida; order Gentianales; family Rubiaceae; genus Rubia; species Rubia yunnanensis. Next base: position 18,944,327 of record CM075068.1, on the reverse strand, counting down.
GAACCGGGTTATAAATTTTATAACTACTACATGTTGCATACTAAAATTTTAATGTTGCAACTAAGACCTTTTACCTTTTATTATTCGAATTAAACCCCGTCTTTCCATAAGCCTATGGAAAGACCATCTTTCCCAAGATTTTGCCTAATATGAGTCCGTCTCTTGAAAGACGGTCTTTTCATAAGTTATGGAAAGACCAAGGTTTAAAGTGTAAATTAGAAGAAATTAAGATAAAATTTTTGGGTTGCATGAATCGGGTTATAAATTTTATAACTACTATATGTTGCATACTAAAATTTTAATATTGCAACTAACACCTTTTACCTTTTAATATTCTAATCAAACCCCGTCTTTCCATAAGCCTATGGAAAGACCGTCTTTCCCAAGACTTTGCCTTAAATAAAATAATGATTCAAACTTTGTAATTTAGATAATTTTATGATACTAAAGAGTTAAGTGCTAAAATAACCCTATGTTTTGGTCGAAAATGCCAATCTAACCATGTAAATTTGAGAGTGCAAATCTAACCATAGCAATATGAAATTGGCCGAAATTCAGTAAATTGACCATTATACCCATGTTGAAACAAATAAAATTTTTAGAAAACTTTAAAGGACAATTTTACCCTTGTCTATTCATAAATATAAAAACCTAATTTTTCCAACAAATCCTCTCCTCCGCCGCTCCTCTCCTCTCATATGTTTTTTTGCTCCGTCGCCTCCTTCTTCTTCTTCTCAGTCGCGAATCAATGAGAATCGATAGCGGGGGTTGCGGCGGGGGCGGGGCTGTGGTGACGGAGCAGAGTAGCGGCAGTGGTGTTGGAATCAGTGCTGGGGGTTGGGGCAAAGTGAGGTAGGGCTATGGGAATCAGTGACGGGAGTTGGGGGTGTGGGCAGGGCTATGGCGATGGAGCGGAGGAGCGACAATGGTGTGGGAATCAGTGTTGGGGATTTGGATATATGCTAGGAGTTGGGTAGGCCGGGTAGGGAATCGGTGGCAGGGGTAGGGCTGTGGCGGCAAAGCAGAGGAACAGTGGTGGTGTGGAAATAACTGTTGGGGGTTTGAATCGGTGCTTGGGGTTGGAACGGGGTAGGGCCGTGCTGTTGGAATATGTGGCGGGGGTTGGGGGTGGGGGCTTTGGTGACATGGCGGAGGAACAACGGTATTGGGGTTAGAATCAATGATGGGGTTGGGGTGGGGCGGGGCAGGGCAGGGGAATCGAGGCGGGGTTGTGGTGGCTGAGAGAATGAGCGGCGATGGCCTGGAATTCGATGGTAGAGAAGTGGTGGCGAAGAAGAGGTGGAGCAGTGGTGGCGGTGCAACGACAGTGAGGTGGAGTAGCGGTGGCGGTGGTGGAGGCAGGGGCGGAGAAGTGGTGGCACTTTCAGATCGGCCGGGGGCAGTTTGTCACAAAATTTCAAGTTTAAAATCCAAGGGTATTTTTGTCTTTTTATAAATGGTCAACGCCTGAATTTGTTCAATCAATGTAGGAACGGTGCAATTTGGGCATACTGGCACAATTATTAAAAAAAAAAGGGTTAGGATCGCACTTTCAGATTTTACAGTGTTAGATTGGTACTTTCTGTGATATGTTTATTTTTTATTTTCCCCTTTCATAAAATATTAGCAAAATATTAAATTATTAATTTTTTAGGAATATAGATTAAAAATTATTAGAACAAATATATAACAGTAAAATTTATTGGAACAATTGAAAGATTCAGCAAACTAGTAAATTTACACCAAAATTAATGGCAAAGTCTTGGGAAAGACGGTCTTCCATAGGCTAATGGAAAGACGGTCTTTTCATAGGCTTATGGAAAGACGGGGTTTGATTAGAATAATAAAAGGTAAAAGGTCTTAGTTGCAATATTAAAGTTTTAGTATGAAACATGTAGTAGTTATAAAATTTATAACCCGGTTCATGCAACCCGAAAATTTTATCTTAATTGCTTCTAATTTACACTTTAAACCTTGGTCTTTCCATAACTTATGGAAATACCGTCTTTCAAGAGACGGACTCAAAATTAATAAACTTCATTCTTAAAATATGCAAAATCTTGGGAAAATCTCCTTTTTATAGGCATATCAAAAGATGAGATTGAATTAGAATTATAGAATTCGTATAATATTTTAATTGCAATATTAAAAATTTATTATGCAATGTGCAATAGTTATAAGTTTATGACTTGGTTAGTGCAACTCGAAAATTTTATCTTGATTTCTTCTAATTTGCAGTTGAAACTTCGATCTTTTCATAACTTATGAAAATACTGTCTTTTAAGAGACGGGATCCTTAAAATAATTCAATTTTATTCCATCTAACCATATTAGAGTACATTTGAACAAGAATTTGTATATTTGATTTGATTTGATTTGTATAGTAGCATAACTGAAATCCTAATTTTCCAAAAGAACATTAAAGGGTACATGGTTAGCAAGTAACAGAGCAAATGGCAGCCATAATTAATGCATAACATATATGACCATGGTTAGATCATCAATTACCATCCAGAAGTAAAATCCGGGTCAACTGGAATTATTGATTACAAAGTAACAAAATGTCACACGTGAGTGATACGTGTGGTATGGGACCAAGGATAATACATGGCAATGGTCTAGTCAATCTTTTCACTGTTAACTATACTGGTATGAAATCACTGGACTATGTAGACCCATCTATATATACAGTGATTTCACCCTACACTACAATCAAAGATTTTATAAACATGAAGTCAAGCTTCCTATATACTTTTAATACATTACCTAATCACATTTTTCACATGATGATGGAGCTGCAGGTACACCCATTCAGACAGGATAGATTAATATGGAAGCCATCAAATAATGGAGAGTTCAGTTTCAAGTCCGCATACAAGATAGTTGCCTCACAAAAATCAGAAATCATAATTATGAAGAAGGTATGGTTCTCAAAATTGCCAAAAAAATTTTCTATGTTCATGTGGAAACTTTTAAATGCAATTTTACCTTTTGATGACATTCTCAATTTCAGCAATATTTCATTTGCATCTAAATGCCCACTTTGCACCAACACTGACACACTTAGCCACTACTTCAATGATTGTTCTCTAGCCACAGACCTGTGGATATTTTTTGACCATATGATAGGACCGAGACACCAACATTTCAACTCCATCTTTGACAGACTATCACATCACTGGTCTTATAATGGAGAGACAAAAATACACTCCACATTAATCACCATCTTTCCTTTTCTCATATGTTGGCAAATCTGAAAAGCTAGAAACAGTTTCATTTTTGATAATATTAGACCAAATAGGGAAAAAATGATTGATAACATCAAAAGAGACATGTTCCGCATCTCCTATACCAAACCAGAGGTTAGTACAGAGATAAATGATAATCACTGGGTTCAAATTGGTCCAATCTCACCTATGGAAAAACCAACAGTACCCAAAATTAAATGCATCACATGGTCTAAACCTAAACTGGAATACAAAATCAACTTTAATGCATCATGGAAGCAGGGGGTACACTGTGGTATTGGGATATTTATCAGGAAAAAATATGGAACAGTTCTTAAGGCATGCCATAAATCTGTTAGAGCAAAAACTAGTTTCCAAGCTGAACTCCTAGGTCTAAAAGAAGGACTAATTTTTACAGTTGATCTGGGCCTGAACGCTTTCTCCCTTGAAACTGATTGTGCCAATATTCTGGAAGTAATGAAAGACCCTACCAAAGCCCCATGGGAATTGTATCATTTAGCATCTGAAATCAAACAAAGGATGGGGGACCCTATAATTACACACACTCTAAGAGAAGGAAATGGTTGCTGATAGATTAAGTAAACTAGGAAGGAATAAGGAACCAAAAGTTCTAAACTACCATGACCTTGATAAAAGAAACCAATGGACTTCTAGCTTTTGACAAACAACAAATACCTACCATTAGAATCTTGAATGGATACTGTTGATTTTGAAATGAAAATGTAGGTTGGAACGATCATCAACAACAAGAGGCAAAATGGAATGGCCAGGCTACAACCCAAGAGTAGCAAACCGAAGATACTCCAACATAGAATCAAGCATGGAATCAACCTCAAACAAGGCCGCAAACCAAGGACAGCAACTGGGAAGCTAATCCAAGGCGAAATAGAGCAACAAATGTAGAAATCAAGGAGTATGACCAAGTTTTGCACATACTCTCAGTTTAAGATCTTCTCAAAATTAAATTTGGATAACCTATGCGTGGAGGATAGACTATCGATACATCTTTTGTTATGTAATACTTAGGAGTCTGTTGGAGATCCGACCAATTATCCTACACTAACACGAGGGGTGGAGGTGAGGAAATTGGAAACATCCCCAAAATTCTCCTTAGTAAAAATTAGGATAAACTACTGCTTTTGATCCCTAAGTTCAAGTGCTCGCTCGAACACTATGTAATTCTATACTTCCCGTTTCTTTAAGGTTGCAGGGGCGGATCTATTAATACGCGAGGTAGGGCTCCAGCCCTACCTCGATCGCCGGCCGGAGCTAGGAGGAGGCGGGAGCGCGTCTCCGGCGCGGCCGAGCGCGTCTCCGGCAGAGCGCAGCGCCTGCTCGCCGGAGAAGAAGGCCGCGCTGCGGCCTTCTTTTTTTTGCAGACGTACGCACTAAAACGACGTCGTTTCACGTTAGTGAAACGACGTCGTTTCGTTTGGCTTTAATTTTTTATAACCTAAGTAGTAAAACGACGTCGTTTCACGTTAGTGAAACGACGTCGTTTTACTAAGTACTATGAAAAAAAAAAGAGATCGGAAATGGAGTGGGCCAAAAACTGAGCGGCCCAATCCAATAGCATCCATCATCCTATATAAATGCTTGAGCGGGAACAAGAACAGCCACAGCTCGTGCCTCGTTGCCTCATTCCGCCACAGCGCCACTTCACTCGGCACTCGCTCAGGCTCAGCCACGCCGCCGCCGCCGCGCCACCGCCGTCCACCACCGCCATCCCGCCGCCTCTGGTAAGTCTTCTCTAGACTCTAGTTCTCTTCTCTTTATATGCTAAATTGCTAATATTTATTAATTTTAGGGTTTATAATTTTTTGTCTTTTTAATTTATTTCTTCAAAACTTAAATATATGTATAATGTATTAATGTGAACATGATTTTTAGATTGGATGTTGAATTGAATTTATATGGTTGTATTATATATGATTGTTGAAGTTTAGTTGAATTGCATAAATTGATTTAGTTGAATTGCATATTTAGTTGAAATTTAGTTGGAATTTAGTTGAAATTATAATTGTTTGATTTATTTTGTATAATTGTATGTGACAATGAAATTGTCAATTTGTCATAATCGGTTTATGGAATTATCAATTAGGGATATTTGTTAAATTGAATTTAGATGAATATGATTTTATGAACTTTTTATTTTCATTTGTTAATTATCAATTAGGGATATTTTATTAAATTGAATTTGAATCGATGAAAAATAAATCAATTTACATATTTTTCCTATTTGATATTTAATAGGTTATGGATAAATTTTTAATTCGAAGTAGCGGAGTAAAGAGATCGAATGAGTCTAATGAACAAAGGCACAATGAAGAGGGTAGTAGTACAAAACAATCTCGTGTAGAATTCAATCAGAATGATATTATAAGTGATCCCGGGCTACGTAAACCTATTGAAGAGATTGATGTTTCTATTAGAGATGAAGTGCTAAGAGAATATATATTAAGAGGTCCTTGCCAACCTAAGAATCATACTTTTCCAAAAACAGTGTTCAATGATGAATTTAGAAGTTTTCAAAAGGGTTGGTTTGATGAATTTAATTGGTTGGAGTATAGTGTTTCAAAGGATGCGGCATTTTGTTTTCCTTGCTATCTTTTTAAGAATTCAGCAAAGGGGACCGCATATACTGTGGATGGGGTGATGAATTGGAAGAATGCCCTTAAAGTATTTAGGAAACATGCTAAGAATGTGGATGGAATTCATCATGGTGCAGCAATTAAATTGAGAAATTTTAGCCTTCAAAAGCAAAGTATCTCACATTGTTTGGATGGTCATTTCACCGAAGCAAAAAAGGCATATCGCACACGTTTGAATGCGGTTTTGGATGTGACAAGATACTTGTTAAATCAAGGTTTGGCTTTTCGTGGTCATGATGAAGGTTGGGATTCGCTCAACAAGGGTAATTATCTTGAATTGGTTGAATGGTATTGCAAGCGAAGTGAAGATGTTGCTAAGGTAATGAATGAAAATGCTCCCGGAAATTGCAAGTTGACATCCCCCAAAGTTCAGAAATAGCTCTCAAGTGCTTGCGCTGGCGAGGTAACTGATGCTATTGTTAATGACATTGGAGATAGTGTATTTTCTATTCTTGTTGATGAGGCTCGAGATGCATCAATAAAAGAGCAAATGGGGGTTGTTTTGAGATATGTCAACAAACAAGGATGTATTCTTGAGCGTTTTCTTGCTCTTGTGCATGTTTCCAATACTAAAGCTATTACTTTGATGGAGGCTCTTAAGCAACTGTTTGTAGATAAGAAATTGTCCTTGTCAAAGTTGAGAGGCCAAGGATATGATGGGGCTTCAAATATGCGAGGGGAGTTCAATGGATTGCAAGCTTTGATATTGAAAGAAAACTCTTCTGCGAGGTATATTCATTGCTTCTCTCACCAACTTCAATTGGTTGTTGTTTCTGTTGCATATTGTACTCTATCTGTGGGTGAATTTTTTGGGTATCTTGTTCAAACTGTGAATCTGGTTGGAGGTTCATGTGTTAGAAAAGAGATGCTTGTGCAATTAGAACATGCTAGCCTTGTAGAGGAATTGGAGAGTGGGGAGAAGGTTAGTGGAAGAGGCAAAAATCAAGAAATGAGTTTGAGAAGGCCTGGTGATACACGTTGGGGATCACATTACAGTACTATTCTTCGCTTTGAGGCTATGTGGTCTTCAATTATTCAAGTGCTTCTTAATATCTGTGAGCATGGCAGTATAGTTGAAAATGCCTCTACAACAAAGGGTTTGATTGATAGAATGGAGAGCTATGAATTTGTGTTCTGTATGTTTTTGATGAAGCATTTGTTGGGAGCTACAAATCAATTGTCACTTGCCTTGCAACAAAGAGATCAAAATATTTCGATGGCAGTGCGAATGATGAATAGAATGAAGACTGAATTGCAAGAATTCAGAGATTGTGGTTTTGATAAATTATTGGATGGAGTCAACACATTTTGTGTGAAGCATGAGATCACATTAGACGTGATGGAAGCACAACGGAAAATTCGTCACCGTTCTAGACGACGGGGAGAAATGTCAACCAATCATGATTTCTACCGTGTTGATATTTTTCTTCAGGTACTACTTTAATATTTACATAGTTTAATTTATTTTGTTTATAATATTTTATATGTATTTTTTATCTTACTGTTATATTTTTTAATGTTTCAATACTAGACCGTTGACAAGATGATTCTTGAAATGAATCATCGATTTGGCGAAGCAAGCTCGGAATTACTCACTTGTATGGCATGCCTTGATCCGAGAGAAAGATTTGCCATGTTTGATGTTGGTAAGTTGCTTCGCCTTGCTGAACTTTATCCGGATGACTTCTCCCTTGTTGAGCGTTTAGAACTAGAGCAACAACTTGATTTCTTCATTCATGATGTGAGAGATGATGATGCCTATTCGGCCATCAATGATCTTGGAAGTCTTGCTCAGCATATGGTTCGATCACGTAGCATGGTACTTTATCCATTGGTATATCGTCTGATTGAGTTAGCATTAGTTCTACCAGTTGCAACTGCTTCAGTTGAGCGAGTTTTTTCTGCCATGAAGAATATCAAGACCGATCTTCGTAATAGAATGGGAGATGAATGGTTGAACGATGTTATGACGGTATATATTGAAAAGGATATTTTTGTTAAGATTGAGAATGAACCGATTATGCAACGTTATCAAGCCATGGAGTCTCGTAGATATCTGTTGCCCCCACCTTTTTCTAGTTCTACTTCTAGTAATTCGAGCGTTAGAAAGTAGTTATTTTAGTAGTTTAGTGAACTTGTAAAAATATTATTGTATGCTACTTGATTTATTATATTATGTAGTATTTTTCATTATTGTTGAGTTGAATTTTTAAAATTTATATGTCATTAATATTTATCACCCTTTCTTCCCTCCGTCAATTCCCTCCTCGGCCGAGAGCCCTACGCCACCAGGTCTCCGCCGCGACGCCACCGGAAGCTGCCTCGTCCCGACGACCCCAAAAATTTTTCAGCCTCCCCTGAAAAAAATTTCTGGTTCCGCCCCTGTAAGGTTGGGATACCTAATATATAAACAACCCACTTCCCCCACAGGGGTATTACTCAAAAAAAAAAAAAAACACGTAAGTCTAAAGCTCCTCATCAATTTGTTGTCATAGTTAATAAATTAATCCAACAAACTAATTTAATCCTCTACAGTACTAAAAATAAATCCTCTACACAATTTTCCACCATAACCGTCGTGTTCTGTGAAACGTAACTCTTGCTATTTCCTATGCCCAAACTCTATTGGTCAAAATTCATCTTTTCAGATTAACTAAAACTATTTGAGTTTTTTTCTTGAGAGACGCATTTTTCATAAATCATAGAAAAATCAAAGTTTAAAGTATAAATTAGAATAAAATAAAATAAAAATTTTGAATTGCATGAATCAGGTTATAAACTTTATAATTACTATACCTTGCATTATAAATTTTTAATATTACAACTAACACCTTTTACCTTTTATTATTCTAATTAAACCTCGTCTTTCCATTTATGAAAAGACGGTCTTTCCCAAGACTTTGCTGAACTATTTTTTATCATTAATATCTTTAATTGTGCATATTTAAATCATAAAGTTTGAGAAAGACCGTCTTTGCATAGACTTATGGAAATATAAGATTTAATTAGAATAATAAAAAGGTAAAATATTTTAATTGCAATATTAAAAATTTATTATCCAATGTCACAGTTTATGATCCAATTAATTCAAATAATTTTTTTTATATTTTCCGCTGCATAGGTAGTTTGAACCTTGATTTTTTTTCATGATTTATGGAATGACCGCTTGAACAGACTCTATTTAAAATAATAATAAAAAGAGGTTAGAACAATTTTAATGATATCAAACATGATAATATATTATCTTATAATATACTGAAATTTACATTTCTAATTAACAAATTTTAACTAAATAAAGAGTGATCAATGCAAATAAATGTGGGAAATCTAATCATATTTTCCCAATTCAATTATAAATTTTGAGATTATTGTAATTTATTGAATGCTACACTAAAATCTCGCCTAGAACATTTACAAAGAGATACTGTGATTTTTTTAAAATCATATTTGGTTACTAATTAATTGAATCATTTAGTGAATGGTGTTAGTTGAGTTATCATTTAATTGTTTTGATGAAATCATTTATCATAGTTGGTTACTAATTAATTGAATCATTTTGAGCCTAATTCTTTTCAAATTAATTACATTCGAGTTCGATTCAAAGGAAATTAAAATTTTCTAATTTTATTATAAAATTATTTACCTTAAATAATTTAATTCGGGCCAATTTAAATTAATTTAATTCAAATCAAACGGAAAAAACACTTGACCATAGTTCTGTTGTTAATCCATAATTCTTATTGTCAATTTTTGTTTAGTTAATATGATGAGTTGATTATATATATTGATATTTTGTATTGATTATTTGAGTTTATAAATGGTAAATTTTATTATTTTTTTGATAAATTTAACGACACATATAGCTTTATTTTCTAATATTATTGAAAAATCTAATCAAAATTAGAGATGGTAATTTGATTAGAGTGCAAATTTGAGAAGTGGTGTACACGTATGAAGACAACTAATATCTACAAAGGATGGAAGGGGAATACTCTGTATACGAATAAAATTTGTCTTGGAAACTTGAAAGAGTATTATGAAAATAGCAAGTGGGCGCAAGTGTAATGCGCAGGTAGAAAAGATATGGAGAAGGCATGAGTGGTTCAAACTGTGGGGCTATCAATGGTAAAAAGGTCGTACAAAGTTGCAACTTGTTTTGGTGAAAATTTTACAAGGTTGTAGACTTTCGTGCATCAGTCATGGTTTGGAGAACACGTGTCAAAATTAATTCATGCAATAAAACCGCTAGCAAGAATTACACATTTACAACACAAATAACTTGATGAAGTATAAGAGCATCTCAAATGATAAGATACAACGGGTTGTAAATTGACTTGCCATGTCAACTTTTCAAGTTAATGATGGGGTAAATTATACACGCCCATGTCAAGCTATATTCATATGTAACTTGATATGTCCCACCTATTTTAATATAATTGAATTATATATAATTATATAAATTTATTTATATGAGTAAAAATATCAAAAATTACTTTCTTATAAAAATAATATTATAATAATTTAAATTTATATAAATTTCTTATAAAATAATAAGACCTTTCAGTCATGCATGTATTATATATATGATGTACTTTTCCAATGTGCAACAAGTAGGAAGGAAAATGAATATGTTATAACTTTTGAATTTTTCATGCATAATATTTCATGGATCAATGAAAGTCTATTTTACTATTGAATGCATGCTACTACTTGAAATTAGAATACACATAGAATATATCTATAAATAACTCTTTTATGAGTTGGATTGGTGTCGAGCTATAATATAAAATTAGAAATGGAAAATTCTGTTCATAAGAACAATTTCGTGAAGATCTTGCATTCCGTCAATATTCTAATGAAAATTATACTACACGATCCAACCAAATTATACGTAAAATATACTTTCTACATGTGAAACATTAAATGCAATAGACATCAATCAACCTGCTTCCACAAGGTACAACTGCTTGCGGATTCTGCAGCAACAGTAAGGCAACAGTAAGCAAGCCTGCTACAATTTATGAAATTTTGCAAGCAAGTCCAAAAACGCCACCGTTGAAGATGCTCTAAACACCCATAAATGATACATACGTCTGTCTCTTGAAAGGCGGTATTTCCATAAGTAATGGAAAAATCAATGTGTAAACTGCAAACAAGAGGAAATGAAGATAAAATAGACCAATGTTTAAACTGCAAATAAGAAGAAATGAAGATAAAATTCTCGGGTTGCATGAATCGAGTTATAAGTTTTATAACTAGTACACGTTGCATAATAAATTTTTAATATTGCAATTAAGACCTTTTACCTTTTAATATTCTAATTAAACCTCATCTTTCCATAAGGTTATGGAAAGATAATTTTTCCCAGGAATTTGCCTTGATTTAGTTACAAATTAGATTAAATAAAGAGTCCGTCCCCTGAAAGACGGTCTTTCTATAAGTCATGAAAAGACCAATGTTTAAAGTGCAAATTAGAAGAAATTAAGATAAAAATTTTGGGTTGCATGAATTAAGTTATAAACTTTATGACTACTTCACCTTGTTTAATACTTTTTTAATATTGCAACTAACACCTTTTACCTTTTATTATTTTAGTTAAACCTCGCCTTTCCCAAAACTGTGCCTTAAATAAAATATTTTTATGAGCAAACTACTAAAATCCTACTTGAATTGTAACAAGAAAAAAAAACTTTTATAACCTTACATACTTCACAAAAGTGTCAATATAACCTTTTGATAATTAAAAGTGCAAATATAACCCTATATAATTGATGTAAGTGCAATTTTACACATTTTGGCAGTTTAAGGTTAGATTATATTGAAAAGATGAATTTACCCCTCCAAGAATTTTAAAAAAAATGAAAAAAGAAGGAAATTATTTTTTTAGCATCCAAAACCCTTATCTTCTTCATTTCTTTCTTCTCCTATATCCCTTATATGCGTCGTTCTCTTCCTTTCTCCTTCTCTTCCATTCTCCTTATTTCTCCTTCTCCGCCTCTTTCTTTCTCCTCTGGCATCGTTCTTTCTCCTTCTCTGACGTGTCTTCAATTGAAGGCCAGAAACTTTGGTGGAGGTAACCCATGGATAGAGGGTGGAAGGTGGTGGTGGCGCTAGGGTTCACGGTGGGTGGCGGGGTCATGGCACTAGGGTTTTAGTGCGGGGTGGAAGAGGGATAGTGGTGGCAGGAATGGCCAGAGATGGCGGATCTGGCTGCAGGGGTTGGAAGGTGGCAGTGGTGGGGCTGAGGTCTCGACGAAGCGCGGCAGTGGGCCGGTAGAACGACATCAGCTCCTCCGCTGAGGTCTTAACTGAGTGTGATAATGGGTCGATCCGGTGTTCGGTGAATGGCACGCTGGTCACCACCGAGATCGGTGCCGTGGAGAGGTGGCGAACGGAAGCGGCGGCGACAAGACGACGGGCTCAGGGCAGAAGGGAATGCAATTTGCCATCGATTTGTGTTTCAGGTAGCGAGCGATGGCTTTAGGTCATTGGAAGCACATCGATTGGCGATGGAATGGTTTGTATTTCAGGCATCAAGCGAGGATTTCAGGTCCTCTGTTTTTCGATCTCTTTTTTACGAGAAGATTGTAGTAAACTTGTGAGCAATTAAAAATTCTGAGAATTGTGTGCTAAGTCTTTTTCTATTTTATGAAATTTCTGAGACCATTTGAGTTTTTGTTTTTGTTTGTTGTGAATAGTGTTCTTCTGAGTTTGTTTATGAGTTTGTGTGTGAATAGTGTGTCTTGTGTTCTTGTGGATTTGTGTGTGAATTGTGTGTTTTCGGTTTGTGGACTCGAATTTCACGATCCCAACAAAGGTAGGACGACGGTAACAGAGCTCCTATAAACGCCAGCCTGATTTTCATAAAGAAATAAGAGTGAAAATCAAAGTTATTGTGGGCCTCACAGATAATAAGGGTAACTTTGTCAATTCAATTTCAGATTTTAGTACAAAGGGTATTTTGGTCAATTTACATGTGGTCAATGCTAGAAATCGAAAGTCAGTACCAAAAATGGGGTTCGAGGGTTATATTGGCACTTACATTAACTAGTTAGGGTTACATTTGCACTAAAAATTATCTGTGAGATTATATTGGCACTTATGCAAGTAGATATGGTTATTGTTAGACTTGTTTGGTTTAGCCCACCAAAATATAATCTCTCCTTGTTCAATATCTTTCTGAATTCCTAGATTATCCCATCAAAGTTTTGCATTTTATGTCTGATGAAGTAGCCCAAAAACCTAGTGTAGGCTGAACCATTATTCAACCGGAGCTACGGGATCAAATTTCTCAGTTGGGATTGAAAATAGTGCCTAGAGCTGAAAATATTTTCAATTTCCCCCGATTAATTTCATCTTTCTCTCGGAACAATCTGTAAAGACTAACAATTCTTCAAAAGTACACAAATTTCGTACTCTGGCCAAATTGCAATGGCATCAGCAGCGAAATCCGCTCTCCAATCGCTGAAGCGTTACGTTAATAAGTCGTGGGAGATCAACGGACCTTGCGCTTCGCCGGAGTTCTTGGACGCCACCCCAAAGGTCACCTATGGTCGCGTCTTCTCCCCCGCCTCCATCACAGAGGGATTATAAAAAATTTAAATAAAAAATCTATATGGCAAGATGATTAGTTTATTGCATAGTACAATGGTCGTCTATTATGAAGTCGTCCCACAAGCTCGACCTGAATTACCGAACTAAATCCACCAGTTGAAGTCAGAGCCCCGATCTAAACAGGTATTAGTCTTGAAATTTCTCGAGTGATAAGCCAATCATACAGATTTTGGTCTAGATACACTTTCCTTATCATTAAAAAAATGCCCCTTAAGCAAAGACAATTAAAGCATCCATACTATAATTTTGGTCACTCTCCATTTAAACCGTAACTCCTTTAACTAAACAAAGAGAGTTAAACCAATCGTTTTTGGTAGTCAAAATATTTTTTCATAAATACATCAGATTACGTATATGTGCATGAACTGCCTATAATCCGAACTTGTAGGGTTATTCAACCTAAAGGTATGTTTGACTGAATAAACAATCTCACAAACCTTTAACATCCAAACAGGTCGAGATATACTAATTGGATTTTTTTCAGCTAAAATGTCGCCAAAAAAACTTAGGTTGTCATAGACACTCAAACCTAATACTTCATATGAAAAAGATCCAATTTTATCTGATCAGTAGTTCTAAACTTGAATAAGAAGGAACCTAAATGAAGGTAAAATAACGAAAATACATAATTAAAATCCCCTCTCCCTCGAATTTTTTTAAAAATAAATAAAAGTGCACTGCCTTTCTTTCATCATGACCACACTGGAAAAATTTTGGTAACCAATGATCTTGCCGGAAAGGCTACCGGATCGAAGAAAAGTTTTGTGCACCCTTTGTTCGCCACATCCATTGAAGGTATATAGGTGGAAACGATGCTGAGGGTATGGGTTTAGGACCCGACCCATATCTATGGGGTTCAAGCCCATTGGGTCGAGTACGAGTTTAAGAAATTTAGACCCATCGAGTTCGGGTATGAGTCTGGGTCTAGATTTTTAAAAATGGATCTGGGTCTGGGTCTAAAATATTAAGACTCAGACCCATAAACCAGCATAACCTTAATAATATGCTAACTTCACCCTAATTCCTAAATCACTTTCATATTCTTTTTGTATATTTATGAGTCAAGTGCTAAAATAACCCTAACTTTAGCCCGAAAGTGTGAATCTAACCATGCAAAATGAGAAAGTACCAAAATAATCCCAAGCTAACCTTGGGCACTGTTTTATTCAACTGTCATCAATGTAATAAAGTAACTATTTTGCCCCTGAATTAAAAAAATAAGTAGACATAAATGCCCTCTTCTTCTTTCTTCTTCTCTTCCATTTCCCTTTATCCATTACAAGCATCAAGAACATCCCTAGAAAATAACTCCTGATCTCTCTTCGTCTTCTTCAACGTTGATACCCTTTGTTTGCTCCACAATTGGTCTGCAAAATCATCGGCGGAGGAAATCAAAAGGTGAGTGGTGAGATGGCACTACCTCTCACTCTTTCGGCATTGGATCTGGTCGAGCTGGAGTGGAGTCGGCCGCCAGGTTTGCTAACGCCGTAACTTGAGTGTCGTTGGGCATCTCTAGCGTAGCTGTTGAGGTCTCCGACATTAACTTTGATGAACTTTGGCTTGCCCGGTGGAGAGGGCACCACCGAGATCATCAATAAGATTCCTTGCTCGGTGAGGACGAGCTCATGCGGTGGTGTTGTTGCAAGAACGGAGCTGGGGCCTTTGATGGTGTCTTTGTCATAGCTTGGCGAGCTAGGGCTTTCCGCCGAGTGGCTGCTGGCATGCAGGTACTGAACAAGCTGTTTGGGGTGAGCTTTTAGTGGCATGATGGTGGTGGATTGGCAGAGCGAGTTGGTGGGTGGTAATATGGGAAGGTGGGTGGCAGTTTGTGGAGAAGAATGATAGGTTGACATATAGTGGCAGGATGGTGGTGGGTGATGGTATGGTTAGTGGCGGAACCAGAACGTTATGTAAGGGGGGGGGGGCTGAAAAGAGAGGCAAACTTTTTTTGAACGCTAAATACAACTCAAACAATCTATTCACAGTCCACATAATTCAAATAAGCTATTAAAATTCAACACAAGTCCACATAATTCAAATAAGCTAGACACAGAATTCAAATTTCAACACAACACTAAATATGCACAATTTCACACCAATAAGCTATTCAATTCAACATAAAAAGAATTTCCATTGCATCGCGAATTACCTCAAGAATGTAACGAGCAACCAAATTATGATTTTCAGAGATAAACAAAATTATAATTACCTCAAGAATGTAACACTGGCTGAGGCTGAGGGCAGAGATGCCAAATGCAAGCGGACGGATGGCGGCGCACTCGTCGCTGCGGCGGATGGACGGCCACTGGTCACGGCAGTCGGGGGAAGTAGGAAGAGGCTCTGAGAAAGACGCAATTGAATGGTAAAAGGGAAGAGGCAAAGAGGCAAATGTAGGATTTGTGTTTGGGCCAATTGGGTTTCATCCTAGTTGGCCATCCTTTCTTTATTTTGCCTTTACATTAACAAAACGATGTCATTTCACTTATGGCAAAACGACGTCATTTTTTTTATTGAGGAAAAAAAGAGGAAATCTGATAGCCTCGGTCGTTTTCTTCAGTGGTCTCGCTGGAAGGGGGTGCTGGAAAATTCAAGGAGGGGTGAAATCCATGGATTCTGGTGGCCCATAGACCTAAATTCCGGGCCACCGGATCCTAGGGGTGGCTCCAGCACCCCCTCGCCCCCTTGGTTCTGCCCCTGGGTACGGTGGTGGAAGGATGATGTCGGGTGGTGGCAGGCGGTGGTTAGGATAGCATGAATAAACTTTGAAGAGGGGTAAAATGCGGACGAAAGTATTCAACTTAAGGGTGGAGAGTATTTTTTATCATTTTATATTTGGTCAACGCCCAACGCCTCTAGTCATTGTCGAAATTAGACCAAAAGGTTATAACTGCACATTTTTTCATAAAGTTAGGGTCATTTTGACACTTTCTCGTTTTGCAAGGTTATATTGGCACTTTCGACCTAAAGTTAGGGTTAGAAGTGTAAAAATTCCCATGTTTATTTTTAATTCAACAAATATTATGGACTACGCTTTATTTTTCTTGAAGAATTAACTCAGGTGCATATTGGACGTGAATTATTTGTATTTAGAATAGAGCAAAGTGCATATATAACCCTACATAATTAACGAAAGTGCAGATATAACTGTGTGATAATTAAAAATGTAAATATAACCCTAGATACTTAAATTAGGTGCAAATATAACTTTTTTCGGTAATTTAAGGTCGGAATTAAGTGAAAAGATTATATTACCCATCTATAAAAAAATAGAAAAAACATTAAAATTATATTTTGCCTTGCTTCTTTTCTTCTTTTTGTTCGGAGTCAAAATCCCCAACTGGAGGCTCCGGTCAAGAACTCACCAGAGTCGATGCCGAATCGAACACCCAGACTCCTACAATCTCTTAGATATCATGTAGACAGGCATGTTAAATTCACCGACATTTCTCTTCTAAGAGTCAAACAAGCTCTTCCCATTCCGCCAAAACAAAACCAATCCCCCAGAAACCTTAATAAGGTGACCGGATAAAAAATGGGCCTGCAGATTATTGTTATCTGGTGCTGGTGCTCAGTTTCCGGCACAACGAAGATTCAGCTTCCTAATTCGCCGCCATGCATCATTAAATCATCAATTAATTTGTCTACAAACCCTACGAGTCACCGGTGAATCTCAATGAAGTACTCACTGGCTATGAGCTAGCTGGTCAGACCCGAATCTATCTGGGCTTCGATTGAACTCAGATGGTTGTACGACAGAGTCAACTGCTCGAGTGACGGGTGAGTGAACAAACTCGTCGGGATCGACCCAGCGATTCGGTTGTAACTCAGGTTCATTTCTTGCAGGTACTCCAAACTGCTCAAACTCGCCGGGATTGACTGCGATCGTCTGCTCTTCATCGCAGATGAAGTGGGCATCTTCGCCCAAGGGTTTGACCTTGCTCTTCTTTGGGAGGTAATGCGCGCCAGCCATCTGAAATTTGCTCGGTGGCAATTTGGCAGTGGTGGCGGCATGGCTCGCCGTGGTGGTGGTGGTGGTGAAGTGGGGCTGGCTGGGTGGTGTTGGTGGGTGGCGGAGGGATAGAGCATTTTTGTCTATTAAATTTTAGTAATAGGCTAAATGTCATTTTGGTCATTTTCAGTCGGTCAATAATTAGAATTGGCTAGTCAATATTGTAATAATAACTTCAGTTTGCACTTATGTATAATAGTTATGGTTATATACACTAAAAATTATCTCAAGATTATATTTACACTTTTTCAGTTATGTAAGGTTATATTTACATATTTCCCTTTAGAATAATAATGTGTGTTTCATTTAGTGAAGAAAAAAAAAGTTAAATCCATTAGACCCATCGAGTTTGGGTATAAGTTTAAAATTTTTAGGTCCTACGGGTTCGAGTAAAATCCTGGTCTAACTAAATTTTTATTGGGTAGTGTTTGGGTCGACCCATGATCATCCCTAGTTGGGTCATTGAAAAATCAGAAATATCCACCGCAATTGTGTTGATGTCCTCCGCAAAGAGGAGTCTGGTCCGTAAACGTTTGTGAGAGTCCATAGTGAAAAATGGATCTATCACCATGAGTGTCGGCTGTGAAAGTTTCCACTGTGCAGCACGAGTCATGGATATGTCAATCTCGCAAATCGTGAATCAGGAAATCCAAGTGGTTGGGTATGTGGTTCCATTCCCCACGGGGAGGGGTTCGAACCTCGACAGACGCAATATGGGGGTTCTCCCAGTGGGAAGATTCCTTGTGGCCACCGAGAATGTTCGAGGACCATATGCTTGACCACTGGGAGTGCTGTAATTTACCTCCTCAGTTATGAACGTGGTGTCGTTGCAGCCGGAGCCCTAAGAGCAAGGGTTATCGCCTTTGGGGAAACCCAAGACTACGGAACCTCTGTGAACTGCTGTGAGTAAGGAACCCGAGGAACCTGCAACCCACTTTCCACGGTGACCTTCTTTCTTTCCATCTCCTCGGAGGCTAGGGAAAGGAGAGTAGGGGGTTACTCGATATCCATTCAAGCATGTTGTTGGTGAGGGTGGGATTTGCCATTACGGCATTACGCAGGAATCCAAATCAAATACAAGAACATCTTCTTCCCATTCAAGCATGATGTCGGGGTTACACTAAGGTCGTCAATACCTTTTCTTTCTTTTCAAAATGGACAGACATGGAAAAGGACAAAGGATCTGGCCTCCAGAAAACTGAAAGAACCTTTTGCAGACTGTTTAGATTCTCAAAGAGCAGATCATGTCCAGATATACAGTATGTGAATTACAACATTAAATCTAGGCCAAGTTTTTAACCACCATCTAATTATTGGTTCAAAACTGTAACCTTCAGAAAATCAAAAGAGAGACCAAAAGAAATAAATTACTTCAAAAGGTGTGTTTCGCCATTCAAAACAAAAAGAGATGTCCTCACCATCTAATACTATCGATAAAAGAGGTGCCTTTCCCCATCCCAACAAAATGAAATTTATTCAACTTAGAATCCTCCAAAATCATCAACTTTGATCACATCAAATTTGGGAGATGAAAAGCTTCAAAAGCCGACTAATTCCAAACATTTTAGCAGAGCCTTCAGTTATGTTTTCACTAACAATGAAATTCAATAGCCCAAAACATGCGGGAGATCTCACAAATCTGTCAATTTTCGGCTATGAGCAGATTTGTCATAGCTGAGCCACATTACATAAGACAAGAAAATTGATATCTCACCAATCACAGCCAAGCAAGCGATAGGTCACTGATATGGCAAGGGATCATCAGGTGACTGGCTCAGTCTTCACTTGCTTGATTATTGGTTTCTTTGCGTAACTGCGTGACACACGTCTCTCAAGTGGTGGCAACCCATAGTCTTCATTTGAAAGCTTGAAGGAAGTATCTAGGGACACCAAATGATTTAATATACAATGCACTAACTAATCCAATCAAGGTATACATTACTTAACTATGGAACAATGCAAGGGAAGATACCTCTTTTTCTCTTTGCATAACTGTGTGTCACATGTCTCTCAAGTGGTGGCGACCCAAAGTCCGCATTTGGAAGCTCAAAGGAAGTATCTAGGGACACCAAATGATTTAATATACAATGCACTAACTGATCCAATCAAGGTATAAATTACTTAACTATTGAACAATGCAAGGGAAGATACCTCTTTTTCTCTTTGAGTAACTGTGTGTCACGCGTCTCTCAAGTGGTGGCGACCCCAAGTCTGCATTTGGAAGCTCGAAGGAAGTATCTAGGGGCACAAAATGATTTAGTATACAATGCACTAACAGATCCAATCAAGGTATAAATTACTTTAACTATGGAACATGCTAGGGGAGTTACCTCTTTTTCTCTTCGCGTAACTGCGCGTCACACGTCTCTCAAGTGGTGGTGACCCCAAGTTTGCATTTGGAAGCTCGGAGGAAGTATCTAGGGACACCAAATGATTTGGTATATTATGCACTAACTGATCCAATCAAGGTATAAATTATTTAACTATGGAACAATGCAAGGGAAGATACCTCTTTTTCTCTTTTCGTAACTGTGTCTCACACGTCTCTCAAGTGGTGGCGACCCCAAGTCCGCATTTGGAAGCTCGAAGGAAGTATCTAGGGGCACAGAATGATTTAGTATACAATGCACTAACTGATCCAATCAAGGTATAAATTACTTTAACTATGGAACATGCAAGGGGAGTTACCTCTTTTACTCTTCGCGTAACTGCGCGTCACACGACTTTCAAGTGGTGGTGACCCCACACTGGGAAGCTCGAAGGAAGAATCTAGGGGTACCAAATGATTTAGTATACAATGCACTAACCAACTCAATCAAGGTATAGATTATAGCAGTAGTTGATCTGATCAAGGTATCAATTAACTGAAAATGCAACAAATATGAAGAAGGGACTAATACCTGTTGCCGCCCCTGCATCACTGTCCACTGGCACATGTCTCCTATGTTGTTCTTTGTTCTGAGTTCTTTTCAAAGATCTACGACATGCTTTCTCGCAGAAAGTAGTCCCATCGTATACTTCTACCTGGAACTGAGATCCATCCTTGATGCTTCTGAAGACCAAAAGGTCTCCCTCTTCTATATTATGATTAGTGATGAAATCTTTCCATCCCCTCTTGAAAACCAATCTACCACGATAAGACGACAAGGTCACAGTCCACTTCTCCCCAAGGGCATTCTTGAGCTTGGTCTCTTGCCCTACCTTGTCTGCTATGGTGGCAGCGAATTCGGGGGGCAATAACTGTGAAAAAGAAAGGTTAGAATTGAACAGAAACTACCTAAAGAATACGCACATTTAGTCAAAAATGGAGAACAACATGGGCCACACATGAATGCACACTCTAGATACAATCCCTTTGCACAAAATTAAGAAAAAAAAGAGGCAGAGTTCAAATTATTAGAAAGGTAAGAATCATTGAATACCAGCCGCTCATCCCAATCCCTAAGCAAGGGGGTGAAGAAGCGGCACACAGAGGGATGTTCATTACTGTACACTGGTACATGCCTCCCATGTTGTTCTCCATGCCAAGTTCTTATTAAAGATCTGTGGCATGCTTTCTCACAGAAAGAAGTTCCCCCGTATACTTCAACCTTGAATCGTGATCCATTGTCGACGCTTCTGAAGACCAAAAGGTCGTGCTCTTCTAACTTATGATTATCGACGAAATTCTTCCATCCCCTATGGAAAGCCACATTACCATGATAAGATGACAATGTCACTCTCCACTTATCCCTAAAGGCATTCTTCAGCTTTGTTTCTTTTCCTACCTTGTCTGCTATGGTGGAACCGAATTCTGGGGGCAATAACTGTGAAAAAGAAAGGTTAGAAATGAACGGAAACTATCTAAAGAATACACACAATCCATACATGTTAAAAGGCCAGAGGATGGAATCCAGTATATTGAAAGGAATAAGAAACAGAATTTCTCTACCTATGTTTATTAATTTAAAACTCAAAGAACCTATTCACAGTAGACAACTCTAATCATCAATCAAAGCATACTATGCTTAGCAAAATAAAAGTTATTTAAAACTTATCTACAAACAAGGAGTAGAATTCAAATTTATTTCATCCAATCAAGGTACACATTTGCCAAATCAAGGGGAAACAACAAAGTCTCACATCAAATAACAAAGGGAGAAAGGAAGCACCCAAATAAAGGGCACAAATATTTCTATACATTTAGAACGAGAGAACAAATACACGATAGAAAAGTTTCAAAGTCCAGTTCACAAATATTTCTATACACTTTGAACGAGAGAAAAAGTACATGATAGAAAAGTTTCAAAGTTCAGTTCACTTAAAACAGAAGTTTAAGGTAGTTAAAAGTTAACTGAATGACATGTATGCTCATCACAAATGACTTTCATGTAACAGTTCAACAATAATTTATAATTGTAATCAAGGAAATGTGAATATTAATATGAATACAGTTCAAAATGTTCTCAATTTATAGTAAAATAACCCTCTTTCTTCTTCTTCTCTTTATAGTAAAGCGAATTCAGTTACCGATTCAACCACCACCAGCAAGCCAAAATCCTATTAGGTCAAGCTACATCGACCAACATAATCTTGACCAATTGCAACAGATTACCTATCTGACTTTTAGAAAAAAATAGAACCGTGAAAGAAATGTAAGAAGTAAAGACACTGATAGAGCTTGGATGCTTTAGGTACCAAGGAAAGGAAATTCAATTACACTTACATATAGGATAGTGTCCCACAAACAATTGCACATTTAATTAAAAAAGGGGAGAACAACATTGGCTACACTGGTGTCAATTCGGGTTCATACGTCGTAATCGGGTCAATGTCATATATACGTGCTATTTGAATGTACATGCTATAAATGATAAAAATATATTGTCGCGTTGACGGGTTGGGTGGGTTTGGGTTGTCTGAGTAAAAAGGGTGATTGGGTCAGAAATTGGCAGCACTACATGGATGCAGACTCTACATACAATCACTTTTCACAAAAATAAGAAAAACAAAGAAAGCAGATTTCATAGTATTAGTGAGTGAACAAATACCAGCATTTCAACCCATCCGTGCATCAATACGTCTCTAAATAAGGGTCTGATGAAGCAGTGCATAGAGGGAGGCTCTCCACTTCTGCGCCGATTCAGTGACTCCTTGCGCTCAGCGTTACATATATAAAATTCACATGATTCACTGCAAAACAGGGATCATAAACAACATTTAACAAGTTAGATTCATCTTCCCTCCAATCTTTTTAATTCTTTTTTGATAAAACTTTCATTTTTCATTAAAGCTTAAAAAACCAATTTACATTTTTTCAGCCATCACTCTAAACCATCAACCAAGAAAGAAAGACAACTACAGAAAGATAACTTAGTCTATTTGCATTTCATACATGAAAATTCATTCCTCTCATATACTTCTTGCATAAAGTAAGTTATTTAACAAAAAGGTACTGTCCCTAAAACCATCACGAACTGCAAACAAGCAAAAGGCACATCATACAGCCAAATTCCTCTCCCTCTAAACCTCTTCTCCAGTGGCATTCTGTCTTTACTCGATCTCCCAAAACCTCCCCAGCCAACACTTGATTGTTTAAGATTCTGATATATCTTTCACTCCATGTATAATACAGAGCAGCTGTCAAAAGCACTCCTTTTCAGATGTCTCAGGTTCGAAACAGGTTTTAAACCAGTTCTTTTAAGAACTCAGTATACTCACAATGCACAAAGAGTTGTTTTGCAGATTCCAGCACCTGATTTCACAAACAGCAGTTTGGCTGAGCACCAAGCATCTTGAAGTTCTGCAATCTGTCCATGTAGGGTGCCTCTCCTTAATCGGCATCCATAAGAAAAATCTGCGAGTTGGTAATACCTTTGGGTGCCAGATCAACTTAGCATAATGATCAACTGAGTCCTCTCCCTTCAATGCATTGTATGCTGCTGTGTAATGCCAAATTTTCCTTGGGCTGAAACACATCTACTCAATAGAGGAAGCACCTTTACCTTTAATCTGCTGAGGGCCTTCAAATAGTATGTTTGTAACCATTTTATCCGGAGATATCTTTTTTGTGTTGATATCCCAGATATGCTTGCATAGAGAGGCCTGATTGGATCCCTTAAACCCGTGCCTCCAACAGTTTGAGCCCCACACAAAGAGTCCCAAGCCACAGGTATAAAACCTCTCTTTCCCTTTTCTTTGTTCCACAAAAAATCCCTGCACATCTGCATCACATCCTTATGAATGATCTCAGAGATTTTGAATACACTGGATCATTATCCAGTTCAACTCAACAAATTCCTAATAGTCCAGGTTCTCAGCCTCCTTGCAATTTTTTTTTAAAGGCTGGGACATGCCTTCCTATCCCCTCTGACCGTAGAAAGTGGCAGTCCCAAAAACTTTAATGGGAATTCACCTTTTGTAACTTGCAACATATTTGCTAACATCAGTTTCTCCTGTTTCCTCCATAACTAACAAATACTCCTGAGACTTCTGTTCACTGATTGCCTAGCCAGACATTTTCATAAAATCCTCCAAACAGCGTCTGATTCCTTCCATTGATCTTCTTGTAGCCCCACTATATATAAGCAATTCAAAGGCATATAATAAGCTATGTATTCCTGCTCTACTACACTTGTGATGATACTCAATCAAGCCTGCTCCATACCTATGCTCCGGCCCCCTCCCTTCCCTTGAAAGGATCCAGTTTATAAACCATTCAGAGAAAGACAGGATGATGAATATATAGAACACTTTTGAATCCACTCCAAAAACAAACCAGGGATTCTAAGCCTTTCCAGCCACTGAAATAAAAACCCCTAATCTATACAGTCAAAATCCTTCTTGATATCAATCTCCCCTCTACAAAATTCTCCAATAAACCAAAAACAGAGATCTCCCTATTCTGACACATACTCACTAAGATGAAACTTTTAAGCTATCCAACATGAAGAAAACATACATCAAAACTCCCAAAAGCACAAGAAAGCCAGCAAAATTTGAAGGGTTACTCCTTTTGGATTTGTCATGAGGTTTACTTTCACCAAACAACAAATGCATAGCAAAATCAAAATTAGAATTCCAGAGGTTTCAATTAGTACCGATACAAATTCAGTGAAAACATAAAATTAAATAAGAAAATTATTACCCGTCATCCTCTTTTCTTCTTTCAACAGTCTTTCCCATTTTCTCTCAAACAAGATAAACTCAACAAACGCTCTAACTGAGATATAAACTATTGATGCTCCAAAAGCACTTTTAAAACTCTCTCCCTCTCTGTTAATTAATTGTGTAATTATTACATATAATATAATGAGCCGTTTACAAGGCCGAACAAAGGAAGAAAGACCATCATGTTTTTTTTCATGTCCTTGAATTTAAGAAAACTGTTCGTCTCAATATGGTAGAACTAGTCAATTCTTAAAAGCAGTTGGATGCTATTAATTGAAACCCGTTTACTAGTGAAAAAGATTACATAAGATTTTGGAAATCTAATGAGCTACTAAACAATTAATTATTCTTTAGTATGAAATACAATTTAAAGCTAACTGAAATAGTAATATACGAAATACCGCACTATCGATTATGGCTAAATCACTTATGTTGCTTTTGTTCATGTCTGTTTCCAATCTTTTATTTTCTTCTCATCATCCTTGGATAAAAGATTTTATGTTTGGCATTTTTCTAAATTTTAGTAATTAATAATATAAATACCTACCCCTTGAAAGTTTGAATTTGCGATCAACATACGATGTTTTTAATAAATATTCTATTCTCCAATTATTATAATATTTATAGAGTAATAATAACAATTTACCATTAACCTTTGGTAATCTTTCTGAAACTAACATGGGCTGTCGAGAATGTTCAAGGGAGGAGGTTTTCTATAAACGACTATCTACCATTTTGTGTGTGTTTGTGTTGTATATATGCATCTGGTGTATGCAATTAGAATATCACTTCTCAACCACAGCATCTCTTTCTTAATGACTCTACACATAAGCCATGTGATTCTACGTGCCAAATCAAATCAATTTAAATGACTTGAAAACATTAAAATTGAGGATAGCTAAAGATTCACGTGTCTTCTTAAGATCCCCAATATCAAACTTCCATGGCCTATGAAGTTGGACCTGGGATAGAGGCCATAATCCTTTCATCTATGTTCATGTTAATATCCATCTATTGTGCCATGGGTCATTTAGTTTGATGAGGAAAAAAAAAAAGCCATTTATAAACCTTTTCCAACACTTCTCCTGGGAGCAGAAAGAGTAAATCACAGAAGAAAAATGCATCAGTTAAATGCAATTACCTCTCCCTTATTGATAGGTAGCCCATTAGCACGGTCAGAATTATATGAAAATGGGTCTTGAAAACAATTTGCACTCTTCATCACAGCAGGGCATTGGGATCTTCTTCGTCAGAATCAAACTCGACCTGCAATCGATTAAATAAATGAAGTGAATATATCTGCTAGGGCGTCATTAAAAACCAGTGCTAACTGAGTTTCCCAGTCAATCATAAAACTATGACTTTCAGCTGTAGCTAAACCAACATGCACATTTCTGCTATCCTGGATAGCTTTATATCACATGCAAACTCACATTATCATCCTTGAACCACTTTCCATAGCCATTGCGCATCCATCCAGCTGCAGTAAACGTGAGTTCTCTTTCTGTCTCACGGGATCCCTACGATCCAATTGGCGATCCAATGCTTCTTCTGGAGCTTTCACAACTTCAGCAATGAAATTTTCTGATCACAGGGATTATTATTCTTTTGGCATGCATTTGATCTAACATCAGGAATTTCACACTTTTTTCTGTGCCTGCTCAGCACATCTTCGTCTGGGATCGCTAGTAGAGCCTGAGGTACTGGTAGCAGATGAATCTGCCATTGCTATTTTCTTTTTAATCACGTTTTCTCTGCTTAAATCCTTTTCATTCACTTTAGCCTCTGCAACTTGATGGCTTGACCTTTTTAAATGATCCTAGTGAAACGACACTCAAAAAATCAGCATCTTTACCCATACTTTTAGATTCTGTCACTAATATCTTTATATCATTATATGTCTTACTCAAGAGTGACAATGCAGGCTGTCACCTGAAAGCAACCCTCTCACTTAAAGTGGCACATTTAATCTCCATTTGATAGAAAAGCTACCTAATTCACCACAAAATACAAGACAAGCATTTTGTTTTCGGCAATGAATCCTTAAAATGTCTTTATGTCTTTAGAAAAGCATAAGGAACAGCTGAGCTGCTCTTAATTCTTAAGTGTGCAGCATAAAACAAAACACAAGCACACAACCTGATCCATCACTTAGGTATATATCTCGATGTGATAGCATAGGTTTACATTAATGTGGATCAAAAAAGGATCAACCATGTAATATGATAGGCCAAAACAAACACAGATCATATGCTAGCAGAATGAAATACCAGACCGAGGATACAAAAATTCATTCTGGACTTCATTAAGTATTGGAAAAATATCCCAACATTTTTCACTAAAAGTAAGGGAAAGGTAAAACGCACGGAGAACAGTAATTCAGTGAAATTCTTTTTATTGGGGGCACAAAACCATTAAAAATTATAAGTTAAGTTCGACTAACATGAAGTTTAATATTTTAAATAGGTATCCCTCTATTTCACTATATTTGTCTTACTTTTTAATTTAATATATTTTACTTAAGTGTCATATTTTTTTATAATGAAAATATATAAAATGACACGTTAATACAAGTGAATATCTGTAAAAGGGCTTTAAGAGATAAACTAATTTTTAAAAGAAAAAAGATTGGGCTCGATGAAAAACCCTCCTAGTTTTGTCACATAATCTTAAAAGAGATTTTTTTGAAAGTGTTGGTTAATTTTTCATACTCTCTCTGTCCCAAGCCAAAGGTTCCTACTTTCCATTTTGGCATGTCACCATGTCCCAACCAAAGGTTTCTATTTTGACTATTTCCTTATTTGGGTTGAAATTTGGCCCGCTCATTCGAAACCCCCACTTTCACTGCCACGTTAGCACGCATAAATGCTTGTGCGAAAAGGTAATGCAAACCTTTTGCTGGGACGGAGGTAGTATATCTTTCCATAAAATAATTCACAATAACATAAATCTAAGTAAAGACACAAATGCAGAATTTAAAGGTGCCGAGTACCTAAAGTTACAGACCCAAAAAATCCTAACCAATCTTAAGTAAACAATACAAATCATTTCCCACAAATGGAAAAGATAGGTTTTATTATAGAGGGTAAGTCAGGATTCTAATTTGTAAACAATGCTGCTACTCTCCTACATCAGTGTGCTATTTCTTAATTAAATCAAATTAAGAGTGGTAATAGAGTCCGGCTTGTGAAGGACGGCATTTCTTAAGATTATGGAACAACTACTAGAATTTTTAACTCATACGTACATTTTAATTTAAACATTCTACTTTTCAATACACTTAAAGTGTACCATACATGTTTAACTTAGAACGTACAATATTCAAATTAAAAAGCACGGTGTTGAAGTTAAGGAAAAACAAGTACGGTGGTGGTTGTTCATAATCTTAGGAAAGGCCTTCCTAAGACTTACGACTTAGCCGTGGTATATTAAAAATGGAAAACCTATAGCATACCTTGAGCAAGTTACTAGTTCTTCTCCGCTCCACCGCTGCAACAGATATTCTCTTAGACCAACCATCGAACACCTACAGAACTTACAAGTGATAAATTCTAATTAAGGAATTTGTCATTGGATAATTAAAAACAGAAAATAGAACAAGCGAAAAATACCTGGAGTCCCTGTGGAAACCCAGAGATAAAGGAAGTACTAACAGACATTTAGGAGGAGAAGAGGGAAAAACGCTGAAGAAAATTTTGCAGTAACTACGACAATGTACTGTAGAACGGGTCGCCGCATCGCTGTTTAAATTGTGGATAGCTATTTCTAGCCCTGTATTTGTACCTTACAACTATAAAAATGTATTAAAAATAAAAAATAAAAATAAAATTAAAATTTTAGAGTTTATCTAGTGGATTGCTATATCACGCCCTGTATTTTACTATTCACGCCCTATATTTATACTGTGTATATACAATATATATTTAAATGTAAGAAGTATAAAATGTTAAATGTTAAATATTGTAATTTAATGTTAACTTAAAAAACATCTCGTTGACGTGTGCCGCCGCCGCGCGCCGCCGCCGCAGAGTCAATCCGCCGCCGAGCACCGCCAGAGGCTGTCCCGTTCGCCACGGACCGGGCGCCGGTCCGTTCGCCACGGACCGGGTGCGATCGGGCGCCGGTCCGTTCGCCACGGACCGGGCGCGACCAGGCGTCGGTCCGTTCGACACGGACCGGGCGCGAGCCGGAGGCTGTCCGGTTCGCCACGGCCTGGGCGCGACCAAGCGCCGGTCCGTTCGCCACGAACCGGGCGCGAATCGGACGCCTTCCGTTCGCGACGGATCGGGCGCGAGCCGGAGGCAGTCCCGTTCGCCACGGCCTGGGCGCGACCGGGCGCCGTTCCTTTCGCCACGGACCGGGCGCGAACCGGACGGGCTTCCGTTCTCCACGGCCCAACGGAGGAGGGAGCTACACATTGTATACGTACGCAGTGCAAGCCATTTCGTCCGGATACACGTGAAGGAAAACTGCCCCATGCCCCCCGTGGTTAATCTGTGGACCACATTGAGGAAGTCTGATGTTGTTGGTTGGGAGTTACCCTTTCGTAGGAGGATGATTGCTTGGACCAAAGCATACACGCCTCGTAATTAATTGTTGTACCCAATGAAACATTTCGGCCATAATTTTATAAGTTACAATTATTATCAAAGCGTTCCGGTTACAAAAATAAAAGTTTTATAACTTTAATATGCAAAAATAGTTGCGATTACATAAATGAGCAAACCGAAGGCAAACAGTGGGTTCATACATAAGCAAACAGTCGCCTGGGGAATGGGTTCATCACCCATGAGCCTGCGATACTCATCGCGACGACTGATCCAAGTAGTCAACAACTCCTTCATGCACGGGTCGACGAGTCCATCAACGATTTTCGAGTCAAACGGATCCAAGTCGCTCATCATGTCACTCAGCATCTGATGCACAGGAAACACATTTTACCATAACAGAACAATCCAATTTAATATAATTACTCACAGCAAATAGTGGCGGAAAACTTACCAGTGACAAAAGATGTGTCCTATCCGGTCTACTCGTGACAGCATGTTCAGGATTTGCGATCAATGGGTGTGAATGACTCGCGTACCACTCCTCGTAATCCAAGGTACACTCTGACGGACTTGTGGCAATCGGGAACTCAGCAAGCTGACCGTCGTGCCAAGCGTGTGCCATATGCCATAGGGTCAACTGCATCATCCCTGAGTAGGTCACTGAATAGCTAGCTGGATCAGCGGGCCGGGAACAAGGCTCAGGCACAATCCTAAGACTCTGCGGTATACCCTGTACGAGACCGAACTGGCGCACAACACGATCTGGCATGTACGCCTCCATTGCTTCAAGGTATCGAATCACGCCGCGGTAGTGAGTCCTCCCCCTCGCAGCCCTAACCATGTCCAGTCCATATGGCAACCAATCCACCTGCGCGTGTTTCACAGAAATGTAACGTTCATACGGAATTCGATCTACCTACTACTATTAGAATAAGAGTAAAAGCATGGAATTCATACCTGGTCAGGTTGTAAGGCATCCAATTGACGCCTGATGGTAGCCAGCCTCCGAGTATCCCTCCCCATTTTATCCCCTGTGTGCCACCGGTTGGCGCGTCCTGGAAGAGCTGGCAGTGTACTCAGTCTCGGCCGAAACATCGGAAAGTACTCGTATATCCATGCTTGCAGCAGCGTGCAACAGCCGCATAGGCCGTGGGCCTTAGCCCGGGATGCAATTCCCAACTGTAGATACAAACTAGCCAATGTCGCCGAGCCCCAGGACAACTGCGAATCAAGTAGAGGTAGAAGGTTGGCTCTAACCTTATTCCCAGTTTTATCCACAAAAAGCGTTGATGAAAACAGGGTCAGCATGTAGCACATAAATTGGAAGTTATCGCTCTGACCAGGCGCTACACACCTCGCCATCAATGATTGGCCATCTATGTTACCCCCGTTCCAGTCTTCCGCGACAAAGGACTCCACGTCTTTCCCAAATAGTTCAGCGCCTGCTTCCTGAATAGTCTCCACCGAAATGGTACTCGCAACAATGCCACCAACGATAGGAATGCCAAGAATCATCTCTACGTCGTGCATCAGGATGGTCATCTCCCCGAAAGGCATGTGAAATGTGTTCGTGTCCGGCTGCCACCTCTCGACAAAAGCGGATATCAATGCCATGTCAAGGAACTGGAACATAATCGCAGGAAGGTGGGCCAACCCGGTGGCACGTATCCGGGCCTGTACAACATCGCTCCGGTCAGGGAGCGTAGTGACTAGCTGCTTGCATAGCGTCGAACGAGCATGGCATCTCTGCACACCTCGCTCTATACCATTCCAAACGTCGACTGCGACGTGTCCTCCAAAGCTTGGTATCACGAGGTCATCTTGCGGGCCACCACCCATCGGTCCCCGCACAAGCCACGTCTCATCGGCTTGTCATTTTCTCCTGTTCCTCGGTGCCCTTCCAGTGCCAGTCTCACCGGCATTACACGATCCACCAGAAGATTGCGCGAATCGGCCAGCTCTATTCCTAATGGTGTGTCTGGCTCCTCCACCAGCATACCGTTCGATTCCAGCATCCAATTGCACACTCGTCCCAGGTTGGCCAGACGGGGGTACATTGCATGTATTCTGTCCCTGCCCACCATCGGGCCCGAGTGGGCTGCATTCTACCGGCAAGTCATACATCGACTGCCAATCACTATCATCACGGATTGCACGCATTCCACCGGATGCGATAATGTTAAGCTCCGGACCGTCCCATGTTGGCATGGGATCGAATGCATGATCGCGCCGTGGAGAAAGCTGCTCAGCTCCTACATTACGCTCCTGCGACTGTTCCTCCTGGACCACACGGCCTCTCGCCTGTCTGGCCGAAGCACTAATTACTCTTCGTCGTATAGAACGACCATGGTCGTCGGGTTGACCAGCAGTGCTCATCTACAACACAAGATATGCAATTAGTATAACAACAATTTATTTAAACTGATATGATAAAATAAATTAACATACATTTCAACAACGTGTAAACTGATATGACGAAACAGTGCATAATTTCAAACAACTTATGGAAACTACATATTCTATAATGCATAGAAAAAAGTGAATATAACATAAAAAACCCCACTCTAAACAGCACATTTAATTCTTCTGCAATCCCATACAACGAACTACCCATTTTTATTAATTGCAAATTATAAATTACATTACTAAATCATTGTACAACAATCTGAATTTTTTTCCACATCACACTAATATTAACATTCAAAGAAACAATTGTTAAAGCATTTCATAATCATTTACTACACAATTGTTTTCATCAGATTAATAAACTAGATTTTCATAATGTTAATTTACATAAGACTATATTCTATTATGTTACATATACTTTCCAAATTACTATAATAGTTATCATTTCCAAATTTAAACTAAACAATTTCTTCATTTTAATTCCAAAATTATTTCAGATTGTAAACAATATCAGATTTTTCCAAATTATTTTACTTTTTAATTTTCCATTGTATGATGAAAGAAATTAATTTAAAATTAAACCCTCCTATTTTCTTATATTTGCAACCAAACCCCTCGTCTTCCTCATCCCTCCACCCTCCGCCGCCAGCGTCCTCCTCCGCCGCCGGACTCCTCCTCCGGCGCCGGCCTACTCCGGTGCCGGCCTACTCCGGCGCCGGCCTCCTCCGCCACCGGACGACCGCCACCACCTCCGCCCGCCAGCTCCTTCTCCTTCTCCTTCCCCTCTACCTCTCCTTCTCTTCCTCTGCGACGCCGCCATCCCTCCGCCGCTGGCGTCACCACTCTTCATCTCCTCGGCCCGACGCGCGCCGCCCAAGGCCGGATCCGACGCGCGTCCCTCCGCCTCGCCACGCCCGGTGCGCCACCGCGCGAAGCTCCTCTCCGCCGCTCACCTCGGCCCAGCCTGGTTCACCACCTCCAGCCCAACACCACCTCCAGCCAATTCGCACCACCAACCCAACATCCACTCCAGATTTAATAAATTTCTAACAAACCCCAATTCTAACAATTCCAACAAGTTCAACAAAATTCGAATAGATGGGCAACAACCATACAATTCGCACGGCGGCGGCGTATAAATTTTCCCTCTAAAACTTACGTTTTCCAGTGGCGGCGACGGCGTCGTCCGGGAGCAGCTTGGTGGAAGAAATGGAGAGAAGGAATAAGGAAGAAATGGCCAAATGGGAAGGAAGAAACACCACTTATATAATACTTTCTCCTAATTAAATTTTTTAATTTTTAAATACAAATACATGTATTTATACGTATTAGGGCGTGGATAGTAAAATACAGGGCGTGATATAGCAACACCCTTTATCTATTGAAAGATGTTTTTTCATAAAGTATAAAAAAATATTAAAGTTTAAATGATAAATTATAAGAAATTAAGGTAAAATTTATAGGTTGAGATCAGCCTATAACTACTGCACGTTACATATCAAATTTTTAACATTGCAACTAAAATATATATCTTTTTATTATTTTAATTAAACGCCATCTTTCCACAACCTTATGGAAAGACGGTTGACTTTGCAATATTATAAATTTATTATGCAACGTGCAGTAGTTATAAGTTTCTGACCCGGTTAATGCAATTCAAAAATTTATCTTCATTTCTTCTAATTTGCAGTTTAACCTTGGTATTTTTATAATTTATGAAAAGACCGTATTTCAAGAGACATTAAAAAGTTTAAATTTTTAATTTTTTAAAAAAAAGCATGGGTTATTACTAGTGGCTGGGCAGTGGCCGCCGACGGTAATCCGGTGGCCGGCGACTTTCCAGTAGTGGTCCGGCAATTTTTCGGTCAATTTCCAATAAGATTCTAGCCTATTTTCGGCCAAACTCCAGTGAGTTCCAATAGGCGGTGCTCGCATCGTATGACTCGCACTCAATTTTGTACTTGTGGCTCGCATTGCATGGCTCTGATAAAATTGTATTTCCCGCAATCAATTATTAAATTATTGACAAGAATAAATAGAGTACAATAAGAAAAGCTAGTGCTAGTACAACTTTAGCCTAGTCAACAAGACTTATCTAGAATCAATCAAATCTAATAAAAAAACATGATTTACTCTAACACCCCCCCTCAAGCGAAGCGTTGAATGTTCAGCGGCGCAAGGCTTTGACGTAAAGAACTAAAACAGTGGGCGAGAAAGTCCTTTGGTAAAGATGTCAGCAATCTGAAAAGAAGTTGAAACATGAGCAACACGCAGCTTTTCGTAAGCAACCAACTCTCGAACAAAGTGATAATCGATGTCAATATGCTTCGCCCACTTGTGAGTAACTGGATTCTGAGCCAAGAAAATAGCGTTACTGTTGTCGTATAACAGTAGCGGTGAACCCAAAAGCAGAACTCGATGATCACGAAGCAAATGAGTAATCCAGACAACCTCTGAAGCTGTGTTTGCGAGAGCTCGATACCCAGACTCAGTGCTAGAGCGAGAGACGGCAGGTTGTTTCTTGGCACTCCAAGAAACTAGGTTCCCACCAAGAAAAACTGCATAGCCACACGTGGATCAGTGAGTCTCCAAAACCTCAGGAGAGCTAGCAAAACAGAAGGTATGGCCGAAATGAAGAGTGTCTCAAACATAATGAAGAATTCGAGTAATTGTAGCAAAACGGTCGTCACGAGGGTCTTGAAGGAACTGACTGAAGATGTTAACCGAAAAATCTAGGTCAAGACGAGTGATCGTCAGGTACTGGAGTGCGCCAACTAAGGATCGGTACAATGTCGGATTCCAAAATGGAGGACTGGTAGAATTGGGTAACTGTGAACTGGCACAAATGAGGTAGGCACCGGAGCAACATCAGACATCACGGCACGAGTGAGAATATCCTGAGCATACTTAGCTTGTCCAAGAAGTAAACCCGATGAAGTGGGTGATACTTCTAAGCCAAGAAAGTAGTGTGAATTTTAGTTTTACCACTTTTTCTAGTAATTACTAGTGTGTTCCAACATGACTAGTCTAACCAAGTGCATAATAACGTAAAACGTAAAGAACACATGACTTGGTTACATAGTTCAGTGTAATCTACCTACACTAATTAGAAAGATACAGTACAGAGTACAGTTTACAAAATACTTATCTTTGTTAACTATATAATGTACAGTTTACAAAATACCCTCTAACCTCGAACTCCATCGACGCTGGATCTCCTCCTCCCGAGGAATTAAGGTTTCTGATTCTGAACTTTGTGCGACATGTCAGGTGTGTTGGAACACAGTAGTCTGACTTTTTGCCATTCTCAAAAATCTCCAAAAATCTGTATGCAGATTTTTGCTCAATTAAATCCGTGAGTATGCAGCCGTGTTTGTCCCAATTTATATCCACGAACAGATTGGAATACTACTTAATTGTCTCCACAATATTCCTATTCCAAATCTGCTTCTTGAAGTATATCCAAATCCCATAAATAAAGGAATTTACCTTATATCAATCTCTCCCATATATTCGAATATATCATCTCCTTATAAGTAGGGATTTTCCATAAATCAATTATGCTTCACATGCCTGATATACATAGCCAATTATACGACTTCCATAAGTTATAAAATACTCCAATATTTCGGCTTTGATTTCTATAAAACCTTGGCGTGAATATTCTGCATCAGCATGTTCCAACATGGAATGTTTTCTTGTTCACAAAATTGCCAATCAAATATTCACTTACAAATCCCTTGACTTTAGAATCTCCCCCTTTGGCATTTTTGTGGACCCATAATCTTTTGGACATGTAATTTCCAACGAAAACTTCCATCAATATCATAAGCTTGCATCAGAATAGCAGAATAATAATCAACATAATACCAGGATTCTCTTAAGCATGAAAGTCGAAAACCAGAATCCAGAAATCCAGGTAATCCAAAACATACACCCAAAATTACTACCATATTGAATAAATCATTCAGATTTAAAACCAACATCCAAAATCACTCCCCCTGGGACCACACATAAGGCCAAAGCCAACATCAAAATCATCAAAAAACAACATCAACCAGCAGCAATCAGTAATGCTCTCCCTGCATTAGTCATAAGAATCAATCTTCCAATCGGGACTTCTCGGCCTTCAGACTTGTTTTCTTCGCTTCCAAAGCAGCCATTTGAATACATATAGCACCAAGTCGAGCATTCAGAACCATCAGCCTAGCCTTTTTTTTTGCTGCTGATGAAGAAGTCGATCCAGATGGTTTCCACGGAAGATCATGCACATGCCTGAGCCCGAACGTCTTCTTGTTCGGCCTCAGAAACTCTGTATCAATCACAACATCCGAGGCCTTCCCTTTTACTTTTGCACTCTTGGCTAGTGCAGAGACCAGAGCAAGGTAAATGATGGCATCATTGACTTTGGGAGCAGTAACTTGTCTGACTAAATGCTGTTGAATCAGCAATCCAAGGTTAACATTTTTCTGTGTTCCAACACAGTACAACAGTTTAGCCATTTCCCTTGTCAAGGCTGTGGTATTAGTAGAGGGCAACCAACAGTGTACAACCACCTGATATAATCTAAAGAATCTTGAAGACAAGCATGATGCTTGTGAATATCCATTTGCGGGCCATTCAACCTTATAACCACCAGAGATAACAGACAATATTTCATTGTCAGTAACTCCCAGGTTGTCAGGAAAGACTCCCCTGTCTCAGGTGTCTTCAGACCCAGCAATGTGTTGATTCTAGAAGCAGAGACATCTATGATCTTCCCCCGTACATACACCCTACCATACCATGGGGGAACTTATCTCTAGATTACCATTCATGAGCTTAGAATATACCTCAAGTACAACCTGTCTGTTGTATTGTAGCTGGATCGTTGCTGCAGTAGTCATGCCAATCACCTTTAGATAATCTGAGAAGCCACTCTCCTTTTAGGATTTTAAATACAAAGGTCTTTCTGCTATAAACTTCTTCACGGAGAAGAAATATCCCATCTCTTCACCTTTTTCATCATAATATACAGCAGAATACGCCTTGTTGACAGAAGGGGGGAGGGGGTAAAACTTTCTTTTCCTTGCTGTCATGCCTTCTCTTGCTCCTCTTTGCTTGAGCAGAATCCTTGGCTTTAGCAGCCTTTGTTTTGCCTTTTGCCATCTGATAGACTTCATCCAGTACTTCATCACTTGAATATGCCAAATCTGGAATATCCTGTGTTGGAACATTCCTTGATCCTTCAGCATCCTTCTCAGTTTCTTCATCATTCTGGGTAGACAGGTTTCCTTTAGCTGCTTCATCATTCCGATCATCACCATTATCTGCACCTCCTAGATCATTATCAGAATCTAAATCCATATGATTAGGTTCACCCCTCTGTGTTGAAACACTGTCATCACTATCTGATAGTTCAATGATGATGGGCTTTCTCAATTCTTCCATCCTCTTGGCATAATTCAAATCATAGAATCCCACCTGAAACTTGTCCCTGTTTCTCACAACTTCTCTTCCATACACCTCACAGTCATTTATCTCTCTCAAAACAACACAACTCGGCAATGGAATATAGCAATGCACATAGAATCTGTCTTTTTTTTCTAAACTCAGCATATCTTCCCATCACAAATTTCACAGTATATTTCTCAAGTCTCCTTATTTCTCCTATGTTCCCTATCACTAACTCCTTAACTTTACAGCCAAATATTATCCTCTAATCCTCTTGATCTTGGTTAAATCTACGGCAACTCTATTAGCCTCAAGGCATTCAAAGACTTCATCCACACTCTTACATTCAATAACCATAAATTTTAATGGACGAGGGTCAGGACCAGTTACCATGGGTTTCTTCTTCTTGGTTCCAGAAGATTGTTCTTGAGTATCAGATTCAACTTTGGCTATCTCCTCAACCTCTGCATTCTCAGTGCTTCCTCCGATCTGAACTTGATTTTTTTCTTCATTTCTAACAGTTTGATAAACATATTTTCTCTACTCAGCAACCAACACCAATTCCAAATCAGTTGAAACTTGATCTTCCTTCATGATTTCTGACGCCTCTGCTTCATGTGCGGGAGAATTTGGAGTTGACATTCTTTAAACCACTATCGCGACGGAGGAGAGTTGTTGAAGCAAAAATTTACGGCAGGGTTTTGGAGAGCAAAATTTTGGCCGAGAGTAGACGAATGCGAGGGGATTTTTGACAAGTTTGAATCCCACTTTAACTCTTCATCTATTCACCTCTTTTGCCGCGAAGTCCCTTTTTAGATTTCCCAAACTTGTAATGATGACACTTTCTCCTCTTGTCAAATCAAGTTGTCATGACACAAATAACTTCCAACACACCATACTAACCATCTCCTATTTTTGTACACCTTTGCTTCCTTCCATTTTTTTGTTCTTTTTCGATTTTGCTAAACAAAAATAACCAAAAGAAATATTTACAAGAAAGAATAATTATGGTAAAAAATTACCTCAAATTTGACAAACACCTAAGTGTTGTCGAAGGCTCTTAAAAGAGGTGGCATCCAACGACTTTGTAAATATATCAGCAAATTGCTCGTGTGTTGGAACATAGGCTACTTCCACTTCCTTTCTTTCAACCAGATCTCTAATAAAATGATGTCGTATGTCAATATGTTTGGTCCTCGAGTGTTGAACTGGATTCTTCAAAATATCAATAACACTTGTGTTGTCACATAGAATCTTCAAGGGGCCTTGAAGAATTCCATAATCTTTCAACATTTGTTTCATCCATAATAATTGTGCACAACAACTCCCTGCTGCAAGATACTCTGCTTCTGCAGTAGATAGAGAGATCGAGTTATGTTTCTTACGATACCAAGACACCAAATTTGTTCCAATATAGAAACATCCACCTGTGGTACTTTTTCGATCATCAGCATTACCAGCCCAATCAGAATCACTATACCCAAACAGCTCAGAATCTTGACTCTTAGAATACCAAACACCATACTCAGAAGTCCCACTTACATATCGAATAACTCTTTTAACTGCAGTGAAATGAGATTCCTTAGGATCAGCTTGAAACCTCGCACATATCCCAACACTGAAACATATATCTGGTCTGCTTGCGGTTAAATACAATAAGCTTCTAATCATGCCTCTATATAACTTCTGATCGACCGGAACTCCTTTTTCACCCTTTACCAGTTTATCATAAACTCCCATAGGAGTTCAAACTGCTCGAGCACTACTGAGTCTGAATTTTTTAATCAAATTCAAGGCATACTTACTTTGATTTATGAATAGACCATTCCATCCTTGTTTGACTTGCAATCCCAGAAAGTAAGTCAACTCTCCAACTATGCTCATTTCAAATTCAGATTGCATAATGGTGACAAAATCCTGTACCATAGATGGTGAAGTAGAACCAAAAACTATGTCATTAATATAAATTTGAGCAATCAGAAACATTGAGGCCTTGTCAAGCACGAATAAAGTGCGATCTACTCCCCCTCGACGATAACCTTTCTGAAGAAGAAAGGTAGTAAGTTGTTCATACCATGCCCTGGGTGCCTACTTTAGTCCGTATAAAGCCTTCTTGAGATGATATACATGATGTGGATAATGAGGATCTTCAAAGCCTTTAGGTTGTTCCACATATACTTCTTCATTCACCACTCCATTTAAAAAGGCACTCTTGACATCCATTTGATACAAAGTAAAGTTCAAAGAGCAGGAAATAGCTAGTAGAATTCGGATAGATTCTAACCTGGCAACTGGCGCAAAGGTTTCATCAAAATCAACAACTTCCACTTGCGTATATCCTTGAGCAACAAGTCTAGCGTTGTTTTGGGTGACTAAGCTATCTACATCTGACTTATTCTTGAAGATCCATTTCGTACCAATGACATTAATGCCTTTGGGGCGAGGAGTAAGATACCAAACATCATTCCTTGTAAACTGACCAAGTTCATCTTGCATTGCAGCAATCCAATACTCATCAAGTAAGGCTTCTTTATAGTTCTTGGGTTCAATTAGAAAAACAAAACAGTGTAGTCCAACCAGTCGTCAGTAATCAACTCGAGGCACTGATCGAGTACTTCTCATGGTGGAACCGGGTTGGTCATGTGTTGGAACATGGGCGTTAGTAGCGGGGGATTGTGTTCCAACATGGTCAGCTTCGGCAGAGTTAGGATTCTTTTGCTCAGTTGTTCCAGCACGTTGGTGAAGGTCAGAGTCAACTGATGGATTTTCTTTGTCTGAGTTGTGAGACTGTGTTGGAACATGAGTGTTGCTAGGTTCTTCCTCTACACCTTCAGGATGTTGTTCCTTCTCTAAATCATCTACAGTAACATTTATGGATTCCACGAGAGTGTTGTTTCGATGATTAAAAACTCTATAGGCACGGTTGTTGATGGAATACGCGAGAAAAGTTCCTGTATCACTCCAATTATCAAATTTTTCCAACTGTTCTCTATCTCTGAGAATATAGCTCGTGCTCCTAAACACATGAAAATATGAGACATTTGGCTTCCGGCCCTTCCAAATCTTGTAGGATGTCTTGCTAGTGAATGGTCAAAGATACACTCTATTGATTGTATAACATGCTGTATTGATCGCTTCTGCCCACCATTTCTTGTGGACATCTTTCTCTGCCAACATAACTCGAGCCATCTCTTGTAGAGTTTTGTTCTTTCGTTCTACAATACCATTCTGTTGAGGGGTGATAGGAGCCGAGAACTCATGTTGGATTCCAAGCTCATCGCAGAAGGAACTGAATTGTTCATTCTCGAATTCTCTACCATGATCACTTCAAATTCGAATTATCTTCCCTACTGGACTCCCCTTTTTAGTTTGTAACTTCACTACAAGGCTTCTAAATACTTCTATCGTATCAGATTTTTCTTTCAGAAAGGCTACCCATGTAAATCTGGAGAAGTCATCAACACATACAAAGATATATTTCTTTCCACCTATACTAGGTGTATTAACCGGACCCATCAAATCCATATGCAATAATTCCAGGTTTCTAGATGTAGTAATATACTGAACTGAAGAGTGAGGAGATCGAATTTGTTTACCTTGTTGGCATGGTCCACATACAAATCCATCCTTGCTAATTAAGGTAGGCATTCCTCGTACAGCTTTCACATTTGCGATTTTCACCAATGTTTTATAATTGATGTTGCTGAGCTTCCTATGCCAAAGAATTCCTTCATCTTGCTTTGAAATCATACACCGAACTCCTTGTTCTAGCAGATAGCAATTGTCTGATGATCTTATTCCTGAAAGAACCTTGTTTTCTCCATGTTTCACTATACATTTGTCCTTCTGGAACTCCACTACCATATTGTCGTCACACAGCTGGCTTATACTTATCAAGTTTGCCTTTAGATCTTCAACAAATAATGCACTTGTGAACACTGGAAACCCTTCAATTTTTAATTCACCCTTGCCAATTACTCTGCTTCTCTTTCCATCACCAAAGGTTACATATCCGCCATCATATGGAGTAATGTTTGTGAGATATTCTGGAGTGCCAGTCATGTGGCGA
The DNA here is from genome assembly GCA_037428765.1 of Rubia yunnanensis. Taxonomy (NCBI): domain Eukaryota; kingdom Viridiplantae; phylum Streptophyta; class Magnoliopsida; order Gentianales; family Rubiaceae; genus Rubia; species Rubia yunnanensis. The sequence goes on along the minus strand of CM075068.1, from coordinate 18,903,198 downwards.
GAACAACCGCTATCAAAGTACCACGAATCACTGGAATAAGCTGTTAGAGAAGTGTGTGCCACCAGACACGTACTAGATTTTTTAATAATCCATACCTTTCTGATCGAATTTACTGTATGAATATTGCCTGTGTTGGAACACAACAGAGGTTGTCTTCCTGTCATTTGATCTCTGATCAGTCTTCTGCACTGCTTTTCAGTATGTCCTTGATACTTACAGTATTTACATATGAGTGGCTTTCTCTGATATGGCATCCCATGCTTTCGCTTTACTTCTCGGATCTTAACCTTGAGGGTTAATGGTTTTTCATGTGATTCAGTCTTGGGTTCTTTCCCATATCCATTCCCGTGTCGATCACCAAAGTTTCTTCCCATATCTAGAATATCATCAAGTTTTGCCTTTCCGGAATTTAATTTAACAATAGTTGCCTCAGACATCTCGGCCCTCTTGACTGCTTTTATCAGTTTTCCATTCAGTTCTTCATTACTCTTTTCAAGTTTTGCAATCGTGAACCGTAATTCTCTTTCACTTTCTATTAACTTCCTTTTTTCTTCGTTCAGATCTTTGTTTGCCTCAGCTACTTAGACCCACATAGCATACATTTTTTCATAAGTGCTGTAGATTTCTTCATCACTTACAGACAAATCATCATCTTCATTGTTGTGTGAGTCATCCAGATCTATGTTGGAACATACTGCTTTACCTTTGTTCAGTGTGTTGGAACATTGGTCCTCTGATGTATCATGAACCTTTGCTCCAAATGCTACGTAGTTACTGGTGAATTCCTCTTCGTCCTTCTCATCATCTTCATCTTCACTCCAAGAGGTGGAATATGATTTTCCTTGTTTCTTGCGAGTGTTAGCACATTCAGCCTGGATATGACCGTATCCTTCACATTCTCTGCACTGAATTTGCCCAGCTTGTTTTAGTTCATTGTTCTTATTTCTTTTGAACTGCGGATTCCCTGGTTCAAATCTCATTCCACGATTGTTACCTGAGTCTTGTTGTCTTTGTCTATTTCCGCCAAACCTTTCCTGAGATTTCTTGTTGGCCACCTTCTTTAGCATTCTCGATAAATTCTTCGTGATCAGTGCAAGTTTTTCAATCTCATCGTCGCTGTTAGACTCGTGATTATCCTTAGGTGAAGACACTTTGAACGCCAATTCCTTCGAGACTCTTTTTGTAGCTTGTTGGAATGTCATCTCATATGTCTGTAATGAACCCATTAGTTCATCTAGGCTCATGGTGGCAACGTCTCTTGCTTCCTCTATTGCTGCTACTTTCACTGTAAATCTTTTGGGAAGTGATCTCAGGGTCTTTTTCACCAGTTTTATTTCTTTGTACACCTTTCCAAGTTGATAAGCCATGTTGGAGATGTCCCTGAGTTTTCCATCGAATGTAGCAATGGTGTCATCTTCATCCATTTTGAGTTCCTCAAACTTTGTAGCCAGCATCTGTAATTTGGATTCACGTACTCGACTGGTTCCTCCATGAACAGTCTGTAAAATGTCCCATGCTTTCTTTGCTTGGTGACAGGTAGAGATAAGCTTGAACTGATTTTCATCGACTGCAGTGAAGATTGCATTAAGTGCCTTCAAATTTGCCAGAGATTCTTTGAGGTTATCTGGAGTCCATCTAGCCTTATCTTTGGGTTTCTGCGTCCTTTTGCTTGACTCTCCTTCTACCACCTTAGAACTTGTATCAGCATCTTCTGTAGGATGATTCCATTCATTCTCAACATAAAACCATGCAAGTTCGTCCAGTGAATTGATGAAGACCCTCATGCGTGCCTTCCAATAGTTATAGTTGTTGCCTTCTAGCAGGGGTGGTCGAGAGACTGAAGCTCCTTTTCTTGTCATCATGGTAAAACTGGATCTCACTTTCCTTGAAACACCAAGGGAATAATAAGTGACGAGGCTCTGATACCAATTGAATTTTAGTTTTACCACTTTTTCTAGTAATTACTAGTGTGTTCCAACATGACTAGTCTAACCAAGTGTATAATAACGTAAAACGTAAAGAACACATGACTTGGTTACGCAGTTCGGTGTAATCCACCTACATCTGCGGGGCCTGGCCCAGTTCAGAATGAATCCACTAATTAGAAAGATACAGTACAGAGTACAGTTTACAAAATACTTATCTTTGCTAACTATATAATGTGAATTCTGCTAGCTCCCCTAGCTATCGATCCGCCTTGATCAGACTCCCTCTAACCTCGAACTCCATCGACGCTGGATCTCCTCCTCCCGAGGAATTAAGGTTTTTGATTCTGAACTTTGTGCGACATGTCAGGTGTGTTGGAACACAGTAGTCCGACTCTTTGCAATTCTCAAAAATCTCCAAAAATCTGTATGCAGGTTTTTGCTCAATTAAATCCGTGAGTATGCAGCTGTGTTTGTCCCAATTTATATCCACAAACAGATTGGAATACTCCTTGATTGTCTCCACAATATTCCTATTCCAAATCTGCTTCTTAAAGTATATCCAAATCCCATAAATAAAGGAATTTACCTTATATCAATCTCCCCCATATATTCGAATATATCATCTCCTTATAAGTAGAGATTTTCCATAAATCAATTATGCTTCACACGCATGATATACATAGCCAAATATACGACTTCCATAAGTTATAAAATACTCCAATATTTCGGCTTTGATTTCTATAAAACCTTGGCGTGAATATTCTGCACCAGCATGTTCAAACATGGAATGTTTTCTTGTTCACAAAATTACCAATCAAATATTCACTTGCAAATCCCTTGACTTTACATAGTGAAGTGTGCCCAAATGCTTGATAGTGAACTCCCAATGTGCCGATCAACAAACTGCTGAAGAAGCGTCGAGTCATTGCCTGTAAGGATGATATCATCGACATAGACAGGGAGATACAACAAAGACGATCCTTGAAAGAGAACAAAAAGTGAAGTATGGCTGAACTGTACTAAAACCCAAGCTGAAATAAATAAGTGTTGAACTGCTGAAACCATGCACAAGGTGCCTGCTTAAGACCATAAATAGCCTTTTGCAAACGAAAAACATAATCCATATGGAGCGGGTCCTTATAACTGATAGATTGCGCCATATAGACTGGAGTATCGAGAACACCATTCAGGCATTCTTGACATCCAGCTGATTGAGTGGCCAAGTGCACATCGTAGCAATGAAGAGAACTATCCTGACAGTAGATGCTTTGACCACATGAATAAATGCGTGGTCAAAATCCAAGCTGAGCTTTATGATGATCAATTGTGCCCTCGGAACGATACTCCAGCCGATATATACCCATTTGGAGCCAACAACGTTGACATTCGATGGGTGTGGAACTAGATCCCAAGTGCGCTATCCCTAAAGAGCAGCAATCTTCTCATCCATAGCATCAACCCAAGAAGGGTCCTTAAGAGCTGAGCGGTAATCAATAGGCTCCAACTGGGCAAGTAAAGCTGCAAGAAGACCATGTGCAATAATATCTAAGTAATCTCGATGCTGAATAGATCTAGTAGACCACCTAGTGGCCATCTAATGGGTACGAGGTCGATGAGGTGAAGTCGAAGGAGATGGAGCAGCAGATGTCACCGGGAACAGATCACCGAAAGTGGCCGGGAAGGACACGACCATTGGGTTCGGGAAAGTTGGCAGCGACTGTGGTGGAGATGGGCAGTCACAAATCGGCTGGTCAGAATTTGGCGAACAAATAGAGCAGGGATCAAGGATCGATTGATCAAGTGTTGACAACAAAGGGCCAGAACTACCGCCGACATCAAGAAAATTAGAAACATCCAAGGTCAACTAAGAAGTACTAGATGCCGAGTTAGTGGAGGAGGCGAAAGGAAAACAACTTTCATTGAAACGAGCATGACGGGTGACACAGATCTTGCCATTGGAAGGGTCAAGACACTGAAGTCCCTTATAATGGAAACTATAACCTATGAAAATGCATGGAATGCTCCTGGGAGATAACTTGTGATCGACAATGAGAAGGACGAATGGAAATACTCGACAACCAAACGGCTAAAAGTTTGAGTAAATCGGATCCTGCTGATAGAGAAGTCTATAAGGAAAGGCACCCTATAATAAGAAAAACCTTCTCCTTCAATTTATTGAAGAAATCGAAATTCTTTGGAGTGGGTAACCGATTAATAGTGTGAACTACAGTGGCAAATGCATCATCCCATCTAGACAGCGAAAGATGCAAGTGAAAAAGCATCGTAAGACCCATTTCTATAACATGTTTATGCTTGCGTTCAGCTTGTCCATTTTTCTCTGGAGTATACAAATACGATACTTAGTGATGAATACCTTTTGAGGCAAAATGAGACCATAGATGCGTGTTTAAGAACTCTATGCCACCATCACTATGAAAAACCTTAATTTTGAACATAAATTGATTCTCGACTAGTGCCTCAAACTGCCAATAGGTATCAAAAACTTGGATTTTTGATGAAGCGGAAAAACCAAGTAAATCGAGAATAATCATCCACAAATAAGGCATAATAATCAAAACCATTCTCAGATAAAACTGAGAAGGGACCCCACAAATCACAATGTACCAAGTCAAGGACATGCACAACATGTTTAAGGTTCTCAATAAAAGCTAACCATCATCTCTTTGCCATAACACAAGGGGCGTAGGTATGCGGTTTAGGTAATAATGAAGAAACTGAAAGTAAACCAGACTTATGAAAATTGGAAATAATCACAGTCGAAAAATGACCCATCCGAGCATGCCAAAGCTCGTATGATGCCCGCCCTTTATGCTACTACAAAAAAGAAACTAGTGTTGCGCCCCCCTTATGCAACACGTACAGTCCTCCATCACTGTGGCCTCTGCCCATGACTGCCTTGGAAACTTTGTTCTGAATCACAATGTTTCGGTCATCAAAAGTGACAAATACATTCAAATCCTAGTCAGTTTAGTAATAGACAGTAAATACTTAGTAATCTCAGGTACAACTAGAACATCATATAATTTCAATGTATCAGAGATATGAGAATCACCAATATGCAAAATCTGAATAGAAGCACTATTACCAACATAAACTTGAGAATGACCAGAATATAGAGTGACGCTACCAAGGCCTGAAGTTGAAGACGCCAATGAATGGTTGCGCCAGAATCAACATACCAGTCTGAGGTGAGAGATTATGGTTCTAACTGCAAGGCGGTCTAAAAATTTTCAGCTAAGTGAGTCGAGTCTAAATGACAAGTCAGCGCCAACATTTTGTAACAAGTCGCAACATAGTGGCCCGAATGACCACACCAAGTGCACTAAGGACGACCACGACCAAAACCATCCCAGACGTGAACTGACCAGAACGATTGCTGATTTACGGCCTCAGCGATCGCCAGACAGGCCATCCCTGGTAGGGCATGCACCCCACACGCCGCCGCCCCTGGCTGGTGCATGATCCCACGCATGGTTGGGTAGGGCTATTCACCTGCAGAAAAATGCTACTGGCCTAGATGCAACTACATAATGGCCTTGCAAATTTCTCAAAAAGGCCTCATGATTCTTAGCACGTGACAAAACATCAGCGTAGGGGAATAATTTATCAGCGGCGTAAAGAAATCTTTGTACTCAAAACCAAGAGCAGTTAAAAACTAGACTATTTGATCAGCATTATTAACCGGAGAACCCATAACAAACAACTACTCAAAAATTTCTTTAAATTTGAGATGGAGTTCATGGACTGTACTGGTTTTACAAATACTATGAGCGTCTGCATGAAGGCGGAGAATGGTGAAAGTGTTGCTATTATGAAAAATGGTAGCAAGATGATCCCAAATTTCCTTAGAGGTTGAACAGTCTGGAATCTCGGTAAGTGTCTTTAGGGTGAGAGAAGAAAATAGAAGACTGCACACCCACGATCTTGATCGACCCATTTTTCATAATCGGTCTTAGCCTTTAGGTGGACCTATTGCGAATCAACTTTTGAACCACCAGGAGGGATGGCCATGATGGACGCAAATTTTAGAGACGAGGAGCTGGCTGATAGAGGAGTTGGACAGGGAGGACATGGAGTGGAGCTATCAGCAAAGCCAAAGAGTTTCTGAGGCTTGATAATAATCAACCTGACATTTCCAGAGAAGATAATTAGTGGAGGTAAGCTTAATTTTCATCATGTGAAGCAGAGTATTGTACGAAAACTTTTCTTCGGCCATTTGGAGGGTGGTGCGACCCTGGGAATTATGTCGAGATAAAAAAGGGAGGGGAAGGTTGGGAAAATTTTGGACGTGATGCAAATTAAGGGAGATAAAAATTTTGGACGTAAGGAAGAGAAGTGTAGTGCAAGTTGACGCTGGACAAAGGGAGAGAACAATAATGTCGCCCAACTTGTTTAGGGTATAGGTTTGTTGGATCAGACAATGCTCTTATACCATGATAGAATTGTATTTTCCATAATCAATTATTGTATTGCTGATAAGAATAAATAGAATACAATAAGGAAAGCAATTGCTAGTAGAACTCCAGTCTAGTCAACAAGACTTATCTAGAATCAATCAAATCTAATCAAAACATGATTTACTCTAACAGGCATGCATTACAATTTTGTATTTGTAGCTCGTATAATAATTTTTCACTTGTGGCTCGCATTGCATGGCTCGCCTCCAAAAAATTGTATCATAAACTTGTACTTGTTGCATGCATCACATGTCTCGCATCCAAATTTTGTACTTATGGTTCGCATCAGATTACTCGCATCCTAAATTTCAACTCATGGTTCGCATTGGATCACTCACATCCTATGGCTAGCATTTAATTTTTTCCTTGTGGCTCGTATTTAGATCGATGAGAACCACATATGAGAGCCACGGATGAGGTATAAATTTAATTGGAAATTGGCAAAAAAACTTATAAAAAATTGGCTAGAAAATTGCCGGACCACCATCGGAAAGCCACCGGCCACCACCTGCCGCCCCCGGACTACCGCTAGCGGCCACTATCTTACCACCAGGAATAACCCAAAATTTTTAAAATTTTAACTTTTTATTTCAATTTATTTCAATTTTAAATGTTAATACATTTTGTAGTTACAAGGTATAAATACAAGGCGAATACAGTAAAATATAGGCCGTGAAATAGCAGCACCTTTTAAATTTGATTCTCTTTTAGGAAATATAGTATCAAGTTTAAATTTTATCCATTTTTTTAAAACAAACAGTAGGACATTATATTAACATTAACATATTTTGGTTTACACAGCTTCCACCTATTACATAACAAGCTAAATTGTGAGCACTCATTACAATCGCTCTTGGGACCTTCAATATATGGATTTTAGTAAAAACCATTGCTAATATTATAATATTTCTAATTAGTCCCTGTAATGCTAGTGGTACATTTGAAAATTTATTAATGTGATTCAGAGCCATCTCACAGTCCGTACGTAGACAGATATGTGTTGTACCTCGATTACTTGCATCCGTCATTGCTTCGTGGATTGTAGTAAGTTTTTCTTGGACTTCGGATAGAGCTTGGATGTTCCTCGCTCCGTTCCATAAGTTTTCCCCATCCTGTCCTGTCGCCCACCAAGCAGCTGCTGCCTTCCCGTCCTGAGCTCTGAAAGCTGCATCTGTGTCAATGCACGTCCAACTGGTAAAAACTGGGTCTAGGTGATTTCCTTGTGAGAACCGTAGTAACTGAATCTCACCAACCACCACCTTTTTTGGATGATTAGCTTGTAGTGAGCATGTATCTTGTTCCAAAAGAACTTGATTGGAATTGGGATCATCCATAGGTCTTGTACCCTTGTCTATCCCTTCAACCTGCAGATCATTGATAATATCTTGTACCATATCAAAACTTACTTCATGTTGATCAATTGCTGCTTTGTTTCTAACGCACCAGATTGCCCATATAATGATGCATGTGAGGTTGATGTCTTCAACTTCTGGTGCTATCTTGAACCAGGCTATCAACCATGCTCTAAGGTGAGTTGGATTCCCCTGGTGAAAGTCAAATCCCAATCTTGATAAATGCCAGATTCTTCTTGAGAATTCACATTCGAGTATCATATGAGTTTTTGTTTCCCTTTGAGAGTGACACATTTGGCAGATAGACGAAACCTCCATATTTCTTTTCCTCAGAGCAGGTCCTGTTGGTGCCGCATTCTGAATGAGTCTCCAAACCAGAAATTTTACTTTCTCTGGTACTGTAGAGTTCCACAGCCTTTTCCAAAGATGTTTTTTCTGGCTCCTTATTTCCAACAGGTGCTGAAGCCGAAGGTTTACGACTAGCTCTTGAGTTCCATGATTCATGATAACCACTTTTGACTGTATATTTTCCAAGCCACTCTTTATCCCAATATTGGAAATCATTTTGTCCAAAAGGTTGAACAGATAAATGAATCCCCATGATCTCATTAATTATATCTTGGTTGAAGAATAGTCGAAGTAATGGCAAACGCCATTGTTTGGCATTATCAATGAGATCGCTCACCTTGAAACTAATTTGTGGAAACAGTTGCCTGTCGTACCTTATAGGATTACTGCGGTTTGGGATCCACTCATCCTGGATATTTATGTCTTTTCCATTGATCACTTGCCATTTGAGACCTGTTTTAAGTAGATCTCGACCCATATGATTCCCCTCCATCCCCACGTTGCACCTTGCTTAAGTTTGACCTTCTGGAAATCCTCGTTCCTACAGTACTTATTTAGGAATAACTTAGAGAAAAAGGATTGCTTGTCACTGACTAGCTTCCACGCCAGCTTTCCTAATAGAGCTTAGTTCATTTGTTTCGTGGAGCGCATCCCCAATCCTCCTTCCAGCTTTGATTGGTAGATTGAATCCCAGGATTTCTAATGTATCCCCTTCCCCTCAACGTCTCCTGCCCAGATAAATCTTGCTAGGTGGCTATCAATTTTCCTAGTGACAGTTAATGGGATTCGGAATGTACTGAGAGTGTATTGGGTTGTTGATGCTAAAACGTGTTTGCTGAGAGTGACTCTTCCTATAACGGACAGAACCCCTGTCTTCCATATCGAAGTCTTAGCTTTAACACTCTGGATGAGCTTGTTGAACAATCTAAGTTTTGTCCCTGAAAAATTCATATCATGGCCTAAGAACTTTCCATTGAGTAAATCCCCAAAGATTCTGAAGGACTGACTTAGGTGCTCCCTTGTCATTAGCCTTGTGCTTAGGCTGACTAGTAATGCAGACTTCTGAAAATTTATCCTTTGTCCGGAATAAGCAGCAAAAAGATTAATTTTCTGCGCCAATTTTTTTGAACCTTCTTCGGATATGTTGAAAAATAGAATGCAATCATCTGCGAACATAAGATGTGAGACAGGTTGTACACATCGTCCTATCTTAACTCCTGGACAGACTGCTTGAAAAGCTTTAGAGGCTATCATCGATGAGAGAGCTTCCTGGCATAGAATGAATAGGAAAGGTGAAAGTGGGCATCCTTTTCTGATTCCCTGTTTAGGCTGGAAGGGTGTTGACGTTAACCCATTTAGCTTTATAGAATAAGAAATTGTTGTGACACATTCCATGACCCATCATATCCATTTGCTGGGGAAACCCATGTGTATCATCATTTTCTCCAGAAACTCCCATGATACCCGATCATAAGTCTTACTCATATCAAGTCTATTATATAGAGCTGAGCGAGTAAGCAAGAAGAGTATATTGACCTTCATAGTTGACATTGTCTACTTACCTGTCTTTTTCTTACGAATGTATTCGATGAGCTCATGCGCTATTAGTGAGTTTTCGATGATGGATCTTCCTTCCACAAAAGCTGATTGATTTCCTGATATGAGAAAACCCAAAACTCTTTTAATTCTGTTAGCAATGATCTTCGCAATGATCTTGTAAGTAACATTACACAGACTTATCGGTCTTAGGTCCACTGGCTCTGTCGGACATTTATTTTTTGGTATTAGAACAAGGTGTGTATGGTTCCATTCACTCGGCATGATTGATGTTTCAAAAAACCTCTGTACCGCTGTTTTGATTTCATTGCCCACCACTGACTAGTAATGTTGATAAAAGCCCGGTGGTAAACCATCAGATCCTGGGGCCTTCCATTTCCCCATTTGGAAAATTGCTGTTTTAATCTCCTGTGGACTTACTGGAAACTCTAGTTCCCTTTGTTGAATCTGGTTTACTCTCTTAGTGATAAGATTTAGAATATCCTGCACATTCGATCTCCAAAAGAATCTTGAGGCATAACAGATTCAACGATAAAAACTGAGCTTACATGGTTGAAGACTAGTCGCTGTAAATCTTCTGGCTTGGATATCCACTCCCCCATTTCATTCTTGAGCTGTGATATGTAGTTCTTCCTTTTATTTTTTGCGACCATTGGTGAAATAGTTTTGTATTTTTATCACCCTCTATACGCCACATCACCTTTGCTCTTTGTGTCCAATAATCATTTTGCATGGTCAGAAGATCCTCCAGTTCTTTTGCTTTCCAGCGCATGCCATTAGCATCTTTCTATTTTTTCTTTGCCCCAACTGCTTTTTGACCCTCCTTACCCTGTATTCCAACTTGCCCACGTTCTCCTTGGCCCAATTATGTAGCCTTGTTGTGGTCTCCTTTAGCTTCCTATTAAAACTCGACTCACTGTTATTCGCCGTTATTGATGTGGATAATGAACCTTGTAATCAAGATGATGAGGGTTGGACTGGTCTCCAAACCTGGTTAACCAATTCTGCAGTTTTACGGTATTGAACCCAAAAGGATTCAAAACGTCTTGTTGTCGATCTATTTCTAGGCCTGCTTCTTGGATGTGTGTTGATGGTGAGGAGTCCGTGGTCCAATCTCATAAGGGTATGATTGTGTAAGCTATGCCTCCGGAACATCCTAAACCATTTAGCATTAGCAAAACCACGGTCTAGATGTTCCATGATCAGATCCCTATCTCTTCTACCATTAGACCAGGTGAACTATTGTTCTTTTTGTCTAATCTCATACAAGTTTGCCTCCCTTAACAGGCCTTTGAGATCCTTCGTATCTTGAGAATGGACTGTCCTTCCACCAAATTTGTCTTCCTAATATAAAACCTGATTGAAATCACCTGTGAAGAGAATAAGAAGGTTTGTATTCTGTAATATGTCATGCAGGGAATCCCACACTGGTTTCCTCTGTGATCTATCAGGGTGCCCATACACAAGGATCAACATCCATTCATCGCCCTGGGCGGTTGTAATAATGCAGCATACAAAATTTTGGCAGCATTTAACTACCGATACTACTCTATCTGCCAACCAGGCTACACAAAGCCCACCACTTGCTCCTACTGAATCCACTACCTCCCAGCTAGTAAAATAGGTTGTTCCTAGCCATTTACGAACCTTACTATAGTCTCCCTTTGTTTCCATTAAAAAGACAATATTGGGGTTATAAAGATTGATATTGTGATTTAAGAACTTTACTGTCAGAGGATGCGACAGGCCTCTGCAGTTCCAAGAGAGTAGATTCATGTACCTCTGGGTGGTTGTTTTGGACCAACCACCAAAGTACCACATCAATTTCCATCAACCCCTTGCAACACTGTTTGTAGTACCGCCTCAAAAGTTCTGACTGTAACTATGACCATCTCCCCCTGTTCCTGCCCAATACATTGATTAATTTCTAGGAGCATTAAGAACATATGATGCAGATCCTCCTCCTCCTGTTCCCCGGTGCATCTTCTCTTGTGAAATGCTATTCCTCCTATATCCTCTTGCAGTTGTCTCTTTCTCTTGACTTGTAGGCCTTCTGCCACTGGCATATATTCCTCCATTGCCCAGTTGATAGCCTTCCTCCTTGTGTTCATTTGTGTCATATTATCCCTGGATGAATGATCCGTGTAGTCCTGTGCAAATGTAGATTTTGGCCAGACTGTTACTCCCCTACCATTCTCCACCAAAGCCTGTTGGATGTCATCAGCAATATTCAGGCTCCGTACTCTTTCCATATTATTCTCAATTAAGATTTGAGTGGCAATTGTAGACTTCGTAGGGGTGAATTTGACTTTCTCTCTCTTTCCAATAATATGAGAAATAATCCTTGAATCTTCTTGTCCGTGGACTGGTGAAGTATCATGTATTAAGCTTTGTGACAATTGCTCTAAGACAAATTCCTGGCCCATTATGTGGCCCAAACCTGAAGGCCCACACCCATATTTGTTCAATGGAACGAAAGAGGTCATAATCCCTTTATCTTTTCCTTCTGACTTCGACACTTCCTCAAGCGAACCAAATTAGCGATTGACCTCTGAAAACTCCAATCCACTGCCTCTTTTTTTCGACCGATGCGCATCCTTCGAAGCCACCTCTAAAGCCACCTTGCTTCCCAAACTTTGTTTGGACTCCATGTATTTCTTGAGCTCCTCTCGATTTTTTTGCTAACTCCACATCCTCCTCAAAAGAGAATCCCAGATCCACCTTATCAAAATCCCTCCTTAAACTCCTTTGTAACCGCATTAGGGATTCCACTGGTAGAAAAATTCTTTCATTATTGGCCAAAAAAGGTGGAGGAGGAATGGTATTTGGATGGAATTGAAACTCGGCTCCACTGAAACTGGCAACTTCAGGCAAACCGAAATTGTCCGGAGATACAGAGACTGAGAGCAATTGAAACTTGGTTCCACTTGTTCCCGTTTTACTGTCTACCTGGATAGCTTTCCCTAGACGACTAGCTTGGGCGTAACTTCCTCCAGAATGATCCTGATGAAAGGTATCACCATCTCCCCCTTCACTTAATCCCTTTTCAATGTTGCTAAGATTGTACATAAAATGACTTATGGGAGATATTGAGTCTAAAGAAATTGTGGATTGGTTTTGAGTGTCAGGTTCTGGGGTGGACATATCTGATATGGGCTTGGGTAACGGATGGGGTAGTATGTATTTATTCAGAACTGGGTAATGTAGGCCTGGGGTGTTTGCATGGTGTAGGCTTAAATAGTCAGAATTTGTGTTCTGTTTCCTATGGTTTGGTTTTTGCTGTGCACACTTAGAAACTGTTGGCCTATTAGAAAACAGTAGAAAATTATTTGAGGTACCTGAACTTTTGTTGTTATCCAAAAGAAACACTCCTGTGGTCAGCTTGAACTCAGCACCTGTGGCCTCAACTAACTTCCTCCCGCATTCACTGTCCATCACATCAGCCTTGAATTCCTTCCTCTTCTTTTTAGCATAAATGCTCTGTCACCCCTTCTTTTCCTGCCAGTTAACTCATCCCCATCATCATCAGTAACTAGCCTTTGATCTTGTTGGGAGCCACTTGATTCTCCCATTTGTCTTGTTGAAGCCTCCTTTGTATCAATATCATCAGGTTCAGAGTCCGAACTTGAGTACTGTTGTGGAGGATTGTGGCTAGGCTCATTAATACAAATTCCACTTTGACGGTACCTCATACGTGCTTTTCTCCTTTTAGACTTGCTCGATATGTGAGGTGATTTGACAAGTTTTCTTTTTCCCTTTCCATTCTCCTCTGTTTTGTCCTTCCCCCTCTCCTTGCCGTCCTTCAGTGAACTTTCATTAATGGCACTCTGTAAACTCATGATGAGATCAGTTTCATCACCAGCATCACCAAAATTAATGGTGATGGCCATGTCAAAATTTAGCCCTTCCCTCTGGTCAGAGTCAACAAAATAGGTATGATCTTCCGAAAATACCCCGTTGGTAAGAAACAACTCAGTTACTGTTCCGTCAGCCAATTTGAATTGAGTAAGCTGAACCAAATTGGTGGTAAATCATCCCGGAGCTTCTGCTTCGGCGAAAATGTACCTTCTCCCACCATTGACCATGTATTTTTCTGTTACTAAGTCTCCATCTTCACCTTCTACATGTCTTGTTCTAATAGCGCCATTCTTCTGGTAAGGTGTCTCCAAATGCTGTTGAGAATGGTGTGAGGGGGACTGCTGATTGAGATCCTGCATTTCCATATCCGAGTGGCTATCCATCATGTTAATTTCTGCTTTCTCCTGATAGTCATCCCAGAAATCTGGGACCTCTGGGAAGTTGAGCAATCTCTCTCTCGCCTCTGCTAGCCCTTGGTTGTATATGTGATTGATCTCATTTTGATGGACCAAGTCCGCCGCAATATCTGTTGGCTCCTCTTGTTCTTCATATATTTGGTTTCTTTGTTGTGGACTCTCAGGATTGTGCTCCCACTCTGCTTCTCTCAGTTCCTCTGGGGTAGGGTAGATCTCCTCAACAAACTTAAAACCATTAATGAAAGCCTCCTCCGGCATATGTAAGAACCTGTGTTCATTGGAATGAAAATAGTGTTGAGGAAACCTTGTGAACCTCCTCATCGGCATATTCCTGTGTACCCTAACATTTGGGGGGTATAGATCCTCCAACAAGTCTCTATAAATCTTGAGTTGCAAGTCTTCCCTGAGGAGTGCAACTCTTTCATCAATATGTTGCTCCAGTGCCTGGATATCCCGCTATTGACATTGTGGATAGGTATGCCCTAGTGCACCACAACGTCTACACATTTTGTGAACTCATTCATAAACGATTGACATCCATACCATACCTCCCCACCTTAGCTTGAGCCAGAAGACGGAACCCAATAGTTTTTGTACCAGAGTCCAAACTCGCACACCTACGTAATCTGCATGTTGCAGTAGTCGTCCACCTAACTCCACTTCTTCTGCTTCCCCTACCACTCTAGCGAATCTCCTGATTGTGTTCCTGCCAAAATATTCCAGCGGTAAACCATAGATACGTACCCATATGAGAACCTTGGTAACTCGTATGTGCGATAAAACCATTTCTGGAATCAATCTGTGCAAGGCCATCAGACCTCCAGCTATGTTTACAGGGCCATTGTGCAGTACTGCAAGTAGTTTAGATCTCTGATCGAACTGAATGACATAGAACTTCCCATTTTTTGCTATCACATAGACCCCTTCCCCCTCAATAGTTTGAAAGAAGGAGTTGCATTCTTGTAAGTGCAAAATGACGATAGTCGAGAAAATACCCCACCAGGCAATCTGCTAGCAGTCCCCATCCTCTGAGGTATTCAGCTTCCTCTGTCCTGAAAACGACGCTCCTCCTAGGAGGTAGGTGTACCTCTTTGATAAGTTCATCCCCAAAGAGAACATCCCTCCTTTCTTCCGAGTTGACGGATCCTTCTCTTGACTCTTCAGACCAATGATCTTCATGCACTCTGTTGGGCATTCTTCCCTTGAAACTTGTATAACTCTGATATCCCTTTTGAAAGAACCGATATTGGCTAAAGGTTTGGTTGTAGATGATTTTATGTTCGTAAGAAAAACTGATTTTGGCTATGTGTTTTTGTGGGAATTTGATATTGTGAAACTGAACAAGGATTAAACTTAGTACTGGATTTTTGGTGTAGGTTTCTGGACTTGATTGAAGAAAAAAAAAGCACTGGGTGTGTAGCTTGCTTGTGTTGCCAAAGGATCTATGATTCTACTGTTGCTCTCATCTTGAGAGAGAATTTTTCAGCATGATCCATTTTTACAGGAGTAGGAAATATTAGATAGTCTCATAGTTTAACCATTAGTCAAGAGCCTTTATATAATTCTTTCTCATTTTTCTTCATAGTTCCTCCCTTCTGAAAAAGAGTTGGGGAAAAGTCCTTGCAAGAAATGTGGGGTAGAATGAGGAACAATTGCAAACTAGTCATTGCCTAAAGTTTAGTCTGCCTAAAGCAAGACTGTGTGAGGAAATATATATCCAAAAAAAAGTGAAATTGGAGGTTGGATATTAATTTCATTTATTGTAGTTGGTGTTAAAGTGAAATTTATATGTGATATGTATTTTAATAAATATTAAATAATTGTTGTTAGGCATTTTTCCACTTCATTTAATCGGTTGGAATTATAATCTTATATTAAAAAAATTTTAATTAAGCGAATTGACTTGGATCTGCACTGTTCCTAGGTGCGAATTTGGTGCGAAATACGCACTCACCAAAACGCCCTTCATATTGTCGTTTTCATACCATCTCCTTCTTCTCTTCTTTCTACTGTTTTGCTCTTTAACGGTCATATATCTGAGTCTCCTACTCCTACTATGGCGGCTCCTCCACCTGGCCGCGGTGGTAGCACGGTGGCCAAAACCTTTCTGCAAGCACTAGGTAATCGGCCACCACCCCTCAATACCTCCCTTCCATCAAATCCTGAAATAGTACCCAAAACACTATATAAGGGTAAATTGCTTGTCTGGTAACTCGGAAAGAGGCGGAAATTCTCGCTGCCCATTACAACAATGCCCTAGTCGGGAAATTTGCAAGAGGCAAGCCATCAATGACTGTACTCAATGAGGCTTTCAATTCAGTGGGATTTAAAGGTAAGTTTCAATTGGGTTCAATCGATTTCAGACACATCCTTATCCGATTTCAAGTTAAGGAAGATTATCAGAGGCTATGGATTAAAGGTCAGTGGGTTTTTAACCAAGCACCAATGAAAGTTCTTAAATGGAATACTGATTTTAATCCTGAAATTGAATCCTCAATAGTACCAGTTTGGGTTACAATCCCCTGTGTCCCGGTCTTCTTTTACAACATTGCTATGATAGAATCAATGGGGAATCAAATAGGTAATTATATCAAAATGGATGCAGCTACTGCTGCTCTATCTAGACCCTCTGCAGTTAAGATTTGTATTGAAATTGATCTAAAAAAGAAACAACCATCTTGTATCAGGGTGGGAATTGAAGAGGATGGAATAGAGTACAATGTAGTCAAACTCCCAATTGAATTTGAGGAACTCCCACTCTACTGTCACCACTGTAAATCCATAGGGCATGATGATAATCTCTGTATTTATCTACATCCGGAACTCAAGAAACCAAGGAATAATAGGGTGGATAAATCAAAACCTGTTAATAAGGTCATAAGTGAACAAAGGATAATAACTCAAAACAAGAACCAACAGAGTGGTCAAGAAAATCTGATACATGATGGAATAAGTACAATCTATGATGAGCACAATAAGGCTGGGGGTTCGGGAGTCTTTGCAAATGAAAAACTTAAGACTCTGTATGCTCAGAAATTTAAATATATCCCCAAGCAGAAGGCAGTATCAGTTGTGGTGGGTGATCATTTGGAGAGTTCTGTTTCTCCTAAACTGGGGGTAGATAGGACCCATGAGATACATGAATTGCCTGATCAGTCTGTTGAATTGAGTCTGGAACCAGATGACAGGAATGAAAATCTAGTGGAAGTTCAGTCCTCGATACTAAATCAGTCCACTGAAGCCCAGCAGAAGGATAACATTAATGTACATCCAAAGGAGATTCAGGAGGAAAATCCCGAGGTCACAATCATCAGTCCTCAGTCTTCTGCAAAACTGTACAAGATGTCCCTATCTGCTCCACCGAATTTAATCACTAAGATAGGCTTTGCTAAGGATGATATTCCTAGCAAACGGGGTAAGCTTTTCTCACCATTTAACCCTATTCTTGCTGCTAAAAGTTTCATTCTCTCTCAACACATAGACAGGCAGAATAGATTCCTGCCACTCGAGGATGAAGACATATCTGATCATGATGCTAGTCCGGGTGATAAAACAAACTCCTCATTGGTTGTCAATGATGCTCAAACTGATACTCCTCAGGTAAGTCAGGTAACTCCTGTACCCCCTCAACCTAGGTCAGGAAAAACAAAAATGGGAAACCAGGAACATAAAGTGTCTACACATAGTAATGAGACCTATTTAACCCAGTTAAATACAATCATGACTAGATCAAAAAGCTCTAACAATGTTTCCCTATGAATAGCACAACAGTTCAGATTAAGCTACTAGTTTGGAACCTTAGGGGAATGGATGCTTCCATGCTAAGGCTCAATAATTTGATAAGCAGACACAAGTTTGAGCTAATCTGTCTAATTGAGCCTAAACATGACAATATGCAATGTGATATGTATAGACAGTTATTACATTTTGACAAATGTATGCATGCTAATAATGGCCAGATTTGGCTATTCTGGAATACTAGCATATCAATTTCAGTTAAATATGATAATCTGCAATTTTTAGCTGTTACACTGAATAGTATTAATCTGAACAAAAGCATGGATGCTGTATTTGTATATGGTCTCAGGACTAGAATTGGTAGGAAAGCTCTCTGGTCGGATCTTAGGACAATATCTCACTCAATATCTATTTTTATTGGGGATTTCAATGCTATTACATCGATAAATGAATATAGAGGTCCTTCTAATCCGAAACTTGGTAGTATGAAGGATTTTAATGAGTTTATAAATAGTATGGCTTTGGAAGAAATTAATACTGTGGGTAATCTATTTACCTGGAGTAATAATAGGTTAAGGAATCCCACTGTTCAGAGGTTGGATAGAGGTCTATGTACAACTTCTTGGTCGGCTACTTTCCCTAACTCCTCTGTTCACATTTTGAATAGAATCTCCTCGGATCATAACCCTAAGCTACTCACTATAGGTAGTGATATTACATCCACCCCTCGGCCATTTAGATTTGTTAATACCTGGTATAAAAGGGAAGGTTTTAGTGATGTAGTTAAGCAAAGTTGGGATGTTCAGATCCAGCAATCAGGAATGACAGGCTTCTTTCTAAAACTTCTGAGGCTGAAAAAAAATTGAAAATATGGAATAAAGAAGTGTTTGGAAACATAAACGACAATGTTCTAAAATCTGAATCAATCCTGAAAGAAAAAGAAGAAATTTATGACTCGAATTCAACAATTGAGAACCTGGTAAAACTTAAAGAGGCAAAGGCTAAGCTGGTTAGGTCATTAGTAGAACAGAAAAGTTTCTGGAAGCACAAAGCAAAAGTGAAATGGCTAAAGGAGGGGGATAATAACACCAATTTCTTTCATAAATCGGTTAAGGAAAGAAAATGTAGGTTAAAGATCACAAAAATTAAAAGTGGTAATGGTCAGTGGCTAGATAATGCACAAGATATTGAGAATGAATCCATTCACTACTTCCAGGATCTTCTAACTGAGGAGAATTCCCCTGATAGTAATTTATTCAAGCCTCACTTTCTAAGTCAGATTCCAAAAGTGATCACTCAGGAGGATAATGATAGAATACTGCAACCTATTTCGATTTCTGAACTTAAGAATATTGTTTTGGGACTTAATAAGAGCAATAGCCCTGGTCCGGATGGATTTACAGCAAAATTCTATATTAAATCTTGGGATATCATTGCTAATGACTTACTATCTGTTGTACAAGATTTTCTATCTGTCAATAATATCCCAAGAGGGATTGGTAGTACCTGGATAACAATCATACCAAAAAAATGTACACCAACTACCTTTGAGGATTACAGACCAATTAGTCTCTCCAATGTAATTAACAAAATTTTCTCTAAGATATTAATGGAAAGACTAAAGCCTTTAATGCCAAAAATCATCTCAAATCACCAAACAGCTTTCCTCAAAGGTAGAGATATTGCAGATAATGTTATCTACCTTCAGGAAATGGTGAGATTTTTAAACAAAAAGCAGAGAGAACCTAATTGCATTGTTAAATTGGATCTTAAGAAAGCTTATGATAGAGTAAGGTGGTCTTTTCTTTATTCTGTGCTTGCTAGATTTGGATTTCATGCTAGATTCATCTTTCTTGTTATGAAGAACTTGTCTCAGGCTTGGTTTCCTATTCTAATAAATGGTAAGCCAGTAGGTTTCTTCCAATCTACAAGGGGTATTAAACAGGGTGATCCCCTATCACCATTTCTTTTTAATATCATTTCAGAGGCTTTCACTAGAAGTCTGTCCTTCATTTTTCAGAATGGTAGCTTGTCATACTATGGTGTGCCAGGTAATGCAATCCAAATCTCACACTTATCTTATGCTGATGATACTGTGGTATTTCTTAAAGCCAGTAACAATTCTTTGATAAGATTTAAGGCCTTTCTGGCTACATTTGAGGAGGTTACAGGTCAACAGATTAATTACAATAAAAGTGACCTCTACATAGGGAAACATGCAACTGTGAACAGAGTTAACATAATTAGGAGAACTCTAGGCATGAAAATTGGAAGGTTTCCTTTCACATACTTAGGAGTTCCCATTTTTACTGGGAGAGCAAAGAAGATATATTTCCAACCATTACTTGAACAAATAGAGAGTAGGTTAGGTAGTTGGAAAATTAGGTGGCTCTCGGCTGGATGAAAAATTACACTTATACAATCATGTATATACTCGGTTCCCCAGCATATATGGTCAGTTCTTAAACCAAGTAAGTAGGTCATATCAGCCATAGAAAAAAATCTGAGCAATTTCTTTTGGGGGTTTAATGATCTAATTCCTAAAAGAGCATGGAGGAAGTGGGATGCACTATGCTATCCTACCATCCAAAATGGTCTAGGTTTTAGATCAATAACCACAATTATTAATACATGTTCTGTTAAGCTTTGGTGGAAGTACCAAAAGGCTGAAGCTCTATGGACACACTTTGTTGCATCTCTGCCACCATCTTCCAGATCTTCATCAAACTGGAAGAGGATTTGTTTCATCAATGCTTGGGCAGAATCCCAATCTAGAGTCATAATAGGAACAGGGGATTGTAATTTCTGGACTGCTAATTGGTTAGATATAGGGCCTTTACAGGATCTGTGTGACTAAATGGATGTTGATATTCCTGCTACCTGTAGTGTTTCTGAATTCATTACCAATAGATCACTCATGATTTCTAGAATCTGTCCAGTACTTCTTACTTATGCCATTTCTCTTTTACAGGAAGCCAAACTATCAACTCACAGAAAAGACAGACTTATATGGAAACCAGGAATCAAGGGTGAGTTCTCATTCAAAGAAACTTACTTTTTGCTCAGGAATCAAAGAGGTAATGTTGCTTCTTTTAAATATCTATGGAGTTCTAGAATTGAAAAAAAGATCTCTGTCTTCATGTGGAAACTGATGAACTCTTTTCTACCATTCGATAATGTTCTGCATAATTTGAGAATTTCACTGCCTTCTAGATGTTATATGTGTCATAAGCATGAAGATTCTCTTGACCACTTTTTCAACTCATGTACATTTGCTGTGCAAGTTTGGAAACAGATTCATTCTTTTATGGGAATTAGGGACAGGGATTTTCCATCTATATGGGATAGACTCTCTTTCTATCTTACTTATAATGGAATAAGTTCATTACAAACTGTAATGATTCAATCCTCTGCTTTAATAACATGTTGGAATTTGTGGAAAGTTAGGAATAAATGTTTGCATGATTCTATCAATCCAACAATTAGTTTAGTCCTAACTCACATAAGGACCCAAATTTTTTATATGTTCACTGCAAAGCCGGTCTTCGTAGTCTCTAGGATGGATATGGGCATTGCTGATCATTCTTTTCTACCACTGATCAAACAAACTCCGAAACCAAAAATCTATAAAATTGCTTGGACAAAACCATGCACTGGGTATAAACTTAATGTTGATGCTGCTTGGTGTTGCCAAACTAACATGAGTGGAATAGGTTTGATTGTCAGAGATGGCAGGGGTGGTTTTATTGCTGCTCATACCATTGTTTCTGCTTATTCTCCTTTGGAGGCAGAAATGATTGCAATTAGGTTTGCTTTACAATCTGGTCTAGAACCAAACCTTTCTTATTGTTTGGAATCTGATTGCCTTAATGCTGTAAAATATGTGGTTGATCCTTCTAAAGCGCCATGGAAATTGTTTCAACTAGCAGATGAGATTCATCAACTTTTAGGAGGAATTAATCTAATGCATGTTCATAGACAAGCAAATTTGGTAGCAGACACTTTAGCTAAAGATTGCTTAAGAAATCGGACAACTTCCTCTTTTCTTAGGTTTCAGAGTCTAACAAATGCTGTACAGGGACTGATTAGATTAGATCAATTGGGTACACCTTCTATACGGATAGTTAGCTGAATGGATGCTACTGATTGTAATTAATATTGCAGGTCGATGGATAGAAACTGAATATTCTGATGGCTGACATTAGGCACGATGTATGGAGTTTACATCAGGGGTGTGATCATGCAGCACTTCAAAGCTTACAATGCAGATTCAGGACATTATTGGCAGGTTTCGGTTCTCCATAAAGCTTGCCCCTCATCACTTGGCCGATAATTTTCATTGGGATTCCTCCCTCTGTATAGTTTCACATTTTGGAGCAGCTATTTCTGCCACAACTGCAAATAGTTTGGTACTCTCACCACATTCCCGGTCAGTAGAGGATACGCTACTAATCTATGTGGAGTGATGCAGACTGCCTTGTGTTTCTTTAACTAGATTCACTAATAAGTTTCATCATCTCTGCTATAGATTAAGAGCTTTTGTAACCCTCTAATGATTTGCCGGTCTATTTTCATCTTTTGGAAGCAACAAGTGTTGCTTCACGAGCCTATTGCTCACCATTGTATATCACAACTTAGCTACGGCTTCTCTCACTGTCCTTTCATTTCTGTCTATTTCATGGCTTGGGAAGGCCTAATATATTTTTCCCCATCTACGGATGGTTTAATTAAAAAAAAATATATAATCTTATATTTAGTGTACTGTCAGATCCGATTCCACTTTTTATAATTGTTGTTAGGATTTTCTTAATACTTTAAATGATAATTTTAAAAATAATAATTATTTTAATGTATTTTCAGTGTAAAAAGTTTGACAAAATTTCCCGTTAGGCCGATTAATGGTTAGATCAATCATGAAAACCTCAATTCAATAACTTTTAGGCTCAAATAATAATTATTTATACATTAGAATACATTTAAAGAGTTTTTTTAAGTTATAAAAATATCGTTGTGATAAATAAAAATAAATATCAAATCACCTAATTAGTTACATCAATTATAAAATAATATTATCTAACGGCTAGTCGGTCTCAAACAAGACCTTGTAAACAAGTTTATCTGTAAATACATTATGGGATTTCAATGTAAAAGTATTGATTATAGAAAAAGTCTCATGTTAGAGCAATTAATTGTTAGACCAATCATTAAAAAAAAGATCGTTTAATAACTTTTAGGTCAAAATATGATTACTTATATACCAGGATACATTTTAAAGGTTTGTCAAATTTATAAGAAGTTCGTTTCAATAAATAAAAATCAACATCAAATCACCTCATTAATTAAATCAGTTATAAAATATATCCTTCTAACAATTAATCGATTTAAATCAAGACTTTGTATGGATTATAGAGATGGATTAAGTTTTGAGGTCTACTATAGATATCATAACCAAACTTCGATATTTTTTAATTATTATTAAAAAATATATTTATTTTTCATTATTTTTACATAAAATAATAATAGTCCATCTCTAGGAAGACTGTCTCAGGATAAAACCATAGTTATAATTAGTGATAAAAAAAATAGTGGGTTGAAATTTGGGTTTTAATAAATAATTATTTCTGATTCGGGGTGTGACTTCAAAGTTGTGTTGAAGCTTAGGGACTAAACGTGCAAATAATAAAACTCTTGAAACCCTCTCCTTTTTTGACCAAATGGCGACCTCCTCCACCGTTTTAAGCTTCGACCAAAGTCGACGAAACCCTCTCCTTCCTTGAAATAATTAAATAGTAGTCGACCAAACCCTCTCCTTCTTTAATATAGTTAAATATTAGGGCACTCTAAATGTTAATGAGGTTGTCTCTTTCAAGACGGTAATTTCATAAGTCATGGAATGACCAAAATTTAAAGTAAAAATTAGAATAAATATAGATATTTTTTTTGGTTACAAGAATCGAATTATAACTTTATAACTACTAGATGATGCATAATAAATTTTTAATATTGCATCTAAGATTTTTTACCTTTTATTATTCTAACTGAACCTTCTCTTTCCATAAGCATATGGAAAGACGGTCTTTCCCAAAATTTTGCCAATATCAATTAAAATATGCACCAAATGTGACACTAATATTGAAAATAAATAAAATAGTACTATTAAAATTTTAAAATCAATCACATTATTGAAACATCAAGAAATTCATTAAATAAAATTATTAGAAAAAAGAAATATCGATATTAATTTTTAAAATGGCATATTAAAAATTTAATATATCAATAAAAGTGAAAATATAAGTTTAAAATAGAAAATTGAATGATTTTTAGTAAAAGAACGAATTATGCAAAAATATCACATGGTTTGGTTGGAACATCAAGTACTTGAAATGAAACATCAAATTTGTTGATGTATGCAACAATACAGGAACACTAATATCAAAAACAAATTTAAAACATCAGTATTAAAATTGAAAAAACCATTTCACACTATTGAAATATCAAGAATATATTAAATAAAAATATATTAGTTAAAAAAAAGAAACATCATATTAACTATTAAAACGACATGTTGAAAAACTAACACATCAATAAAAGTAAAAATATAAATTCAAAATTAAGATGTTAAAATTTACTAATCAGTGTCAAAATAACTAAAATGTCAAAAACATACATATAAACACAAGATTTACATTTTAAAAAATGAAAACATAATTTTAAAACACATAATTGTAGTGAAAAAAAAATCATAAAAAACATCACGTGGTTTGCTTGAAACATCGAGTATTGAAAATAAAACTTCAAGTCTGGTAGTAAAAACTCACACATTGCACGGAAATGAAGAAAAAAATTATCTTCAAATTTCTCTGACCCGAATTCTTGACCCGTGAGATTTTTATGACCTGAATCATTAATTCCCCAATTATTTAGGCCCATCACCTCCAAAAAAAGTAGCATTTGCACCTAGACCCTCCTTCCTCTCCTAAATTTTTTCAAATTATATTTGAAACTTTATCTCTAAATTAAACTTCATAATATTGAACATTAATCTTTGGTCCGCTGTGAGACGATTTTGCACAAGACTCTGTCAAACAAGAGTCGGTCTCCCGAGACCGTCTTATGGTAAGACCAGAGGATAATTAGAGATTTTGGAACGATAAAATGGGAGCAGATGAAATTTAGAGGTAAAATCATAATTATTATATTTTTGAGGTCCCTTTAAAAATAAATTTTAAGTTCAGGGACTGAAACAAAAATATATAAAAAAAAGATTCCTTCCTCCACTCCCTCCCGTCGCCGGTGCTGAAGCAGCTGAACCGAACCTCCAATTCCATTGTACGCTCCGCTCCGCTCCTGGAACCCTCGCCTGCAACGAGGACGGAGAAGAACGCTGTCTTGATCCCCAATTTGATGGCCATCTTGCCGGAGATGCTAATAGGGCTGGATTCGCCGCTGTACGAGAGGTTATTCGCTGAACGAGACTTTAAGAACGATGCCAGAGAGTAATGATGGATGAACGACTGTTGACAAAACACTGGTGAACGATTGAAGACGTTGGAGAGTAATGACAAAACTCCGCTGAACGATTGATGGACGACGTCGGAGACTCTGAGCGATAGATGGACGAAGCTGGAGACGCTGAACCAGAGTCGAGAGACAATAAACGATAGATGGACCTCGTCGAAGATTTTGAACAAGAGTCGAGATGCTGAATAATTTGTAGCCGGAGATGACGACATAAAATCTCGTAGCGCCGACGAATCGAGGAAGGTGCAGGTCGGCTTGTTGAGGAAGGCAGGAGTGCTTTATTTTGGTGTGCATTTTGGCGGAAATTTGGATGCCATGAGAATGTGTCCTTAGGTGATTTATTTTCTTCCCAAAATTTATAGACGTGATTAAATTTATTTTTGCAAAAATTTCAAAGGACGCATTTAAGCGCTCGAGGGATCGAGCGCTCGAGCGCTCGCGGCAGGAGACAGGAGGTTCGAGAGATCGAGACAGGAGGTTCGAGAGATTGAGGTAGGAGGTTCAAGGGCTCGATGGCTTGAGGTAGTGAGGAAGATGGTGGGCAAAGGAAGGAAAATGACAGAAGAAGTGAAAACTTAATTAAAAAAATTCTGACAAAAAATTTATTAAACCATGAGGACACATTTCGTAATGCGTCCTCTTATTTTCATGAAAAAAAATTCTAAAAACATGAGAACGCATTCGCTTCGCGTCCACCACCGGTTATTGTAGCCGTAATAATAGAATTTTCTTGGAAGACAGAGCCTCAAACGTCGTTCAATGTTATGGGCTGAAAATGGGTTTGAAAATTTAGCACACAATTCAATGTCAAGATTAAGGGGTTTTAAGTGGGATTTAAAGATAAATTGACAAACAAAAAGAACAGAATGAGCAGAAACGGAGAAGAAGAAGACTGAATTCAGAAAGATTGAAGAAAATATAGGGCATGAACTCTTAGAGAGTGTACAGATTTCATGTCAAAGCTAGATAAAACTATACCGATTCTATCCATTCTCTATATATCTCTCAAGCAGCTCCAAAGCTGTGATTAGAGGTTGGTTGTAACCAATTCTGTTATGGAAATCTGTTGAGCTCGTTCCCAACTTGCACTGAGGGCTCTGAATCCAAAATAGACCGTTGGCTTCTAACAACTCAATTATAAGGGAAAATTACCCTTCTGCCCTTGGTGTTATGACACTCCCTGCTCCTTAAAAATTAGCATGTCCTCAAGCTGATGAAAATATATGAACTTGTGTTAAAACTGAAAGGATGGAAACTGTGTCTTGATCATGGCACTGTCTTCCCAAGAAGCCTCTTCTGGTGGCAAATTTAACCACTCAATGAACCACTGTACTTTCTGAGTTTCACCATGTTATAACAGCCTTCTCTGCAGGACTTTCTTAGGAAATAAGGTTATGGAGTCATCCAGATCATCAGGAGGAATTGCTACTGTGCCAGCATGATGGTTTCCAATGTGTTGTTTCAATAGAGACACATGAAATACATGATGGATTTTTAATAAGTTTGGAAGAAGTAACTTATAAGCCACTGCACCAATCTTTTGCAATACCTTGAAAGGGCAAAGAACTTTGGAGCAAGCTTCATGTTAATATGTCCACTAAGAGTTTTCTGTTTATACTTTGTATTTTGAGATAAACCATATCACCAACCGAGAACTCTTTATTAGTCATTTTCTTGTCTGCAAACAATTTCATTCTTTTCTGAGCCTTAGTTAAATGCTGCTGTAAAGCACATTGGTTGCTTCCCTTTGTTGCATCAGATCCCGAGCTACTAGAAACAAGGAATCAGATAATGCTCCAAAAGACAAGGTTAAAGGTCTGGCCTCGAACTGTGCTTCATTGGGAGTCATTCCAAAACTGGAATGAAATGTGGTATTGTACCACCTCTCTGCTGCTCTTAACCACTGTGTCCATGAGTCTGGTCGATCTCAATAAAAGCATCTCAAAAAAGTTTCCAAGAATTGGTTAACTCTTTCAGTCTATCCATCACTTTGTGAGTTTTATGCTGAACTAAAGTGCAATGTTACCCCTAGTTTAGTGAAAAACTCCTACTAAGAAAAGCTTAAAAAGATCTTGTCTCTATCAGTTACAATCGTGTTCGGCAAGCCATGATGTTTGTAGATCTCAGCAAAATAGATTTCAGCCACTTTCTGAGCAGTGAAAGGACGAGCTAATGACACAAAGCGGCTATACTTTGTCATTCTATCTACTACCACCAACATAGTGTCATGCCCTTTTGACTGTGGCAATTTTTCCACAAAGTCCATGGTAATATGTTTCCAAGCCTGAGTAGGGACTGTGAGTGGTTGCAACAAGCCTGGAGGATGACATTGTTCATTCTTATTCTTCTGGCATATCACACAATGTTGAGCAAAAGTGATGATATCCTGCCTGATGCTTGACCAAGTAAACATATTTAAAACCCTCCTAATGGTAGCAGTTTGACCAGAGTGACCTCCAATAGCTGAGGCATGCATAGAAGACAAGATTATGTCTCTGACATTGCCATTATTTCCAACATATATCTTCCTACCCTTCTTGAGGATACCATGAACATACTGGTACTCAACATCTGAGCCAGTGGTAAGTGCTGCTTGTGCTATCAAATCTTGGCTAATTTGATCTTTTTGGTAGCTGGTTTCCAACTGAGCAAACCAAGTTAGTTGCACAGTGCTAATATCTAGGAATGACAGTGGGGCGGGTTTTAGTGGAGGTCCGTCCCGCATCCTCCCCAATGGGGCGGGTATGGATGTAGTTTTTGTGAGGATGGAGAGGGTATGGGTATGAAAATTGATACCCGCCATAGGTAGTGGGTCGAGCATGGATATTAGTTCATACCCACCCCACCCTCGCTCCGTCCCACTATACCTGCTATGTATACACTAATTTATTATATAGTAAACTATTATTTATCCATAATGCACATGTTTTACTTATAATCTTTTCATGTAATATTATTAAAATTATCAATTTTAAAGTAAAATTTAGGTGTTTTTTGGAGATATAAATGTGGTGAGTAAAATGGACATGAAATGGGTATAGAGACCCAAGTGGGTGATGGGGGCAGAGGTGGATTTGAGAAAATACCCGATGGGGAAGGGGTGAATTTTAATTTTGTACCCGCCATGTGTAACGAGGCAGGTATGTGTATGAAAAGTTTATGTGGGTATGAGTATGGAGGTACCATAATCCGTATCCACCCGCCCTATTGACTTCCATACTAATAACCCTTAATCTCAGCTCCTCCTCTTCCTGATCAGATATAAACTCAGGCCTCATTTCTTTCTCTTTCTCAGTGTTTTCTAATTGCAGGTCAGTATCAGGCTAGGTTCCATCTCCTGGGCTTCTTTACAAAGCATCTGCAACTTTGTTATCAACTCCTTTTCTGTAGTGTATTTCAAAATTGAACCCAAAGAGGTTAGTGGTCCATTTGTGTTGCAAATCATGATGAAGTCTCTGATCTAACAAGTGCTTAAGTTCCCGGTGATCAATTTTGATAACAAAGAAGTTTCTACCAAGTAATGTCTCCACTTCTCCACTACCATAACCACAGCCAACAACTCATTTTCATATGTAGATAACCCTCTGTTCCTCAAGCATAAGGATTTACTAAGAAAGCAATAGGTTGTGCCTCCTGTAGCAAAACAACTCTTATTCCTTGATCACTGGTATCAATTTCAATAACAGTTTTTTTGTCAAATTCAGGCATCTTGAGTAATGGAGCTATGGTGATTGCTTCTTTCAGTTTATTGAAAGCCTCAGTGGCTTGAGTGTTCCAAATAAAAGAATTCGTTTTGAGCAAGTCATGCAAAGGTCTACAAATGGTTCCAAATGCAGCAGTGAACCTCCTATAATATCCTGCTAAGCCTAGAAATCCCCTGAGTTATTTCAAAATTCTTTAGCACTGGCCATTCTAGCACACACTGTACTTTCTCCTGATCCATTTGAACTCTATTAGCAGTGATCAAATTCCCCAAGTACTCCACTTGTGAAACTGCAAACACACATTTGGATTGCTTTGCATACATTTGATGTTGTGCCATCAGACCGAGTACATTGTTCAAATGGTCCAAATGCTCCTCATATGAATTACTGTATATCAATATGCTATCAAAGAACACCAATACATACTTCCTCAAAGGTTCTTTGAAAACTTGATTCATCAAGGACTAAAATGTAGCTGGTGCATTGGTAAGTCCAAAAGGCATCACTAAGAACTCAAAGTGGCCATGGTGTGTTTGAAAGGTAGTTTTGTGAATGTCACTTTCCTTAACTCTGATTTGGTGATAACCTGATCTTAAGTCCAATTTAGAAAAGAACTTAGAACCATGCAATTCATCCAACAATTCATCAATAATAGGCATTGGAAATCTATCTTTCACAATCATGTCATTGAGTCTTCTATAATCAATACAGAGTCTCTATGAATTGTCTTTTTTCTTAACTAATAGTACCGGTGAGGCAAAAGAACCACAACTGTTCCTGACTATTTTATTCTTCAACATTTCTTCCGCTTGGATCTTTATTTCTCTTTTCAGTGCATGTGGATACCCATAGGGCTTCATCTTGAATGCATTGGCATATGTTTTTAACAAAATATGGTGATCAATAGACCTCACAGGTGGTAGAGTGTTAGGTATATCAAAGACAATTCCATGCCTGCCAACCAGTTGCTGCAGTTTAGGCTCAATACGATTCTTGGTCTTTTTCCCTTCCTGATCCTTCTCATGTGTGATCATTCTGCAACTCAGATGTTCTCTAAACCTAGCTTCATCCTTAATGTTGCTCTTCTTTCTCCTTACATTCCCGTAATCACCAAGCCAATCAGAGTTAAAAATCTCATCCATAGACAACTGGTACAACCTCCCATTCCTTTGATCATGTAGCTGCCTAGCCTCAGTTCCCCTGATCAGTTTAAGTACTACAATTTCATCTTTACCATACAATATCCACTTACTCCCCTTGCTAAAGAAGGTGATATTGTGATCAGCAAAATCAAAAGAAATAGGACTGAATAGCCTCATCCAGTTAACTCCCAAGATAATATCCATTTCCCTATTGGCATTACTCTTAGGCTGTAGCAGAAATGGTGCTTATGTACACTCTACCTTACGACAGGCAGTAGATACATACACCTAATCTCCACTGGCTACTTTAACCACAAATTGCGTAGTCCTACTCTCACTCAGGTCAGCCAAACTCACAATCTGTGAATCAATAAAGCTTTCATTGCTTCCAGTATCAAGTAATATACTCATCTTTCTCCCCTTAATCCAGCCATACAAAGTGATAGTACTAACTCTCCTTCCATCACTAATTGAGTTTAACATAAAATGTTCTGGTGTCTCATCTATTGTCAGTTCATACTCAGATTTTTACATGACTAAAATATCAGTTTCAATATCATCAGTTTGAGTATTCATCCAATTTAGTTGCTTAAACTTGCACTGATGGCTTGGCAAAAAAATTTCTCCGCATTTAAAGCAGAGATAATTATCTCTCATAAACTGTAGCTCCTGAGGTGATATACGTTCAACACTACCAATTCTAGACCTATTCTCATGAATTTTTCTATCTACAAAAGCTCTAGCATAAGAATTAAGACTATTCCCACTATTAACTATTAAACTCAACTTCTTAGCCTTTTTCCCTAGATATTCAAGGTGTTGCTCTTGCAGCAAGGATAATTCCATAGTACCTTTCAAGGTTTTAGGCTTTAACATCTTGATTAATGGTTTAAGCTCATCCTTCTATCCACTCAAAAAGCTAGAGATAAAATACTCCTCAGTGAGTTTAGGATTCCCTATGATGAGTGTTTTCAGTTCTTCAAAATTCTCCTAGAAGTCTCTCACATTTCCTTTTTGATAGAGCTTGTTGAATGTTTCCACAGCATCCTCCGTTCCTAATGTAGAGAATTTGGACAATACAACATCAGAGAAATCCTGCTAACCCTAGTGCTCTCTTGTCTATTTCTCATTCTGGAACCACACCTCAATTTTTCCCTAAAGGTAGATTTCCACCGCCTCTACACGAGCAAGATCTGGAATATGGAAATAGTTGAAGAACTTGACACACCTGCATAGCCATTCCCTTGTCTTATCACTACAGAAACTGACCAACTCTATCCTGGGATGAATGTGATTGCTATTTCTTTCATTTTTCCAAATGATTGATTGATCCTCTAATTTCTCCATTTGTTTGCCTTCGACTTTGGTTGAATCTCTGGATTTCATCATTTTTTAAGAGTCTCCAGAATCCTGAGCAGATGAGTTTTCCTTGTTTGATTATCTTCCTTTGTACAGGTTTCGGAGTATCTCTTTAACCTCCTGGAGTTGAATGTTTTGTAATTCAACAATCTTCCCACTTGAGCTGCAGTTTTGGAGAGCTCCAAAATTTACCTCCACTGATCCATATAATGCTTGTCGAAGACCCTGAGCTAGCTCAGTGAACTTCATCTCCATATTGCTCTCATATGCTCTGAATCTGGTGTTATCAACCATGATTTTAGCCAAGGAAACCCTTTCTCTAATACCAAATGTCATGATTAAGGGGTTTTAAGTGGTATTTAAAGGTAAATTGACAAACAAAAAGAACCGAATGAGCAAAAATGGAGAAGAAGAAGATCGAGTTAAAAAAGATTGAAGAAAATATGAGGAATGAACTCTCAGAGAGTTTACAGATTTCATGTCAAAATATAGATAAAACTATACTGATTCTATCCATTCTTTATATATCTCTCAAGCAGCTCCAAAGCTGAGATCAGAAGTTGGTTGTAACCAATTATATTATGGATATCTGTTGAGCTCATTGCCAGCTTGCACTGATGGCTCTGAATCCAAAACAGACCATTGACTCCTAACATCTCAATTATAAGGGAAAATTATCCTTCTGCCCTTGGTGTTATAACATTCGACCCAATGACATTCACTAGTGGAGGAAGACCTCTTAAAGGCAGTTATATTCAACAAGAAGTGTCTTCTCTGGTAGTGCCTTTGATCAAAATATCAAAGGTGGTTCCAAAAACCGCCTTCTATTTGTTCCAAAACTTGGAACCTATTTCTAACCTTCTGAAAAAAGGGTGTCATAAACTTGAGGTTTTCGGAAGGTCTTAGACTTTTTTCGACGGAGAAGCAAAAAGAGACAGTAAAAATTATTAATAGATCACTTGATGGATACAAAATACAATAACAACATCACTTGATGGATATAAAAAAGACAACAAACATTAATTAAGAACATATATAGACCGTGGTTTAAAAAAACTGGACTTAACCCTAACAAACGTAGAGGCGGTGGAGGAGAGCTTTACCGGCAGAAGGCTTTGACGCGGTGGCGGGCTTCACTGGCGGAGGAAGAAGCGAGCGGAGGGTGCGTAGGAGTTTCATCGGTGGAGGGGTTTTGTGGTGGTAAAGGCGACACATCATAGGGACTTCTTATTGGAGGGCGCAAATACTGGATGCTTCTCGGCAGTGGACAACTGCTGTAGTGGAGGTATGACTTCTTGGCGGAGAGGCTTTGCGGCAATGGAGGCGACGCAATGGGAGAGAGAGGGGGGAGGA
Source organism: Rubia yunnanensis (assembly GCA_037428765.1). Classification (NCBI taxonomy): domain Eukaryota; kingdom Viridiplantae; phylum Streptophyta; class Magnoliopsida; order Gentianales; family Rubiaceae; genus Rubia; species Rubia yunnanensis. Next base: position 18,870,444 of record CM075068.1, on the reverse strand, counting down.
GGGAAAGGAGGGCGGGAGGGAAAATGAGAACAATGGAAGGTGAGCGACGGAGGGTGAGGAGAGCTGTGGGGGGTGAGAGGTGGAGGGTGGGTGGTAAAGTGAGATGAGAGATCTAGGGTTTAATTTGGAGGGTAGGCGGCGGGAGGGAGCTTTGGGGTGTTAGGAAAATTTAGGAAATTTTACAAGGGAAGAGAAGAGAGAAAACAACTATTTATTCTTAGGCCCATAAAGAAAATAAAGTCAGCCCATTAAAGACGGTTCTACAATCGAACCACATTTAATTGATATCCATCAAAAGTGGTTCCTCAAGAACCGCCTTAGATAATTTTTGAATCGTCTTTATTCAGGTCCGAAAGTAGTTCCGAGTTCGGAACCTCTTATGACATCAATCAAATGCGGTTTCTTGTTGCCTTTAATCAAGTATCTTCCACTAGTGATTCAGCCTTTTTATTTGTTAGTCCAGTTATTATAATAACTAAATTATATTAGATAATATAAATCAAATAAAAACACTAAAACATCAAATAAAAATATAAAATACACTAAATTAAAAACAGATAAATATTAAATATAACACTTTACATATAATTTCAAATATCTGAAATTTATAAGGTTTGGAGAGCTTGATGAATATCTCCTATCCATCTTCGATTGATGTTTTAATTTTAAAAAAGAAAAATTTATGAACATCATTAATAAATAAATAAAAAACATCAAACTAGAATGGTTAAACATAAAACAAAAACACTAAAAGTACACATCAAAGCCTAAATAGTTAAGCATTAAATGAAAACAATTAAACATCAAACAAAAACATTAAATGAAAATTTAGGAAATTTTACAAGGGAAGAGAAGACAGAAAACAACTATTTATACTTAGTTTAATGTGGCAGATCCCTGATTTTTATAAGAAAACAACTATTTATCCAGTGGCGACCTTCACATCTCCAGTGGTGGATCCCTGATTGGCGTGGTTATATATAATTGTCATTTTTGAGTAATTAAGTTGCATTTTTAGTTATTCAAAAAATTACTGAATTAAGGCATGGTGGATACACCAATGAGTTTCAAAATTAGTTGGTGAATTTATAATTATTACTTTGTTTCTCGTGGGATCATATCTACTTACCGGTACACTAATTTGATCGGTGATCGTTGATCAATGCTTAGTAGTAGGCAAGCACTAAAGGGTGAAGATGGAGATCAGTGATCGGTGCCACTAGAGAAAGGAAAGCAAAAGCGATGTGCCTTGTGGTTTTCAGGAGGAGAAATGAAAATATCAAAGGGTGAAAGCCCTAAGTGATTTATCTTAGGGTAAAATACATTTATAACGCTAACTTTTGGATGAAAGTGCCAATATAGCCCTGCAATCTCAGAAAGTGTCAATGTAACCCTAACTTATTATTAATTGTGCTAATCTAACCCTAATTATTCGTCAATTTTTTCCAATATAACCAAACTCCCTAATTCTGGCATTGACCCAAAAAATTAGGCATTGACTAGATATTGAAATGACCAAAATAACCTCTAAGCCAAAGTTGAAAATGTGTTACCCATTATACCTTTTTTTCTTTCACCTTCACTTTCCCTAACCTGACCTCGCCACCCTAGCCCCACCTTAACCTCGTTGCCTCCTCCCCTCCATCACCTTAATCCCGCGGGAGGCGATGATGACTCAGCCACCACCCTAACACAATCTCCTCCTACCTCCACTGGGTTCAATCATTGCCCCATATCCCCCCAACCTTGCATTACTTGTTAGCTTCCTTGCTGTTGTGCATCAGTGCTCCCAGCGAAATCGCCGGCGCAAGGATACTACTCTCGAAATGGCCGCCATGAAAATAGACATTAGGAATAAAAATGACAGAGAAGAACCACTTGTTGGTCTGTTATACATACTCCTACTCCATAATTCCATTTTGAATTTGGGAGGAATTTGCCTATTTCTATTTATGTTCTGAGGTGACAACCCTCTTAACTAAATTCACAGCAAAACAAAGTCTTCCTTCAGTATTACGAAACTCCATCTCCCACCACCTCCACTGGGCTCAATCCTAACCCCGCCTCCCCCACCACCCTAACCCCATCTGCCCCACCTCCACTAAGCCCAATCTTGGTCTAAGCTTCAAAGTCACTGTTAGACGGTCATCACGACTGGATTAACAGAGTTGGAGGAGGGGTCAATGCCGCACGCCACCACACATTTGTTGTTCTCGATGTGATCTGACATGGTGTTCGCCATCACCATCGGAGGCCCAAAAAATAAAGGCCCAGAACAACCCCCTCGCCAGAGATGAACGTAGCGGTGAGAAGAAGACAAACGTGGAGGGGAAATGGGGCATCCCCGCTTGCAGTGAAATGGGGCATAAGAAGAAGAATATCGTGGAGGGGGTTGCGGTGAAAATGGCAAAGAAGGGGAAATATGGGCAGTTTAGTAATTTCTTTTATTTTCATTTTTTTAATTAAGGGCAAAATTTCCATTTCACTCAATTCTAGCCAAACACATTGACTAAAACGTCAGCCTAGTCCAGAGTGATTGAAACTTTCTCAAATTGCAGGTAGGGTTATTTTAGCACTTTTCTCTTTATTATAATGAGTAAAAAAGACACCCCATTAAAGGCGGAACCGCCTTTAAAATGAAAGGGTGTCCTGGAAGGGTAGTTTTGAATTCAAAATTTAATTTGGACTCTAATTAAAGGTGGTTCCTAAAAAAATCAATGGTATCGCATTTGCTTGCTGCCTTTAATAGAGGATTTTTCACTAATGTCTTAATTTTCTCTTCTCTGGAATGTGATCATATTAATTTCGTTTGGAATGTGATAATTTTTTTACTTTATAATGCATGAATTTTTCCACAAGGATGCAAATAGTGGCCTGGCTGAAATTAAAAATATTACAAAGGCTTGGGTGAGACCGTTTCACCCAAGTTTATAGTGAGGCCAGGGATCTCTAAGAATATTTAATAGTTTTAGGCAGTTAAAGACAATAATATATAAGATATATATTTTAGGTATTAGTTACCATAAACCTAAAAATGACCCTATAATTAATACCTAAAATATTATTTACTCTAAAATTTTGATATTCGAAGAGAACTCAATTAGCACCAATGTCATAATCCATAGGATTAGAGAAGATTTTTTCTTAACTTTCCTAAATCATAACAACCCTTTTGACAAAGATTGGCATACTTATGGCCTCACTCCTGTAATCAAACCCAAGCCCAAACCTTTAATTACCGAAATTGCATGGACTAGGCCACAATTACCTTTTAAAATTAACGTTAATGCTGCTTGGGACTTAGCTTCTAATACTGCAGGGCTTGGAATCATTGTTACGGACTCCGTAGGTAATCTAATTAAGGCCATAGGTATCAAGACAACTTCTGATTCAACTTTGGATTCAGAATTGCTAGCCTTACATCATGGAGCATTAATAGGCAGGTCAATCACCTCGCAACAGTTCGAATTAGAGACAGATTGCATTAATGCAAAAACTTACTACCTCAATCCCTCAACTGCACCATGGAAGTCCTATAATTTGGCTTATCAAGTATCCAGTTCTGCTAGGGGACTTACTGTGACATTTACTAAAAGAGAGGGCAATAAGGTTGCAGATAAATTGGCCAAATTATCATCCCAAATGAATCTCAATGTTGTTGAATACCAACTGGATGCACTTCCTCCTGAACTTAGGGGATTACTTTACCTTGGCATGCCATCAGTTAGAATTCATGTTTATCCTCCTTAGAAATAGCTACTGCTGTTGGTTTCTGATTTTTACAGGTCAAAACACAAAAGGCACTCTATATGCAAGCAATGTAGCAACAAGCGACTCAATGCACCAAGATGATTTCATCACCACTCTATGCTATAGATGGAATTTTGCAACAATCACAACTCCACGTAGGAGTCCATTTTTATTTACCATTTTGTACCATCTTTTACAACTTTTGTATAGGATTAGGAATTTGGATTTCATTGGATGTCTGTCCTATATCTCGCTAACAAGGGGTGGGGGTTATGGATAGAGGTACTCCTCTTTTGCAGGCTCCTTAGCAAAATTACAACTTTAGCATATACGTAGATCTTCATAGTACTCTCTGTAACATTCAACTGAATCTTTTCATTTTTTTGGGTTTGGAGAGCCCAATAAATACTCCCTTCCACTATTAGTGGATGTTTTATCTTAAAAAAAAACCAACACCAATGTACAGACTTTTACAGCAAGCTATTGCTAATCAAGCTATTACATACTCATTTTTAAACAAAAAATCATTTTTAATGGCAAAACAAAGTTCTGTAGGTTTGAGCCTTTTCCCTCCAAAACATCTCCTATTTCTCTCCATCCAAATGTGGCATTAAAAAACCACCAAAAGTTTAAATTTCTTTTGCTGATCCCTTCTGTTACAACCATAAACCATGAACCTCTTCACTTCCCTCAGGTTTTCAAAACCTGTCATATGCAGCTCACCCAAAATCATCATAATGTAATTGCATCTTACAAATAAGTGATCTGAATTCTTCCCCATCTGTGCATCACACAAACTACACAAAGGATTTCCTACCTGAATGTTTAAACTCAGAAGTTTATCCTGTGTGGCTAGCCTCCCTAGAGCGGCATCCACAGAAAGAAAGAATGTTTAGGCAGCAAGTGTTTACTCCAGATGGTTTTTGTGAAGGCGTACTCCCTCATTTCTCCCTGCAAATGTAATTAAGAAAGATAAATCATGAACATGCCTTTGAATACAAATCTTTGTAAACTATGTCCCAACTGTTTGTTTAAAACCATTAAAGATTTCTATGCAAAGCTGCTATCCACTTTAGCACAACAGGCAGCCAACTCCTTACCTTTCATGTAGAACTCTTGAATCCATTTAAACCAAAGGTTGTCGTTTTTGGATTGGATTTCCCAAAGAAAATTGTATAGAAATATTTTGTTCCAAGTGAGTGGATCCCTGAGACTAGCTCCTCAATTTCTCTTGTTTCTGCATAAAGATCCCAAGAAATAGGAACCAGTTGCCTTATGTTATCTGAATGACCCCATACAAAATTCCTACAAATTCTTTCAATTGCATTGTGTATATACTGTGGCAGCTGGAATATGCTTATCCAGTATGCAGAGATAATGAGTAAGACTGATTGACCAGTTGGACCTTTGCAACATGTGACAGATTTCTACTTCCCCAGGTTTTCATTATGACATTGAGTTTATCTATTAGTCTTTGACAATTCTCTATTTCCACTTTGTACCTAATAGTGGCAGGCCAAGGTATAGAATTGGCAGCTCCCCATACTGTATCTACAAAACATCCAGCTGCCCTTGGGCTTCCATTGCATTCATCTTTGAAAAAAATGCTTGAGATTTTCCAGTATTGATGGAAAGGCCTGATGTATCTCTGAATTTTTCCAAAACTTCTTGAATGCCCATCACAGATTTCATATTAGCCTTACTGAATATCATCAAGTCATCAACAAATAGTAATGGAGAGACAGGATCACCTTGTTTTACCCTTTTCTTTACTGTAAAAGACTTAGTAAATCCCCCATTCAGTGCTATACTAAAAGTAGAATTCACTAAAAAACTCTTGATCCAGAAAAAAAACCCTAGGAATTTCAGTCTTTGCAACAAATCAAACAGGAAGTGCCTGTCTAGACTATCAAAAACTTTTTGTAAATCAATCTTTAGCATGCAGCTAGAAGCTCTTGTGTCCTTCCAATTATAGGTATGAAAAAGTTCTTGTGTGATCAATATATTATGAGAAATAGACCTGCCACTAATAAATGCACCTTGATTTTTAGAGATCAAAATTGGCAATATAGTGTTCAGTCATGCTGTGATTACCTTGGTGATGATCTTATAAATTGTGAAGAAACAGGAGATTAATTAGAAGTTTGATGGTGTCTGAGGGTTTTATTTTTTTGGTAGTAGGGTGGTGAGAGTCCTACTCAAATCTTTTGGCATTTTCCCAGTTCTGAAAAAATCTTGAATAGCTGCTGTAACATCTTTGCCAATGATTTTCCATGAAACTTTGAAAAAGTGGTTGGTGTAGCCATCATACCCTGTACTTTTTTGTGAGTGAATGCCTTGTAGTGTAGTGAAGATCTCCTTCTCAAAAATTGGTTTGATCAGCTCCAATTGTTGTGAAATACTGCAAACTGGTCCCTGGGAAATTAACTTGTCTTTAATCCTCAGTTTCAGTTGATCAGAACCCCCAGCCTTCTCTGAAAGTGCTTTAGTAAATCCTCCTGTAACACCCCAAACCCATCACACAGTGTCAGGTCGGGTTTGATCGTGCTACAGAAAATGATAACAGTAACAAGCAAATAAATTATATGCAGAAGCAATTTAGACCATTCAAATCCTAAATTACTATTACAGTGAAAGTATTAGTATAAGTGTTAAATGAAAGTTTCACCTAACTATTACATATTCAATATTCATGTTAAGATTCATCCAGGATCTCTCTCAAAATAAGTAAAGACATCAAAGTACTTTTCTCTTACAATTCTTCTTCACCTTAAAAAGGTTGTTTAACTAGGGTAAGCTCCTTGTTTAGTGAGGTTTCATCGTTAGTATTTACCTAGTTGAGTTTTAGTGATCTTAGAATATCAAATAACAAATAGCCACATATGTCCTAGCACATAGTAAAAGGATACGGGTGGTTAGTGCCAAGTTGCTGTCAAGTGCCTATGTGGCAACAATGACTAACATACAGGGCACAATCTTTTAGTAGTGCCCGAAGGCTATCGGTTTAGAATTCAATCTCGACAACCAAGCCCAATCAGATGTTCAGTTACGAGCTCGTATCAGTACATTACATTGGGTAATGCTAGCATACTAGAAACTCCACAAGTAGCCGGTCTAATCAGACGACCCGGTCAATACCGTTCCCCATCGACTTTGATAGAACTAAAATCGTGTCGGGGCCCCCGAAATTAGAGACATGTAATCAGATAGCGTAATTTTCAAGTTTGACACGGCAAGATAAAGTACAAGCCAGTCATCCACATAACATATAAGAGCAGTATATGATTCAATTTTGGCATGACAAGATAAAGTACAAGCCGATCATTCATAGAGAAATATCGGAGCAGTTTATAACTCAGTTTCACGAAAGCTAAACACAGTAATATACACACTCAGTTTAACAATCAGTATATATTATCAATTTAAGTTTAACAGGTAAGTCCCTCTATAATGGGGTTTGAGTGCAGGTTTGAGTATATATATATTTCGAGTACAGGGGATCGAGTAGTTGGGTTCGAGTACAGGATTTTGAGTAAAGAATTCGAGTGGAGAAGGCTCAAGTGGTATGGGTATTGGGTTGTACTGGTTCGAGTGGTAAGTGGCACGGGTTTGAGTGTGAGGTTCGAGAAGTAAGGTTCTAGGGGTACTAGTTCTAGAAGTAAGGTTCTGGTGGTACTAGTTCGAGGGGTAAGGTTCGAGAGGTGAGTTCGCGGGGTAACAGTTTCAGTAGTACTAATTCGAGACCTATGGTATGGGAGGTACAGTTTGAGGGGTAAAGGTTTTAGTAGTACCAGTTCGAGACATAGGATTCGAGAGGTACAATTCGAGGGGTAAGGTTCTGGTAACGAGGCTCCAGTGGAAAGGGTTCTAGATGTGAAAAATATTAGGGGTACTAGTTCGAGAGGTAAAGGTTTCATTAGTGCTATTTCAAGGAGTAAAGTTCGAGTGGTGAAGTCTTTCAGTGGGTTCGAGAGGTGTGTTTTAGCAGGGTTTCGAGAGTTGAGTTTTAGCAGGGTTTCGAGAGGTGAAGATTCAGTAGGTTTGAGAGGTGAAGTCTTTCAGTAGGTTCGAGGGGTGAAGTCTTTCAGTAGGTTCGAGGGGTGAAGTCTTTCAATAGGTTCGAGGGGTGAAGTCTTTAGTTGGTTCGAGAGGTGAAGTCTTTCAGTAGGTTCGAGGGGTGAAGTTTTCAGTAGGTTCGAGAGGTGAGGTCTTTCAGTAGGTTCGAGGGGTGAAGTTTTCAGTAGGTTCGAGGGGTGAAGTTTTCAGTAGGTTTGAGGGGTTTTTAGTAAGTTTGAGAGGTGAAGTCTTTCAGTAGGTTCGAGGGGTGAAGTCTTTCAGTAGGTTCGAGGGGTGAACTTTTTAGTAGGTTCGAGGGGTGAAGTTTTCAGTAGGTTCGAGGGATAAAGGTTTAGCAGAGGTTTGAGAAGTAAAGGTTTAGCATGTGTTCGAGAAGTAAAGGATTAGAAGGGGTTCGAGAAGTAAAGGATTAGCAGGGGTTCAAGAGGTAGTTTCAGTAGGGGTTCAAGGGCAGGGGTTCGAGAGGTTACTTTTCAACTGAAGTTCGAGAGGTAAAGCTCTCTGGGCAGCCTGTACACATATAAGATAATATATATATATATATATATATATATTACTTCAATTCATGAGAAGGCAATGCAAACACTCACTTTGGTTAGATTTGGGCTTGGGCAACTTCCGTCTCCTACTTTACCACTGCTCACCACTATTCTTTGGTAAGAAATTTTTCTTAAGGTTGTGTGAGAAGGTAAGAACCGGGGATCTAGTATTTATACTAGATAAACCATAGGTTCCAATGCCTACCTACCTGAAATTTTATCATGTAACTCTACGTCCACTTGCCAAAAAATTACTTTGGATGAATTTCTCACGTTTGCCCTCCGTTTTCTTCTTTCTAGTAATTCCCTTTGCCAAAATTACTTTGGATAAAATTCTTTACGTCCGCCGTTTCTTCTTCCCAGTAATTTCATTTGCCAAAATTACGTTGGATAAAATTATTTACTTACGCCATCCATTTCTTCTTCTCCTTAATTTCCTTTACTTGCTCCTTCATTTACTTATTTATTTATTATATATATTTATATATATGTATGTATCACCAGCTTCCTTGTCACGTTATTTTCTTGCATTTGTTTATTCATTTGCTTATTTATTACTTATTTCTTATTATTACATGTATATACATATATAAATATATATATATATATATCTTTTATTTATTTATTATTATTATTTTTAAATTTTTGATAACATTAACTCTTAGCTTTTAACTATAATTAGTCAATATATGTATAGTGGTAATATTTAGGCTATAAACGGCTATATTTTATAGTATATATATATATATACAAAATTATCCAGTATTTCAAAACCACATTTCCTATTCTATCTCATATCCTTCTTACCATATCTACACTCAATTTGCTGCTAACATGTCGAGACTAACGTCAGTTTTTGTTGCCGTAATTATCGTTGTACTACATGCTAGTATTCTCACTGGAGATCTTACTCTGGAAGAATTTTGTTACTCTTCGGTAATGATTGGATTCATTTATTACCTTTTATTTTTCACAATCTTCATAGATTTTTTGTATTTCTAATTAGATTTAATAAATTATTTTATTTCCCTATTATACAGTGACATCAATAAATTGTTAGTTTGGTAGACAAGGTTCAACCATTACAGTTGGGGTTTTCACAATATCCCCTCCTTAATGAATTTCGTCCCCGAAATTTCCATTTCCCGTGAACAATTCTGGGTAAGTATCCCTCATGTATGCTTCCAACTCCCAAGTTGCTTCCTCGACCTTATGATTTCTCCACAATACCAAACCATAGGAATCTCCCTGGTTCACAATGTTTTGATTTCCCGATCCAATATTTTTACGGGATTTTCCTCATACATTAGTTTTTCATTCACTTGTAAGTCTTCATGGTTTAGCACGTGTTCGGGACCAGGGTGGTATTTCTTCAGAAGTGACACATGGAAAGCATCATATAATTTTCCCAAATGGCTAGGTAGGTTAAGTTGATATGCAACTAGCCCGACTCGTTGTACGACTTCGAAAGGGCCAATGTACCTAGGGCTCAGTTTTCCTTTCTTGCCATACCGAACGAGACCCTTGTGAGGGGTTACCTTCAAGAACACCTGGTCACCTACTCCAAACTCCAAATCCCTCCTCCAATGATCCGTGTAACTCTTATGTCGACTTTGAGCCATCTGTAAGCGCCGCTTTATCAGTTTGACCTTATCCATAGATTCCTCAACCCAAGATATACTGGTAGCTAGAAAGGTATTTTTCTCTCCCACTTCATCCCAAAAGAGGGGTGTTCGACACTTTCTACCATAGATTATTTCATGTGGAGCCATACCAATGGACGAATGGTAATTGTTGTTATAAGCGAATTCTACAAAGGTAAATGAGCATCCCAACTTCCCCCAAAATCCATAACACAACTTCGGAGCATATCCTCCAAATTTTGAATTGTTCTCTCTGACTGCCCGTCTGTTTGTGGGTGGGCACTCGTACTAATGTTCAATTTGGTTCCCAATGCAGCTTGCAGTTGCCTCTAGAAATGGGAAGTGAATCATGGGTCCCTATCGGACACGATAGTAATCGGCACCCCATGAAATCTTACGATTTCCCAGATGTATAGGACAGTCAGTCTTTCCAAGGAGTATTTAACATTGATCGGCAGGAAATGAGCCGACTTAGTCAACCTATCAACCACCACCCATGTTGCGTTAAAATTCTAAGATGTTTGAGGTAGTCATGTCACAAAGTCCATCGTGAAGTGATCCCATTTCCACTCGGGAATTTCCAATGGTTGTAACAACCCTGATGGTTTCTGATGTTCAGCCTTAACCTGTTGGCACACCAAACAATGTGCCACGTATTCCGCTATGTCCCTTCTCATATTACCCCAACAGTACCGTTGTTTCAGGTCTCGGTACATTTTGGTCCCTCCTAGGTGCACTGTATATTTGGATTGGTGAGCTTCCTCCAACACTCTTTGGGTGATTGCTGAATTTTGGGGTAGCCAAAACCTACCTCTACAGGTCAGCACTCCTCCACTGTCTACTTCAAAATCCAGTAACTTTCCTCCAGCGAAAAGCTTTTTCTTCTTTACCAATGATTCATCTGACTCTTGAGCCTTCTTAATCTCTGTGGGTAACCCAGCTTGTACCCTTAGATTGAAGAATACAAGTCGGTCAGGTTTAGTCTCGCATTCCCAATTCTCTGCATGCAATAACATCTCTGTCTCCTTTATCCAGATATACGCCAAATTCACCTTTCGGCTTAGTGCGTCTGCCACCACAATGGCCTTTCCAGGATGATAATTGATCACACAGTCATAATTCCCAAAAAACTCCATCCACCGACGTTGGCGCATATTCAGGCCATTTTGGGAGAATAGGTACTTCAGGTTCTTATGATCTGACATACTTCAAATTTGAGTCCTTATAAGTAATGTCGCCATTTCTTTAAAGAAAACACTACTACAGCTAGTTCTAGGTCATGGGTGGGGTAATTCGTTTCATAAAGTTACAACTTCCTAGATGCATAAGAAATCACGTGGCCCCTTTGCATCAATACTCATCCTAGACCCTCTCTTGAAGCATCGGTATACAATATGATTCCATAATTTCCATCAGGTAGGGAAAGAATTGGGGCAGAGGTTAGACGCTTCTTCAATTCCTGAAAACTGGATCCAGTCTTCTCATTCCATTCGTACTTAACTCCTTTTTGAGTTAAGCAGAATAAAGGGGATGCAAGTTTAGGGAAGTCTTTAATGAAATGCCTATAGTACCCTACTAGTCCAAGAAAAATTTTAACTTCCGTACTATTGTTTGGCACCCTCCAGTTTAGAATTGTCTCGACTTTAGATGGATCCACGAATATTTCTTCCTTGCTAATCACGTGCCCTAAAAAGTTCACTTGGTTTAGCCAAAATTCACATTTGATAAACTTGGCGTACAACTTGTGCTCCTTAAGCAGTTGTAATACTTTCATTAGATGCCCTTCATGCTCCTGCTAAGATTTGGAATAGACCAGGATGTCATCGATGAAGATGACAAAAAAATCGTCTAAGTATGGCTGAAATACTCGATGCATGAGGTCCATAAAAGCAGCTGGTGCATTGGTCACCCCAAATGGCATTACTAGGAATTCATAATGACCATATCGAGTATTGAAAGCTGGCTTGGGTATGTCCTCCCTCTTCACTTGCAACTGGTAGTACCCTTGTTGTAAATCCAGTTTGGAAAATACAACTGCTCCTTGGAGTTGATCGAACAACTCCTCAATAATGGGAAGGGGGTATTTATTCTTAATCGTCACATTGTTTAAGCCTTGATAATTGATACACATATGAAGAGAGCCATCCTTCTTTTTAACAAACAATACCGGGGCTCCCCAGGGAGAGGTAGTCGGTTGAAGGAATGCTCGAGCTAACAAGTCTTCAAGTCTCTAACGGTGCCATACGATAAGGGGTTCGAGAAATAGATGCGGCCCTAGGTACCAGATCAATGGTAAACTCGGTCTCCCTTTCAGTAGGTAAATGTACTAGTTCCTTTGAAAATACCTCGGGGAAGTCTTGGACCATAGTTATATATTCTCCTTTTAACTGGTCCACTAGCTTATTCAAGATATAAGCCAATATTCCAGTCGCTCCTTTGCAAATCATTCGTCGAGCCTTGACTCCAGCAACTATTAATGAGGAGAATCTTTTCCTTCCTACATCCACTTCAATCGGAGGTTCCCCTGGTCGACATAGCTTAACTTCCTTCTATGAAAATTTAACTGGGTGTGATTTTTAGCAAGCCAATCCATTCTAAGTATTACCTCATAGCCCTTTAAGGGTAGATCAATTAGGTCTATGGGTAATTCCCCACGCCCCACACTTACCCTACAATTTCTACATACTTGTCCAATTAGGATTTTAACTTCGTTTGTGGGAGTGCTAACTTCCAACTTATAGGGTAAGTTCTCTATCTTATCTTCCACATTTTCAAGAAAGGAATAACTAGCAAAAGAATAAGAAGCACCAAGATCTATCAAAACTTTAGCTAGTTTACCCAAAATAGAGAAGGTACCTTCAATGACCTTAGTCGAAACCAGGGCTTCATTATCTTCCATCGCGTAAACACGAGCTTGCATCCTTGGTTGGCTTCTCCCACTTACTCCTCCTTTCTGAGCCGACTGACGACTAAGATCCCACGGTTTGAGACGAGTGAATTGGCAGAGCTAGCGGGCATTATGATATTCTATGTTAAGAACTTCCACACCTTAGACACTTGTTTGCATTCCTCCAGCAATCCTTCTCATCATGGTTTCCCTTTCCATAGTGCATGCAACAAACCTGAGTCGTTCCTCTCGAAACGATGCTCGAGCTCTTCGACATGGCCGAGGGTTGGGATATGTCTCTTCTAGGGAATTTATTTTTCTCAAAGTTTACTCCATGTGGGCCTGGAGTGTATACCGATTGGGACTTCACACCGGTTCTTCTCGATTGGTTCATGGCTCATAAAGCATTTTTGGTTTCCTCCACTCTGCAAGCGGATTCGATGGCTGCGACATAAGTGTTCTGATAATTTGGGGCTAGGGCATCCTTCAATTCTAGCCTTAACCCTTGGAAAACCTCCTCTTGCATCCCTCATCAGTTGAGACCATCTTCTCTGCAAATTTAGAGAGCCGGGAGAACTTTTCCTCATACTCCGTTACACTCATTAGGCCTTGTTTCAAGTTTATGAACTCCACTTCTTTCCTTTCGTTAACTAGTGGTAAAATGAACTTCTTCTTAAACTCCTTTTCAAAATTTTCCTAGGTCCTGGAAGTTTCCTCCATGTCCCACTTCCTTTGTACTATGCTCCACCAATCTAGTGCGGTGCCTTCTAATTGGAAGATGGCGAAACTCACCTTTCGTCCATCTGCATATCCTAGGGCTTGGAAAGTCCGAGTCATTGTTTCGATCCAATTTTTGGTGACTTCATCATCTGGGCCACCATTGAACCTGGGTGGATGAAACTTCTAGAATCGTTTCAAGGCCGCGTCCTCTGTCTCTGGCCTATTACTTCGATCCCTGACATGAGATCGAGCTTAATTGTCTCTCTCTATTACACGACTTAAAATTTTGGTAACTTGACTCGCGAACAATTCTATTTCAGCAGTTGAGGGATTCTGTCCAGCGGGCGAGTTTGAGCTTTCTCCATGTTCTCTTTCCATTGTCCTATATGTTAAATAAATTAGTTCCATGGATTATACTAATCCTTATTTAGTCATTTAACCAAAAGAATATAATTCACAAAATATTTATATTATCTTCATCTTAAAACAGCTTCAGCCACACTTCACTACAACATGATAGTTTTGACGTCCTCCAACGTCAGAAACTGGAATTTATTCTAGTTTAGTACTTATTAACATTATCTTAACCGGCTCTTGAATCTTTGGTGGAGTCACCTCATTCTCCTCGCTTGGCCCCAGGGTACGCCCGGTCCATCAAATCATCCCGCAATGTGGTGAGAGCGTGCTCCATTATGCCCCGAGTTTGTCTAATGTGCCTCTAACGTGATTCAGTTGGCTGTCGGCGATAGGCGGTCAGACCTCCTTGTATTCTTAGGCATTTTCATGACTAAGCCTATTCCTTGAACGACTTCTTGCCATAGGGCATCCCAATGTTCGAGCTCCCTGCTTCTCTGGTTCTTCAGTCGATTGTTTTCAGTGACTGCCATATTCGCCCTTGTCTCCACTGCGATGGCGCGCAGACATTTCTCCCACATTGCATCCTTCATTAACTATTCATGGGTCTCGAGGCTATGGACCCTGTTAATCAATTCAGCCCGTTCCATGACCAAAGCGTGTATGACCCAATTTGGGTAGGCATGAGATTCTACCCACTGCGAATTGTTGATGATTTCTGTCCAAGGAATGTATGCCTCCGGAAAAGCTCCCGTATGCCTTTTTTACTTCAATGGTTTCTTGGAAAGCATTACTTGAAATTTCTATATTATCATCCATCTATTGAAATAACAAACTTATTAGTTCGATAGTTTGGGGTTCAACCAGTCTTACTTATTCTACAATTTATTTAGTTTGCTCTAAAATCTTTTATTTAAGGTAAGTATGGGTTTTCCTTTACTTGATTTGAGAATGCTTTGATACTACATCTGTAACGCCCTAAACCCACCACACAGTGTTGGGTTGGGTTTGATCGTGCTACCGAAAATGATAACAGTAACAAGCAAATAAATTATATGCGGAAGCAATTTAGACCATTCAAATCCTAAATTACTATTACAGTGAAAGTATTAGTATAAGTGTTAAATGAAAGTTTCACCTAACTATTACAGATTCAAAATTTATGTTAAGATTCATCCAGGATCTCTCTCAAAATAAGCAAAGACATCAAAGTGCTTTTCTCTTACAGTTCTTCTTCACCTGAAAAAGGTTGTTTAACTAGGGTAAGCTCCTTGCTTAGTGAGGTTTCATCACCAATATTTACCCAGTTGAGTTTTAGTGATCACAGAATATCAAATAACAAATGGCCACATACGTCCTTGTGCATAGTAAAAGGATACGGGTGGTTAGTGCCAAGTTGCTGTCAAGTGCCTATTTGGCAACTCTGACTAACATACATGGCACAACCTTTCAATAGTTCCTGAAGGCTATCAGTTCAGAATTCAGTCTCGACAACCACGCCCAATCAGATGTTCAGTTACGAGCTCGTATCCGTACATTATAGTGGGTAATGCTAGTATACCAGAAACCCCATGAGTAACCGGTCTAATCAGACGGTCAGGTCAATGCCGTTCCCCGCCGACTTCGACAGAACTACAATCACGGCGTGGGGCCCAAAATTAGAGACATGTAATCAGGTAGCAGAATTTTCAAGTTTGACACGGCAAGATAAAGTATAGGCCAATCATCGACATAATATATCAGAGTAGTATATGATTCAAGTTTGGCATAATAAGATAAAGTACAAGCCAGTCAATGATAGACAAATATCAAAGCAGTTTATAACTCTGTTTCACGATAGCTAAACACAGTAATATACACACTCAGTTTAACAATCAGTATATATTATCAATTTAAGTTTAATAGGTAAGTCCCTCTATAATGGTGTTCGAGTTCAGGTTCGAATATATATATATATATATATATATATATATATATATATATATATATATATATTTCGAGTACATGGGCTCGAGTAGTTGGGTTCGAGTACAGGGGTTCGAGTAAAGAATTTGAGTGGAGAAGGCTCAAGTGGTACGGGTATCGGGTTATACTGGTTCGAGTGGTAAGTGGTACGGGTTCGCGTGTGAGGTTCGAGAAGTAAAGTTCTAGGGGTACTAGTTCGAGAAGTAAAGTTCTGGTGTTACTAGTTTGAGGGGTAAGGTTCGAGAGGTGAGTTTGAGGGGTTACAATTTTGGTAGTACTAATTCGAGACCTATGGCATGAGATGTAAAGTTCAAGGGGTAAAGGTTTCAGTAGTACCAGTTCGAGACATAGGGTTCGAGAGTTACAGTTCGAGGGGTAAGGTTTTGGAAACAAGGTTCAGTGGAAAGGGTTCTAGAGGTAAAGATATTAGGGGTACTAGTTCGAGAGGTAAAGGTTTCATTAGTGCTATTTTGAGGAGTAAAGTTCGAGTGGTGAAGTCTTTCAGTGGGTTCGAGAGGTGTGTTTTAGCAGGGTTTCGAGAGGTGAGTTTTAGCAGGGTTTCGAGAGGTGAGTTTTAGCAGAGTTTTGAGAGGTAAAGATTTAGTAGGTTCAAGAGGTGAAGTCTTCATTAGGTTCGGGAGGTGAAGTCTTTTAGTAGGTTCGAGGGGTGAAGTCTTTCAGTAGGTTCGAGGGGTGAAGTTTTCAGTAGTTTCGTGGGGTGAAATTTTCAGTAGGTTCGAGGGGTGAAGTCTTTCAGTAGGTTCGAGGGGTGAAGTCTTTCAGTAGGTTCGAGGGGTGAAGTTTTCAATAAGTTCGAGGGGTGAAGTTTTTAGTAGGTTCGAGGGGTGAAGTCTTCAGTAGGTTCGAGGGGTGAAGTCTTTCAGTAGGTTCGAGGGGTGAAGTATTTCAGTAAGTTCGAGGGGTGAAGTCCTTCAGTAGGTTTGAGGGATAAAGGTTTAGCAGAGGTTCGAGAAGTAAAGGTTTAGCATGGGTTCGAGAAGTAAAGGTTTAGTAGGGGTTCGATAGGTAGTTTCAGTAGGGGTTCGAGGGCAGGGGTTCGAGAGGTTACTGTTCA
This sequence comes from Rubia yunnanensis, assembly GCA_037428765.1. Taxonomy (NCBI): domain Eukaryota; kingdom Viridiplantae; phylum Streptophyta; class Magnoliopsida; order Gentianales; family Rubiaceae; genus Rubia; species Rubia yunnanensis. Next base: position 18,853,434 of record CM075068.1, on the reverse strand, counting down.
ACAGGGGTTCGAGAGATAAAGCTCTCTGGGCAGCCTGTACACATATAAGACAATGCAAACACTCACTTTGGTTAGATTTGGGCTTGGGCAACTTCTGTCTCCTGCTTTACCACTGCTCACCACTATTCTTTGGTAAAAAATATTTCTTAAGGTTGTGTGAGAAGGTAAGAACTGGGGATCTGGTATTTATACTAGATAAAAACATAGGTTCTGATACCTACCTACCTGGAATTTTATCCTGTAACTCTACGTCCACTTGCCAAAAAATTACTTTGGATGAATTTCTCACGTCCGCCGTCCGTTTTCTTCTTTCCAGCAATTCCCTTTGCCAAAATTACTTTGGATAAAATTCTTTACGTCCGCCGTCCATTTCTTCTTCTCCTTAATTTCCTTTACTTGGTCATTCATTTACTTATATATTTATATATATATGTGTGTGTGTGTGTGTGTGTGTGTATCACCAGCTTCCTCGTCACGGTAATTTCTTGCATTTGTTTATTCATTTGCTTATTTATTATTTATTTCTTATTATTACATGTGTATATATATAAATATATATCTTTTATTTATTATTATTATTATTATTATTTATTTATTTTTGATAACATTAACTCTTAGGTTTTAACTATAATTAGTCAATATATGTAATAGTGGTAACATATCGGCTATAAACGACTATATTCCCAACGGTAATATATTGGTTATAAACGACTATATTTTATATTATATATATACATACTAAATTATCCAATATTTCAAAACCACATTTCCTCTTCTATCTCTTATCCATTTTACCATATTTGCACTCAATTTGCTGCTAACATGTCGAGACTAATGTCAGTCTTTGTTGCCGTAATTATCGTTGTACTACATGTTAGTATTCTCACTGGAGATCTTACTCCGGAAGAATTTTGTTACTCTTCGGTAATTATTGGATTCATTTATTACCTTTTATTTTTCACAATCTTCATAGATTTTTTGTATTTCTAATTACATTTAATAAATTATTTTATTTCCCTATTATACAGTGACATCAATAAATTGTTAGTTTTGTAAACAAGGTTCAACCATTACGGTTGGGGTTTTCACACCTCCTCTACTTGCTACTTTCTTGTAATCAGCTTTCCTTCCTCCACCAAGCATAAAACATGTTGTTTGTACCATTTGGGTTTCAGATAACTGTAAAACAAGGTCTATCCCCCTCCCTAATCTAGTCACATTTGGTTTTTTGCTGTAGAAACTGAATTTCTGGCTCATATATCTGCACTTCCTCTTCTCTCAATTTCTTTTCCTCCTTTTGTTCCTTTTGATCCCAAAGTTTCCTCCCCAGTTTCTCCTAAATTGAGTTCAAATTTTCTGTAATTAGGTATGATCTTTGTCTGATGTCACTGAACTGGCTCTTGTTTAAAGCTTTGAGTTGCTCTTGCAAGTTTTTTAAGTTATCAAAGAGCATATACATGTTTTGTCCTGGCTTCCACCCTTCCTCCACCACCTGTAAGAAGTTTTTAGAGACAGTCCACATTTTAAAAAACTTAAAAGGTTTTCTAATTTTTTCCTCTTCTTACTGAACTAAACCAGCAAATGTTTATGGTCAGAAATGCTTTCAGTTTTCACCAAGCATTTTGAATTGTCCAATGCTATCAACCATTCCTGATTTACCATACATCCGTCTATTTTGGAGATGATTCTTTCTTCTCTGTTCTCTGTTCTTTTATCACACCATGTAAATCTTGCTCAATAGGTTTTCATTTCCTCTAGTTGCAAAACATTCATTGTGCTTCTGAAATTCTCAATCTCATTCTCAATGACTGGATTATCCCCTTCTCTATCTTCTAGGTTCAGAGGAGAGTTAAAATCCCCACTAATCATCCATGGAATCTGGACAACAAAACTCCTCAGAGCCTGCCACTTAGGCAACCTATCTTTTCTTGTGTTCTCACATAGTCAAAAGTAAGACAAGTTTTTGTATTGATAAAAATGCATTCCAAATGGATCCATCATGCCCCTTTTGACAGTAAGGTCAGGTCATACATGTCACTTCTCCATCCCACTAGGATTCTACCTCTGTCTATACAACCATTGTTTGACAAAAACTTCCAGCCACCACATATATTACTCCTTCACTTCATTCTCCCTTTTCACCTTTTCCTTAAATAAACAAAACAGACTCACATTATGTACAAAAAAATATTTTTTTACCATTTTCTATTTTTCTGAACTAATTACACCATGGATATTCTAGACTAAAGACTTATACTCCATCATGGGGTTTAAGAGGAGGGATATTACCAATTTCAGTAGCAGTGGATGAGCTACTTGGTCTTTTTGGAGTTTCAGCAATGTCAGGCCAAACATCTGGTGCAATCTCAGTCCCATTGATTTGCTTGACTTCCTGCTGAAATGGCTCTTCAGTTTCTTACTTTTGATAGCCTAAATAAGTACATATTTTTTTTACCATTGCCGTCTGCTTAGTTTGTCCGCAATCTTCAGTGGAGTGCCCTAGCATTAAACAGTTTTTACACTTGCTTAGCTTTCATTCAAACACCAATTTCTTTCTCTGAACCACCCCACATTCATCAATGTAATCCACAAAGTTAGGCATGTTATCATCAATCACCATTTCTATTTGCACTCTTGCATAGTGCAGCCTTTCTAGGTTTAGAGTAGCTCTATCCATCAGCAGGGCTTTTCCAATAGAACTAAGGATAGTACTTAAAATGTCTGGAGTCCAGTAGACTGGGTTTAGCTCAGGGAGTTGCACCTAGACAGGGATACTTGGGAGATCATCATAATTCATCCCAACTTTCCATGGTTTCATCAACACAGACCTACCATTCAAGTACACTAGGCCTTGCTTAATTGCTAAATTCCTCTTATCCACATTTTCAAATCTGAGCAGAAATATGCCAAGTTTAATCAGAGACAATTGAAGTTTTCCCATGTTTTTCCAAATACAATTCACAAATCCTTCCTTAACAGTAAAAGGAAGGTTCATCCCCAACACATGACAAACCGCTACTGATTCCCAATTTTTGATACTTTCATCTACAATGGACTTTGTGATTTTATTCAAATTTCTACCATCGACAGTTACAGGTTCACAGAATTTCATACCCATTGCACTATCTTTAAAAAGATTAGACCAATTTGCCACATAATTATCTCCAATTCTGGTATTATCATCACCGCAGTTTAAGCATTCACTTATAGTGGACTGCTTCTTCCGGTTTGGCTCAGTTTCAAAAATCTTGTTTGGATCGGCTGCACTTGCAACCTACTTCTATTGTGACGAGATCGTGATTGGATTCACCGGCGTTGTTAGCTCCAGTGACACTCCAACATCCGCCGCCTTATCTCTATTTCCTCTGATTCCTAGATCCATTGAATCCCTCCGCTCAGATTCATTTACCTTCTGTTTCATAGTTTCACTCGTTTTCACAGATCCCTCCTTCTGTGTTGATTATGATGTGATGACTTTGCGATTCACCGCCCTAATAGTCCGCCGTTTCCTCCGTGATCCCCCCATAGCATGGTACTCCGAGATCTCAAAGAATCTTGGAATAAAATCTGATCGTACACACTAAGTGTGAAAATTTCCCACACTAGGTGTACACGTCAGTGTATTCATGATTCATAGGGTCATTTTGCTGGTATTTATTTCTATATAAAAGGTTTTTGCTTATCATGCACGAAAGTGTGTGTGGCCGTTGTGCTGAAATGGATTTCTTAAAAGTGTAACACATGACATGTAGTTTGAAGAGATTTTTCTCCGGATTAAGAATAATTCTTCTATAAAGCATCTTCCTATGAAGCATTTTTTATGGATCAAAGTCTTGAATCCAACGGATTTTACTGAGTTTACAAATTAGTTAGTGTGTATGTATAATTACTTTATGTTTATGTAGTATTAGTTTATTTTGTTGATGGGTCTACTATTGTTGCTGAGGATCCCATATTAGCTGGGATAAATATTATAATTGAAGAATTGAGAAATGAAACTACTTCTAGTATCTATTTTTCTACTTAATTTGTGTTTTTGATTCGGTATTAAGATTTTTTTTACTCTATTTGTGTTTTGTAGTTAAGGTTAAGAAGACTTATAGAAAGGTTGGGGCTAGGAAAAAGGTTTCAGTTCTTCGTACTACAGTTGTTCTTGAAGATTTTTCTATTGAAGATGGTGATTTTTTGTTATGATTGATGAGCCTCCTTCCGAGGTGCCTGCAATAACAAGGGAATGACAAATTACGTGTTATGGTTGATGAATGTGTCAACAATCGGAGGAGAAGGATACAGAACCAGCATATCCCGACTTTTAACTTGTTTACTGAAGGTGAATTGGATGGCTTAGAAGGAGCGCCCATAGCTGGCAACCCCCCAAATAAAGAGTCCAAGATGTTTGCAAGAACTTGTAATTAAAAAAAGAGTGAGTTTGTGGTGTGATTGGAATATTTGATTTTGTTGTATTTGAATGATGAATGATTTAGTTTTTGTTTGATTCTAAATGTTTAATTTGCTAGATTATTGAATTTGTTTTGTCATAACTTGATTAAAACTTGTAATTTTTTTTATGATGATTCTAGTATTAACTCAGTTTTGAAGTTCATCTCTTTAGTTCCATTGTTTTTATCTTTAGTTTGTTATTAGAGTTTAACAGTTTTTCTAGCAATGATTTTTTGGGTGTTTAAATTTTGCTTTGCCAAATTTACTATTTTTTTCCTGATTGTTACATCATGTATCGTTCTTTTTATAGTCACGTATTCTTTAGGTGTTTTGTTTGATTATTTAGTTATTTAGTTCAAATATTAGAAAACTTCTCGTTATGTGTTGTGGTTTACTTTTCGATCCCCTTATTTTAATTTACTTATTCTAACATTAGTTCATGTATATTTTTATTTAGTTTATTCATTTGAATCATTAGTTTCAAACATTGGTTGCTTGATTTATATTAGTTTGAATATAATTTTATTTAATTAATTTGCATTCGTTAGTTCAGGTGTTTAAAGCATCTGAAGAGCAATTTAAATGATTAGTCTCAGAATTTAAATTAAAGGTACAAAAAAAAAATATAAATACAATGTCAAATTGAATCTCATAGGTTTAGACTTGTTGCTTTAGTGTGTTTGTACTAAACTTCTTTGTCTTTGGTTTCTTTCTTTGCTATCACCCTTCAATTCTCTTGCTTCTTCCTTTTGTCCTCGTGGGAGATGGATCTTGTGTTGGTGGTTTAGTGATGGAAGATTCTGATATGCTGCTTAAATTTCAATGTTCCTTTGTAGTTTCTGAGACAAGAATTTCGATAGGTTGCTCAAATTGGTGTCAAAATCTACTCCTGCAAATATTTATCCTTTCAGTAACTCACTACATCAACTATTTTTTTGATTAGTTAATGTATTTTACAATTTAGTTTGGCCTTCATAAATAGTTATTTAGTCATTGATAAATATGTACATAGAAGTACAATACCAAAATATTTTGAAAAAAAATCCAACTAATCCAAATTCAGACCTTCAACATCAAAATACATTATGTATTTATGAGTTAAATCGTATATTTAACATATTACTTCTTTGGCTATAGTAAATTTAAAAAATAAAAATATTTCATGTAATTGAATTTTAGATATTGATGGATCATCTTACAAAGTTTGATCTTGTTATTTCATGTGTTAATGCAGTTACATCATTTATTTAATATGTTACTTTAAACGTCCTAGAAAATTTAAAAAACACGTAATTTTATCAATAATATGCATGAATCCATTTTTATAGAGCAATTTCTATACACTTTTATTTCGTTACTTCATGTGTTTATGAGGTAAGATCTTGTATATAATATATTACTTTAGGCATTTAAGAAAATTTTACAATACCAAAATATGTTGAAAAAAATCCAACTAATTAAATTTCAGACCTTTAGAATCACAATACATCATGTATTTATTGAGTTACATCGTGTATTTAAAATATTACTTTTTGGGTTACAGTAAATTTAAAACTCAAAACATTTTTAACATAATGCATGCAGCTGAACTCTAGATATTAACGAATCATCTAACAAACTTCTATCATTTTACTTCATGTGTTAATGCATATACATCAATTATTAATATGTTACTTTATACGTTCCAGAAAATTTAAAAACACCTAAATTTTCTCAACAAAATGTATATAGCCAAATTCCACACCTTAGCAAATTATCCATCATAATAATATCACATAACTTCACGTGTTCATGCAGTTACATTCAGTGTTCATCTTATTACCTCATACGTTTCAGCAGCTTAAATAACATAAATTTTCTCAACAAATTGCATATAGCCAAATTTCATACCTTGTGGAATCATCTAGAAGAATAATGTTACGTTGGTTCATGTGTTCATGCAGTTACATTCAATGTTCATCATATTAATTCACACGTTTCAGCAAATTAAAAAACACCTAAATTTCCTTACAAAATTACACGTAGCCAAATTTCAGACCTTGAGGAATTATCCATCATAATAATATTGCGTTACTTCAGGTGTTCATGTGATTACATCTAGTATTTATCATATTACTTCATAAATTTTAGGAAATTTAAAAACACCTACATTTTCCCAACAAATCGCATATAACCAAATTTTAGACCTTTAGGAATTATCCATAATAATAATATCACGTTACTTCATGTGTTCATGCACTTACATATAGTGTTCATCATATTACTTCATATGTTTCAGCAAATTTTTAAAAAACCTAAATTTCCTCAAAAAATAGCATATAGCCATATTTCAGACCTTGAGGAATTATCCATCATAATATTATCATGTTACTTCATGTGTTTATGTAGTTACATCCAGTGTTCATCATATTACTTCATACATTTCAGCAAATTAAAAAACACCTACATTTTCCCAATAATTTGTATATAGCTGATGTGTCCATTTTATGTGCATAATTTAGTACTTTTTGGGGTCACTTTTATGCCCTTTTATTATCAAGAAATTGTGTTTTACCTTGTAATTCTCTTAGGAGGGGTAAGAGCAAATTTACGCTCTTTTACCTCTTCTAAGTGGATTTTGTGTGACGAAGGAAGAACATGGAGACTTGAAAACCAGAGGCCGTCAAAGACCATATCTTTGAACACTTTGAAGACTTTCTTCAAAGAGTTGAAGACTTGAAAAATGAGAGGAATCATTGTGAAGAAGAGTGTTTACCACAAGGAGAAGAAAAGAAGATAAGGTTAAGTTCTGGCACCCGTCGCGATTCACGATGAACCTGTCGTGAGTCGTGACCAACAAGTGGTCAGAACCTAACCTTATCCTTTTGTACTATAAATATCGCTCTCTTTCCTCTCATTCATATCTTCTTCTTTTCTGCGTTTGGTACTATTTCTAACCCTAGTTTTTTTTACCATTTTTCATCTTTGAATTCTCTTGTATTATGTTTGGTTTGTTAGCATTAATTAGCATGAACTCTTGTAGCTAAATCTAGTTCTTGGGAGCAATTGACTAAGGCTTCCAAGCCCATGTCTTAAGAAAAATTCGTAGCCTATTTGATACTCTTACTATTATGCATTTATGGAACATTGAATGTATTTGTTAATGTCATTAATGTTCTTGAAAAATTGAGTATATGAAGTACTTGTATGATATACTTGTTAGGATTTGGGAAAATGGGTTGATTTCCCCTTTTCTTGATAGGAATCCAAGAGTATAATTTAGAGCTTTTGATTGTGTTGATGGATTGATAATTGCTAGATGAATATGATAATGTTGAACTCTTTATCATATTTGTTGCTTGTAGCAAATGAGAGAAGTCTATGAATGTCGATTGTTTTTTACTAATCTTGTGTAAATGCATGAATTGGTTAAATGCTTAGACACGGTGTAGTGTTTATAAGTATTGCCAAGCTTGTTGATTCTTCATGCTAAATGCCATCAATGAGATACTTTTAGTCATGTTTCGACTACGGGAGTCATTGGTGAGGTTTGACAAGAGATGTCAAATTCACTCTTGCAAACTACTATCTAAGAAGGATAGAAGTTTATTCTTCACAACAAGTAGTGAAAGTAGTAAATAGGTTTTATGTTCAATGATGGATAAGAGGCTTGGAAGTGGAAGTCAATTGCGCCCAAGGTTTCGTCAATTGTTGTTTTAATCTTGTCTTTACTTGTCTTGCGTGATTAGCATAGTTCTCCGGCTTTTCTAATTGGTGTCTTTCAATTTGATAACTTAGGATCAAAAACCAACCAAACCCCCCTTTTTCTACATGATTTTATATGTATATATATATGTATATGCCTGGTATGTTTTCTCATATATATGTTTAAACACTTAAAAAGATCCCTCTTCCCGTGGATGACCCCGACTTGCCATTATCTACTTAATTGTAGATGGGAAGCATTAGGGCTTAAAAGTATTAATTTTGAGAGGTACGATGATGACCTCCCAAATTTTGGCGCCGCTGCCGGGGAAGAGGCATTTATTTTAAGTGTTTGGGCATATTATGTGTGATTATATGCTAATTGTAAATATTTAATAGTTTTTTTATTTTGATTTCTTAGTTGATATTCCATTTTCACTTGGCTTGGAGATGTATTATTCGAGTTCTTGGTGTATGGTTCGCACGCGATCCTCTTCACAAGAACCTGTACACTACGACCCCAAGTTAGAGTTGAATTTGAGATGGGCTAGAAGGCTTTCTTTGGAAAGTGTGAATAACACCCCTCATAGTGACCATTTTTTTGGATACCTCTTCCTCTATGGAGCATCATCAAGAGCATGAAGATGAGCATCCGGGAGGAGGACCTCAACACCTTCCTCTCCAAGGGCGAGCTTCTTCACTCCACGGAAGGGGGATTCCTTTGGGGCAAGCATTGTTAAGAGACATTATGGCCCCCAACCTTGATCAACAACCGATGTGCATTGAGTATCCCTTGGTCGGACCGAATGGTCACTTCTAGCTAAAGACCGGGTTCATAAACATGCTACCCATATTCCTTGGTAAGCAAGGGGAGAATGCCAACAAGCACCTCACCTAGTTTCACTTTTTATGTGGTGGTACGGTTCCTCATGGAATATATGAGGATTTTTATAAGTTAAAGGCATTCCCGTTTACCCTAAGGGATGATGTAAGGGATTGGCTCCACTACCTACCACCCAAAGCAGTAAGAGTTGGCTTGACATGAAAACGAAGTTTCTAGCCAAATACTTCTCGGCCTCGAAATTTGCCTCCTTGAATAAGGACATAAGAAAAACCCTCCAATAGCATGAAGAATCTCTCTTTGACTATTGGGAGAGGTTCAAGAAGCTTCTCGCAAGTTGTCCTTACCACAGTTATTCAGAGGGGGATTTGTTCTATTACTTCTACAATGGTCTTCTTGATGAGGATCAAAGGTTGGTGAGGAGTTCTTGTGGTGGCACCCTTGGGAACAAAACTTCATCCGAGGTGATGCAATTGTATGAGGGGCTAGCGAAAGAATCAAGAAACTTTAGCTCAAGGGCCGATTTGAGAAAGAGAAATCCAATACCCGCAAGTGACCCTTCGAATAGTGGAAAGCTAGAAGATCAAGTCTTAGCCCTTGCATCCATTGTGAAATCGTTGATGACGAAGCCCAGAAATGCACCACATGTTAAATCATGTGAAATTTGTTACTTGGCGCATCCTACAAACACTTACCCTACTTTGCATGAGAACTATGTTGAGGGGGTGAGTGCCATGGGGTATCAAGGAAATCAAGGCTACCAAGGCAACCAAGGATATCAAGGTGGGAAAGACTACCAAGGTCACCAAGGCTACCAAGGTTATCAAGGTTACCAAAACTGATCGTACAATTAGGGAAATTGTGATAACCCGAACCTCCGGTATGAAAACCCTCAAGGAAGCCAAAACCCTCAACTATATCAGCCTCCTCAAAAATAATTTCAAAGGCTTTAAGACAAACCTCGAGACCAAGGGGAGATCTTAGGGCTAACAAATGATGAGATGATGCAAGCCATTCATCGGTTAGGCATGTGTGCGGAGAAAGTGGAAAATTCCAAGGTGAGCATCAAGAACTTGGAAACTCAAGTAAGCCAAATAGCTCAAGTGGTGAATCAGATAGAGGCCCGGTAAAAGGGTAAACTACTTTCCCAACCGGAGATCAACCCTCGAAAAAATGCTAGTGCTATTGCTTTGAGAAGTGGTAGAGAGGTTGGTACTTCCCTGGGTAATGAAATTGTTGAAGAGGAGCCTATGAGGATTGAGGTGTTTGAAAAAGGGGTTGAGAAAGAAGATTCCCATGAGAAGAAGGCCAAGGAGTTGGCCAAAAGGAGCAAGGAAGAAGAAATCGAGGTGGAGACATTTGCGCCAAGACCGAAGTCATCCTCCATTCCAAAACCATCATCTCCCCCTCACAAAAAAGAAAAGATGGTGGAGACCCCTCCATATGTACCGGAACCTCCATTTTCGGAAGCCTTGAAAGATAAAAGGAGGAAGGAGGACAACAAGGATATCTACGAAGTCTTTCGTAGATGTGAGGTAAATATCCCACTCTTGAATTCCATTGAACAAATTCCTAGATATTCTAAATTTCTCAAGGAATTATGTGTTTTGAATAGAAAACAAAGGGCCAAAAATAAGTTGAATGGAAAAAAGTGAGTATGTTTCCGTCCTGTGTCAAAAAGAGCTACCTCCTAAGTGCAGCGATCCCGGTATGTTCACAATCCTTTGCATAGGAAAAACACATTTCAAAAAATCTATGCTTGATCTAGGTGCATCGATAAATGTGATTCCTTACTCTTTGTATGAAAACCTCAACTTGGGTACATTGCACAAAACCAGGGTGGTAATCCAATTGGCCGATCGTTCTAATGAATACCCTAAAGGTATTGTCGAGGATGTGTTGGTTAAGGTGGATTCCTTAGTTTCCCCCAGATTTTTATGTCCTTGACATGGAGCATGATAAACATGCTGCCCCAATTTTGTTGAGGAGGCCATTATTGAAAAACTCTAGGACAATGATTGATGTGCACAAGGGTACCCTCACCATGGAATTTTATGGAATAAAAGTACAGTTTAACATAAATGACTCTATGAAGTATCCTAGTGAAGAACATGCTTGCCATGCCCTAGTGTTATTGAAGAAGTTGTGCAAGATGTTTTTGAGCTAAGTGGTGATGATTCCTTGTTAGTCACTTTGCAATGTGATGATGATGATGCCCATAATGTATACTCTATGAGTAGTAACTTGAAGGAAATCTTTGAGGACTTGAACCTGCTTGAAGAGATGAAAATGAGCCTCTCAAAGCCTCATCCTCTACTCTTAGAGGAACCCGAGGAACCAGAATTCCTCCCATCACTCATGAAAGCTCCGGTGATTTAACTTAAACCTTTTCCAAGTGACCTCAAGTGCACATTTCTTGGGGAAGGGGGGACGCTCCCGATTATCATTTCAAGCAAGTTCACCAAAGAGTAAGAAGAAAAATTGATGGTGGTGTTACGGGAGAACAAGGAAGCAATTGGATGGACTATTGCTGACATCAAAGGCATAATTCCATTCACTTTCATGCATAGAATCTTGTTTGAAGAAGATGCAAGACCTGTGCGACAACCCCAACGATGTTTAAACCCACCTATGATAGAGGTGGTGAAGGAGGAAATCCTTAAGTTACTCCAAGCGGGCATGATCTATCCAATCTCGGATAGCAAGTGGGTGAGTCCAACTCAAGTGGTACCCAAGAAGAGTGGGATGACGGTGGTAAAAAATGAGAAGGGTGAAATGGTGCCCACCCGAGTTTAAAACGGGTGTTTGCCTTGACTACCGAAGGCTAAATGCGGAAACCTGGAAGGATCACTTCCCATTGCCATTCATTTATCAAATTCTCGAGAGGTTAGCAAGCCACCCCTTCTATTGATTTTTGGATTGGTACTCGGGGTACTTTCAAGTAGCTATCGCCCCGGAAGACCAAGGAAAGACCACTTTCAAGTGCCCCTTTGGTATGTTTGCCTACCGGCTTATGCCTTTCGGGTTATGTAATGCCCCCACTACTTTCCAAAGTTGTATGGTAAGCATTTTCTCATAATTTGTTGAAAACTCTGTCAAGGTATTTATGGATGATTCCACCATTCATGGTAGTTCTTTTGACAACTGTTTAGCAAATTTGGCATAAGTTCTTAAACGCTGCATTGATACCAATCTTGTGTTAAATTCAGAGAAGTGTCATGTTATGGTAGAGCAAGGCATTTTCTTAGGCCATGTTGTCTCATCTAAGGGTATTGAGGTTGAAAAGGCAAAGATAGACACAATTCAAACTTTTCCTTATCTTACTAATGTGTGTGAAATGCGCTATTTTCTTGGCCATGCAGGATCCTATCGCCGGTTCATCAAGGGTTTCTCGAAGATAGCATCTCCTTCATGCAAGTTGTTGTAAAAGGAGGTGAAATTTGTGATGGATTAGGGTTGTAAAGGGGCATTCGATACATTGACAGGAAGGTTAATCTTGGCCCCTATCATACAAACCCCAGATTGGTCGTTGCCTTTTGAGATCATGTGCGATGCTAGTGATTACGCCGTTGGAGCGGTACTTGGTTAAATGGTGGGGAGAGTGCCTCACTCCATCTACTACACATCCATGTCTCTCAATGAGGCCCAAAGAAACTACCCCACCACAGAAAAAGAGTTGCTAGGAGTGGTATTTTCTTTGGAAAAATTTTGATCTTGCTTGTTTGGTACAAAAGTTATTGTGTACACTGACTATGCAGCGATTCATCACTTAATGACAAAGAAAGAGGCCAAGCCAAGATTGATTATGTGGATCGTACTTTTGAGAAAATTTGAGTTGGAGGTACGAGACAAGAAGGGCGCGGAAAACCTTGTGGCCGATCATTTGAGCCGGTTGAATCCATGCCAAAACATTGAGGTAAATCCCACAGTGAAGGAGCAACTACGGGAGGAATTCCCTGATGAACAATTGTTCACCATTAGGGATCTCCAACCGTGGTATACCGACATTGTAAATTTTGTTATCGCCGGTAAATTCCCTCCTCGTTTTTCTAAGGCCCAAAAGGATAAATTAAAGAGTGATGCTAAGTATTATGTGTGGGATGATCCCTTTTTGTGGAGACATTGTGCGGATCAAGTTATTAGGAGATGTATCCCCGATAATGAAGTACACTCAATTCTTGAATTTTGTCATTCTCATGCATGTGGCGGTCATTTTGGAGGAAAGAGGACCGCTAGGAAAGTTTTAGAAAGTGGATTTTATTGGCCTACATTGAATAAGCATGCATACACTTTTTGCAATTCTTGTGATGAATGCTAGAGAGTAGGAAACATCTCCTCTAGGAATGAAATGCCCCAAAGGCCTATTTAGTATTGTGAAATCTTTGATGTTTGGGGTATTGACTTTATGGGACTTTTCCTTAGTTCTTATGACTTTACATATATTCTTCTTACCGTTGATTATGTGTCGAAGTGGGTTGAAGCAAAACCCACTAGGACTGATGATTCTAAAGTGGTTGCAGAATTCCTGAAAGATAATATCTTCTCTAGATTTGGGGTACCCCGAGCCTTGATTAGTGACCGTGGTACCCATTTTTGCAATCCAACCATAGAGGCACTGTTGAAGAAGTATGGCGTCACTCACAAGACATCCACCGCTTATCATCCGCAAACCAATGGGCAAACTAAAGTTTCCAATCAGGAAATCAAGTCCAGCCTTTAAAAAATGGTTAACCCTAACAGGAAGGATTGGAGCTCTCGGTTGAATGATGCCTTGTGAGCATATAGGACTGCTTACAAGACACCAATTGGTATGTCACCATACCGGTTAGTGTTTGGCAAGCCCTGTCACCTACCGGTGGAAATTCAACATAAGGCTTACTGGGCGGTCGAAGAATTCAATCTCAATATAGATGAGTCCGGCTTGCATAGGAAGTTACAATTGGATGAACTAGATGAGATCCGAAGGGAGTCCTATGAGAATGCCAAAATCTATAAGGAGAAGACAAAGGTGTGGCACGACAAGATGATCTTTAGGAAGGAATTCAACATTGGTAAAAAAGTCCTCTTATTCCAATCCTGCCTTTGCCTATCCCCAGGTAAGTTGAGGTCCTGATGGATCAGTCCTTTTGAGGTGGTGAAGGTATTCCCGCATGGAACGGTTGGGATTCTAGATTGAGCTAAGTCCAATACATTCAAGGTCAATGGGCAACATTTGAAACCTTACCACGAGAATTTTGTGCCAAAAAATGGATAAGATGCTGATCTCTTTGATCCGATTTGTGAGTAAACTCCAAGAAAAGGGAGCGAGTCATGCCGAAGACATTAAAAATACTTGGTTTTGATCATTCGGATCGTCATTCGTGAGTTTCCATTGATGTTGCTTGGTTTTGGATTTTGTCATTAGTTTTATTGTTTTGCTTTGTGCTTTTCATGGGTTGTTTTTCCATGATTTTGTAGCAATTTGAAACCAAGGCATTGGACTTTTGAAGGGAGAAATGCTTGGAGTCAAGAAGGAAAGACTTGGACAAGAGATGAAATCAGAAAAAATTTCTATGTACCAGTAGGGTAGCCCGTTGCGAGTCGCGACGGGCTTAAAATTTTTTAATACTCATTTGGGTTTTAGCTTCCACTTTTCGCAAGTCGCAATAGCCTCGTTGCAAGTCACAATGGACTGTCGCGAGTCATGATGGACCATTGCGAGTTACGATGAGTGGTCGCGAGTTGCAACCAAATCAGGAATTTTAGGTGGAAATAGAGCTCCTGACCTCCACTTTTCATGAGTTGCGATGGACTCATCACGAGTCGCGATGAAGTGGTTGTGAGTTGCGATGAATTGGTCGCGAGTCTCAATGTAAACATTAACCTGATGCACCCGTTGACCTACCCGCCGCGAGTTACGATGAACACGTCGCGAGTGGCGATGATCGTGCATACCTGTTTTAAAAATGGGCAGAACCTTTATCTTGTCCTTCACTCCCTCACCGCTACCACTCAATACCCCCATTCCATCTTCCCAAGCTCTACCCACAAATCAACCCAATTTGCTGAAGAACACAAAACCATAGAATTTGGGGGTTTTGTGATTTTTGGCAATTCAACTTCAAATTGCTTGTGGGCTTAGTTCTTTTCTCATCCTAGGCATATAAGTGGTACAATTCTTTACTCTCTTAAGCTTCACTTGTGATTATGATTGAATCAATTATTTTGTGGGATATTGTCTGAATTTTGTGTGATGCCTTAGGAATTTTGATTGATTGGAACATTGTAGATTCTTTTGGATATATTGTGCTTGCAATTTGATTTGATGGGGATTATGTGAATAAATTGTGTTTACGGCTTGGTTGGATGTAGGATAACATCATAATCACTTTCAGTGTATTGAGTTGCTCGTATTGGTCTTGTCCTTGCATTGCGCTATTAGTGTTGCTTTGGTTTAGAATGAAGTGTGGCTTATACTAGATATGAGGCATGTTGGCCCTTGATTAAACATAGTTGTTATTTGGATGAAATGTTATTGTGATTTGCAATGTTATTTTGCTTAGGGTAGTTTAACCATGGGACTTGAATGTTGACATTATGGATGTACTAATGGTGGCTAAACTAGTTAGGCATGACTGTGATTTTGAGATATAGCATATTAAATTTCAACTATGTGAGAACTTCATGGACTTGACAATATGGGCATGTTGGACATAATATGGACTGTATGTGCAATTGTGATTAGGACTTGAACTAGTTGGCTTGGACTTGATTTGGCTTGTGATGATTGACAAAAAAAACTAGTTTAAGGTTGAGTATGATTTTGCAATATTGCATATATACATATTCCTGTGCGTTTGACTTGTTTGCTGTGGTGGTTAGATATGGCCCTACCAAGAGACCTAGGGCTCCTCCACGAGGTGGCTGCACCGTCGCTCCACCTCCGCCTCCACCACTAGCTCCAGAGTCAAGCCCTGTACCTCCTTTCTCCTGATAGGTACATGGGTTTGACCCGGATCACTGGGTCCTGCGTGGAGAGATGGAATGCCCTGGCCAACTGTCAGCTCAAGGAGACAAGTTTCGTGGACCTGCTCACATTGGACACTCTAGGGCTCACCCAGCCAGTCTGATACCTCCCCGCCAAAGGGGGGATGAAGGGTTTCATGAGCAAGAGTGCCCCCTCTTACCGAAGATATACACTGGAGTTTCTATCCATAGCCAGGGTATGCAACATGAGGAATGACCAACCGTACGAGAGGTACATCACCTTTCACCTAGATGATATATCTTGGGAGATAACCGTCTCGAAAGTTAAGGAATCTTTCAGATGGGACACTGTGGAGATACGGGCAAGGTTGGACCCACAGGCCCAGGAAAGATCGATCGAGGAGGACATGCAATTCTGGAGTGTCATCAACATCGGCCGAAGAACTCCCACAACAAGAGCAGTGTCATCATTCACCCTGCACTTCGTTATGTGCACTGACTGTTGGCTGGCCTAGTACTTTGCTTGGAGGAGCCCACGAATGTACCATACAACGACATTCACTTTTTATAGCACTTGACGATTGAGGGACTGGGATATGGGTTATGGGCTGAGCTATGGATGAAGAGGATTGTAGAGGTGGCAGGGAAGCTGAAGGGGAAGATTATGGTTGGACGTATAATAGGCCTCTTGGCTGAGTACCTAGGATTGGTTCCACTGGCTGACTTTCCACGCTTAGGGAGGCGTACTTCCTACCTCATCACTGCAGAGAGGTTGGTCAGATTTGAGATGCTCAGTGCCACACGGACCAAATGGGTATTCCATTGGTTATATGGCGCCAGAAAGGTCACATTCATGGCACTTCCTCAGCCCAATAAGAAAAAAGTTGGAGTTTGATACACCTCTAGCAGATTTGGCGATTTCACCCAACTCCTTGTGCAGAAAGGACTTCCAGCGTGAGCTCCACGACCTTGGTCCAGCCCCTGCCCAGCGCGATGATGATAACATACCCTTCTCCGAGCGACAGCAGCAGCAGTCCCGTAGCCTCCACCAGTGACCGAGCCGATGCATGAGGATGATGTGCCACCTTATTATTCCCACAGCTTCCACCAGATTTCTATGAGCAGATGATTCAGACCTTACAGGATGGATTCCATCACCAGGACATCGTGATGCTGGAGCACAACGTGTTTGTCTCCCAGAGCTTGATCAACATGGATAAGGAGATTCATCACCTATCAGCTCGCATCCATGAGATACAGTCCCAGGCAGGCAGTATCTCAAGCCCTGATCCAGGAGCAGAGAGGCGGAGAGAGGAGGCAGAGGAGCACAGATTGGCTAGCTCGTTATCAGCAGTGCTACTTTGGCGGTGGCCCTTCTTCCTCACATTAGTGATTTGTGAGAATTATATCCTTACCCTTTCCATACTTCGCTTTGTACGCTTTGGCCTATTGTCTACAATGAGGACAATGTAGTGTTCTAAGTGTGGGGAGGGATATCTACTGATTGCACGGTTGGGGTTGGAGATACTTTGAAGACTTGTACTTTTGGATAACTCTTTTGTTTTATTTTGGATATTTTTTCCCTTTTGTTTTGGGATGCTTTTCAGTGTAGTGTTTTGGATGCTTTTCTTTTCTTTTGGATTGGAGAATCATGAAAAAAATTGAAAAATTGAAAAAACAAATGAAAATAAAATTTTAAAATAAAAAGAATCCCGCTAAGTTGAAAACCCGAGAGGGCATCTTAGGAAACATTGGGGGTCCGGATAGGTTGAAAACCCGAGAGGGCAACCTAGGAAAAAATTAGAGGCTAAATGTGTGGAAAAAGGTGAGATGTAAGCCTAAGAAACATGATGTGTGGCTAGTATGAAAACCCAAAAGGGCTCCTAGGAAAAATGAGAGAAAATGAGAGATATTGAAAAAAAGAAGTTATGTGTTCACTCATTTACCGGTGTTAGAGTCATAGGGTTGCGGTGGCCATACAGATGAATCGGGTAGCTTGACATCTTGAGGACCTCTTGGGAGTGGGAAATTTAGCGGGATTAGACGAAGTAAGTTATGGAACTCTTGATCATTAATATACTTCGCTTTTAGGTTGATACATTGGCATAAAGTGGAGCATGTCTTTTGAACCTTATACATGTCTTTAGCTTCACCTTGTACCATTGGATTTGAGATTGTCAATTCGAGATTTGGAGATGTTTTAGGGATATCAATGAATTGATGGGTTGATATGGGTTGGGTAGATTTAGAAATGAGGGTTGTGGGAAACTTCTCATTTGACCTTAACATTGGGATGTCTGATATTGAGAGTTTTGTAAGGTATGGACCTGAGGGAATAGTAGTTAGGATGTGGATATGCCAATTCCTTCTTATGCTTGGATCTTTTCTTACTCGAGGGCGAGTAAGGTTTAAGTGTGGGGATGTTTGACGTGTCCATTTTATGTGCATAATTTAGTACTTTTTGGGGCCACCTTTGTGCTCTTTTATTATCAAGAACTTGTGTTTTACCTTGAAATTCTCTTAGGAGGGGTAAGAGCAACTTTACTCTCTTTTACCTCTTCTAAGTGGATTTTGCGTGACAAAGGAAGAACATGGAGACTTGAAGACCGGAGGCCGTCGAAGACCATATTTTTGAAGACTTTGAAGACTTTATTCAAAGAGTTGAAGACTTGAAAAATGAGAGGAATCATTGTGAAGATGAGTGTTTATCACAAGGAGAAAAAAGAAGACAAGGTTAAGTTCTGGCACCCATTGCGAGTCGAGACGAACCCGTCGCGAGTCGCGACCAACGGGTGGCCAGAACCAAACCTTATCCTTTTTGTACTATAAATAGGGCACTCTTTTCTATCATTCATATCTTCTTCTTTTCTGCGTATGGTACTATTTCTAACCCTAGTTTTTTTAAAACCATTTTTCATCTTTGAATTTTCTTGTATTATGTTTGGTTTGTTAGCATTAATTAGCATGAACTCTTGTAGTTAAATCTAGTTCTTGGGAGCAATTTACTAAGGCTTCCAAGCCCATGTCTTAAGAACAATTTGTATCCTATTTGATACTCTTATTACTATGCATTAATGGAGCATTGAATGTGTTTGTTAATGTCATTAATGTTCTTGAAAGCTTGAGTATATGAAATACTTGTATGATATACTTGTTAGGGTTTGGGGAAATGGGTTGATTTCCCCTTTTCTTGATAGGAATCCAAAAGTATGATTTAGAACTTTTGATTGTGTTGATAGATTGATAATTGTTAGATGAATATGATCATGTTGAACTCTTTATCATGTTTGTTGCTTGTAGCAAATGAGAGAAGTCTATGAATGTCGATCGTTCTTGACTAATCTTGTGTAAATGCATGAATTGGTTAAATGCTTAGACACAATGTAGTGTTTATAAGTGTTTCAAAGCTTGTGATTCTTCGTGCTAAATGCCATCAATGGGATACTTTTAGTCGTGTTTCGACTACGGGAGTCAGTGGTGAGGTTTGACAAGAGATGTCGGATTCATTCTTGCAAACTACTATCTAAGAAGGATAGAAGTTTAGTCTTCACAACAAGTAGTGAAAGTAGTAAATAGATTACATGTTCAATGATGGATAAAAGGCTTGGAAGTGGAAGTCAATTGCGCCCAAGGTTTCGTCAATTGTTGTTTTAATCTTGTCTTTAGTTGTCTTGCATGATTATCATAGTTCTCTGGCTTTGCTAATTGTTGTCTTTTAATTTGATAACTTTGGATCAAAAACCAACCAAACCCCCCCTTTTCTACATGCTTATATGTATCTATATATGTATATGCCTAGTATGTTTTATCCTATATATGTTTAAACACTTAAAAAGATCCATGTTCTCGTGGACGACCCCGACTTTCCATTATCTACTTAATTGTAGATATGAAACATTATGACTTAAAAGTATTAACTTTGAGAGGTACGACGACGACCTCCCAATTGCCAAATTTCAGACTTTGGGGAATTATCCATCAGAATATTATCATGTTACTTCATGTGTTCATGCAATTACATCTAGTGTTCATCATATTACTTCATACGGTTTAGCAAATTAAAAAACAATTAAATTTTCTTTACAACATGCATATAACTATATTCCAAATCTGACAAAAAACTTTTCACAATGTAAACATATTACTTCATGTGTTCATGCATTTACTTCACTCGTTTAACTGTATCTGCACCATCAAAACCAAACATGGATGTAAACTTGTTGAATTTTCAGATTGAACATATTCGTTGCTTTCTCCCTCATACAAAACAATTTCATAGCCTTGAATTGCTCCGTTTTCCATAGTTTATGACCAGAACACCTTAGATCGTATATTTCAATTGTTAATTTCATATAATTGAGATTTTAACCATAAAACTAAGATTTTCAACCGCAAATTTCATATTACCTTGATTATTTCACCTTTGCAGATCTTAGAAGTTTTCAAATCTGCTCTCCTATGATCTTTCCATCGCAAAATTCACAAATTTTGAAGCTAAAAATCTTATTTCTTCAGATTTGCGATTTGTTTTTTGCAAAATTTGATTTCTGAGCTTGGTCGCAAATCTGAATTGCCGATTTGCAGAGCTTCGATCTCCGATTTGAGATCTAGAATCCGATGTTTATTAGCTCTGATTCGGATTGAGTTTGAGGAAGAATGAAATTTGTTGATTTTTGGGAGGAAAGAAAATTTGACAGTTATTTTAGAAGGAGAGAAGAAGTTTGAATTTGAACAATTTTTGTTATAGCCCAGATTTTGCCCCATTTCCAACAGTTTTTTTTTCTATTTTGTAATCAAGTCATATTTTTCAGCTCCATTATTATTAATTGCAGCATAATCTCTCATCTCACCATTTGCTATGGTGTGACGGTCTCGACTGAATTTTTCTCTTGAAAAATAGTGATCTCATAATTTCATATGTTGCGCGTTACAAGGATGCCTCAACCTGCTTCTTTTTAGAATAAAATTCTTTTCCACTCAATTCCTTTTTCATTGTTAAAGCAATGATCTTTCATTTTCTTGATGCTAAAAATGTCTCCTCAATAAACTAATAGAGCCGCAGCGGTTGGAATATCAGAGAATAAACTAATGCATTGTTACTAACCATAGAAGCACACTCTTTCGCAGAACTATGTTTATAAGTAAAATTGATTTATTTTGAAAGTATTGGGAGATCAATTTCTATTTTTTCTCAAAATATAGCTTATGCTTTTAAAATAAACTATTTTTAGCACTTTACCAAACACTAAAAAGTTCTTTACTTATAAGCAAAACAACTTATAAACTCCGCCAAATAGAGCCTAAATCAGATTGAGGGCAACAAATATTAAAGAAAAAAAAACTTGAAGAAAAGAAGCTCGACGAATAATCGCAACTATTTCTCACTCTCCTTTTAAAAGAAAGAGAAAAATGCATATATAACCTTACATAATTCACATAAGTGCAAATATAACCCAATGATAATTTAAAGTACAAATATAACCCTAGATAGCTAGTGTATGTGCAAAAATAACCTTTTTCGACAGTTTGGGATCGGATTATATTTAAAAGACAGATTTACCCCTCTAAAAAAATACAAAACATTGAAATTACATTCATACCCTTGAAACTCTAATGTTCCACGAATCGATTCTCGTCAGATTTTATCCTCCATAAACCCCATTCTCCAATTTCAAATTCGTGACATTGGAGCTGCGCTCGTAGCTCTTTTTTTAACTCAAAACACTCATCATTGATGAGCGGGGGTTTTTGTATTAAGGGATCCCACACCCTATGAACCTTCCCAAAAGATTAATTTACAAAAAGTTGCAGCATGTTCCAATGTCCAAACATGAAGCTCATGATACTTGAATGAATTCTCTTGAATGTGTTTCCTTCTATAAGCTCTCCACCCCTGTGTGAAGCTTATGAAGGCCAGACAATCAAAAGAATTCAGTCCAAGGAGTATACAATACAGAACCTAGCTAGTGTAGTATTTTTTCCATCTGAATTGAGGGAATAAAGTTTCCCTGCGGTTGAGAAACGAGAACCTCAGTGTTGTTTGAATGTCGGCGAACTGAGTGGTGTATCCTCTTCGAATTGCCAGTTTTGCTAAGAAGTCTGGTGTTTGGTTTCCTTCTCTGTGAATGTGGCAGAAGATGGCCATTTGAAAGGGTGAAGTAGCTGATTTGATCCGGTCCCGAAGCTGCACAAGAGTCCACGGACAGATTTGATCGTGCAAGATTAGGATCGCCGCAGCACAATCAGATTCAATGTGAACATGCTGAGTCCTATCCTTTGCAGCTTCCAGTCCTGTAAGAATGGCCAACATTTCAGCATGCAGAACTACTAAATGAGGCATGAGATGGGTGTTATTTATTTCCATATAGCGTGATTCAGCATATACCACCCTTTTACAATGGTCTCTAAAAACACACCCTACCCCCAGATTATTCCCTTGTAATGCAGCATCACAGTTAACTTTAAGTCCAGAGTCTGGGGTTCCCATTTTATTAAGTTCAGTATTCTCTTAGTTTTCCTTTTATAGGGAGGAACTAATCCTTTGTAAACCAAGATACAATGTGTATGGCAACTAACTTTAGGATGAACTGAGAAGGTCATAAAACACAGATCAGAAATGTTCCTCCATTGAACATGAACACAGCTTCTCATGTTATCATGGATCATTCTGTTTCTACCTTTCCATAATTCCTAACATATTAAGCCTGGAAGAACAATCATTATGGAGGAATAATGTGATGCAGCTATTTAAAAGACCAATAGTATTCCAATCTTTCCCAAATAGTATTAAAGGACCTAGCTGGCAATATCAGTGCTTCATGAAATTTATTCCAAAGAAACATAGCTGATGCACATGAATTGAAGTAATGAGAAATAGAGTCTATGTGTTCACAAGCTGTACATTTGGAGGGTAAGTGAAGACCAGTTTTCATGAGGATATCAGCAAAGGGTAGAGCACACAATAGCATTTTCCACATAAAGAAACTGATTTTTTTTGGCAGAACATGATTCCAAGCTTTTGTAAAAATCTCCAATTCAGGTTATTTAGGTCTGTAAGCTTGATAGGCCGATTTAATAGTAAAAGAGCCATAAATACCAGGTTTCCAAATAATATAATCTTGCTGTTCTGTGAGTGGCATATCCTTCAACAGCTCCAGGTGTATTGCAGAGTTAAATAGATTTGAGAGTTGAGGGATATAGGTACCTTTGTTGAGCTGAAATTCAGCTACTGTGAGAAATGGAAAAGGAACTTGTACCTGGTCTTCCATTTGATTAATGAGAGGTCCTGAACCTAGCCAATTTGCTATCCAGAAGTTAGAAGATCCTTTACCTATGATTACCTGAGAAAATGATTCTGCCAAACTATTTACTTTTCTGCATCTAGCCCAGGTTTCTGATTTTCTGGCATGGGGGGGGGGTAGTGATCACATGAATTTAGACCAATTTGACTGTCCTATTTGAAGCTTCCACCAGATTTTAGTCAAAAATGCCTTAATTATTGATTGGATGTGCCTTATACCTAGCCCTTGTTCTTTCTGTGGATATGAAATTCTATTCCAAGATATCCAATGCTTATTAAGTCCATGTTCTGTTTTACCCCATAAGAAATTACTGAAGATTGATTTAAGCTTGTGAATAGTGTGCTTAGTTGGTGCAGTGACAGCCCATGTGTGTTGAGGTATAGCTGTCAAAACATGGTTTATCAAGATAATTTTACCCCCTCCTGACAACCATTGGTTTTTCCAGTTGGATATTTTGCTGTTCACTGAGTCTATTAATGTTTTGAAATGCAGATTTAGTTTCCTTTCTTTGAAGACAGTGACCCCTAAGTAAGAGAAAGGTAGTGTTCCTTGGGTCATGTTGGTAAAGTCATTAATCTCCTTTTTCTTATTACTACTTAACTTTCCTGAGTAATATGCACTTTTCTGAAAGTTAATTTTCTGTCCTGTTCCTTTTTGGTAAATTTCCAGAAACCTGATTATGTTTTGCAGGGATTTTTTTGTCCCCTTTAGAAAAACCACAGTGTCATCAGCAAAAGATAACTGATTTATTGTATTTGATAATCCTGGAGTTTTAAATTTTTTAATGTTCCCATTTAAGAATTGAATCCTGAGGTTTCTGGTTAGAAGTTCTGTCAAGATGTTAAAGAGGAAGGGTGATAGTGGATCTCCTTGTTTTAAACCTCTAGTAGGTTTAAAAAATCCACAAGGAGATCCATTTATCAGAACAGAAAACCTGGTTGAATTTATGTTATTCATTATGATTTTAACTATATGACCATGAAATCCCAAATGCAGTAAAAGAGAGTTGATGGTTGACCATGAAACACGGCCAAAAGCCTTCATCATATCTAATTTGATGATTAGATTTAATGATTCATTTTTCTTGTCAAGCAACCTAACTGCTTCCTTCATAATAAGAATATTATCCACAATACCCCTACCCTTTATAAATGCTGACTGTTCTTCTGAAATTAAGGAGCTCATGAGTGGTTTAATTCTTTCTACCATGATTTTAGACATCAGTTTATTAATGAAGTTTGATAGACTTATGGGTCTAAATTCGCTGAAATCTTTAGGGGTTTTTGTTTTTGGTATTAATGCAATGAGTGTTCTTGCCACTGATTTTGGGATTGGAATACCAGCTTGGTATTCCAACATTGCAATTAAAACATCAGTTTTGATTATCTCCCAAGCCTTTCTGTAAAAGAGCCCTGGGAAACCATCTGGTCCAGGGGCTGCAGATGGAGACAAATCAAAGATAGCAGATTTGATTTCATCCAATGTTATAGGTTTTAGCAGTTGGATGTTGTCATTTTCAGAGATAGAAGGGTGAATTTCCTTCATTAGGAATGACAGGCATTGGCCAAATGGATCATCATTTCCATCAGATAACAATGGTTTGAAAAATTTAACTGCTGCCTCCTCTATTAGGGACTGAGAATTCAACCAAGTACCATCCTAGTCTTGTATTTTCATAATTGCTAATCTTGCATGGTTTTCAGTGATAGACTTATGAAAGTATTTTGAATTTAAATCCCCATCTTTAAGCCACTTCATTCTTGTCTTTTGTGTTAGGAAAATGTTTTGTTCAACCAAATGCCTAGTTAAAACTGCCTTAGCCTTATTCAAGTTAATTCTGTCAGTAACTGAGTGTGATCTGTCATAAAGGGTTTCCAAGTTAGTAACTTCTGTTTCTGATCTTGTTATGTTGTCATGTACATTGCCAAATACTAATTTGTTCCATGTTTTTATTTCATTTTCAAGTCTTTTGAGTTTTAAGGAGAAACCAACTAGACCTTGTTCCATGATGGGTTGGGACCAGCTGTTGGAGATGAGTTCCATAAATTCGTTTCTGTTAAACCACATTTCCTGAAACCTAAAGGGTTTAGGGGATGAGATGTCTGAATTTGAAAGGTCCAGTAACATGGGGGAGTGGTCAGAAGATGTTCTACTAAGGATTTGGACAGAGGAGTGGTTGAATAGGTTGAAAAGACCATTATTTCCCATTACCCTATCTAATCTCTTGGAGGTTGGGTTTACCGCTCTGTTGTTGCTCCATGTTAGGTGGTTTCCTATAGTATTTAAATATGATATTTGAACTTCATTGATAAAGGAATCAAAATCAGTAATGGAGTTTAAATTTGGAGAGCTTGGGCCTGAGTATTCATCAGTAGATCTTATAACATTAAAGTCCCCACCAATCAGAGTTGGGGAAGTATAAAACCTATCTTTCAAGTCATTATAAACCTGAATTCTATCCTCTCTATTATGTGGAGCATAGATGAAGAAAGCCTTAATTATCTCTGCCCTAGCTTTTATGATTATTTCCACTTGAATGAAGTGATTATGATTTGCTAGCAGGTTTATATCAATCTTATCAGAGTACATGATCCATATCTTATTATGTATCTGTCCTAAATGATGGCGAAAACAAAACATCCTTTTGTACATGTCTAGCTGATTTAATTTGCCTTTAGATTCAATAATAACTAGTAAGTCCAGTTTATGTTTCTTAGACAAATGCTTTAGCCTAACTTTAGAAGTTGATAATCCTCTAACATTCCAAATTAAGCATTTAACTGTCATTGGAAACTTTATTTTTTAAAGCTAACCTGGAACTCCTCTTGGGGAGATTAACCTGAGATGATGTTTGTGTTTCCAGAGGCTCAGCAGGTAGGTCACTTGAAGTTTTTCCTTGTTGTATATCCTTTCTGTAAGCCTCTTTAATGTCCCTAAGAGTGTTGATGTGTGGAAGCTTCTCCTTAACCTGTGAGGAGTCAATATCTGAGAAGGTTTCCTTGTTAGGGATCCAGGAAAACTGATCAGACAGGAAAATATCAGAATTTATGGGAACTTTCATTTTATCACATATAGT
The DNA here is from genome assembly GCA_037428765.1 of Rubia yunnanensis. Lineage (NCBI taxonomy): Eukaryota > Viridiplantae > Streptophyta > Magnoliopsida > Gentianales > Rubiaceae > Rubia > Rubia yunnanensis. The sequence goes on along the minus strand of CM075068.1, from coordinate 18,827,126 downwards.
ATCATCATTAAAGGATATTGAAAGGATATTCTTCTTCTGTGGAGATGAAGGAGCTGTGTTGTATCCTCTGGATTCATACCCTTCCTCTAGGTGATCTTCCATTGAGTTGGTGTCAGAACCATTTCCTTCAGTATCCAATGTTTGCTGATTTTGGATCCTTTCATGGGATTGCTGAGTGTTTATTTCTGTGTGATCCCCTGCATTTCTATCTGAGTTTTCTTGTTGTTCATTATTTGCTGTCTGTAAGCTAGAATCCTGCTGTCCCACTGATTTTATTTCCTCTAGTATAGCAAATCTGTTTCCTGAATGTGAGGCTTTGTATTCCACACTTTGTGGGGGAGCCACAGGGGTTAAGGTGGGAGTTTTCTGATGATTTTGGTTAGGCTTGGGTTGGTATACCTTAGTGATGGCTTGCTGTTTATCCTTAGTATTATTAGTTAAGTTTCTGATTTCCCATGACTTGTCAGTCATAGAATGTTTAGGATCAGAAACCTTCCTTATGATGTGAACTCTGGAATCCTGGTGTTCCATTTGGTTAGCATTAGTGACCACTAAATCTCTTTTACAGTAGAACTCACTATGACCAAGATTAAGGCATTTCTTATAGTATTGTGGGAAGTCCTCATAGGTTATAGCATAAGATTTATTGTGAGCTATAGAACCTAACCTAATCTTACTTGGTCTCAGTTTGGAAACATCCATTTCTACACACAAACGAATTGTGGAAGGCCTAGTTAAGTTTTTAGTGGGAGCATCGGCAAACAATAGTTCTCCTAAGGAATTCCCCAAATCAGATATAGCCTTAGGGTGAAAGAAATATACCGGAGGGAATTCGACTGTCAGCCACACTGGAGCTAAAGCTGATTCCTCATCATAGTCAAAGTTTTTTGTCCATTTGATGATGCGCATGATGGTGCCTCCCATTGACCATGTTCTCTTCAGCCAGCACCGGTGATAGTCTTCGTCTAAATCGAAGGTGATTCTGATGTGCCTGGAGTCCATTGCCGATAGGTGAGCCTCGCCTTTAAACCCTATGGTTTTGATTTGAGTTCTGAGGAACTCCATTGTTGGGCGGCCTCTACTGAATTTTCCGATTAGGGCTTTTGAGAAGGGAGCAGCAAGGATGTCGATTTCTTCCTCCGGATATAAGACTGTTATTTCCCCTTTGTAGTTGAAGTGGGGATGGAGATCTGATGCAGGTGGGGTGGGGAGATGTGAGTTTTGTTTGAGAGCTTGTGTGAAGGTTTGGTTTGCCAAGTTCCATGGCGTCGCCGCCATGGTCGGGATTTGGTAAAGACGTTATACAGTAGTTTGGCTTTTTAAGAGAGAGAGCGTTTCAGAGCAAAGGCGTACAAAAGATTTTTCTGCACTCGTAGCTGTTACTCCCATTTTGGTTCCGGGCCTCGTCGAACCGGGTCAGATTCATCATCTTGTTAACCAAGTTATAGCTATTCTGACAAAGTAGGACCTGGCCCGGATCCAATTCTTCCCTAAAAAATGGTGCCATTTACAGCATGATTTTATCAGCAGTTGCACGACCTATGTTATAACCTTATGTCGGCACATAGGCCATCTACTATTCATGGCTAGCCACACCTAAATACAATAAGAGTGAAACTTATGTTGGCATTCTGGAATAACCCTCCACAAACCTGTGCTCTCCATCAGGCAGATCGCACATTCATCCTCGTCTCTGGTGATTCAATACAAAGATTCAATTTTTGTTAATAAAATTGCAAAAACACCGTGGGTGGGTGTATTAGAAAAGATAATTCTTTGAATTTGGAGGAAGGTGGAGGAGTTTTATCGGTTTTATTCCCTATATTTATTCGGGAGTGGATCCCAACAGGAGTCCAGAAGGAAGATCTGAATAGTGACGGAGGTTAGCGGGTTGATGTGGATGTCCTTGGTAGCAACTCCGTGGTAAAATTAGGCTTCGTCGGGAGTAGCAGGTTGGAGGGAGTGGGGGTGGAAGGTGGTGTTGGGGCTGGTTGGAAGTGGCGGCCGGGTTGGAAGGTGGTGGTGGACCAGTGGCGGCACAATAGCAAAGGGTGTCTGGTGGTGGTGGACCGGTGGCGGCGCAATAGCGAAGGATGGTCTAGTGGTGGTGTTCAATAGCTGGGGGTAGTAGGTGGAGAGCATTTTTGTCTTTCATGTTTTTACTTTAGGTTGAAAGGGCATTTTGGTCATTTTCAGTCGATCAATAGTCAGAAATGACTAGTCAATGTCGGAATATAGTTTTCAGGTTATATTTGCACTCATGTAACATAGATAGAATTGTTTTTGCAATAAAAATGATCCCAGGATGATATATGTTAATAAAGTTATATAGGATTATATTTGTATATCATCTTGAAAGAAAGGTTGGCCATTCGCATATATCCATTTTTCAGTGTAAAAATAATCAATTCCTAGCTATAACATGTGGATCAAATTTAAATTATTAAATCCGTAGCACTACACAATAAGATCCATAGTGCGTAATTTCAACAAATAAATAAAAATAGAAATGGTAGAGTCAGGCAACAAACCTCTACTGAATAACCATAACATAAATGTGACGTTTAGAAACTTCATACTAGGTTAAATTTTATTCCAATCTTCATAAGAAACAAAAACAGAACTTGTAGTAAAGCATACAATCACCGTTACCCAAATCTCTGTTTTAAACTAGAGAGGAAAAAATAGTCACCTTCACAAAATTTCCAAAATCTTCATGCACTGCATTAATATCTCTGATTAAACTTTCCAGAGTGGAAGAACATTGATTGACTTCAATTACGTTAAGTTTTGGAACAGTCTCCAAGCTTCTTCTAGCATCGTACAATACTCCAACATCAACTTCTGCAAAGAGGGTAGTTGTTCATCGAAAGCTGTCCAATTCGATAAACCAGCATGCTAGTCTTATAACTTGAGGATTTTATGTTTTGAGAAATCTCCCTCTTCCATTTCAAATGTACCATCTGAGAAGGATATAGTGAGTAGGTTGAGGACCTCCAAGTTGGGTAATTTCCCAATTACCGATGTTTCTTCCCTTGACAGCTGAAACAAGGAATTTTGGGAAAGAGTTTTCTTATATGATATTCATAGAATGAAGGGATTTATACCCAAATATACATGAGTTGACTAAACTAACTGAGTAAAGTACAAAGTTTATTACAATACAAACTCTATTACTCCCCCTCAAGTTGGAGCATGAAGATTGAGAATGCCCAACTTGGAACTGAGATGGATGAAAGCTGCCCATTCTAGTGCTTTGGTGAAGATGTTTGCCAGCTGATCCGAAGTGGAAATATGATGAGTAGAAGTGACACGCGAAGACACTAGGTTACGAACAAGATGGTAGTCAATCTCAATGTACTTGGTCCTTTCATGAAATACTGAATTGGCTGCAATGTGAAGGGCAGCCTGACTATCACAAAAGAGTCAAACCGAAGAAGAGTGGGAAACACTAAGAGAGGGAAGGAGAGAACAGAGTCAAAGGATTTCGCAGCAAGCATTGGCCATAGCTCTATACTCGGCCTCGGCTAAAGAACGCAAAACAGTGTGTTGCTTCTTGGTCTTCCAAGAAATTGGCGAGACACCCAAGGTGATAAAATATCCCATGACAGAACGTCGAGTGATGGGACAAATTGCCTAGTATGAGTCACAGTAGGCAGTCAGAGCTAAGCTACTATCTCGAGAAAGAAATAGACCCTGGCTTGGCCTGCCTTTAACATAGTGTAGAACTCTCAATGCCATAGACCAATGATTCACTTTCGGCTGCTGCATGAACTGCGAAAAAGTATGAACTACAAAATTAAGTTCAGGCCTGGTGATAGTAAGATAGACCAACTTTCCAATAAGGCGACAATACTGCTTAGGGTGATCATAATCCAGACCAGAAGCTTTGGCAAAGGCTTGTGTTGGATCCATAGGCGATGCAATGGGCTTGAAGCCGAGCAGACTAGCTTCGGCTATCACCTCCAATGCGTACTTGCGTTGAGAGACAAAGATGCCTGATGGATTTCGCGCAACTTCCAGTCCCAAAAAATACTTAAGAATCTCGAAATCATTCATATGAAAGCAAGATGACAAGTACTGCTTGAAAGTAGATATAGCAGTTGAACTATCTCCACCAATAATGAGATCATCGACATACACCAAAACATGATAAGTATGACCAGAACGGGTAAGACTGAACATTGAGTAATCTGCATAGCTTTGTTGAAACCCATACTGGCGAAAAGCATGCGCAAGTTTAGAAAACCAGTTTCTAAGAGTCAGCCTGAGACCATACAAGGACTTATGTAGGCGACATACTTGACTAGGAAGTGCCTTGGAGTAGCTAGGTAGTGGAGTCATAAATATAAGCTCGTCCAAGTTGCCATGCAGAAAAGCGTTATGAACATTCATTTGGTGCAATTCCCAATTTTGCACGGCAGCAACAGAAAGAAATGTTCGAACATTTACCATCTTGGCAACTAGAGCAAAAGCCTCATTAGGTCAATGCCTTCAACTTAGCGATTTCCTAACACAATAGGATGAGCCTTATAGCGTTCAATATCGCCATTAGACTTGTACCTATTGTGATACATCCACTTACAAACAATCGACTTCTTGTTAGGAGGAAGAGCTTTAAGAGACCAAGTACCATTCCTCTCGAGGGCCTCAAGTTCGACGTGCATGGCATCATGCCAATGAGTGTGATGTATGGCCTCTGAGAAGTGAACTAGTTCATGGCCTGAGGTGACTGTTGCCAAGAAGTGAGCATGAGCCGAAGCAAATTTAGTGGAGGAGACAAAGCTGGTGATCGAATATGGAGTGGAAGAGACAATTAAATAAGAATCATCACGATGCATGGAACTACAAACAAAATCCTTTAGTAAAACACTGAGTTGGCGCTGGCGTGAGCTGTGCCGAACATCCAAAATGACCTTCTTGGCTGGGGAGCTGACTGCGATGGGCAGCGAGAGCAGTCGGTGGATGGCGTGAGCTCGACTGCTGACGGGGGTTGCACTGGAAAAATGACCATGGATGAGCTGCCAAGGTCCGTAGGAATACTCCCCTTGACCGTAGAGGGGGGAAGAATTTGGGAAGAACTCCCCTTTGCCATGATGGGTGAAGTATCTGGGCTGTTGAAGAAAGCCAGATGAAGGTCAATCTGTGTCGAAGTGGGCAACAGAGAAGTGGATGGAACCCAAAATGTAAATACATCTTCAAAGAACACAACATCTCTGGAGAAGAAAAACTGTTCCGATTCAAGATCATATAGACGCCAGCCTTTCTTTCCACTTGAATAACCCATGTAGACGCATTTATGACGACGAGCAATAAACTTATCCGTAGGCTGAGGAAGAGTGGAGGCGAGGAAGAGATAGCCAAAGACCCGTATATCTGAGTACTTTGGAGCTCGTTGGAAAAGCAAATGAAAAGGAGTCTGATTTTGAAGAACCGACATAAGAGTCTAGTTGATCAGATAGCATGTTGTAAGAACAAAATCACCCTAAAAATTGATTGGAAAAGCAGCCTGAAACAGCAAAACACGTGCCACATTTAGGAGATGGCGATGTTTGCGTTCCACTCTTCCATTCTGCTGAGGTGTGTAAGCACACAAAGTCTCATGAAGAATACCATGGGAAGCAAAGTAATCCTTAAGACCAAAGAATTCAGTACCATTGTCGGATCTGAAACAACAAACTGATGTATGAAACTGAGTGACAGTTAATGCACAAAAAACCATAACCAGTTTTGGAACCTCTGACTCTGACTTAATTAAATAAACCCATGTAACACGAGAGTAATCATCAACAATGGTAGCAAAATAATTTGCACCACAAGAATCAGGAATTATGTATGGTCCTTAAATGTCACAATGAACAAGATCAAACAAGCATGTGGCTTTATTATAACTCAACGGAAAAACAGCTCGTGTTTGTTTGGCATGAAAAAAAATATCACAAGGAGTAGAACTCCATACAAAATCACAAGGAACAGGTAAAGATGCCAAAACTGTAAATGAGGGATGCCCCAGTCTTTGATGCCATAACCCGGCTGAGGTTATCTTCTTGAACTTGGTCGCAGAACAGGCACGTGCGGCTGCCTAGAAATGCCGCAACCAGTAAAATCCATGTCTCTGCTCACCCACACCAATCACTATCTTCGTATCGCTTTCCTGAAGTATACACAACTTTTTGGTCAAGAAAGCAAAACAACGAGCATTTAGAAGCAACCTTAAGATTATCTAGTGCTGACTAGCAAAGGCCTGTCCTAGCAAAGGACATGCGATTGCATTCCGGTGCTGACTGCTAAAACAACACGATTATCTTGAAGCTTAATAAGCACATGAGCAATATCAACAATATCATGTAGGATGGCAAGATTTCCAGTCATATGAAAAGAAGCACCTGTGTCGAGAATCCAGAGAGAGTGCTTACCAGTAGCATCGAAAGAAGGAGTGTTAATGGTGTTATACATCTGCAACATTGCCTGCCACTGGTTGGGGCTGAGATTTGAGTCTTGAGTGGCGTACTCTGGGAGGGACATAACATCGAATGCTGGAGTGGAAGTTTGCTGCTGCGCCGAGAGGGCGACTCCTGCTGGCGGACTACTATGGCCAAGACCGGCGCCTGAGTTGCACAAAGCCGACCAATGCACAAAACCCTCAGGAATGCCATGGTGCTTCCTGCACCAGGAGATGTCATGCCCCTTCTTGCCACAATGAGAGACATGGAACGAGATCGGTCCGACACAGAGATAGACTGAACGCGCATCGAAGGGACTGACTTGGCCTGAGCCGCAAAGGCCATACCATCGGATTTGGTATCGCATTCGAGCATGAGAGTCTTATGGCGTTCTTCTTGCACGACCAAAGTATAAACTCTATTGATGGACGGGAGGGGTTCTTGCGCCATGATGCTGGAGTGAAGAGTTTTAAAGGAGCCATTTAGCCCAAGAAGAAACTGATGAAGATGCTCAACATCGCGTCTGCACTAAGTTTGGCCGTGATGTTACAAGTAAAATTTAAGCAGAGACATGTTTGAAGGGGAACATATATTTGAACTTCATCCCAAATTTTCTTGAGAGTGCTATAATATGACGCAACAGTTTTCCCACCTTGGAAAAAATTTGCCAAATCTGCACGGAGCCGAAGAAGGCGCAACTCATTACCAACAGAGAATCGATGACGCAATTCCTCCCAGAGCTCAAAAATAGTTTTAGGATAAGTGATGGAAGATCGTTGAGATGAATCAATAGATTGTACAATTCATCCGATGAGCATGGAATTGACATTATACCAGTCATCAAGATCAACATGGGCAACATCATCCTGAGAGATACGAGCATCAATAAAACCTAGTTTACTTTTAGCCTTGAGTGCATTCTTTATCGAGGTAGCCCACTCCTGATAGTTATCGCCCTTAATAACAACCGGACAAAGAGACATGCCCAGCTGATCCGAAGGGTGAAGGTAGAAAGGAGAAGAATGATCAAGAGGTCGCTGCAGTGGCTGAGGACCGTCGTTGCCATAGAAGCCCGAAGGTGGCGCCGGCGGTGGAGTGTCGCCGGCAGGTGGAGGCGGTGCCAGTGTATTGACGATGTTGTCTGAATCGCTCATGGTTGGATGGTGAGTTTGGACGGCGGCTATGGTGAAAAAATTCAGAGAGTTGGCTCTGATACCATGAAACAAGTAATTTTGGGAAAGAGTTTTCTTATCCGATATTCACAGAATGAAAGGGATTTATACCCAAATATACATGAGTTGACTAGATTAATTGAGTAAATTACAAATTCTATTACAATACAAACTCTATTAACAGCTCAACATCGCACAATGTCACTTTTCTAAGATTTAGTGTAAAACCAAATTCACATAGAAGTTTGCCTTATCCATAAGCAGTAAGAGATCGTAGTTGATTTAAGAAGCCTGGAAGGACAATCTTACTCACTATACTCTTATCATCAGGTAGAATTCTACATTTCAACGTGTGGATGTTTGGAAACTTCTTAAATTGGTTTTCAATGCCGCCATCAGAATCAATTAGAACACCCTCAACAATTTCTAACTCTAACATATTAGAAGAGTTTTCAAGATTTAAGAACTCTAACATATGGAGATCGTAGTTGATTTAAGAAGTCTGAAAGGACAATCTTACTCACTGTACTCTCATCATCAAGTAGAATTCTACATTTCAATGTGTGAATGTTGGGAAACTTCTTCAATTGTTTTTCAATGCTTCCATCAGAATAGAATAGAACACCTAGAATAATTTATAACTCTAACATATTAGAAGAGTTTTCAAGATTTTCAATGGGTAAACTAAAACCTTCATAAACATTGATATGGAGACATTGTTTTTCAACGGCTGAAAAACAAACACATCAATACAAAAGAAAATGTACATTAAAATTTTAAAATTTAGATAGTAAAATATCCCAAACTAGTGTCAAAATAAGTGTAGTGTAGAAAATTTTACATATAAACACGAGATTTTACATTATAAGATAAAAAAATTTCTATTTTAATTTGGACATAAATTATGTAACGTTGAGATAGAATGACATCACAACACTATTTTTAAAGTGTTGGTATATATATTGATACTAAAAATTTTATTAATAGTATTTTACCTTGTGTCATAATAGTATTCAATAACAACATTAGTAAAAAAATGTTATAAAATCTATGTTGGGATTAGAGCTGTCAATCTCTGACCCGAACCGAGAACCCGACCTGGATCGATACGAACGAATCAACCCGAAATCCAATTTTATTCAAGAAATATTAACCCAAACCCGACCTGACACGACCACACTCAACCTGAAACCCAATTTGACCCGAGAAATATTGATATGTACCCGAACCCGACACGACCGAATTCAACCCAAAACCTGAATATGACCCGATAATCTAGACCCGAAATCGACCTGAATACGAACCAGAATATAACCCGATAATCTGGACCCAAACCCAACCTGAATACGAACCTGAGATCAACCTGAACCCAATTTAACACGAAACTAATTCAACCCGATAAATCAACTATATAATCCTGCATGTAATCAACCCAAAACAGATGTAGTTATAAAAAGTCAATTAACATTTAATATGGAACCAAGTCAAGTTGGTTGTGCGTCAAACTAATAACAAATGGGATTTTTAGCCATATGATTACTAGTACGTAAAGTCAATTCATAACAAATGTGAATACACAATGTTAAATTAAAAATGCACACGACTAAATTTATAAATCTAATGAATAATAGTCAAATAAAGAGAGATGTCTCATTAAAATTATGGTTTTGAATTAGTAATTATAGAGAGTCGACTAAATATTAATTTCAAAAATCAGTTTGAAAAGTATTGTAAAAATAATATTTAATAAACTATCACAAAATCTTGTTATGACCGAGTCATTCTTCGATGGGGATATTTTATAATTAGTGGGACTAATAAGAATAGGAAAAGTCTTGGGAAAGACGGCCTTTCCATAAGTTTATGGGAAAGACAGGGTTTATTTAAAATAATAAAAGGTAAAAGGTCTTAGTTGCAATATTAAAATTTATTGTACAACATGTAGTAGTTATAAAGTTTATAACCCGATTTATACAAGCCAAAAAATTTATCTTCATTTCTTTTAATTTGCCCTTTAAACGTTGGTCTTTCCATGGATTATGGAAAGACTGTCTTTTAAGAGACGAACTCATAAGAATATTTGAGATTTAATTTTATTCAGTGAGATATACATAATTATGATAACCTTGAAAATAAGCTCACCATATAAATAATTATTTTTTAAATAATTTGAATGAAATATTATAAAAATAATCATTTTATTGTATTTAATATGTAATGATTTCTAACTAAACTAATTATTTCACTTCATTACTTATATATTTTTCCTTATATAACTAAACTTCAGAATTGTAAAAAAGTTATTTATTTTTAATTTAAATGTAAGACAAAAAATACATAAAAGTAATCCTAATTTTTTAATTAATAATGCCGCGCAATGCGCGGTGAGACTTTACTAGTTTTTTTATTTTAAAAAAATAGAATCAGAATATTAATTACAGCACAAAATTGGACTAAAGTATTTTAAAAAGTTAATTGAATTCAATGAATACTCAACACTGCTATTCAACTAAGATAGTGGGCACAAAATCATCTCTAACATATTTATGGAAAGTTATGCTATGACCCAAAAAAATGTTACGACATTATCCTTCTCTCCAAATCACACATTTTTTTTGTTATTCTTCCATAATTATAGAAATAGAAAACAAATATAATTTTTTGGGTAAAATGTTGAAAAACGCTAATACATGTTATAGATTAACTTAAAGTTGATTACTTAGAAGTTTTTTTTTTTGAATTTTACCATCCGAGGATGGAGGGAATATATTAGGCTCCCCAAACCAAAAGAAAATAAAAAATTAAATGGCCTTGAAGGCATAGTTCAATACATAAAAGATCATCTAAATTGATGATCCAAGGGCCTTAATAAGCTCTTGAAGCAATTTGGCACTTGCTTTCAAAAGTGGTGTTTCCACCTAAACAAAAATAAACCAAGCTAATGTACATCGATGATCTAGCAGGGGACTTTCTTTATATACCATCTGGCTGTAATACCACGAACAGATCGGCGAATCGAAAAAATGAAACCCCTGTTTGTCAATGGTATGTCAACAGGATGGTATTTGATGGTAAGTCCCAAAAAACAAGTAAAGCTCCAAAATCCTTTGTTCAGTGTGACATCCTGGTGCTGATTAGAGGGAGTTTGAGATGCTGAATGAAATTTTTGCTGCAGGCAATTGTGAGAGGTGGCCTTCTCTGTCCTCGGCCTCCAGTAAAAACTCCTGATTAAGATGGCTGACCTGTGAAGAAAAAATAGCGGAATCATTGTGTAGTTTCTACTCATTAACTTCATTTGAAATTCTAATGGAGGGAACACCCCTTTTGTCCAAAGCAATTAATCCTCTTGTTTAGTTATCAAGCTCAGGAAACAGGAAAAGAGAATTTAAATTTTCATTCCTGGCCCTCTTTGCTAAACAATCAGCAGGCATGTTACCTTCCTAAAAACATGAGCAAGGTTTGTAGTACCCAACAGTCTATGAATATCATCAGATAGGACATATAGGTTCCATGAAGCAGTTAAAGGATAGTTCACACATGATATAGCATTAAGACAGTCCGTTTCGAGCTCAAAATTTGTGAAATGCTTTTCATGCATCAGGTTTAAAGCATACATCATAGCTGTCATTTCCGCTTGCAAGGCTGAAGATGCATTTTGGCTGACAGCTTTGGCAAATAAACAATCTCCACATGAGTTTCTAACAATTAAAACAATACCACATTTATTGGATATTGAGTCCCAGGAGGCATCTATAATAACTTTGAAGAATTTAACTGGAGGATGCCATATTACTTTTGTTATTCTTCTCTTTTTCCGTGTTTTCAGAAAAGGTACAAGATTAGATGAAATCCATATTTTGTCAAACTCACCACAGTGATGGAGAGGGTGGTTGAGAGCAATGTCATGCAGTGATTTTCTAATCTCAGAGAGAATAAGAACAGAGTTTGGTTTAATTTCTTCAAATAAAAATTTATTCCGTGCCTTCCACAGATGCCAGCAAACAAGTAATGGTAGAAGGTTAATAAGTGTGGAGTGTGTGGTAGTGAAACCAACATAGGACCAGTAATCGGACAATCTATTCCACAATGTGTTGAAACGAAGCACAGGTAATGAAAGCCATCTATTAATCTCATCCCACACATGCAATGTGAAAGGGCAATCATTAAAATAATGTGACAAGGAATCAGAATAATGACAGCAGCAACATTTAGATACAATTTGGAAGCCCATGAATTGCAGAACATCATCGAAAGGTAGTAAGCTATTTAGAAGTCTCCAGAAGAAAATACTTAGCTTTTTTGGGATTTTGGAGTGCCATATTTTGCTGAGTGACAGAACTCTTTGCCTGGATTCCCTGATGAGGTTATATGCACTCTTGAAAGTGAAAATTCCGCTCCATGAAGGTTGCCAAATCATCCTATCAGCCCTTTCCGGAGTAATTGTGAGATTTTCCAGCAAGTGGAGAATGGATGGAGGCAATATTGTTCCGAGTGTTGTAAGAAGAGAAAATTTATTCGTCACAAATTGAAAGACAGACAATTCCCTGATTTCCTGTGGAAAATCATGTGGTAGGAGATCCTCTAAAGGTCCAAAATGTGACAAATTTGCAGTCCATATATTACAACTTCCTTCACCAATGATAGTTTTAGAAAAAGATTCTGCAAGATTGTTAACCTTACATATCCTTCCCCAATTTCTAGATTTCCTTGTTGCTGGTGGGAGAGACTAGAGGAATTTGGTCCAAGGGGCCTCCCCTTGTTGAAATTTCCACCAGAGCTTGATAGAGAAAGCTCTGATGATAGAGTTAATATTTCTCAGACCAAGACCATTCTCATTTGCAGGAAAGCACAGTTTTCTCCATGTTCTCCAAACTTTCTTCCTGTTTCCCTCCTTTTTCCCCCCAGAAAAAATTGAGAAGTGCTTCTCCAAGGCATTAATCACATTTTTTGGGGGATCTATGGTGGCCCATATATGTTGGGGAATAGAGTACAAACATGTTTGGTTCAGAGTCAGTTTTCCACCCATTGATAGCCACTTGTTTTTCCAATTAAATAACTTAGAGGCCACTGTTTCCAGTAAAGATTGGAAGTAGATTTTTTTTAAATTTTTCCTACATACATAGGGCACCCAAGGTATCTGAAAGGAAACACTCCTTTTTTCATGCCAAGAGTTATTTTGATGATTCTATTTCTCTGAACAGTGGCATAATCACTCACAAAGTATTCACTTTTTGAGCAATTTATTTTTTGGCCAGTAGTTAGCTCAAATTTTTCTAGGAATGCCTTTATTCTGACCAGGTTGAGCTTGGTGGCTTTTAGAAAGATGATTGTATCATCAGCGTAGCTGAGATGAGATATAGGAATAGCATGCCTTGGTAATTCATAATAATCAATCTTTCCAGTATGAAAGATGAAAGACAAACTCCTAGAGAAGGATTCGGAGACAATATTAAACAAAAATGGAGATAGTGGATCTCCTTGTTTAATGCCTCTGGAAGCCTTGAAAAAACCGTTTGGTTTACCATTTATAAATATTGAAAACCATGCATCTGAAATGTTATTTAAAATGTTTTTTACCAGATGACCATGGAATCCAAACTTTAAGAGAATGCTGTTTAAAAACCCCCAGTTTACCCTGTCAAAAGCCTTCATGAGATCCAATTTGATAATACAGTTTTGGCCTCTTGACTTTCTGTTTAGAAATTTTAACATCTCCTGTAGGTATATCACATTGTCCGCTATATCCCTTCCTTTTAGAAAGGAAGTTTGCTGAGGAGAAATGATCTTATGCATAAGAGGCTCAATTCTGTCAACAAGGATTTTAGAAAAAATCTTATTGGTGAAATTTGAGAGAGAGATGGGTCTGAATTCAGAAAAACTTGACGGGGAGTTGGATTTTGGAATAAGTGTGATCCATGTGCTAGAGATTGCTCTGGGGATATGAACTCCACAGAGGAATTCGTTTGTGGCCTGAAGAAGGTCATGGCAGATAATATTCCAGGCACCACAAAAAATGCCCCACAATACCTATCTGATCCAGCAGAACTGGTCTTACAGAGACCAAAAACTGCTTTTTTGAGTTCCTCCATGGAGGCAATTTGAACCAGTTTTATATTATCTTCATCACTGATCAGTCTTGGAATTTGGCTGAGGAAGTGTGGGAAATATAGGCCAGTTAGTAAGTTTTTGTAGAAATTTACGGCAGCCTCCTCAATGTCAGCTGGTAAACTCTTCCAGTCTCCTTGAAGATATTTTATCTTTGTGATTAATGTTTTTGATCTTTTTTCCTGAACCACCTTATGGAAATAAGAAGTGTTATTATCACCCTCCTTAAGCCATTTTAGTCTTGCCTTTTGTTTCCAGAAACCTTCCTCTTCTTTAAGAGCTCTGATCAGCAGAGCTCTTTTTTGATTGAGGTTAGTGAGTTCAGTTTCTGTGGTATTTGCTTGGTAAATTAATTCTTGTTGCTTGAGATTTTCCTCAACTTTGATGAGGTTGTCATGAACATTGCCAAAATTTTCTTTATTCCATTGTTTTAGGACTGGCTTTAATCTTCTTAATTTTACGGAGAAACCTAACATTCCTCCCTCATTTAGAGGGAGGTTCCAATTTTCTGCCAGAACCTGGAAAAAGTCAGGTCTGTTTAGCCATATCTCCATAAATCGATAAGGTTTGGGGACTGAAGGAATATCTGATCTTACGGTCAATAACATGGGGCTGTGATCTGATGGGTGTCTATTCAGGATGTGAATAGAGTTGTTTGGGAAGGTTTGAATCCAGGATGAAGTACACAGACCCCTGTCAAGTTTTTTGAAAGTTGGGACTTTTCTACCATTCGTCCAGGTGAAAAAGTTTCCCACCGTGTTGATTTGATGTAAATTATTGTGTGTGATAAACTCAGAAAAATCATTTATGCTACCTATCTTTGGTGTACTGGGACCCTTATATTCATTTACTGAAGAGATTGTGTTGAAATCACCAACAATCAGTCTCTCAGAGTTACAAATATTCCCAAGGTCAGTCCACAATGCAGCTCTTTCTAATCTACTGTGAAGACCATAAATAAAGGATGCTTCCATTTTCAAATAAAATACGAATAAAAAAATAAAATTGAAATTAAAAGTAGTGATTCTATCTATTGAAGAAGAAAAGCCCTTTCGTGAGAAGCCAGAAAGAGCCTGTTATGTTCATTTTCCTATCTAGTGTGCATCATTCAATATGAACTGATAGGTGTTGGGGATGATCAATTACCAGAGATACATTCACATTATGATTCCACATTAACCAGATTTTCCCTGAACTCGATGTCATGCAGTTATCAAAATGAAGTTCATTCATATATTGGGTACACTCAATGTTGTCATGCTTAGGTTCAATAATGCATAGAAAATCAATATGATGTATTTTCAAATGTCTCTCTAATCTTAGCATTGCAGGATTCATGCCTCTAACATTCCAAATCAATATTTTCTGCATGATTATTTTATCTGTCATTTATAACATATCTTGGAGCTTTTTGTCGAGGATCTTAAATTCCTCAAATTTACCTGATTGAAAAAAGTTGGAAGTACCTGTTTTGCTGGCTCAGAACTAGAAGGTGATAACACTCTACTGAGCTTGAGTTCTAAGTCCTTGTCTAGTTTTAATTGAGCCTTTTTTGAGGTGGAAGGTTCCAAAGATGCTGGGTGTTTGCACCTGTCCTCCTCTGACATGTGTACTTCACTACCCTCTTCATCTACGTTATCTATCATTTATCCCAGTATCTCAAATCGATTCGGAGACAGGATTTATTCCTTTGGGGACTGTGGAGGTGAAGAAACATTAGATGCTAAATCAGACTGAGAGGGATTAGTGGACTTACCTGTGAGGTCATCATGACTAAAGTGCAGCTTAGGATGTGGAAATAAATCGATGCCATCACACAGTTGTCTTTCTGTTTCTGTGAAATTTTGAGAAGTAACGACTATTAATGACTGGTCCTTGTGTAGATACCCATGTGTTTGATTTTCAGATGAACCAATAACTTCCTGCATTTTTGCTTCCACAAAATCTACTGAAACCTCCTGAGTACTCAGTATAGGTATATCAGAAGGGACTATCTGAGGCTCAAGATCTTGTATATCTTCATTGTGACTCAGTAAGTTGTTAGATGAAGTTTGAAGAGCTGAATGAGCCTGAATTTGATTGGGAAGAAATTGCAGTCTTCCTTGATTAGAGGTAGAGGGAGGGCAAAGGGTATTTGTATTATTTTTGGAAGGAAGAAGAAGCAGCCCCTTGGTTTTGTAATACCATTTCCTGGTTTTGATTTATCTCTATCTGTAATGGCATTTCCTTACTGAGAGTGTCCAGAGCCTCAGATTGTATAGTCCTTCCAGTGGCTTTCCATAAGGTTGGAGGGTTGTTATCAGTGGCATTTCCTGACTGTGAACGAGGATATCTTGGGGTACCAGCTAGGTGTTTATTCCAATGATTTTGCTGCATACCTTTATCCCCTAACTGTGCTATATTTGGAGGTTTCTTAGTTTCCTGTAAGGGCCTAGGTTGAGGTTTGTCAGGGTTCAGGATTTTACAGTTTGAAACACAGTGCCCCAGTTTTTTGCAGTGATTATAGTACAATGGAACATATTCATATTCAATTTCACACCTTTCACTATCTTTAGGACATCCTAGCCTTAAATAAGTAGGAAGAGGGGAGCTGACATCTACCTCAATGCAGATTTTTACAGCTGATGGTCTTGTGAGAGCAAGGGTAGCTGCATCCATCTTCATATATTTTCCGATCTGGTTGCCAACATCTTCAATTGCTGCCTGATTATAGTAGAAGATCAGAACATTCTTGATTGTAACCCACACCGGAGCAATAGGAGATTCCGTTGATGTGGAGAAGTTGGAAGTCCACTTGAAAACCCTCATCTGTTGACCACCGAGTACCCAATTTGCTTTAAGCCAGCAACGTTGGTAATCCTCTTTAGATTGGAAACGAATTAGCAGGTGCTTGTAGTCTATTGCTCCAAGTTGGTATCTTGATTAGAATCCCACAGTTTTGAAAGCCATTTCCAGAACCTCCATTGAAGGTCGGCCATTGTTGAACTTTTCAATTAGAGTGTTTTGATAGTGGATTGATAGCTGCGCGATCTGATCTGAAGTGTACATGCAGGCAAGCTCTCCTTTGAATTCCTTGATCGGGGTGAGGTTAAGGACATTTAAAAGGATTACAGATATGTTCTTGTGCCTAGTTGTAGATAAATATCTAGTTACAAACTTGAAAAATACAATGGGGCTGTATAGGGTATCATCACGTTCGAGCGGATTTCAATTTGGAGTTACGAGTAAAGTTTTTACTCTTTGCACTTAGGTCCCTCCAAGAAAGTTGGAATTGTCGAATCACGAAATTGGCGACACTAAAAAGCAATTCAATAATGTAATATTGCGACTTTGCGATTTGGGCATGTATGTGTGAACATAAGGGCCTTGAAAGTTAATATTGAATACTTCTACACAGTCTTGAAAAATTACACCGTGGCCCAAAATTGTGTTACCCTATAATTTGTTGCTCCAAAATATCTTATTTTTTGTTATTCTTGCTTAAATATAGAAATATTAAATAAATTAATTTTTTGGTGTATTATTGGAAAGCACTAATACGTGTTCTAGTGTAAATTAAAGTTGATTACTTAGAAGTAAGAAAGAGAAATTGAAAATGACTACAGATATATTTTTATTCTCGATTGTTGATAAATATTTTGTTACGTACTTGGAAAATACAATGGGGGTGTATAGGGTAGCATCACTTTCGAGCAGATATTAATTTGGAGTTACGAGTCAAGTTTTCACATTTTGCAAGTTACAAGTTACAACGAGACAATACCTGATAATAGTGCAGTTGTAACAATAGTATTATTGAAATATAACCTAAATCAACCCAAATTTAATTGGGTGACATAATAACCCGATCTAAAATGAACCAACCCAAAATATATTTGAATTCAATGTGAAACATTAAAAAAAATAATTGACATAATCAGAACAGAACAAAACTTCATTACAAAAAATGACACGATAATAACCCGATCCAATCCAACCTGACAATATTCTGACCCGACCTGATCTAATTTGAGTATAAAAATTACACGACAGTAATCCGACCCGATATTAACTCAACCCAACACTACCCAATCCGAGAAAAAACTGACACGTTTTCAACCCGACACGATAAGTACCCAATCCAACCCAACCCGACACGATAAATGAAATCAACACGATTCAACCTGACATATTTCAACACGACATGTTTCCAACCCGATACGAATGAGACACGATAACCCGAATTGACAACTCTAGTTGGGATAGAACCATTTTGTTATAGTATATATTTTATTCCAGAAAGTTTGGAGATGAGGATTTCATGAATTCTTCTTCGATTCTCCCATCTCTTTTCTCAAGGATTAAAGATGCCATATCCCTACTGGAAACTCTGTTAGACTGTTACATTGCCAGACACTACTGAAAGGAATTTTCCAAATTGATTTTCTATTACCATTTACAAAGTAATATATAGGTGTTTACATATGAATGATACAATGAATCTGGACTAGTTCTAAATATAGACAAGATAAATCTTGATTAATTAGAAATTAATCAAGATCAATCACAATAAATCAATCACAATCAATCAATCACAATCAATCCCGATCAATCACGATCTTCTATTGTCACACCCCTTCTCAAGCGAAGCATCGGGTTGACTGAGATGCAAAGCTTGGACCTGAAGAAGTCAAACAATGCACGATTAAGCCCTTTGGTGAAAATGTCCGCAACTTGCAGCGAAGTGGAGACATGACCAACACGAAGTTTTCCAGCAGCCACCAATTCCCGTACAAAATGATAGTCAATATCAATATGCTTGGCCCGTTTGTGAGCAATAGGATTCTCAGCAAGAAAGATAGCACTATTATTGTCACATAGAAG
The DNA here is from genome assembly GCA_037428765.1 of Rubia yunnanensis. Classification (NCBI taxonomy): domain Eukaryota; kingdom Viridiplantae; phylum Streptophyta; class Magnoliopsida; order Gentianales; family Rubiaceae; genus Rubia; species Rubia yunnanensis. The sequence continues at coordinate 18,808,543 of CM075068.1, read as the reverse complement.
CAGAGGCGAGCCCTGCAGCGGAAACTGAAGATCATGAAGAATATGTAACAACCAAACCACCTCCGAGGTTGTGTTAGCAAGAGCTCGATATTCGGATTCTGAGCTCGAGCGAGAGACTGTAGGTTGCTTCTTGGCACTCCACGAGACCAAGTTGCCACCAAGAAAGACCGCATAGCCATAGGTGGACCGACGGGTCTCCAAGCAACGCGCCCAATCAGCATCCGAATAGGCAATAACCTCCAAAATGCCACCAACTCCAAAGGTTAGACCACAATGTAACGTGCCCCGAACATATCGTAGGATCCTAGTGACAACAGAAAAATGATCATCACGTGGATCCTGAAGAAACTGACTCACTGAATTGACCGCAAAGGACAAGTCAGGTCGAGTAATGGTAAGGTACTGAAGGGCGCCAACAAGGGAACGATACAACTTAGGGTTGTGAAATGGTCCACTCGTACTGCTATGAAGCTGCGACAGTGGCAAGAACGGAGTAGAGACCAGAGAAGAATCCAACATCCCAGCTCGCTGAAGAATATCCCTAGCATACTTAGCTTGGCCCAAGAACAGCCCTGTAGAGGTAGAGGTAACCTCTAAACCAAGAAAATAGCTGAGAGAACCCAAGTCCTTGACAGAAAATTCACGATCAGCACGAGCAATGAACTGCCGAATAGCAACACTGTTGTTCCCAGTGAGAATGATATCATCAACATAGACCAGAAGATAAAGAACAATAGTGCCCTGAGAGAAGACAAACAGTGAAGGATCTGAAAGACTGCCAACAAAACCCAACTGCCTGACGAACAAACTGATCCGGTCAAACCACGCCCTGGGTGCCTGTTTGAGTCCATAAATGGCCTTCCGTAAGTGACAGAGATGATGAGGGCGAGCAAGATCCTGATAACCAGCCGGCTGAGCCATGAAAACAGGAGTATCAAGAACACCATTAAGAAAGGCATTCTTGACGTCCAGCTGATGTAAAGGCCACTTCCTCATGGTGGCAATGGCAAGGACAGTACGAACGGTGGCAGCCTTAATCACCGGACTGAAAGTATGATCAAAGTCAAACCCCGGTATCTGAGAATATCCTTGGACCACCAGACGGGCCTTATAACGATCAATAGAGCCATCCTGATGGTACTTTAGTCGATAAATCCACTTAGAGCCAACAATATTAACATTCGGAGAACAAGGCACCAACTCCCACGTCCGCTGACGGCGAAGAGCAGCCATTTCCTATTCCATAGCAACAACCCATCTTAAATCTTTTTCCACGGCTCGAAAATGACGTGGTTCCTTCTGCTCCAAAAGTTCTGCAACCAATCCTGTTGCCACAAAATCCGGGCCAAGATTACGGGCAACACGTTTTCCATCCTGTAAACGAGTGGTCATGGGATGAGGACGGGGCACTTGAGGAGTCGGAGAAGCACTTCCAGAGGAACCTTCCGAGGAACTGGCCGATGCTGAACTGGAACTGATGCTGGAGAGGACAATCGAACCACTAAAGGGATCAGTCAGTGTGGTCAAAGAAGCAGGAGATCGTGGTGGTGTAACAACCACATCCTCAGCAGGGGCAATCATCGGTGCTGCAGTCTCAGATGTGGACGAGGAATCTGGACACACCGAACAAGGCAAAGTCGGTGAAGCCAAAGCAGGATCAGGGATGGTGATAGACAAGTCTGAATCAGTGGGGTCCAAAAAAGATGAAACATCCAGGGATGAAAACTGAACCTCTAAAGATACAGTGGAAAAGGGAAAGTGAGACTCATCAAATCGGGCATGTCGAGTCATGTAAGTACATCCGGAGGTCGTATCCAAGCATTTGAACCCCTTATAATGTGCACTGTAGCCAATGAAGACACATGGAAGACTGCGAGGGGCAAGTTTGTGAGCTGCAGTCGGTCGAACATATGGAAACACACGACACCCGAAAGGATGAAAGTTGGAGTATTCCGGGGGCCGACCAAATGGAACCTCAAAAGGAGAGATGTTATCAAGAACAGGAGTGGGTAGGTGGTTAATAGTGAAAACTGCAGCACTAAAGGTATCATCCCAGTATGAGATAGGTATGTGAGAGTGGAGAAGCATGGACAGCCCCATTTCCATTATGTGTCGATGCTTCCGTTCAGCCCTACCATTCTGCTCTGGAGTGTATGGGCATGACACCTGATGATGAATGCCACGAGCCCCAAAGTGTGACTGCAACCTGTTATTGATAAACTCGGTGCCACCATCACTTTGAAAAACTTTGATGCGGGATGAAAACTGATTCTCCACGAATGCTTCGAATTGAAAAATAGATGTCAACAAAGTCTGATTTGCGACGAAGAGGATAAAACCAGGTAAATCGCAAGTAATCATCCACAAACACATCATAATAAGCAAAACCACTTCCAGATAAGGCTGGAGAAGGCCCCCATAAATCAGAATGAATTAAGTCAGGAACATGAACAGTGCGCTTAGAATTCTCAACAAAAGACAATTTCTGACCCTTAGCCATAGCACAAGACTCACAAATACCAGGTTTAGGAAGCATAAAAGTAAGAGATAAATAACTATTCTTGTTCAACAAAGAAACAGTGCCAGAGGACACATGTCCTAATCGAGCATGCCAAATCTCAAAAGATGCTCTTTTATTGTTTTGTCTAACAAATGACAGAAGTGCTTCTTCACCACGGTCCAGCGTATATAGACCATCCTCAACGTGTCCCCGCCCCAGAATTGCCCTGGTGACCTTGTGCTGAATGACAAAAGACTGATCATCAAAGGTAATAATAGCACACAGATCACGAGTAAGCTTGCTAAATGATAAGAGATTCTTAGTAATTGCAGGCACAAGCAGCACATCAGATAAATGTAAGGTAGAACTAATACGAGCATTACCAATACCAGCAATAGCAATAGACGCACCATTACTAACAGAGACAAGAGTGTTACCATTGTACAGAGTGACACTCGATAGATTGGAAGCAGAAGAGCTCATATGATTAGTCGCTCATGAATCCATATACCAGTCAGGGATCGATGAAGTAACACTCAGGGCAGAAGCAATAGATGGCTGAGTGGGATATGCTGAAGGAGCAGAATACTGAGGTGCTGAAAAACCTGGTGGTGTGGGAAGCGCCTGAAGCATCGGAGGTGCATATTGCGGATAGTGCTGAACAAGATAAGCCTGAACTGCCTGAGGAGCATGACCAACATAAGGCGAGTACTGCTGCTGAACATAAGGCTGAGGAGCCGAAGAGGATTGGCCGAAGGACACTGACTAGCAATGTGACCGAAACCCTCACAAGTATAACACTGAATTGGAGACCCATATGCAGCAGATCTAGACCAGGACCCACGACCAGAACACTTCCAGGAGCCTCTGCCACCACGTCGGCCACCGGGACGGCCATTTCCAGCCGTGCGTGGGGTCCATGCGCCACTACCACGCGTGGGTTCCGCCAGCGCGTGAGGCCACGCACCGTCCACGGCTGGCTGCTGGTCTAAACCAGCTTCTCCCTGCTGCTGTACAGAAGCCACAAAAGCAATTGGACCAGAATTTACTTTCCCCTGGACACTATTCAACTGTGTTTTCTCCACATTAACAATGAAAGATTCATATCCCTTAGCCTCATCAACCACAGTCATATAATCAGGAAGAGGCTTACGGGCAGCAATAGGTGCACTAAAATGCTTAAAGTTAGCCCCCAAAGCATTAAGAAACTAAATCAATTTCTCACGATTACTAGCTGGTTCTCCCATGACAGATAATTGATCAAAAATTTTCATGAAGGAAAGGTGAAGCTCATGAACAGTACCATTTTTCCAGATGATGCCGGCCTGTTGGTGGAGACTGAAGGCTACAATGGTAGTACTGTGTTGATATGGCGAAGGCATCCCACATCTCCTTCGCGGTGGTGCACTGCGAGATTTCGTTCTTGGCATCGGAAGAGAGAGAAGAATAAAGCACACTGCAGACTCGTTGATCATCAGCAACCCAATCATCATAGACAGCCTTGGTCTTATCAAAGACCTCTCTAGCTTTGAGAAATGCAGCATCATCAGGCAGAGAAGAGGAGGAGGAAACCGGTGTCTGCATCACTGGGAAATTTGGGCAGGGACTAGAACCATCAAGATGACCATACAATCCCTACGGTCTAAAAACATATTGAACCTGCTACTTCCATTGCAGGTATGTGTTAGCATCCAACTTCATATTGAGTAAATGGATCATAGTGTTGAGGGACAACCTGTCTGAATTCTTGTTGTCAGCCATGATCGAGAAAAAAAATTCGATTGAAGAAGAAGAGGGGAGAGGGGCGGCCGAATGAAGAAGAGGATCAGCAAAAAAAAAAAAAAAATTGAAACTGTAGGGAGAGAGGATCAGCAACGCTCTGATACCATGAAAGGAAATTTCCAACTTGATTTTCTATTACCATTTACAAAGTAATATATAGGTGTTTACATATGAATGATACAATGAATCTGGACTAGTTCTAAATATAGACAAGATAAATCTTGATTAATTAGAAATTAATCAAGATCAATCACAATCAATCAATCACAATCAATCACAATCAATCACAATCAATCAATCACGATCTTCTACTGTCACAACTACCAAGATGTTAGGCACAAGTCGAACAAAAAGCCAAAAACGAAGAGGACACCGGTGCCCCCAATTCTCTGGCCTCCACACCGTACTCAGCTCTCAATGACATTGACAACCACTACCACCACCCGACAACGGTCCACCCTCAGTGCGAGCGCTTCATGTGCAGCTTCGGCAGCAGCATCCTGCCTCACCCCCCATGACAACCAGCTCCGATACAAGGGCGGTGACACCCACATCATCGCCGTGAACCACCCACATCATTGCCTGGGGTAAGTTCCTCAAGGATACAGCCACCAGGTTTACAGAGGAGGAGAAGCGAGAGGTATGACAGCGGTGGATCATCAGTCTGTTTACTATGGTGTTAGAAATGCGGGGATGGTTCCAAATTATCCGGGTATGGTGGTTTCCGGTGCTGCTGAAGAAATCCAGGGACCCGGTGGTGTCGATGTTAAGATGGGCCGGATATCTCAATCTTGATTAGTCTTTTGATCGGATCCTCTTTGTTTTTGACTTTTTGTTCGAATCGTGACTATCATCTTGGTAGTGTTTGGCAGTGTTGGCGGGGCTTTCAAATGGAATGCAGTGTAGGGAAAGAAGTAGATGCTACCACTAGAGGTCCGGGTCTTCTGACGGCCGATGATGTTATCGCCATAGCTGATTCCGTTCTCCACAATTTCCTGAGACCATTATGCAAGATGTAGGATTGTAGTGAAAGTGATGGATTGATTTGATCCAGATGCCGTTCCTAAGAAATTGCTTATATTTTCCAAGGACGTTGATCTTCAGCTCCATGATTTGTTGATTCTGGTTCAACCTATTTCCATTGATGCAGCACGTTTGTTTGTCAGAGGTGAAGATGCCATGCAAGACGAAGAATGGATTGAACAAGTACTATCGAAGTGTTCAACAGTGAATGCCATGACTACTGAAGTTCAAATTTATCACACCTACGCTCAAGCTCTATTAGTTTTGAATTAGTCTTTATGCTTAGTCATTGTGAATTAGTCTCCTTGATCATAGGGATTGTTAGTTTGTAGCAGACTAGAGTTAGCTTAGGCTTTCAGTTGTAAACTTATGTTTAAATATATCTACTCATCAATGAGAATATTAACTTTTCACAAATATTGTTAGGAATATGAATCTCATGAGATAACTATTAGTCCGAAAAGATGGATAACAAAGACAACGTAAAGAAAATAAAGGAAATAATTGACACAAGGATTTACGTGGTTTGATCAAGTTGACCTACAATCACGGCCGGAGGAGACTGGAACCTTCACTAAATGTGGAGAAAGTATTACAAGGCTTTGCCTACCACCTATGAAGGAATTATGTGGTAAAATTTAAATATGAGGGCTTTGACTTCTACAACTACAAAGGAGAGTTAAAGGGAGAAGAAAGCAAGTAGCAAAGGAATGCTATGCTTGGGGTGTGTTTGAACTACTTACTTCATCCCCTATTTATACTACTCCAAGTTCACCAATGGCCAAGAGCTCTCAAAAAAAACTTATTCCAATATCCTAATAAATCCTCCTTCTTGCTTCAAGCATGGGTTGTGAGCATTACTTACAAATGGTTCTTGCCAAAAAAATCCATGGTAGTTGAACCCTAATAGTCAAAGAAATAATGCTTCAACTTGCTAAGCATGTGATGAGAATAGTGTTGCAATTTAATGCTATGAATGATTGTCTTTGCTATCCTCCAAAAAGGGAATGTTAATGGACAATTGGGTGAAGACCAAATTTCTTCACAAATCTCCACCTTGGTTTGAACCCTAAAAGTAATAGCTTACTCACCCTCCTCCGGCATGGCCCTAATGGGCCCGAATCACCAACAATGAACACCAATCAAGTCCAAGCATTGCTTGAACTGAAAATAGGGAAGAGCCTTCGTGAACACATCAACAGGATTATCCTTTGTATTGATTTTCTTAACAAGGGCCTTCTTCTGTGCAATGGTATCACGAATGAAGTGATACTTAATATCAATATGCTTCGTCCGCTCATGATACATGTTTTTCTTTAGTTAAGTAAATTGCATTTTGACTATCACAGTAAATGGTAGTAACCCTTTGTTGTAGAGTTAATTTGCCGAAGAGACCTCTCAACCATAAAGCTTATTTGATTGCCTCTGTGAATGCCATATATCCTGCCTTAGTAGTAGATAAAGCAACTACTTGTTGTAGAGTAGCTTTCTAGCTAATTGCACAACCTCCAATGAAAAATACATAACCTGTAAGAGATCTGCGCTTATCAAGATCACCGGAAAAGTATGAATCTACAAAATCAACCAGAGTGTTATTGGTTATACCAAACTCCAAACAAATGTTCAAAGTACCCTTTAAGTATCTAAGAATCCACTTCACAGCCTGCCAATGTGGTTTTCTCGAATTGGCCATATACCTGCTAACAACACTAACAACTTGTGAGATATCAGTGCGAGTACAAACCATTGCATACATTATACTCCCAGCTGCATTTGAATAAGGAACTCCAGCTATATAATCTTCTTCTTCCTCTATTTTTGGTAATTGGGCAGCAGATAGCCTGAAATGGCTACCAAGAGGAGTGCTAACTGGTTTGGCATCATGCATGCCAAATAGCTCCAAAACTTTCTTAAGGTAACTCTCCTGGGTCAGGTACAAATTTCCAACTCCTCGATCTCTTCTTATATCCATACCAAGAATCTTCTTAGCTGCACCCAAATCCTTTATCTCAAATTCACTATTCAACAAGGCCTTCAACTTATGAATTTCTGCAAGATTCTTAGCCGCAATGAGCATGTCATCAACATATAATGGCAAATAAATGAATGAGTTATTTTGTAACTTCCGGAAGTAAACACAACTATCATACATGCTCCTGGAGAAACCATGACCCAACATAAATGAATCAAACCTCCTATACCATTGTCTTGGAGACTGCTTTAATCCATAAAAGGATTTCTTCAACAAGCAAACCCGATCTTCTTTACCTTGAACTTCAAAACCTTCAAGTTGACTCATATAGATATGTTCATCTAATTCATCATGCAAGAAAGCTGTCTTGACATCCAGCTGTTCTAACTCCAGATCATACATGGCAACCAAAGTAAGCAATACACGAATAGAGCTATGTTTCACAACAGGTAATCGTGCTTTGTACCTTGTATTATAAACACCTGAAGTATCTTCCTTTCTCTTGAAAACCCATTTGCAACCAACAATTTTCTTTCCTTTTTGTAGCACCACACGATCCCATGTTCTATTCTTGTGTAGAGATTCCATCTCTTCGTTCATAGCCACCAACCATTTGTCTGAATTAGCACCTGAAACTGCTTCTGAATATGTGGAAGGTTCCTCGTCTCCACCTGTTTCCTGTGCCACTGATAAAGCATATGCCACCAAATTTGCATACATGAATGGTGGTCAAATGTCATGTCTCAGTCAATCTCTAGCAATGGAATAATCCTCATGTACCGGTTGATCTTTAGCACGTTCATGATCAGATTCTTCAACCACTTCTTGGGTTGGGTTTCTCCCAGAAGAACCACCAATCTCTAACTCCACCTGCTTTTGTGCACTATCCTCTTTTTCTGAATCACAAGGATTATAAGACTCTTTTCCAGGATGTAACATATAAGATTCATCAAATGTAACATCTCTACTAATCACAAATTTGGGTGATTTGGGATCAGAATACCACAATCTAAATCCTTTCACCCTTGAAGCATAACTAAGGAAAATACATTTCTTAGCCCTAGGCTCTAGCTTTCCCTTGTTAAAATGCATATAAGCTAGACACCCAATTATTCTTAAATTAGAGTAATCAGCAGGAGTACCTGACCAAACTTCCTCCAGAGTCTTGAAATTAAGAGGTGCACATAGAGTGCGGTTGACGATGTGACAAGCCGTAGATATGGCTTCTGCCCAAAAGTCTAATGTTAACTTGGCATTTGAGATCATGCACTAAGCTCTTTCCAAAATAGTATCCGCTCTGCCACACCATTCTGTTGAGGCGTCATTCTAGCATTACGATGTCGAGCTATTCCTTCATTTTTGCAGAACTCATTGAATTCATTTCCACAAAATTCCAACCCATTGTTAGTCCTCAGTCGCTTAATTTGTTTTCCTATCTGTTTTTCAATCAAAGTCTTCCATTGTTTAAATGTTAGGAAAACATCACTTTTAAACTTCAAAAAATATACCCAAACTTTTCTTGAATACTCATCAATAAAAGTAAGCATATATTTTGCACTACCCTTAGAAGGAACACGAGAGGGCCCCCAAAGATCAGAATGAATGTAGTCCAAAGTACCTTTTTTTTATGAACTCCAGGTGAATGAAAGCTAACTCTTTTCTTCTTTCCAAAAATACAGTGTTCACAAAAGTCCAACTTACCAGTGCTTTGACCACAAAGTAGACCTCTCTTTCTTAACAATGTTAAGCCTTTCTCACCCATATGTCCTAACTTCATATGCCACAATTTGGTGATGTCTTCATCTGAGGAAGTTGAGATAACAACTTCCCCAATTACTGTAGATCCCTGCAAAACATACAAAGTGCCAACTCTGCAAGCCTTCATTAGCACAAGAGCACCTTTACAGATTTTCAGGATTCCACCATCACCTGAATATCTATACCCGAGAGCATCAAGAATGCCAAGAGAGATGAGATTTTTCTTTAAGTCAGGAACATGCCTAACATTAGTGAGTGTCCTAATAATGCCATCATACATTTTGATTTGAATTGTTGTCCTACCATTTGATTTGAATTGTTTCCCTACCAATAACCTTACAAGGAGTATTATTACCCATCAAAAAAAAATTCCACCATCCCATTCTTCATAAGTGGAAAAACACCCCCTATCATAACTCATGCGGTAAGAACAACCCGAATCTTAGAGCCACTCACTAGAAGACCTTGACTTATTATCTATGGCCACAAATATGATTCCATCACTCTCATCTTCTGCTACACTAGCTTCACCAACATTGCTGCTATTCTGCTCATTTTTATATTTTTTCTATTTTTCAATTTAAAACAATCAGCCTTAATGTGCCATTTTTCTTACAATAGTTGCAAATTTTATTTCTGTATCTAGACTTCGACCTCCCTTTGGATCTACCACCTTCAGAATCTCCATTTTCACCTCTACCCCTCACAAACAAACCCTCAGCATGAGTTCCACTCGATTTTCCCGTAATGTCCCTATCAATTTGCTCTTTAGATTTTAATGCAGATTTTATACTATTTGTATGAGACCGACACTTTTCCATAATCATGGTATCTCGAAAATACTTAAAGGAAAGGGGAAAGGAACATAACAATAAAATGGCTTGATCTTCTTCATCAACTTCAGCATCTACATTCTCCAAATCCAAAATGATGGAATCTAATTTATCAAGATGTGAGAGTATAGATGTACCTTCCGTCATTTTCAACATGTACAGGTTTTGTTTCAAATAAAGGTGATTCTCCATTGTCTTCTTCATGTATGTAGATTTCAACTGATCCCACATACCTTTGGCAATTCTCTCACTAGCAACATCCTGCAAAACCTCATTAGAGAGATTTAAAATAATGGCTGATCTAGGCTTCTTGTCTAGATCACTAAAATCTTCCAGCGACATATCCACTGGCCTTTCCTCCACTCCTTCAAGGGCTAGCTCACATCCATCCTGGATTAGGATGGCTTCCATCTTGAGTTTCCACATACCGAACTTTACACTCCGGTAAAACTTTTCAATAGAAGTCCTTATTACCGTCATGATAGCTAATAGATAAAAAAAATTAGATATGGCTCTGATACCAATTTGTTAGGAACACGAATCTCACGAGATATCTATTAGCCAGAAAAGATGGATAACAAAGACAACGTAAAGAAAATAGGAAATAATGGACACAAGGATTTACGTGGTTCGGTCAAGTTAACCTACATCCATGGCCGGAGGAGACCGAAAGCTTCACTATATGTGGAGAAAGTATTACAAGGCTTTGCCTACCACCTATGAAGGAATTATGTGGTAAAATATAAATATGGGGGCTTTGACTTCTACAACTACAAAGGAGAGTTAAAGGGAGAAGAAAGCAAGTAGCAAAGGAATGCTATGCTTGAGGTGTGTTTGAACTACTAAGTTCATCCCCATATTTATGCTACTCCAAGTTCACCAATGGCCAAGAGCTCTCAAACAAAACTTATTCCAATATCCTAATAAATCCTCCTTCTTGCTTCAAGCATGGGTTGTGAACATTACTTACAAATGGTTCTTGCCAAAAAAACCATGGTAGTTGAACCCCAATAGTCAAAGAAATAATGCTTCAACTTTCTAAGCATGGGATGGGAATAATGTTGCAATTTAATGCTATGAATGATTGTCTTTGCTATCCTCCAAAGAAGTGAATATTCATGGACAATTGGGTGAAGGTAAAATTTCTTCACAAATATCAAATCTTATATGGTATCAGAATAGCCTAGATCCTACACTATCTACGCTATGGCTGACTCCTCATCATCATATTCTTCAGCTTTGGCTACTACCTCAACAACTTCTGCAACTCAAATCTTTCTTACGGCTTCAGGCGAAGCGTCAACCAACCTTAATTTTCCGGTACTTTCTGTCCATCTTGACCGGATAAACTACTTTCTTTGGCGTGTTACCATTCGATTTACGTTCGAGGCTCATGAACTCGAGTCCTTTCTTGTTTCCGTTATAGCTCCTTTGGTGCTACTACCTCCCAAGGAAGGCTCTCAAACTGGTGAACCAAACCCAGCTTTTACGACTTGGAGTCGCGAAGACAGACTAGTTCTACTTTGGATCCGTTCAACGCTCTCGGCTCTGATGCTTGGTCATGTGGCTCGGGCAACTACAACCTCTAAAGTTTGATGCATTCTTGAGAAAATGTTTCATCCCCAAACTCAAGCGTGCCAAATGCATCTCAAACAACAACTCCAATCGCTCACAAAAGGGTCGCTCTCAATTCTTAATTATGTCGAGAAAAAGAGGGCTATCTCGGATTCCTTAGACCAATGTCTCACGGTTGTTTCTGATGAAGAATTTTTGGCTTTTATTTTGTTTAGTTTGGGTGCTGAATATGGCGCGTTCAAAATGGCGCTTAGTATGTGACCTACGTCAGTTTTTTCCAAAGAGCTGCTGGATCTTCTTTTGCAGGAAGAGTAGCGCCTCTTGGAGACATCCTCTGATCTGGTGCAACCCTCGGCTCACCTTGCTAATTTCCTCTCTACAGGTTGCTCCACAATTGTTGCTCGTAGCTCAGACGACAAATTTTCTGGCGCAACTCATCCTGATTTTGGTGCTGATCGACCGAAACTCTTCTGCCAAATCAGCTCCAAGACACACCATGATGCCAAGAATTTCCACCAGCGTCTTAATACCAGTGCTTTTTTGACAACTAACTGGTGAGCAGCAGAGCGCCAACGCCAATCTTAGTCAACGAAAAAGGCTACCCGTGTAGCATACAATTCTAGTGATGGTTCTTCTCTCTCTACTCTGTCCAATCCATGGGGTGTCGAGTTTGATGCAATGCATCATGTTGTAGGCGACTTCAACAATCTGAATATGTAGTCCGAGTACCATGGTTCAGACAGTCTACTTGTTGGAAACGGTCAGTCTCTACCTATTACCCATTTAGGTCGTTCAACTCTAAATGCGAAGAATGTTTCTAATTCCCTTTCCTTAAATGATATCCTTGTTGTTACAAAAATATCAAAAAATCTTTTAAGTGTTTCCAAATTATGCAAGGATAATAATGTTTTTCTCAAGCTTCATACTGATCATTGCTATGTTAAGAGTTGGCAGGGCAAAATAACACTCAAGGGAGTAGTTGAAAATGGCTTGTACCAGATTCCTTCCCGTTTTCCTTCCTCTAGTCCTCGTGTCTTTGTTGGTGAACGATCTTCCGTAGCATATCACCGTTTCGCCCATCCCCATGAAACTATTTTGCATCTTCAATTGTCTCATTTTAATTTACCCATTTGTGCAAATAAATCTTTGCCTCTTTGTACTGCTTGTTAGTTAGGCAAAAGTCAGAGACATTTTTTACCATCTTGTCATGCTTTTTCTAACCAACTATTTGATTTAATTTATTTGGATTCTTGGGGATCTGCCCCTGTATCTTCTTTAAATGGCAATCAATATTTTGTCTTGTTTATTGATGATTGCACTAAATTCGTTTGGGATTATTTTCTCACTAATAAATCTCAAGTATGTTCTACTTTCTCTTAGTTTAAAGCCATGGTTGAAACACAATTTTCTGCTAAAATTAAAGCTTTTCAATCTGATTAGAGAGGGGAATATCACAATGTTTCTTCTTATCTTCAATCTCATGACATTTTACATCAAGTCTCGTGCCCCGATACGATCGAACGAAATGGTGCTTCAGAAAGGCGCAATCACATTGTTATCAAAAAAGGTCTTGCTCTCTTAGCTCACTCTCATCTTCCTATCACCTTTTGGGAACAAGCTTTTCATACTGCCATTTATTTAAGTAACTGAACCATTACTACTATTCTTAACAATGAGTCTCCCTATGTTTTTCTCTACAACCGCCAACCCGATAACCATCTTCTCAAGTCACCTGGTTGCTTGTGTTACCCCTATCTTCGTCCCTATAACAATAGCAAACTGGAATTTCATTTTGCTGCCTGCATCTTCTTTGGTTATAGCGCCATACACAAAGGCTATTTATGCTTCTAGGTTCCATCATCCAGGACATATATTGCTCGGCACATTGTGTTTGATGAAACCTCTATTCACTTTCTTGAACACAATTTCCAGTCTGGCTCCCAATCACCTATGCCTTCTGATCTCTCTGTGGACACCCTTTAGATGGCCTCGGTTATGGTGCCCTCGGCTGTTTCATTTCCGACTGATCCTCCATCCCCTATTCAACCCTCACATCCACACTGAAGCTGAAGCTGAGTAAAGGGCTATTGCCTGTGCATTAGCTGAACTCAACTGGCTCTAACAACTTCTATTGGAGATAGCTGCCCCTTGCTCTGGTTCCCCCATTCTCCTCCGTGACAATCTCAATGCTATTTTCATCACTGCAAATCTAGTGTTTCATCAACGGTACAAACACATCAAGATCAACTATCATTTTGTTCTGAACAGGTTCATGCTGGTGAACTAGTAGTCCGTCATGTGAAGTCCATGGATCAAATTGCAGACATCTTCACCAAAGCTTTGGGTTCCTCTAGGTTCAAGAATTAGAGGTCCAAGCTGCTCGTTCATACCCGGACGTGAGCTTGTGGAAGGGTATTAGCTTTGAATTAGTCTTTACTACTTAGTCATTGTGAATTAGTCTCCCTGATTATTGGGATTGTTAGTTTGTAATAAATTAGAGTTAGCTTAGGCTTTCAGTTGTAAACTTGTGCATAAATATATCTACTCATCAATGAGAATATTAACTTACCACAAATATCAAATCTTATAAGCTTTAAGAAGCTCAACCAGAGGATAGTAGTATTCAGGTATGGATGATGGTGTGTGTTGGAAAATTAGGCTACTTAAAATAGTTATGGGATAAATGAAAATTGATATTTGAATTTACAGGAATTTGCAACTGTGTGTTGATTGATTTCCTCGACTCTCTTATATCGATCCTCTGGGATGTGCGGCGTTATTCTGATTGGAGGCAGGATTATGAACTCACTATTTTACACGCAAGTGATGGGATGTAATTTATACACATATTTTATGTATTTTTATGAGGTTCTTTTGCCATTTGATGTTCACATAGGTGTGTTTTTGTGCAAGGAATCATTAGATTGTGTGCTGAAGATGAGGAGCAATACACTATAGTCTTTTTCCCTTAACTGTGGTTTTTTCTCATAGGGTTTTCCCGGTAAGGATTTTAATGAGGTAGTGTGTTCCAATGAAAAATATTCTCACTTTACCTTCCAAGTAGGGATATGAGACATTAATCCAGAACGGAAGCTTAGAAGCAATTGGATCGTGCTAAGAAGAATTTAGGGTCATTTAAGTTCATGATTGTTAAATTAAAGAATAGAAGACCCAAACCAAATTAATTAACCCAATAATATTTTCCTTTTCTTAGTTAGCTTTGTAATTAGGGTTAATTGTAATTTACTTATTTACCCTATTAGTTTTATTAAAAGGCCACGCCATAGCTTTATTCCTCGGAGCCGCCACATTCATAGTTTTTGTTTCCGTTTTGTTGCCAGCATTATTCATCCACGATGAATTAGTCCTTCTTTTCGTTTCTCTGATTTTTATTTTTGTGTTAGTTGTTTATGTATTATTTATTTTATGATATGTTAATTATTTTTAGAGTTAAGTGTCTATATAACCCTATGTTTTGGTCAAAAGTGCCAATATGACCCTGTAAAGTTTGAAAGCGCTATTGTAACCCTATATTTTGCTTGAAAGTGATAATATAACCCTGGAGACCTGAATTTGAACGAAATTCAGTAACATGACCAATATACCCTGATTTTAAAAATAAATAAATAGAAAAGGTCCTTTTTTGCCCTTCCCTCTCATCTTCCCCATTTTCTTTTATTCTCTCTTGCAGCCCGAGTCTATACCCTAGCATCTCTCAGCCCTAGAGACCAAATAGAAGGAGAGGCGCTTGTCGTGGCTGGTGACAGCAATGAGGAAGACAGACTCGGTGGCGCCGATGGTGTTGGTGAGACTGGCGAAGATGGAGTTAGCAGCGTACTAGCAGAGGAAGGATAGCGATCGGCAAGGGAGCAGAGGAGGATGATGAAGACTGGCGGCGTCCCAATGAGGGATGATGGCGATTGGAGAGGGAGCAGAGGAGGACGGTGAAGACGTCGGAGTGAGAGGCGTCGGAGATGAAGACATCGGCTCGAATTCCAGTTTTCCTCCAGAGATTTGAGCGGGTGGGCTGGTCTGACAAAGGCTGGGTGAGATTAATTTGGGGATTCATTCTCCACCGGAGGAGCAGTGGTGGCACTGCCGTAGTGGACGTGGGGTCGATCTTCTTTTTTTGAGTCATGGTGGCGGTGAAATTGATAGGAAAATGGGGCAGCTATGGCTGAAGTGGATGAGGAGGTCGGCGGAAAGCGTTGCGGCAGCGAGGTTGTCGACGCAGCAGGCACCGTAGGTGACGTCACAGAGGATGAAGTAGTGAGTTACCGGCATGAAGGCATTGGGGTTCGGGATCGGACTGTAGCAGGCCACGACCCGTCCATTCTCTGGGCTTTGGCTCTTCGTTTCCATCCATATTCATTTGCCGCGGGGACCTCGTGGCTCCGGGAAGTCTTGTCCAGTGTCCCACAGTTAGTTTCTCGGAATCATTATGATTTTCGATCGGTTGCGTCGTGGGCTCTTGTGCAGGTTTGACTTCATTGGTTGGTGCCATTTGTTGGGGCTATATCTTGGTGGGATTGGGCGTGTTGAAGGTTTTGTGGCTTGATGTTTTTGGTCTAGGTTTCTGTCTTGTTTCCCACACATGCTTCTGGTCCAGATTCCGGCCGACATCGGTGGTGGTGGCGACGATGGTTATAGTGGCGTTGTTTGTGCTTCTGGAGATGAAAAGGAAGAAACCTAGGGTATTTTAGTCACTAGATTTGTAATTTGAAGACTAGGAGTATTTTAGTCCTTTTGTATTTGGTCAACGCTGGAAATTACAAAGTTAACGCTAGAATAGTGCCAAAAGGTTATATCGGCACTTCTGATGCAAAACACAGGGCTACAATAGAACTTTTCAACTTCACAGAGTCATATTAGAACAAACCACCAAAACATAGGGTCATATCAGTATTTTGCCCTTATTTTTAATATGTTTAATAGCTAAATCTCTTTTTCGACTTAGGGTAATGAAGCATTAACTATGGTTTATATGTGAGGCTTAATTGTTCTTAATAATTGATTTATATGTATTCCCAACTATTCTCCGTGTATATTTTATTTCTGAGTTGCTTGAGATCTGATCAACCTTAAGTTATTTGAAATAGTGCCAATTAAATTATGATATTTATCTTTATCAAGTGGGTAGATTTAATTTGTGGCAAACCTAGCAACAGATAGTGGGAACAATTGGTGGATAATTTGTGACAGCTGGTTTGATTATGAATTATTTGAACTGGGTTTCTTTGGTTATTAATGTTGTTAATATATTAAATCTAGTTTATAATTAATTCTTGCAAGATTATATCTCAATTAGAGAAGTATTCAGTTTATACTCTGGCTATCGATAAAGTAAGAAGAAATTGGACTTTGTCTTGTAGCTGATTCTCGTCAGGTCTATAATTGATTGGTTCATGCGAATTGATTTAATATTGCGCATGTGATCAAATAAATTATTAGTTCATGTTGATTTACCTGTTTCCTTAATTATTCTCATATTAATATTTGTGTATATTTGCATTCATAGTTTAGTTTTATTGTTTTCTTAGTTAATAGTTTATATTCTCAACAAATTAAGGCGTGGTAGCTAACCAACAATTGAATCTTCAGAAGTAAGAATTTGTTTACACTGTTCTCTGTGGGATCGACCTTGCTTACTCTATAATTGAATTTAAATCTAATAAGTTAGCATATTTATATGGTAGAAAAACGACCTATCAGCAAGGCTAAGATTCTACGGAGCCATTATAAAGTACCAATATATGAGCTTTGATGGGGAGATCAAGGATCAAGTAGGAGGTTTGATACATGATGCTGGATCCTTGATTTGCTCCCTTCACTAGAATGATGTAGAAAAAGATCTTGGCCCAATTTCATATCTGCTACAAAGATTTGATGTTATTGAAGCGGAAATTCAAGACATGTCTTCACCAACTTCATAATCCAATGTACTGGTTTTTGGTGATCGTTCTACGGCCATCAATATTGGTATGACAATGAAAATGACCTCAAAGCTCAAATGTCGAGTCATCAACATCCGCAGAGTACTACTACTTCTCAAGTTGTTGGTTTTGCATACGACGATGTGGGATAAGTTTTGGATCAACTAACTAGGGGATCAAACCAGTTGCATATAGTTCCAATTTCTGGAATGACGGGTATTGGTAAGACTACTTTTGCCCGCAAACTATACAATCATCGTTGCATTATGTACCAATTTTAGGCTCGAGCATGGAGCACCATCTCTCAAGTGCTGGACAAGAAGAAACTATTGGTTAAGCTCTTGAATCAAATCAGTGAACCCGGTAGCTATTCAGAGATGACTGAAGACGATCGAGCAGACAAAATTTGTCAGAGCTGGATAGGAAAAAGATATGTAATCTTTTTAGTTGATGTGTAGACCTTAGAAGTATGGAATAGTCTGAAAACATCATTCCCAGATAATTCTTCTCAGAGTAGAATTATTTTGACAGGTTGGCATAGTAATATTGCTTCTCATGGAGAGCCTTATTGATGTTGCAGATGAAATTATTCCGTGAAAAAGGCTGGAATTTTGCTATCGGAATGGAAATTGCAAAACTGTGTCAGGGGTTGTCATTGTGGCGGGACTTCTGGCCACCGTGAAGCATCAAGTTGGCAGGGAATTTTGGATTATTTGAGCTCAGTTGGTGCATCTCGTGAAGAACAATGCAACAGTGTTTTGGAGTTGAGTTTCAAACATTTACCAGAAGATTTAAAGCTCTTCTTATATTGGTGCATTTCAAGTAGATGAAGTAGTTTCTGTGAAAAGATTGATTCGATTATAGATGTCTGAGGGATTTGTAACAAAGAGTGTGTCAAGGATTTAAGATTATGTTGTCCGAGAGTATTTGGAAAACTTGATGCAAAGAGGTTAGTTATAGTTGCTGAAAGCAGATCCATCGGCGGTGTCAAAAGTTTTTGGATTCATGACATACTTCGTGATTTTTGCTTGACAAAAGCAAGACAAGAAAATTGTTTCCACCTCTTACACACGCACGATCAGCTTTCAGATTTTAATGAGCCAAGTTGCCTGCAGAGGTTGTTCATTCACTCTAGGCCAATCCATTTTACTAACTCCAGGTTATTTTATCCTCGCGCCTATTCCTTGTTGTTCCTCTCCTCTCAATCAGTAATGGATAACCATTACGTTTTTGATATGTCATTCATCATTCAAATCTTTAAACTTATTAAAGTGTGGGATATATTGCAATGTAGTTTGGTTGCTGAGATTCCCATTGACAGAGAATATCTTACTCGGATGACATACTTGTCAGTTCAAAGTCGTCGGGCCGCATTCCAACTTTCATAGGCAACCTCTCCAATTTGGAAACTTTTATGGTAGATTTTCCTAGGTCATTTGAAGCCATTTCATTTCCAGACACTCTTTGAAATCTCCAAAATTTGAAATATCTCCACATCAATATCTATGAATGTTTTAGTTTACCCACTGAAAATATTGAAAACTCTTCTAATATGTTGAGTTAGAAATTCCTTTGGGGGTTCTATTTGATTCTGATGGTAGCTTTGAAAAACAATTGAAGAAGTTTCCAAACATCCACACATTGAAATGTAAAATTCTACCTGATGATGAGAGTGCATTGAGTAAGATTGTCCTCCCAGAATTCTTAAATAAACTAAGACTCTTACTATTTATATAGAAGGGAAACTTCAATGTGAATTAGGTTCTACACTAAATCTTATAAAAGTGACATTGTGCGATGTTGAGCTGTCAAGGGAAGAAACTTCGGTAATTTCATCAATCATTTCAATAATAAATATAATATAACACATATTATAGTTCTAAATTTATATTAAAACTATTGATGAAATTGATGTAGTTATAGTGAGTCATAACTAATATTGGTGAGATGATGTTCTAAAAGCTTTTTGTTTTAACGTTACAATATTTGCATCCCTAAGCGTGTAATTTACGTGCAAAATTTGCGTGCAAAATTTGCATGCAAACCACACACTTGGATGATGTACTATATATATTTATACACATCCATGTGTGGTTAATGAATATGAATGCATAATATCTCCATATCAATGTCTATGAAGGTTTTAGTTTACCCATTGAAAATCTTGAAAACTCTTCTAATATGTTAAGTTAGAAATTCTTTTTGGTGCTCTATGATGGCAGCATTGAAAAACAATTGAAGAAGTTTCCAACATTCACACGTTGAAATGTAGAATTCTACCTAATAATGAGAGTACAGTGAGTAAGATTGTCCTTCCATACTTCTTAAATCAACTACGATCTCTTACTGTTTATAGAGAAGGCTAACTTCAATGTGAATTTGGTTCTACACTAAATCTTAAAAGTGACATTGTGCGATGTTGAGCGGTCAAGGGAAGAAACGTCGGTAATTTCATTAATAAACATAATATAACCGGGAGGCCGTCGTTGTGCCTCTCAAATATAGTATTTATGTGCCCAAATTATGGTTAACTACTAAATAGTAGCTAGTGGTAAGATGAGATCGGCCATGAGGAAAGGGGTTTCATCGAGTGTTAAAGTGTAGTTAAAAAGCACACAAAGAAGTCATGTGTGGTAACCAAGTTGGGGGGTTTTTGATTTTAGAAACACTACGAATACTTTAAACAACTAAATTAACAACCAAGTAGAAAGAGCGATGTAAATATGATCACAAGTAGCACAAATAACTTAACTAAGATTATATAGAGTCTCGGGCGCAATTGGTTTACATTTCTGGTTATCCTTTGAGCATTGAATAATCATCCTATTTTTATGCATCAACTACATATTGTGGAGAACTTGTCAACACCTTTCAAGTGGAGACATTTCTCACCTCTCCTCAGTTATAGTTAGAGTGAGCGATTGGTGCCACACAATTACTCTTACCCTCAGGTCACCCTAGACGATTGGCGTCATTGACTTCCCCTAGAATAACAATACACACTAAACCTATTACTTTGGCATTTTACCACGGTTTTTTTGCCTTAGCCCAAAAAATCGAGGTAAGAAATTCTTTTACCTCAGTTTTTTTTCGAAGTAAAAATTACTAATTACCTCAGTTATAAAAAAAACTGAGGTAAATAATAGCCTTTTTTACCTCGGTTGTAAGGTAGCTGAGGTAAATGCCATGCAAAAACGGAGTAAATAGGTCAACCGACGTTGGTGCAAAGTCGGCAACATGTGTCTGTCACTTAGTTGCAGACATTATATGCGAGTACCAACATCACACTGTAAATCAGTTTGACCGATTCTTTAACGATTAGAAAATGTGACGTCGCAGTTTTTGGGATTTGGTCAGTATAACTTTGGTCCTTTGACCATTTCCAATCAAAATTCCCTAATTTTCTTCCCTATTTCTAAAAATTCCAATTCCTCATTGTTGAAGGAGGGCTATATGGTAGTGTTCGCCATTTAATTAACTCCACACTCAAGAAGTAAGTATTCCATTCCTCAATTTTTATTCTCATCTTCGAATTCGGTTCTAGGTTAAATAGTTCAATTGGTATGATGTGTTTACTATGGGTTGACTGAATATATGCATTGCATATATATTGGGTTGATGTTATATTTATATGTGTTTAGGAGGATGACATATGAAGGATTACATATCTAGGAATCCATGAATTGAATAAGTGTTAGTCTTTGTATTAATTTGTTGCTAATATGTAGGATGTTGAACAATGTTGTGTACTTACTGTTGTAATATGTAGGAGTCTATGGATAAAATTCATTGTTTTGATGAAGATCGAACGAGTGTGGAGTATCAATATTTTGTAGCTAAATTCATTAAATATGCATTCGCGAATGCTTCGAAGGAGAATTTGTCATATGTGTACTATCTTTGCAAGAAGTGTCAGAACAGTGCTATTCATGAAGATGCAATTGGTTTGAAGGATCATTTATTTATATATGGTTTTGATCCCACATATAAAATTTGGTTTTGGCATGGAGAGAACGCCGATGATCATACCGTAGATGAAGTAGGGGCCAAGATGGATGATAGGATGGATGAGTTGGTTGAAGAGATTGTGAAGAACTATAGTGGAAATCCTAAAATACTTTCGGAATCGCAAGGACATAATGAAACATCTCTATGCGAGGGATGCCCTGGAGGAATGACTGTATTGAAGGCATGTGAAGGCCAAGTATTCTTATAGTGATGTTGGGTTCTCTAGTTTGTTCAAAGTGTTGAAAGAAATGCTTCTGGATGGGAATAGAATACCAGAAATGATATATAAGGTGAAGAAGGTACTATGTCTGATAGGCATGGATTATGAAAAGATACATGCTTGTCGGAATGATTGTATCATGTATAGGGGTGATCACTTATATGCAGTGGAATTCCCAAAATGCAATGCTCAAAGGTTCAAATTGAAGGAGGTGGTAGTTGATGGAGATAGTGTTAATCAGTGGACAAAGAAGGTTCTTGTCAAGGATATTTGGTATCTACCTATTATTCGTCAATTGAGAAGAATGTTTGACAATGTCGAGGATGCAAAGAATATGACTTGGCATGCAGATCAGACTGTGGTTGATCCTGATGTAATTAGTCATTCGGCCGATGGTGATCAGTGGAAGAAGATAGATGCAGCATTTCCCAAATTTGGGAATGAGCCACGTAACTTGAGGCTTGGTTTATGCACGGATGAAATAAACCCGTTTGGTACTATGACCAACAATCATAGTTTGTGGCCTATAATGGTGATGATTTACTTCTTGCCCCCATTGTTGTGCATGAAAAGGAAGTACATCATGTTGTCCCTAGTGATCTCCAGTCCTAAGCAACCGGGGAACAACATCAATGTGTATTTATCCCCCTCGGAGGATGATTTGAAAAAGTTGTGGAATCTTGGCCTGACAATGTATGATAGGTTTCAAAAGGAGGATTTTGAATTTAGAGCGATGTTGTTTTGCATTGTTAATGATTTTCCCGCATATGGAAACTTGTCTGGATATTCAGTTAAAGGTCACAAAGCATGCCCTATTTGTTTGGAAGGAATGGATTATTGTCAGTTGAGGCATGGAAGTAAGACGGTATATCTTGGCCACCAGAGATGGCTTCCAACAAATCATCCATGGAGGAAACTTAGGATTGAGTTTGATGGGAAGGTAGAGTTGGCACCCTCTCCTCTCGTTATAACAGGTGCGTCTATCTCGAACATGTTGCGTAATTTTCAAAATAACCTCGAAAAGAGGAAGAGGAAACCTAAGGTTGCTAGTAGTTGGAAGAAGCGTTCCATTTTTTTGAACTACTGTATTGGGAGAGTCTAGATGTTTGACACTGTTTGGACGTGATGCATATTGAAAAGAATGTATGTGATAGTTTGGTTGGGACTTTGTTGAATATCCCCGGTAAGACAAAGGATGGTTTGAAGTCTAGGAAAGACATGGTTGAAATAGGAATTAGACCCAAATTGGACCCCAAGGCCCGAAATCTAAGACTTACTTGCTCGTTGCTTGTTACACACTTTTAAAGCATGAGAAGGTGTTGTTATGTTCAAGCCTGAGAGGCATGGTTGTCCTGATGGACTACTCTTCGAGAGTTAGCAATCTAGTATCCGATGAGGGTTTGAGATTGAGAAATATGAAATCGCATGATTCACATAGTTTGATTTAAGAATTTCTACATGTTGCGATTAGATCCATCTTTCCCACTCACGTAAGAAAGTGCATTACCCGACTGTGTTGTTTCTTCAAGGAAATTTGTTGTAAGGAGGTTAGGCATCGGATATTTGTAGAACTTCAAGAGGAAATAGTAATCGTGTTGTGCGAGTTAGAGATGTATTTCCCTCATTCTTTCTTTGACATCATGGTGCACTTGTTGGTTCACGTTGTATGAGAGATATTGATATGTGGTCCTATTTATCTTCGATGGATGTATCCTTTTGAGAGGTATATGAAGATATTCAAGGGTGATTTGAAAAATCAATATCACCCAGATGCTAGTATTGTGCAATGGTATATGACCGAGGAGGCTGTAGAATACTGTACTGAATTCATGAAGGTTAAAAAGTCGGTTGGTGTACCAAAATCACGGTATGTAGATAGAGTGAGTGGTAAAGGTTAGCAAAAGGGAACTACTAGGCCATTAACCCCTGATGAGTTGATGAAAGCACATTTATATGTCTTGCAAAACTCAGATGTGGTTCGCCCATACGTGGATATGCACATGACCACTATCAAGGAGTGACACCCAGGTTGGTCGGAGAAGCAAGTACTTGGTGAACACACTCACACTTTCATTGATTGGTTACGAGTTAGAGTGGTCGAAGATAACCATGGTGACACCTTGAGTTGGTTAGCTTTCATGCCCTCTGCAACTGCAATTTCATTCGTGGGTTATGACATGAATGAGTTTACCTTCTCAACCCTAGAGTGGGACACACACACTGCTACACAAAATAGTGGTGTCAGTGTAGTTGCAGAAGCTTTACATGTAAGCAGAACGAAGGATAAGAATCCCGTGTATGGGAACATGTCTTATTATGGTGTGATTGAGGAAATATGGGAACTGGTCTACAAAAGTTTCAGGGTACAACTTTTCAAATGTAAGTGGGTTGATAGCCTACTGGTGTATCGGTGGATGACCTAGGCTTTACGGTCGTAGATTTGAGCAGGGCACATTCTATTGGCGATTCTTACATTCTTGCTTCAAAGGCCATGTAGGTGTTTTATGTTTCATATCCCAGTGATTCTAGCAAATCAGTGGTCATTCATGGGAAAAGTCAATATGTGAGAGATTCTTGTCCATCGGTGCTATCTGAAATGAGTCCACACAGTTCCTTAAGCACCACCAATGTTGAGAAGGATGAAACATATGGGTTGAAGCTATCTTTAAGAAGAGACCATGAAGAAGGCGTATGGATTGAAAGACACCCCAAATCAAAGAAACGAAAGAAGAAGGCACTGTTTGTGTTCCCATTTCATTTTAGATAACCTAGATGGCCGTTTACGTGCTTGTTCATGTTTGTACGCAGCTGATAAAATCAATTTCCCATCCAATTTTATCCCGACAGTGAATCTATACGATGTTGTAGGGAAATTTTCATATAATGACTGTGACCATGGGAATGCGACTCGCACTACTTATTGGTGATTACTAAATTTTGAGAATTTGTCATGTCGATCTCGTACCTATTCATTGATCGGAATCAGTGCTTAAAATAGCTTAATTTAATTGTTACATGCGATTTCACACTACTTATTGGTCATTACTAAATTTAGAGACAATTTGTCATGTCGACCTCGTACCTACTCATCGGTCTGAATCAGTGCTTAAAATAGCTCAATTTAATTGTTATACTCAAAGTCGCCTACTAGTCGGTATCCCATCGTTCTGATGGATACATAAATGTCTGATTATATTGCAATGTTGCAAGGGTGCATCTGAGCTCTAAAAACATAACTTCTAAATCAATGAAACCAGAACAAGGAATGATTCAACTACATGAACCATTCCAAGTTCACAACAGCCACCCACATATATACAAATCCAATCCAAACCATATAACATGAAATCAATAAAACCGTTAAAAGTGATGAAAAAGAACAACTTATGCATGGAAGCCAAATTTCTACATAAAAAAACATTTGCTTCAAACGTAGAAAATTCATGAAATGCAACAAAACAGGTCAAATCCTACATAATCCAACATGATACACAAACAATACAAATCCAACAAAACAGTTCATCATAATTATTTTATGAAGAAAGAGCAACATCAAAATCTTCTTCAGACAAGTTATTCCAATTATCTGACTGCAATTTTGAACGACTAGACTCATCGCTTGTGCTCTTGTCCTTGCTACCGCTAGATGTTGTTTCATCACCATCGTCCTCCAAAATCTTCTCACCTTTCTGCTTCCTTGCCTCATCATCTTACGCAGCCTCCCTAGCATCATCCTCCTCTGTCTCAGTGCTATCCTCCTCCGTCTCATCGCCACTCCTCTCCCCACATGGTGCATTAATTACACCAGCCCACATCGCCTTCACCTCTAGCATGTTAGCAACCAACTGCTAGATGAGGCCCATCATTATCTGATTCGATGCCTTAACCTCGACCATATCCTTCGTAAACATAACCCATGCATTGATTTTAAGGCCTATTCATAGATTAATAAATTGTTAATTTAATATCTAGACAATAATTTCATTACAAATAACTGGGAATAAAATTAGACTCGTACCCGAGGCTGTGATAGAAGTGTTGGTTTAGCCTTGCATGGATGCGGAAATCGATGGAGTACCGTCATGGCCGGCCTGTGGAGGAACTTCCTTGGGGAATTTGTGCGAAACCCACGTGCCTCTCACCCAATGCCAGTGATTCTTGTTGAAGTAATTTTTATTGTAATACTTTGGCTGAATCTGCACTTTTGATTTGATCCTAATACATTGCTTCTTCAACAGGGCAGTGATCACATTACCGTATGGGAGAGTCCGGCTCTTTGGAGCAAGGGAGACCATGTGCATCTTATTGGTGATGGTAAATCCAGGGTTGATTTCTTTCTTCTCCATAATGTGATAAAAAAATACCATCCCATTGATAGTGCACTAGAAGGGATGTCCAGTAGGGATCAACGCTTGTACAAAAATATTGTACATCATCTTTTCCACCACATCCAGCACATCAATCTTCACCTTCTTGGGCCCTCGTGTCCTGCCCACCACATTTTCTTGAAGTACTCCTGCACCATAAGGTTGGGGTCCAGGGCTCCCGTTGTATCATTCTTGTCTGGTCTAGGAGGATAAGCATCCCTACAGTAGATTTTCATTGGCACTACCTGGTGCCCTTGATCATCTTCTAAAAATTTAGCTCCAATTACCTCGTTGATAACTGCTGATTGTAGGAAGACTTCGGTCCCATTCACTTTTGTGGAATAGTTCATGGCAGTATGACGAGTGAAGTTGGCGTAGAACTCCCTCACCTCCATTTCACAGGCTGGCTTGTCAAGACAAATCAACCCCATAATTCCCAATGGTTTAAATGCCACCAAGAAAATGTCCAAGTTGAGCCTCTCCACATCCTCCTTCTTCATGATCCTAACCACTTTCAACCTCCTTTCCAACAACGTTTTGAAATGCTTCTCATTCTCCTCTTTGAAGAAGCACTTTTTATCAAACGTTGGTGAGGGAGGGGTTTCCATAGTCCTTGCCTTTTTCGGGCAGGATGAATCGGCTTCACTGTTTTTCCCTTTCCTCATTTTGCTGTTTGCTTCACAAGAGACATCTATTGATCCAAAGAATTTTGAAATCTCAGTAAATGAGTGTAGAAAGTGCAGTGGAATTTAATTTCATACAGATTTCAAACATACATCACATGCACTTTGCCATGACCGACGTGTTATATTTTAAATCACACATTCATAAGTATGAATGTGCAAAATCATACACGCCATCAACCAAGATAATCTGTGTAATACTTGTACATAACCGACTAACAGGAACATGGAATTGAGCATCATGAGTGTTCAAAAATAGAAATGAAACCAACCAAAATCTACATGCAAGACATGAACACATATATAACATGCAAGAACTAAGATTTGCAAAACCAGTAAAAGAGATTGACTAGTTCCTAATCGAATGAAAGACACCCAAAACAACTTCGAATCACTTGGCATTGAAGTACACATAAGACGTTCCGAAAACTTTAACTATAAAAAAATGTTTAAACAAGCCAAGAATTATGTAAAACAAATTGTTACCTTTGCTAGGGTTTGACTGGCGGTGATTGTTGAACTTAGTGTGGCTACGATTCCGTGAAATAAGAATAAGCGGGATATTTCTTGACAATTTATATGTCAATATCGGAGGTTATGTGATAGATTACAATGGTTTTCAAGCGGTTGTTTTAATGGGGGAGAATATGTTCTTGCAAGTTCGATGTTGAGAATGAGGCTAGGGTTGGGGTGAGCAGGTTATATACCACATGTTAAATGGTGTTGTTTTTTGAAGACCTGCGATATCGTAGATGACCTCGTTGACGCCGATAATAATGACGAATAGAAGTCGAGGTCGCACATTGCACATACTGGGCCTAATGTTTCAGCTCGGCCCAATCAATACTTGGCAGGCTACTGGTTGGGGAAATGAATTGTCATATAGCAAAGTCGCATTTGAATTTGACTTGCATGATGTGGTATCGGCATAATTTCGATTTAGTGAAAGCAACAAAATTGGGCCAAATTTAACAACCGGCCCAAACGTAACAATGAGTGGGCTTTGCCAGTTGTTGGGAAAACTACTGCTTGCCCAAATTTGCATAGATTTTGGCATGACCGATTACCTACCGACTAATCATCGAGGTCGCACTCAAAGGATGGTTTTTTAACCCATCCTCATGATATGCCAGGCCAT
Organism: Rubia yunnanensis; assembly: GCA_037428765.1. Taxonomy (NCBI): domain Eukaryota; kingdom Viridiplantae; phylum Streptophyta; class Magnoliopsida; order Gentianales; family Rubiaceae; genus Rubia; species Rubia yunnanensis. The sequence goes on along the minus strand of CM075068.1, from coordinate 18,780,751 downwards.
TTAGTAAGGCCAATATGAATGATATAGAAATGGTGTAAAATTGTACTATTATAAGGAAAAATTTAATACCGTAGATTCCCAACCACTAATTTCTTCATCAGCAAAAATTGTACTAACTGATTATATATACAAGTGCAATGATTCGCTCAATCATTGATAGAACTTCGATTTGGACACTGATTCATGTCTTAGCGTTGACTTATCTGTCTCCTGATATAAAATTATACGTAATAGCCTGGAATGAAAATAACCTAGCTGTATGATTCATTGACATATTCTAGAACTGTCGAACCCTGAATTCTACTAATCTCACACGTTTGATGCATTTTATTATGCAATCAACAAAGGTGGTATATACATATATGTCATGTCATATGTGAATGACTATGTCTTTCCTTAAACCATCCTGTATCAAGAAACAACTATATTGTGAGAGCATTACTCATGTAATGTGGTTCAATATCACATGCTTTAACGAAATACCTATTTGTAACTGAAAAAGGCGTTAACAATTGGCCTACAAGAAGATCTAATATGCGGTTGACTAATTAACGGGCATATAGTAGAATTGTACGATCATTAGGGTTAAAGCAATTCTTCATTTCAAACCCGCACCCATCTTCATGATTCACATAATTAGTTTGATGTTCATGGGCTTGTACTAAAATCCCCTTCACAATTTACACATCATTAACCTACAACATTGTTTGACATGGGTTAGTAATTTACAAGTCTCTAAAACATCATGTACGGAGAACAGGATATTTTGGAAGTATTAGTTGTGACATATGGTTAAATATCTTAAACTTAAACATAGACTAAAATTTTTTTGGTCTCGAACATATGATGCAATACCATCTCTTGGTCCCTAAGGCCAACACCGCATTTTTTCAGCAACTAACAATTACAAAATGATTTGTTTAGTCCCCAAGGTTGTTTTCAAGGTGGTTTCAAGGAGATTTTAGGGACCAAAAGATGGTAGAAGATCATATGTTAGGGACCATAAAATAATTCAGTCTATTGAAAACCACCTTGGGAACCAAACAAATCATTTTAAATTTGTAGGGTACTGAAAGGAAGCGGTATTGGTCTCGGAGACCAAAAGATGGTATAAGATCATATGTTAGGGACCAAAAAAACAATAGCTTTTTCTAATTGAAAAATGCAATAACCCTAGGAGATCAAATATGCGGTTGTTACATCGTAAGTAGTGGCATGGAAAAATAGGTACGCTCTCATAAAACTAAATCCAAAATAATGAATGTCATGTTGGTTTCCAAAAAAATTTGTCCTACAATGGGAATACTGGGTAAGGAATTTCTTCGCCCTCCACATAAAACATATAAAAAATATTAGGGTTTAAACCCTAACTTGCAAAGTTGCTAGGGTAAATTTTAGTAGCGACTAAAGTACAAATGGAGAGAGAGGTCGTAGAATCAAGGGAAATGGGCCAATTGGTCCATCAAGCTGCCCCATACTTTGTATTAAATAGTGGATGTTGTTGAAATTACGAATTCCTCTTATAGACCGATGCTTAACCGATATATCAGCAACATCGCAAAGCCAACAGGGACTGGGGGTTACAAACCATGATAAAAGGAAACGTCCCCAAGAAGGGGAAGATTTGAATTGATCAAAGAGACATAGGCAAGGTCGTGGTATGAAAATTTTAAAAAATTGATTGACATGGTAGAGAAGGGTACAAAAAGTCCTATGAAGTTTGATGACATTGGGAATGCCATAGGGGAGCAAAGTAATTGGTGGTCTAGTTACATCGATTTGATTGCTAGGACAAAGGTAGACATCTTCTTGTACGAGTTGTGGCCTTGTTGTCGATAATGCTCACAAGGATAAACTATGGAGGGCCATGCGATATGCCTTTGACATAGAGTGCAATAATATGGAAAAATTGAAGAAGAGGACTATACATCGTTTTGGTGAGAGATGGAGAGCTTTCAAAGCCAAATTGGCTCAGGATTACGTGTTTTGTAAGAAGAAGAATTGCAACCCAAAAATTAAGCATCCATTCATAAGTGAATTGATTAGAAGATTTTTGTTGCAAGGAAGCTGGCAAAGAAAAAATCGGTAAGGAATTTACATTGACATGGTCACAAGTATATACATAATGTGAACATATTTACAAATTTACACATGAATTATATTATTGGATAAACTTGATTATTCTTGGGTAGATATTTTTTGCTAGCATCAATATGTGTATGATGTGTTTGATTGCGCCATTCTAGAACGGTAGTGGTCTACCTTTTGTCCAGAAAATTGTAGCATATGGTTAACATATGACACCGCACACTACTAATCGTGCTTTTGGTCGATATAGTCGACATGTTTGCAACATCGTGAATTAGATTAGTTTGGTCACTACTTATGATTGATAACTTGTGAGAAATCATAGTGTTACCAACCGCATAATGCGATGTATTGATCGACGGGTGCCCGAAGTCGGTCAGAGCAAGGGAACTGTGTTACAAAGCACATTAACATCAGATAAATTGTAATATGAACCATCTGTTCTAATGATCATACAGGGTGTTAAGGATAATAAAGTGAACTAGTTGGGAGGAACAAGATGCGCCACACTATGAATCCTGGAGGATTTGCACTAGCTACAAGAATAATCATGAAGGAAATGTTCGAGGATAGAGTGTTTGCAAAGAAGGAGCTAGGAATGATGGATGAGGAAGCAAGGACTTTAACTGATTATCCCATGCCCGACGAGGTTCCCCGATTTGATAAATGGCTAAAGGGTTACAAAGGGCGTGGGAAAAATATGGAGGGTAAGTTCCACACTTAAGATACAGAGGTGGTTGCCAAACAAATTGTAAGTTTTGCTAGTGTTTTAGATCATATGATTGGAATGAAAATGTTCAAGTAGAAATTTATAGGAGATTTATTTTGGTAATTTGTAGGAGGATTTAAAGAAGAAGCAAGAAATCAGCGAGTTCATCGGTGTTTAGAAGAAGGACATACTGGGGGTTGCGCTTAACAAGAAAGAACATTCGGGCTGGCTCTGGGGTGTTGGAAAGGTCAATACACATAGAGACATCTTTGTGAAACCCCCAATGCCTAAGGTTGATATTGTGTCAATTAGTCAACAAAGAGAGATTGATGCATTGAAATCTACATTGACCCAACTAGTGGCTTATGTCTCGCAAGAATCGAATGGGAGGAAAATGCCACTTGACTTAGAGAGAATAATGGCATGTTCTAAACCAACAAGCTCAACTCCACTTCGCCCTTCTTCTCCAACATCAATACATGAAATCTTGGAGCCTTTTAGTAGACTCGTCCCTCTATCTTTGACCTCTACAACACCTCAATCATTTGATTGACTAAGAATGAAGTTAGTAGAGGCCACGAACGCATCATAAAGGTACGAATAAATATATTACACTAATCATATTCCAAATTATTTTACACTAATTACCGAATATTCATTTATAGGATAATTCATTGTGCATACTACTTGCCAAATGTGTTAATGGAGAGAGCCATATCGTGGTGGAAGGTAAAGTGTATACATTATTACGAGAGCACCATCATAAGCCGGTCACGAATGACAATGTCATCGTAAGTGTCACAAAGAGCCTTGTAGATGGTATTGCTCTTCCAGCTCCAGAACCCAATGCCATGACAATAGATGAGGCATTAGGATTTTTTTGTTGAATTTCTCCTTCGTTTGGTTGATATTTTGGAGAACGGGCCAACTAAGAAAGTACATATCTAGAATATATATACTATATCTTTTGAATTGAGAGAATTGTTTAGAAACTAACATTTACGGTTTATTTCATGTAGATCGAGACAGGGGTTATATGTAGCCTTGCAAAATTGCCAAATACATGTGGGGATCCAAAGCTAACAAAGTCCCGTGTCCCTAGAAGCATTCTACTATTGTTCAATCCCACAAAGGATGGTCCCTAAAGAACATCCACATGATTGTGACACCACACCCTATCACATGTTCGTACAAAATCCCACTGGAAGAAGTGAGTATTTTAGGGTACAAGATAGATGCGATTATTGGGAAAAAGATTCGGTATCATTGTTCAATTTCCATAATCTACCACATCCAGTGATGAAAATAAATTGCGTGTAAGTATCAATGCATCACCCTAATCTAAGCCAACATAATACTTATTGTGTTCGGCTTCGAGTAAGCAAGACTAACCATGTTTATAGGCTCCTGCATGTACAATCCATTTCCAAATTAAAAGGGTGGATATAGATTCTTTTCCCAACAAAGATCCAACATGACCATGTTGCAATGACAGAGTTTTTGACCTACTTCAATTACCATTTGATGCAAAAGAACCATCTCATATATATATTGCACCTTACTATGAGTGGTGAATCAACTATACTTACTTTATTACAACTATTTAGTTTCTATTGATCAATATATAATTGTATAATTCTAATGTGGATTTTATTTTTGTAGCAAACATTGGATGGTTTCCATCATTTTTCTTCTACTGAAACAGTGTTTTAGTACGATCCATTACATCAAACGCCACCAGAAACAATTTCATTCAGAATTACCAAGGCGATGATAGATCACATAATCAACAAGCACAGATAATTCAAGTGGAAGTCCCTAAATTTATAATTTAATTCGACACTGAATTATGGAATAACTATTTCCATAACTACTAATCAGTGTGTTTGTGTACAATTTGTCTGATCGACTAGCATAAGAAACAAATGGCCCCGTGGGGAAGCTATTACTATTACATGCGGTTGATGAAGGAAGTTGTCATGCAAGTGAGGGAGAATCAATTAGATCTTCAAAAGGTATCTATTATTCTCACCCCTTGAATCTAATTAATGACATCGTATGAGTTTGCACAACCTATGTACCATTTTTGACATTATTCCTCTGTTGTAGTATTTTAACGAGGACAGAGAACCGTACACCTACAAGCAATTAGAGTATGTACAAGATAGTTGGGAAAACTTTATGATGGTAAGGAATTTGAAACATTTACTTAACCCAACTACGACATGAGGAAGTTGGAATAGGTTGATTTTTTTGTGAGAGCATCATTCTCTAAAATGCCCATTGATACTTTCCAAGGTATTTTTGGACACCTTGATATAGGTCTCTAGCTAGGAGTATCAATGGTATAGTTCATTTTGTGAGAATTTTGATAACATACTACAAGTGTATGGATGGTGCAGTGCTTCTCTTTCTTGTCGTTAAGCCTTGTTGAGCGGTGTAGTCAGATTCAATCCGATAGGGTGTTTGATGCCGGGTATTCTATTTATGATATATTTATTTCTATTATTTGTATGAGGTCCAAATCCGCACACTTAAATAGACAATTCGGTAAAGCAGAACTAAATACTGCGAGGTCGCATGTAGTTATCATTGGTTTACCGACAAAATATGCCAATTGGTGACATCACACCATGAAGCATGAAGTGTTCTCAGATATCGCAGACATATCGACTTTGTAATCGTTCTATCTGACATCGCGGACACTTCGTTCGTCCCATGTTTAATAAATGCGGATATTATTCCCAAAAACCCAAACCAAAAACATTTCATTAATAGCGGTTCATAACCATAGTTAAAAATCAAATTCTGCTATGTCGGTTACTAAAATATGCGATTTTGGCAATGGTCAGCGACATCGCGATTAGAATCAAACAACATCAATTGTTGTGACTTTGCAATCTTGTCGATCATCATGATTCCCAACTCATGAATTAACTACGGTTATTTTGGAGAAAAAATGATGAAAAAATGTTATTTACAGCGGTTGAAAACCACTGTAAATAAATCTTGGTCTGCGAACTCGGAACCTCATGAAGCAATATCGAATATGATTAATAACGATGTCACAAACAATATAAACGACATCTGGCAATGTGACTTTGTTGTTAAATGTGAGGTCGACAACCCTCCAACGCATAGCAATTTTGCACTGGCCTCGTCGCTGCCATCGGCTATGTATCATTTACCTCATTTATTTTGATGAAAAACCGAGGTAAAAATGACCTTTTACCTCGATTTTGAACTGAGGTAAAAACTAACCTTTTTACTACAGCCACATTTACTTCGGTTTTTTAGGGGCAAAAATCGCGGTAAAAATGCCTAAAAATCAAGGTAATAGGTGTTGTTTGTTGTAGTGACACATGGAGATCCAACAAAACTACCACAATGTCCTACAAGTCAGAAACACGAAGATAGCACAAGTACATCTACTAATAACGACTACGAGGATCGTCCTTCATGCTAATCGTTATTAGAGAGTCACATTGATAATTGATCAAACCCATTCAAATTCATCCTAAGTCTAATAAATTTATCAATCAATAATTATAATTAGCTGTCACTCCTAATTACAACCTAGCATTGACCAACAATAATCACATTAATGAATAGTCAAAGTCTTTTGGGTTTGACCAAAAACCTTGCAAATAATCAATCCACAATCATGAATTAGTTGACCATCATAGTGTAAATCATGAATTAATCCAAAAGGCAACACAAAATATACTTGTTAATCAAAGCAAAAAATAAGGATAAACCAAATATCACAAATTCATACTAGAGAAGCTTACCAATTTCTCTCAAGAGTGTATTTAGCCTAGATTCTGAAAACCCACAACAACTCTACAAGAATTCATGAAAGAGATGCAAAAACTAATAAAAGATGAAGAAAAACTAGGATTTTTGAAGGGAGAAATTCGGGTAAGAGTAATGGGAGAGAGGGAGAGTTTTGAGGCAAAAAAATGAAGATAATAGCATTGCAAACCCGTCGTTGCAGGCCGCAATGTGGCCTGCGGCCCACAATGGTGATGTTGCCCTCTTCTTATTTCCATCGCTACGAGGAACCGTTGCTCCAATTTTGGAGTTTTTGTAGTCAAATTTATAGCGCCCGAGAAGACAAATCCAGTGATGCCACCCTTGTTGGCTGATTCTTCTTGGATCATTTGAAGAACTTGGTCAAAACTTCTGGGATACAATTCATCCGCTTCTTTGTCTTCCTTCTTCGACCCTTCTATCTTCTACACATTTTGGCTTGTGGCCTTCACTAAACCACTCCAAAGTGCTCACAAAAAATCTACAATTTAAGCTCACAAAATGGAATCTAGATGCTTGTAAGGACCAAAAATCCATTAGACTAAACATAGGTTACAAAATGGAGGATTTAGATATGAAAACCAAAAATGGTCATCTAAACCCCTTATAATGTAAACCTAACTAAATCTAGAAATTTTCAAACAAAAGGATGATAAAAGAGATGTTCAATGCTTTGGAAAATACATGCATTTGATGTCTTATCAAACCTCCCTGCACTTAAACCTTTACTCATCCTCGAGTAAACAAGAACAAGCAAAGACCTAAGGTTAAATTAGCATGAAAAGGTTTTCCCAAAACATCCAACATCGTATTCCTAGACTACCCTAACCCCCAAGAAATAAGAATCCCTCACACTCTCACATCCCATAGTCTAAGATAATCTAAACAACCTTTATACCAATCAAAGGTGAGGTATAAAATACGAGTGTAAAACTAGCTTACTCTACAAAAGAAGCTACCAAATAGACAAATCACGAGAAGCATAATTTTTGTTTTTTCAATTTATCTCATTTTCTCTTATTTTTCCTAGGAACCCTCTCGAGTTTTCATCCTAACTTCACACATTTCTTTTAATTAATGCTCACCCTCACCTTTTTCCACACCATTTGGCCTCTTATTTTTCATAGGTCACCCTTTTGGGGTTTCGACCTATCCGGGCCTCTCACTTTTGCCTAAGTTGCCCTCTCAGGTTTTCAACTTAGCAGAATTTTTATTAAAACAAACAAATCAAAGTGGAGCATATGCACACTATAATACAATACAATGAGATATATTTCTCTCCCCAACACTTGAAACACACATTGTCCCCAATGTGAACAGAAGGACAAGATAAATAAATAAGGAAGAAAGAAAAATAACTCACAACTTGGACCTTGAAGGTCCTTCCCGGTGGAAGCAATGCTCACTTCTCAATAGATGTTCTCTCCTCTATGTTCTTGAACTCCTCCTAATATGAAACTTGAACCCATCCACTACAAATCCACAATTACGCAAGTCCATATCAACACTCACAAAAGGCAGCAACTAGTAGTACTTCTTGATGGTGGTTTTGGTGGTGGATTGCGGTGGTGTTTTGTGGTTTTGGGGTAATAGTGTGAGGACAAGGGAGAGCGAATTCTTTAATTTTTTTTTCAAAATACAAATCTTCTAAGACAATTTAAAACCCGGGTTGCCTTCCAAGAAGCTCCGTATATTTAATGTCATCGACATGACCCTAATCTTATCCATATGGTGAAGGTTTGAATCCCTCCACCTTGAGCTTACAAAGTTTGATACCCTTTGCATAATCATTTGACTCTCCTATTGTATCCTCCAAGAATTCCAAAAATGGCGGAGTTGGTTCAATTGGTGGAGGAAGGGGTGCTGATGGCAAGAATAATGAATATAGGACAATCACCCCTTGCTCAACTCCTTTGTCTTCAACAAACAACTCATCATCCCCTTGGACCTCATCTACAACTTCCTTCACCACCTCATCCATTAAGGTAGAAGGATTTGACCTTTGCTCTGGGCTCACCTGCAATAGTGATGGAATATTGCTGGAATCTCTAGCTATCAAACGGCTCACGAAAGATGTAAGTTGGCTAATTTTGATCTCCAACTTTTTGAATCTTTAGGAAGTGCGAGCCTCCAAATCTTAGACCATATTCGATATTTCTTGCATGAGTTCCTCATTCAAGCTTAAACCTCCTCCCTGAGCATGGCTTTGAGACATGTCATAAGGTGATGAACACCAATCATATTGCTCATAGTGTTGGTTTTCCGGTGTATTCCCATACCATGAATCCGGATTACCACTCCACTCCAGATTGTAAGAATTATACCTCATGATACCCTTGGTATAGAAAACAAAGGTTTCTATTCTCCTCGTAGTGCTCCTCTCTCAACCAATAAAAAGAATTAGTAGGATGGTAGGAATGACAAATCCTACAAAAACTTTCTTGTTGAGGCTCTCTTCAATTCATGATTTCCCTCAAGGTGAGATCTTTATTTTTTTCTATTTGTTTTTAAAAAATTTGGAATTGTAGTGCAAGGATTCTTGGTAGAAGTACACCAAGAACTCAAGCAATACACATTTTAAACAAAAAAAAAAACTAAAACAAGAAAGCACAAAACTTTTTGGGTCGTAGTGCAAAGGCTCTTAGTTCTTGGAACGAGCATGTACCATAAACCAAGAACAAAAGAAATACGTCCTTTCGAAAAACAACAAAAACAAAACAAATACAAACTATGAACAAACAAGAACACACAAAGAGAAACAAAAAACACAAAGAACTACACTAACACTAAAAAAAATACACCTTTTCCCCCGCAGCGGCGCAAAAATTTGGGAGGCCATCTTCATGCCTTTCAAAGATAGTATTTATATGCCCAAATTATGGCTAACTACTAAATAGTAGCTAGTGGTAAGACATGGTCGTCCACCAGGAAAAGAGGGTTTTATCGAGTGTTAAAGCGTAATTAAAAAGCACACGATGAAGTCACTCTACATGTGTGGTAACCAAGCTGGGGGGGGGGGGGTTGATCTTAGAAACACTACGAATACTTTAAAAAACTAAATTAACAACCAAGTATAGAGATGTAAATACAATCACAAGTAGCACAAATAACTTAACTAAGATTATAAAGAGTCTTGGGCGCAATTGGTTTACATTTCTGGTTATCCTTTTGATCATAAACTAATTATCCTATTTTTATGCATTAACCACATATTGTGGAGAACTTGTCAACACCTTTCGAGTGAAGACATTTCTCACCTCTCCTCGGTTGTAGTTAGAGTGAGCGATAAGCGCCACACAATAATCCTTACCCTTGGGTCACCCTAGACGATCGGCGTCAAAGAATTCCCCGAGAATTACAATACACATGAAGACCTAATACAACTGCCACAATCATCTGCAAGCGAGAAACACGCAAGTGACACAAGTATATCTACTAATAATGACTACGAGGATCAACCTTCATGCTAATCGTTATTAGTGAGTCTGGGAAATTTCATCAATTCACAATCATAATTAGTTGTCACTCCTAATTACAACCTAGCATTGACCAACAATAATCAGATTGACAAAAAGTCAATGTCTTCAGGATTTGACCAAAAACCTAACAAATAATCAATCTACAATCATCAACTAGTTGATGATCCCAGTTAAATTCATGCATTAATCACGGAAGAAAGCACAAAATATACTTGTTAATCAAAGCACAAAATAGGATAAACCAAATCTCACAAATTCATACTAGAGATGCTTACCAATTGCTTCCAAGAGTGTATTTAGCCTAGATTATGAAAACCCACAACAAATCTACAAGAATTCACAAAAGAGATGCAAAAACTAAGAAAAGATGAAGAAAAAAAAAGGGTTTTTGAAGGGAGAAAGTTGGGTAAGACTAATGGGAGAGAGGGAGAGTTTTGAGGTTAAAAAATGAAGATAATAGCAGCCCAAACACGTCGTTGTGGGCAATAATGGTGCTGCTACCCTCTTTTTCTTTCCATCGCTACGGGTGAACCATTGCTCTAATTTTAGAGTTCTTGCAGTCAATTTCATATTGCTTGAGAAGAAAAATCCAATGATGCCACCCTTGTAGGCTGATTCTTCTCGGATCATTTTAAGAGCTTGGTCGAAACTTTTGGGTTACAATTCATCTGCTTATTTGTCTTCCTTCTTCGACCTTTCTAACTTCTACCACGTTTTGGCTAGTGGTCTTCACTAAACCTATCTGAAGTACTGACGAGAAATCTACAATTTAAGCTCACAAAATGGAATCTAGATGCTCGTAAGGACCAAAAATCCATTAGACTAAACATAGGTTACAAAATGAAGGATTTAGATATGAAAACCAAAAATGGTCATCTAAACCCCTTATAATGTAAACCTACTTAAATCTTACAATCTTCAAACAAAAGGATGACAAAAGAGATGTTAAATGTTTTGAAAAATACATACATTTGACGTCTTATCAATAACACATATCATATTTCTAAATTTATATTAATGACATTGATGTAGTTATAGTGAGTCACAACCAACATTGGTGAGATGGTGTTCTAAAAGTATTTTATTTTAATACAATATTTTCATCCCTAAGCATGTAATTTATGTGCAAAATTTATAATTTTCACATAAAACTTTCAAGCAAACCACACACTTGGGTGATGTACTAGATATATTTATACATATCCATGTGTGGGTAATGATTATAAATGAATATTATCTCCATATCAACACCTATGAAGGTTTTAGTTTACCCATTGAAAATCTTGAAAACTCTTTTAATATGTTAGCGTTAGAAATTCTTTCGGATGTTCTATTCGATTCTGATGGTAGCATTGAAAAACAATTGAAGAAGTTTCCAAACACCCACACGTTGAAATGTCGAATTCTACTTGATGATGAAAGTACAATGAGTAAGATTGTCCTTCTAGACTTTATAAATCAACTACAAACTCTTACTGTTTACGGAGAAGGCTAACTTCAATGAGAATTTGGTTCTACACTAAATCTTAGAAAAGTGACATTGTGCGATGTTGAGCTGTCAAGGGAAGAAACTTCCGTAATTTCATTAATAATATAATATAGCACATATTATAGTTCTAAATTTATATTAAACTTATCAATGACATTGAAGTAGTTATAGTGAGTCATAACCGACATTGGTGAGATGGTGTACTAAAAGCATTATATTTTAACATTACAATATATGCATTCCTATGCCAATAATTTACGTGCACATTTTTTAATTTGCATATAAAATTTGCACACAAACCATACACTTGGGTGATGTACTATATATATATATATATATATATATATATATATATATATTCATTCATCCATGTGAGGGTAATGAATATGAATGCATAATATCTCTATATCAATGTCTATGAAGGCTTTAATTTACCCATTACAAATCTTGAAAACTCTTGTTCTATTCAATTCTAATGGCAGCATTGAAAAACAATTGAAGAAGTTTCCAAACAACCACACGTTGAAATGTAGAATTCTAACTGATGATGAGAGTACGGATAGTGAGATTGTCTTTCCAGACTTCTTAAATCAACTACGATCTCTTATTGTTTATAGAGAAGGCTAACTTCAATGTGAATTTGGTTTTACACTAAATCTTAGAAAAGTGCATTGTGCGATGTTGAGCTGTCAAGGGAAGAAACTTCGGTAATTTCATTGATAATTTTATTAATAAGTATAATATAACACATATTATTAATCTAAATTTATATTAAAATTATTAATGACATTGGTGTAGTTATAGTGAGCCATAATTAACAGTCGTGAGATGGTGCTCTAAAAATATTTTATTTTAACATTACAATATTTGCATCCCTAAGCGTGTAATTTACATGAAAATTTATAATTTTGTGTGCAAAATTTATAATTTACATAAAAAATTAGCACGCAAACCACACACTTGAGTGATGACTTTTTTTTTTATATATATATATATATATATATATATATATATATATATTCATACACATCCATGTGTGGGTAATGAATATTAATTCATAATCGGACATTATATTCAATTATTTTAATGAATATTCTCTCCTTCTTCATGTACAAGTTATCCTAGTTTTATAGATTTATTTCATGGTTGCAGGGTCTCTGACCCTTGACTGATTCTTGTTTTTGATTTTGATTTTCAGAAAAGCTATAGCTTCTCCTAGTGAGGAATGCGGAAGTACAATTTGTCAAGAGCAGACACCTTAGTGACAAATTCGTGTTGATGATGACGACAAAAAGTATGAGACCAACGATCTGTTGATGCTGCATCACTCAGATCATTTTGCTTTGATTTTGGTGGCTTAGCTCCTTGATGAGACAAACTATATAACTTGGCGCCGATCTATGATGATTGCTTTGGGAACACGGGATAAACTTGACTTTCTCATAGGAGAAGTTCAACTACCACCAACAGGTACATCTGCTCATACTCAATGGAACAAGGTTAATTTTATTCTTATCTCTTGGATTCTGAACTTTATGTCTAGAAAGATTGCTAGGATTTTTACGTTTTCCATAAATGTACGTGCTCTATGGTATGAGATAGGGGAACATTTTGGTGAAGTTAATGGACCTATGATTAATCAACTGAAGAGGGATTTGACAAATATTAAGCAGGGTAACAACTCAGTTGATGTTTATTTTTCTGAGCTGAAAGGTCCATGGGGTGGATTTTGTTTGATTAGACCTAAGGTTTTTTGTAAATGCTGCAAGTGTGGAGTTGTAAAGGCCATAATTGATCAAGATAAGGATGATAATTTCATCAATATGTGATAGGGCTGAATTCTGAGTATGCAACTGTTTGTAATCAGATTCCTGTAATAGACCCTTTGCCTATTGTCCACAAAGCTTACTCTATGATTGTTAAAGTAGAGAGACAAAAGCTAGTTTATGATGATTATCAATATGTGCAAAGAAAATCTGTTATGGTAGTCAAGACTTTCAGGAACAACATTTGACATGGTCTTCCATCTCAGAGAGAAACTCATGAAAGACCACAGGTTGTAGTGAAGGATGGGATTCTCAGAAGGCCAGTGAAACAGCCTGATCTTAAGTGTGACCACTGTAGATCTCTCGGTCACCTGAAAGACACATTCTTCAAACACCACGGTTATCCCGATTGGTCTGAAGGGAGCAGGGATACCACAGTAAGGAACAATTTTTTGGAATGCAAGTGGCACACTCGGTCACTGTTCAGCAGGACAGTTCATTGGAGGCCAATGCTTGGAACTTACAAGAAATGGTGATGACTTTATAGGAACAAGTTGATAAGCGTATTGGAGGAAAGGGGGGAATTAGAAGCTAGAAACCCTACTTCTCTTCCGGAATCAACCAGTTTTGCCCATTATCATGAGTTTGTAGGTAGCCTCTTATCTAATTCCTGTGGCAATGACTCTCCTTTTGAATATGGTTCATGGATACTTGATAGTGGGAATACAAGCCATATGTGTATATCTCCTGCCTACTCAACCAACCCTAAACCCGTTAATACTCATACTCCTGTATAAATGCCTGATCAGTCTAATAAACTAGTTAAATTCTCAGGTTCAGTTCACCTTCATGAGTCTTTGATTCTTCCAAATACTCTGTGCATACCCGATTTCAAGTTTAACCTAATCCCAGTGAGTAAATTAGCCAAATTCTCTCATGTCAGCTCAAAAGTTCTTGGAAATTTCTATATACTGCAGGAACACAAGACTGATGCGGTCCAGGCTATTGCAGAAGAAGCTAATGATCTCTATATCCTAAACAAAATATCATTTCAACCATAGTTTATTTCTAGTTATATTTACTCTAGTTACATTTCTCTTGCACCTAAATAAACACATATATACTCCTCTCAATCTTTATCAGTTTAAAAAACTACTGAAACATGGCACTATAAATTAGGTCATCCCTATAATGATATACGTGCTTGTTTGAAACTGTGTTCAAATTCATCAAAGGATCCTTGTTTTATCTGTCAATCAGCTAAGCAACATCAATTATTTTTTCTGAGAAATACCAAATCTGATTGTGCATTTTCTCTTATTCATATTGATCTTTGGGGACCTTACAGAGTTAGTGGTATTGTTGGGGGGAAGTATTTTCTTACTATTGTTGATTACAGTAGGAGAACTTGGATTTTCTTTTTAAAAATGAAAGACCAGTTTCTCTTCATACTCCAATCCTTCTGTAAAATGATTCAAAATTAGTTCCAATGCCCAGTTAAACAAATCAGGTCTGATAACGGTGCAGAGTCCCTAAGTTCTTCTTGCTCAAATTTCTTCTTTGATTTTGGTATTATCCACCAAAATTCTTTTCCCTACACTCCTCAACAAAACAGTATTTTTAAATGGAGGCATGAACACATACTTCAAATTGCTAGAGCCCTAATGATTCAATCTCATCTTCCCAAACACTTCAGAATTGAAGCCATCCTCACTACCACATTCTTAATTAATAGATTACCCATGGCCATTTTTTAAATTGGAAATCCTCCTATGAGTGTTTGTTTTGTAAGTCCCCAGATTATCACTCATTAAAGGTTTTGGTTGTTTAGTGTTTGCCACCAACACTTCACCACATAAGGATAAATTCACTGAACGAGCTTTCCCTTGTGTTTTCCTTGGTTATCCTCTAGGTCAAAAAGCTTATAAGCTTTATGATCTTAACAATAAAAAATCCTAATCTCTAGAGATGTCAAATTTCATGAGCATATCTTCCCTCATAAGGACTCTTTGACCTTATTTCTCTCAGAACCTAATCTTACCTCTGATCACACCATTCTTCCTTCACATACTATTCCCGATCCTTCACTTGATCCTTCTTATCCTATACAACATTCTACTCCTACTTTCTCTTCCACTACTCTTCCTTCAAAATTTGCACCATCTCCTTCTAGTGCTCCATCTAACAATTCCTCTCTTATCTCCATATCTACTCCAACTCATGTGCCTCCTTCCAAGCCACCACCTAGGCTCAGAAAACCCCCAACATGGATAAAAGATTTAGTTTTATCCTCCAATAACTAATATTCCTACCTTCAATCCCAAACACATATAGTGTTTAAGCTCCATTATCAGTACACAAGAGCCATATTCTCATAAGCAGGCCAGTCAAAGTCCGGAGTGGGTACATGCAATGCAAATTGAAATTCAGGCTTGGAGAGTAATCATACTTGGGATCTTGTTCCCTTACCCGTTGGAAAGAAACACATAGGTTTCAAATGGGTTTACAAGGTTAAGTGTCATCTGGATGGTTCAGTGGCTAAGTACAAAGCCAAGCTATTTACCAAAGGCTATAGTCAACTTGAGGGGATTGACTACTTTGAGATATTTTGTCCTGTAGCTAAGACGGTTACAATCTGTTTTCTTCTTCCTCTTGTATTTGCCAATTCCAGGCAGTGGAACAAAAATTTTACTTCTCATCTAAAATATCTTGGCTTTGTAAAGTCACCTCATGATCATTGTCTCTTCATCGGGATTTGTGCCCACTTTTTTCTGGCTCCTGTAGTATATAATGATGTTGTCCTTCTTATTGGTGATTCTAAGGCTGACATTTCTCCTGTTAAAAAATATCTTCATGAAGCCTTTACAATTAAGGATCTCTAGGATGCAAAAATTTTCATGGGCATTGAATTATCAAGATCCACAGATAGCCTTTATCTCACTCAGACTAAATACACTCTTGACATCATTGCTAATTGTGGCCTTCAATCAGCTTCTATTGTCTCCACTCCCTTTCATGTTTCTTAGAAAGATGTCTCCAGTTCTCCTCTCTTCCATGATCTTTGAGTTTTCAAAATATTATTAGGCATGTTCCTCTGCTTGAACGTCACCATACCCGATGTAACTTTCTAAATTCATCAACTAAGTCAGTTTGTCAGGCCCCCATTGAGCACCATTTGGAAAGTGCTCTTCACATTGTGTGATACCTGATCTCCCATCCTTCTTATAGTTTATTTTATCCCAACCTACCATTCAAGCTTATTGTGATGCAGATTGGAACTACTACAGAGAAACCAGGATATCTGTCACTGGTTTTTCCATTCTACTTGGATCTTCCTTAATCTCGTGGAAATCCAAAAAGCAGTCAACTGTCTCTAAAATCTTCTGCCGAATCCGAATATAGAAGCATGTCCATGATGACCTATGAACTGAAATGGTTTAGCTTCTTGGCCTTTGATATTCATTTACCCCTCCAGTTCCCTCTTCCTCTTTTTTGTGATAACCAAGTTGCATTTGACATTACAGCCAATCCAGTGTTCCATGAATGAACGAGACATTTAGAAATTGAATGTCATCTAGTCTAAGATTATCTTGTTGGTTCCTTAATTATTCCCACAAAGGTGTCCACCAAGATTCAACTTGCTAATGTATTCACAAAAGTTCTCTCATCCCCAGCTTTCTTTTCCATCTTGTTCAAGCTAAACTTTCTTTGTTTCACTCCAGCTCAACTTGAGGGGAGATGAAGGAATATCCACAAGTTGGTCTTGAAATCAAGAAGGCTGAATTTGCAAGATGTGAAGAGCAAGAAACAACTTTGTCAAAGGTTTAAGTCTGATTGAAGGCTTGGCCTTAATCCTATGACATCGCTTCATTGTTAATACCACATTCCTTTTTTACTTTGTCTTTTTTTTTTCTGAATTTTGTTAAAGTTTTACAGCTATCTTCCTTTGATTGGGTTTGTAATTTTATTCAATACCACTACCCTAAGTATATAGCAGAGGTAATGGCACATATCTTTCACTACTGAAAAATATGTACATATGCACCGGTTTGTAAGTGCTACCAGTGCTACAAAATTAAAATATCGGTGCCTATAATAAATCCAGCACTGGTACACTGAAAAATTAGTGCCTATGAATAAATTCACCACCGGTACATTGATACCGATGCCAGAACCCGGTGCTTTTGAAGAAAAAATGTCCGAATTTAATAATTTCCAACACCGATTTTGAATGAATGACATTTACCCGCGCTAATACCGATGCCTATGATTGGAATAGTAATTTTGGCAGGTATAATTTTGGTGGGAAAATAGCTAGTCCCAGTATGTTGAGGAATTGCACCAGTAATAATACCGGTGCTCATAGAAAATTTTCAAAAAATGCATTTATGGTATAAGTTACTCGAGAAAATGTACTAGCACTTTTCAATATTTCACCAAAAAAACTATTTATTTTATATTTTTATGTTTAGGCAATAATAACAAAAACCATATATTTTGGAGCAATGGGTAACGGGGAAACACAATTTTGGTCCACAATGTAATTTTCTATAAATTTATAGAAGTAATCAATGTTGATTTTTGAGACCCTTCCGTTCATCCATACATACCCAAATTGCAGAGTTGCGATCATATATTATTGAATTGCATTTTGGTTCCTCCAATTTTTGTGATTCGACGACTCAAGCTTTCTTGGAGGGGCCTAAGTGCAAAAAGTAAAAACTTTACTCGTAACTCCATATTGAAATCTGTTCGAACGGGATGCTATCCTATACACCCTCATTGTATTTTCCAAGTCTGTAACAAAATATTTATCAACAATAAGGTACATGAACATATCCATAATCCTTTCTGATTTTCCTTTCTTTCTTTTAAGTAATCAACTCTTCGTTACTATAGAACATGTAGTAGCGCTTAAGGGGCCCCCAAAGGAGATGTTCATAAAAAACAAGCCCAACTTGGTTTCATCTGAACCATTGATTTCTTTTGTTGATTGAATCTCAACCATTAAAAATTTGTCAATATAAACTAAATCTGAAACCCTAAACCTACCCACCCTCTTTGCCCTCTCATTATCTTGCCTCTAACTCCTCTCTATCTTCTCCCTCCTCATCCTCCACCTATACCTCTCCCCCACTGCCTAGCGCCACCGCCGCCAATGACGGTGCACCCCCTCTCTGCTTTGACACCGCCGATGATGTCACCATCGATGACCCCCTCTTTTGCCCTTTCTGTGGTGCACCATCCCAGATGCCATCTCCTGTACTAGCCCTGACTCCATCTCCCCACAGTGCACCATCCTCGATGCCATCTCCTGTACCAACCCCGACCCCATCTCCCAATGGCGCACCATCTCCGATGCCATCTCCCCGCACTCAGGTCGCTGGTCAGAGTCGGGTGCTCCACCAAAAGTTTTGGTTTAACATAGATCCAACCTCACCTTCACGGTTCTGGTTTCGTTGATTTATTTTAGGGTTTATGGAAATTAGATTCTAATTTTTATGATAATTGATGTTGTTCATTTATATTTAGATCTAGATTGTTTCAGGAATTATAGGTTGTTATGCATTTTCAGATATATGTAATGAACTTCTGAGATGTCATTATGAATTTTCCAATTTTCTTACATGAACTTCTGGTTATTTTGTGTTTTGTTCGCCCTAATTTTCTTTATGAATGTCTGGGTTTCGTATTCCGGCAGGTGTGAGTTTATCCTCATAGGCCAGATTTTTTATTGATCGCCTATTTACTAGCACTGGTATTTCACCACATAGGCACCAGTATTTTGAGCATTTTCATACTGGTGCCTAAGTGACCGGTGCAAAACATTTAGTTACATTGCATCGATAAGTGGTACCGATGCTGGTACAGATTCTAGCACCAGTGTAACTACATTTTTATTGCACCGGGTCACTTAGGTACTGGTATGAAAATGCTCAATATACCGGTGCCTATGTAGTGAAGTACCGGTGCGTATGTGGTTTCTTCCAATAGTGTTTGTACAAATTTTGATTATGATTGACGCTACCTGATTCTCTCCCTCTCTCAGCTTTCTACTGAAAATTCTCTCCTTGTTCTTCATGTACAAGTTATCCTAATTTTACAGTTTATTTCACATATCTTATCCCTTAAATCTCAATGGTTCTTCTTTTCCATATCCTTAATCATGCTTAACACAAAAGCAGTCCAACTTACTTTGTTAATCACCTCCAAATTAATTCATCTCCCAATTAACTAATAAATAATTATAACATATTAACAGGCAGAAGCTACAATGCAAACATAATATACTGCTGGTAACTTTACATCGTGAGATTAAATTTGATAATAAGATAAAGTATAATGTAATGTTTCATGTAAAATATAACTAAGAAGGGAATGATTTGAATTAATCCATATCTTCCTTCAAATATGTTTATGAATTACATTATGGAAGTAGCATGCACCAAAAACCAAGTTTGTGATTTGGAAGATTAAATGCAATGTTGGAATAGTGTCTTTCAATCAATGTGCATTTTTCATATATAGTTGGAGGATTAATTAGAGAGATAATTAATTCAGTTATTTTGAGTGATCAAAATGTTTAGCTAGAATCTGCTTTCGATCAGCTAGCATTGGGAGGTCGTCGCCGTACCTGAAAAAGTTAAATTTATAAGCCCTAAATACTTACTAACTACAACTAAGTAGATAGTGGCAAATCAGGGTCGTCCACAAAGAAGACGATCTTTCTAAGGTTTTAAACATATAAGGTAGATATTAGGCTAGAGGTAGATATACACAAGAAAGTAAAAAGGGGGGTTTCGTTTGGTTGGTTTTCCTAAGTTATGAAAGTAAAAGACAAACTAACTAGCAAATGTAAGTAACTATGCTAATCATCAAGCAAACAAAGAAAAAAGGGTAAAAACTACAAAAGACAAAGCCTTGGGATCAATTGACATCCACTTCCAAACCAAATGTAGATCTTTGAACCATTCACTCATTCTATCACATTTGTTACCTATGGGGAATGTTATCACTTCCCATTCGAAGATCAACATTCATTCCTTCTTAATAGTAATTTACAAACACAAACAACGACCATTTGCAAACCTCGTTGACAATCACTCTAGGTAAACAAGGCCATAGAGGTATTTCATCAACGACATTCCTCACGAAGGACCATAGATTTGATAACAACATGCCTTCTACCAAAGACTTAGCAATTTAACCAAACATAGCATTAATTAGGCTAAACCTAGAACAAACCACATTCAAGAATCACAACACATTATGCACGAGAAATTCTAAGTTCATGTTCTTGGATTTTCATGCCAAAGAGCTAAGGAATTCGTCACTTTCCTAATACCCTAACACTTCAATCATATGAACAGTTCCTATTCTCAAACAACTCATGACATAAATGAAGTAAAACATAGCATTAAGAACACATGAATGCCAAATAACAAAGGCTTCAAGAACGAGTGAAACAATCTATTCACTACTTTCCCTACTTGTTGTAAAGATAAATCTTCTATCCTTCTTAGATAGAAGTTTGCAAGAGTGAATTCGACATCTTTTGTTTAACCTCACCAATGACTACATGACTAAAAGTATCTCATTTATGGCCTTGAGCACGAAGAATCAACAAGCTTGGCAACACTTGTAAACACTACACCGTGTCTAAGAATTTAACCAATTCATGCATTTACATAAGATTAGTCAAGAACGTTAAATGCTCATAGAACTCTCCTATTTTCTACAATAAAAAAACATGACAAAGAGTTCGACATTATCACATTCATCTAGCAATTATCAACACATCAACATCATTTAAAAGCTCTAACTCATGCTCTTGGATTCCATATTAAAAGAGGGGAGAATTAGCTACTTTCTCCCAACCCTAACAAGTAATCATACAAGCAATTTCATATACTCAAACTTCCAACAATATTAATGCCATTAACAATTCACATTCAAAGCTCAATAAATGAACAATAGAAAAAGAAATAAATAGATAGATATGATTCTTAAGACATTAGCAAGGAAGTCTCAATCAATTGCTCCCAAGATTAAACTAACCTAGATAATTAAAAGACATGATTAACATACAAAAACTAAGAAAAGAAGAAAGGAAAACTAGGGTTTGAACCCAAAAAATGGCAGGAAGGAAGAAGAAGATGTCAAGAGAGAGAGAGGATAAGGTGATAATTTATAGTACAAAAAAGTAAAAAAGGTTCTGGCCACCCGTTCATCGCAACTCGCGACCAATCCATCGTGAGTCGCAACCGAGCCAAGTTTCAGCATCTTAATTTCTTTCTTCTTTTTGTTTCAAGTCCTCCTCTTCACTTCCCTTATCTTCAATTCTTCAAGTCTTTCGAAGCTAAAATGCAAGTCTTCATATCTTCAAATTTTCAAAGGTATTCTTCAAAGTCTTCTAAGTCTTCAAACAGTTTGCCTTGTCACACAAAATCTTATAGAAAATTAATAAAAGCGTAAAAGAGAGTTAAGAGAGTGGCTCTTAACTCTCTTTAGATAATTTCAAGACAAAATGACACATCTAGAGCACAAAAGTGAATCCTAAAAGTCCTAATATAACCATATAAAATTGATGTCTCAATTAATTGATGTGCCCATTTTATTTGGTTATATTAGGACTTTTAGGATTCACTTTTGTACACTTCTGTGCTTTAGATGTGGCATTTTACCTTGAAATTCTCTAAGGAGAGTTAAGAGCGACTTTTACGCTTTTATTACTTCTCTAGAAGATTTTGTGTGACAAGGAAAATTGTTTGAAGACTTTGAAGAATACCTTTGAAGATTTGAAGACTTGAAGACTTGCATTTGAGCTTTTGAAGACTTGAAGAATTGAAGATAAGTGAAGTGAAGAGGAAGACTTGAAACAAAAAGAAGAAAGAAATCAAGATGCTAAAACTTGACTCGGTCGCAAATCACGATGGATTGGTCGCGAGTCGCGATGGAAGGAAGGAAGTCTAAATTACATTGGGCTTGCAACTTATTATGACTGAACCTATATGGTCACACACAATGCATGTAATTGGATAAAAGAAATGACTATTGGGCTAGGAGCCTAGATAGTAATTATATAAGAAATGAATTTAGAACTCATTAAGTCTAATTGGGCTAGGCCCCGATTGACTTGGATTAGGATTTCTTGGATTAATGACTATTTTGTATAAATGGATATTTTACAGAAATGTTCAAAATGACAACATTAGAATTACGGACGGCAGAAACCAGAAACCAATCCAACCATTCTCAGAAAATAAACCTCACCGTACAGAGAAAAACAAAGGTTGGATCTTTGCTTAGTGATCAACGTTCAAAGCTGATCGTATTGTGTGGATACGTATAGAGGAATCACATATGGGATTCTCGTCTCCGTAGTTGATTGAATTCGACGGTAAAACATGCTTCGAAGGTAATCTAAACACTTAGATTGATTCGAATTAAATACATGCATGAGATCCGTGATTAGATAATTTATTTTTAACTAAATTAGATTTAATCAATTCCTAAAAGTAGTATGTTGCATGTTCTAGTTTGATTTAGACAATATATGAATTAGATTTACACAATATGGTGTTTACATCCGTGTTCATGTTTTAATCAAATTAATTATTGGATAATTTCATTTGATCTAAACCCACTCATAATGTTTTTTAAAAAAACTGGTCACAACCGTAAATACTATTCACGATCGGAAACACTATTCATCTATAGTGGTGATTACAGCAGTGGCGATGGTTACTGTAGTCTGTAGTCGTGGCAGCTGGTGGGGTTAAAAAATTAGAGTTTACTTTGACTGGCCCAAATTAAAACCCTCAATGAAATTATTGGGCCGGGCTTATTAAATGATTTATTGGCTTTAAAGTGTAAGATTTTAGATTTTTAGATTTTACGTTGGGCTGGGCCAGAAAGAATGTAAGGTAGTTAACACCTCTTGGCTTTCATTCATTTAAAATAGCCTTGATCGGATCTGGTCTGGTCTGATCGAATCGGCTGGTTCTAGATTGGACAAGACAAGTCTGGTCTAACAATATATTAAATTTTTTAATAAATAAATAAATAAAATTTTAAAATCAAAATAGGTTGGGCTCAGTGGGTTAGTTTCTTTTTAATTTAATTTCTGAGTAAGAGTATTTTTAATTTTAAAATTTTAAATTAAATATGAACACATTTTTTTATTAATTAAGGCACTGGATGTGCTTGATTATTAATTTTTATTATTTATTATTTTAAAATAATAAATATTAGGTAATAATGATTAAGGTTAATAATTTTAGAAATTAGTTAATTTAATTATTATTGGTATATGGACTGCCTAATATATTAAGTTTTTTAATGATTTAGAATTATTAAATATGCCAAAGGAAAATAACTAAGGTTAATAGTTTTAGAAATTAGTTAACTTAATTATTTTTGTATGGTAATTGCATGATTCATTATGTGATTTTATCCAATTTAATTTTACTATATAATTGGGTCATTCATTTCAAAAATGAATGGATGCATACATGAATTCGATAAGTGCAGGCAGGGTTATCAGTGGCTAGCATGACCCAACTAGATATTTAAATATGGTTTGCGTACCGTTTATTGAGTAGTGTAATTAAATGTGGTGTATATATCGTTTATTGCTATGTAGTGAATTTCTTTTCAGTTTTATTATTTAAATTGAAATAAATTCTAAGTTTGATGACAAGATTGAATGATGTGATCCAGCAGACAAGATGGAGATTTTGTCAAGATTAAGGGGTCATACTAGGATCACTTCAGATGCATTTATTTATCACATTTATTTATTGCTTTATATTATAAATGCATGCATTGGTTTTATGTTTGTGGGATGATTATGAAGTTATCACTAATGATCAAACCAACATAGCCAACCAAGGTCCCAAAAGCAATAATGAGCAAAATTTTGCCTTTCCGAAAAAAGAACACCCATTAAGCCCTCGATCACTAGTGACAGATTTTGCCAAAGCGATAGTGGCACTTCTAATTTTTTGGACAAATGTGGGTAGACCTAGTTAAAGGGGTCTACATGTTAATTTTGGTTTGCTTGTCAATATCAGTGAGGGGTCCTCAGATGTTGAGGAAAAAAGAGATTGGTAGTACATTGGATGTACCCTATTGACCAAGAGTAGTATTGGATACTATTAGAAATGGGATTGCTTACCTAAAATCAAAGGAATTGAGACAAACCAAAGCATGCTTAAGACCTTGTGATTTTGAGAATCTTGGAATCATTTTATTCATAGGACAAACTTGGATGTAATAAAATGATGAATAACTTCTAATAATGCTTGTATGCTTTTCTTCAAGTTATTATGTTTAAACAGTTTTTATTGCACTTATTTATATTGTAGTAATCATGTGTAACAACAAACAACAACTCTTCTAATCTACGTTCGATCCTTTGGAAGGATGAATTGAACGACAGTTACTTGGCAAAGGAACTTGATTATAGTTCTAATGCAAGAAAATAAGGAGTATGTAATTGATATTCAAATCTTTGATGTCAAGTGTCTTATGTTGAATAGTATGTGTCCATAACTGCAAGGCCAGTTTTGACCTCAGACACTTACAACATCAACCTGGAGCTCTAGCATATGATTCAGAAGCAAGCCAGAGTTAAGAGGTTTGAGACCTTCAAGACCAGTCTTGATTGTAACATTAAGAAAAGAAAAATATGTAGGATCTCATGTTATGAAAATAATGGGATCATTTGATAACATGGAGATACTTTGTTTTGCCTATGGCTAAGAGTTAGCCATGACATATATCTTTGTTCACTCTATGATGATTTGGAACCATTTAAGTAGAAAAGAAAAGACTTTGACTAAGTTGCATGAGATGCTTAAAATAAGCTGAGTCAAGTGTCAAGATTGAGACTAGGAACAAAGTTCTATTGGTGAACGAAAGTGATCTGAATCATAAATGGAAGAAGGAAGAAGTGGGATAGGGCAAGGGCAACCATAGTACCTGTGTACCTAAGACACAATGTACTGCTAGGAAGCAGAAAGTTGTAAAGTCTGATATGTCCCAATAGTTCTACTGCAATGACACATGCCATTAGAAAGGATACTGCCTCTAGGTCTTAGAGGACAAAGAATGGGCGAGTAGATGACATTGGAGTTATATACGTCATGAATAGTCTCTTTAGTTAAGAATTCTACTCACGGGCATTGAATACCTTTTATGTTTCTCACAATTTCAAAAATGTGGAGAGAACAAAGTAGGGGTTAATATTGATGAGAGGTCAACCTACACGAGGGAAATGAAGCAAGGGTTGCTCCATTGACCGTAGGAACTTATAATTTATCTACACCTTATGGGTTTACACTGGGTCATATAATAGTTATTTTGATCTAAGTGTTACTAAAACAAATTTATCAGTTATGTGTTGGACATGTGAGGGTTTCATTGTAATAGGAGAAATTGTTGTTCCATTTCAAATTGACGTGTTGTGGTTTTTCAAAATTAGACAAGTGTCTTCATATGTTTAATATGGATAAACAGATTTATGACGTAAATATTAAAAGGGCTAAAAATAAATTATTCTAGTCCGGAGTACCTCTGGAATTGTCAATTTGGCCACATGAACATAAAGCACATACAGTGACTCCGGCGAGAGGGTACTATGGAATCATTTGACTTGGAGTTGATTGGGACCTATAAATATTGTGATGGAAAAATGACAAAATCACCCTTCATAGTGATGAATGATGGAACAAGTGAACTATTAGGTCTTATTAACAAAGTGTTTTGTAGACCAAAATGAGTTCAATTGCAATAGGTGAGTTCATGACTTCATTAGCTTCATTAGCGATTTGAGTGAATGTAGTTGTCTGCTTGATGTCTGCTTAATGTGAGGCAAGTCTGATTCTTTTGAGAAATTTAAGGAATTTCATAATGAAGTTTAGAATATACCTGGCAAGAAAATTGAAACACTTCAACTGGATTGATATGGTGAATATTTGAGTCAGAAATTTGTTGACCATCAGATAGAATCTGGTATTCTTTCATAACTGAATCCTGTAGGAACACCTTAATTAATTATGTGTCCGCAAGGATAGATGATACCTTATTGGATATGGGTAGTTCAATGATGGTTCAAGCCAGTCTTCTAGTTTCCCATGGGGTACATGCTCTTCTAAAAAGGTAGTGTTCACACTGAACTAGACATTGTCTAAAGCGGTAGGAAAGACAACATATGAGATATGCAAGGAAGGATTTCTTGAAAGTATTTTCTCTTAAATATTTGGATTTGCAAAGGATATGTGAAATGAGGTTTCCCAGTGAGCTTGTACCAAGTCTGATGAATGTCTCTTTGTGGGATATCCAAAAGAGATAAATGGACATTACTTCTACATTCATTCTAAGAGTTGTGTTTTGTTGCTCGAGAATGTGCCCTTTTGGAGAAGTATCATCTTTCAAAAATGACAAGTGTGAGGAATTTAAACTTCAATAAGTTTTGAGGTGAGCGACAATCAGTTCTGGAAACATCGATCCCTTCGTGTGCAGTGGTGAAGATGAATACAGGAAAAGTCTTAGAGGCTATTGAAAATGCTCGTGCCCTAGTTGGTCAGAAAGGTATATGATTCAGGCGAAGGTACATTTATGTCCTTGCGACTGAAAACTATGAAATCATACTTTTAGAAAGTGATGAACCTATGACTTAAAGTTAAGCTTTGACAAGCCCTAACTCTACAAAGTGGCTTAAGGCCATGGAGTTCGGAATAGACTCTATGCATAAAAACAAAGTTTGGAATTTGGTTGAATTACTAAAAGGTTAAGAATAAAATAACGGTCTTCAAAATGGAACCATACATTTATGTTTTCAAGGCTAGACTGATAGTTAAAGGGTATAAACAATTCTGTAGGATGGGTTGTGATAAAACCTTTTCTCTAGTTGGAATGGTTTAGTCTATTTGAATTTTCCTAGCATGTGCAGCTTATTCCGATTTTGAGATATGGAAAATGGAGGTCATAACTGTCTTTCTTAGTTGGATTTTGGAAGAAGATGTGTATGCAACACAATCTAGGGGTTTTATAGGCCAAACAACTGGGAAAATATGCAAGCTTCAAAGGTCCATTTATGGATTGAAGCAAGTAACAAGGAGTTGGAACTTACATTTCAAAGAAGCAATTAAGAAATTGACGTTCAATGAAATGTTAAGGAATCTTGTGTATACAAGAAGGTTAGTGGGAGCCAGATTGAATCCCTACTCCTCTATGTCGATGACATTGGAAATGACTAACTAAAGCTGGTGTCTATGAAGACTTAGTTCGGAAAGTGTTTTGCGATGAATGACTTAAGAGAGGTAAAGTACATCTTGGGCATCAATATCTACACAGGCAGATCAAAGAAGATGATTAACCTTAGACAAAACACTTACTAGGTGAGGTGTTTGATAGGTTCAATATGAAAGATTGTAATAGATCTTCTACCAATGATTCATGGCACAACTATTAGAAAGACTCGGTGTTTATCAAAATTCGATGAGCAAAAGAGAATGAGTATGATCTCTTATGCATACAGAATAGGTTCTATCATGTATGTTATGATATGTACTCATAGTTATATCTCGTAGGCTTAGAGCACGACGATGAGATATAAAATAGACTAAGGTGAGGTGCATTGGTGTGCGGCCTAGAAAATGTTTTAGTGCCTGAAATGGACTAAAGATAAATTCCCGGGTCTATAGTGAAAATGAGTCGGTTGTGAAAAATGATATGTGAATCATTGTTGTTTGATTTTACAATTGAAGATGAGTACATTGCTGCTTTGGAAGCTGCATAGAAAGGTGTTTGAATTAAGAAATTCATCACTGAACTTAATGTGGTCTCTATTTTAGTTGAATCGGTGACTCTCTACTGAGAAAATGGTAGAGTAATCGTTTAGGAAAAATGAGCCAAGGGAGCCCCATGAGTTCAAATTTGTCCTAAAAAATTATGCATTCTTTGACAATAAGTCGAGAATGGTGAAGTTTTTAATGCAAGTGAGAAAGGATGACAAATTGTCAATCCAGAATCTAAACATCTTCCATAGATGGAGCCTAGGGCTCACACATTTGTGATATGAATCTAACACTTTAGCTTGTGGCTGTGATTTCCGTGATGTTCTAGTTATCATAATTTTGTGATTTTAGACATTGAAGATTGAACTGTTTTACATATTATGAAATTATCATTTCATATTCATTTAACTTGGTTTAGTGTTGAATGAAAATCCAAAATTAATTTACATCTCCAAATAGGTTGTCAAGGATATGTCTTGGATAATGAAACCCTATTTAGTGAACTAGAGTGTAAGATTGATTATGTCCCTAGTTTAGGTCATTGAGAGTGGAGACTCATGACTGAAACTAGTTTGCAAGCTGATTCACAACGTTATTTCGGGCTGAAGTATGTGGGATGTCATGAATAGATTGCATGGATGCAAGTTTAGAACTTGTATTGGAAAGACCCACCATGAGAATACTTTAAGATATTCATAATGTCATAAGTATGTCCCATTGACTATAGGATTGTATTCCTCATACCTGAGTAATTCAGTGTTTGCTTACTTGTGGATTGGTGTACCTTGAGGCAGTCAAACGTAGCACTGTAAAATGAGACTATAAAGGAAGTTCTTAGGTTGCCATGAATCAATTGGAGAAAACTTGAATATACAAGAGTGGGATTGCCTCTCTTTTACATGAGATTGTTGTCTTATGTGCCTCTCGGGGAGTTGGGACTGTAAAATGCATGGCCGTGCTCAGATGGTTTATGGATTAATCTTCTGTCTTAACAGTTTGACTCGAGAATTTGAGAAATGCATTTGAACTTGATAAGGATGACATGTTATCTTACCTTATTTTCAGAATAAGACATTAAGTGACAAAGGAATACAAATGTACACTTGTTCTAAATGACAAGTGGGAGATTGTTGAAATAGTGTCCTTCAGTCAATGTGCATTTTCCATATAGTTGGAGAATTAACTACGGAGATTGTTAACGGCCATGTAGGCGATATGATCGTGTTGTGTGGAAACGTATAGAGGAATCACATCTGAGACCCTCATCTTCGTAGTTGATTGAATTCGACGGTAAAGCATGCTTAAAAGGAAATCTAAACTCTTAGATAGATTCGAATTAAATACATGCATGAGATCCGGGTCCGTTAAATTAGATTTAATTAATTCCCAACATGCAATACATTATGGAGTAAACTTGATTTATTTCTTTCTTCTAGATTTTGGAACCAAAGTCATCAACTTATTTTACTTTTTCATTATTCAGGGTCAGATATTCGGTTCCAGAATTTTACATTTAGAGTCAAGTGTTACAATGACCTAAAATTTAGGCTAAAAGTGCCATGCAAAACGAGAAATTGCCAAAATAAACCTAACTTTATGATGATGTGCCGATCTAACCCTTTGCATCGTTGACTTTAGTGGTCAACGTGAGAGTTGGATGGAATTTAGGAAATGGCAATTTTACCCTTGAATTAAAAGGGGTAAAATGGAAATTCATCTTATGGGGACAAGGGTATTTTTGTCAATTTAGGTTTGGTCAACACCCAAATTGATAAGTCAACGTTGAAATAGTGACAAAAAGTTATAACTGCACATTTTTCCCCATAAAGTTAGGGTTATTTTAACACTTTCTCGTTTTGCAGGGTTCTTTGTTTTTATAATTTTTTTACCTTTTATTTTAATTTTTTTCGGGACGGGAGGCTCTTAGTTCAGCATTTTTTTTCCTTTTATTTTGTTTTCTTTTATTCAATTTTGGTTTTTTTTCCAGATTCATAAAAAGGGTACTGATATTTAAAATGGTTGTTGGCTTTAAGTGTTAGGTAAGAATTGTCTCCATTAATCTACTTCTTCCATGTCATGATCAGTATAGGTGTTCTTGAATTTCTTGTTTGGACTAATCATATGTTTATTGTGGACTTAGACATTGATACCCGTGCCTACTTCACCGCAACTACCATTATCATAGTTGTCCCCACTGGAATAAAAATCTTTAGTTGGATCGCTACAGTGTGGGGGGTTTGATATAATACAAAACACCCATGCATGTTATTTGTTGTAGAGTTCAGATTTTTGTTTACCATAAGAGGACTCACTGGAATAGTTCTGGCAAAATTCTGGACTAGACATTGATGTACATGATACTTATTATGTAGTTACACAATATACTTTCTATGGGAGCCATTTTTTCTTTATTTGCAGGATTTCACTATTGGGTAGGTACCCTATCTCAGTTAAAATTTAATAGATTCCAGATTTGTTATCCGAAGATTCAAAAGCGGTTAGGAGAAATCCAATTCAAAGTCGTTATAACAACGAACTTCTAGCATTCCCGTTTTTTCTGAGGATTTATATCAGATTTGTGGACTTTGGTCAATTAGGACTATCCTCTTGGAACCAAATTAGTGATAATTCTACGCATTATAAGTGATTCTTTTACACCGATAAAAATATATTTTTGACAATTAAAATGGCCAATTTTAGTCTCATAGTATGGAAAAGGTCGAATGGGTTAAATGGAGACGGACTGAATTTTTAGTTTGGGGGCTTCATTTTTTGTTTGTTTTAATTGCACTGATATTTGATAAGAAATATACATGGAACATTTTGCGTGCGTTTCATCTGATGCTTCTCTATGATTGGTTATGTTTGGTACACATGTCGATATTATCATATAGCTATACAATGAGAACCATGTACCATTTATGTGTCATTCTCATTGACACATAAACCTTTGTTTAAAATATAATATTGACTAGTGCTTTTCTATCTTTCTCTCTTATTGCCGTGAGGATTTATATTAGACTTGTAACATCCAACATCATCATTTGTTATATTTAATAGCACATTATGCAAAAATGATCTTAATAGAAAGGGAATGAGAACCCTATATAAATGATCATCCAAAAATTGATTTATAAAAAAAAAGGGACAATACCACCATCAAGTTACATATATTAGCAAAGGACACTATTTGCACGACTTTGCACACAATTTGTATGAAGAGAGCTCCATCAAGTTACATAAAAAGCTCTAAGTTTGCATGTAGAGATGCATTATTAATTTTGTATTAGGAGATAAATGTATTTATAGACTTTTAGTACAATACAATTGATGTTTACAAGAATAAACCAATGTCAGGGTTATCTGAAGGTCTGCAGTTGCTGGAAAAAATTCTCTGTTCTTCTGTTGGTCATCATGAAGACGTTACATGTGTTCGATCTTCGTCATGAAGACAGCTCTGAAGAAATGCTTGTTTCGAAAAAAACGATGATAAGAAACCGAAATAATTTGTTTGGATTCCAGAATGTTGTTTCAGAAGCAAGTAAAACAAGAGGAAAACAAAACTGAAACCAAAGTTGCAGAAGCAAATAAAACTAAACAAGAAGCAAATAATGTTTTGGTACAGAATACCCTTACTGCATTTTGATTCATCATTTATAACCAAAAGATGTTGGATAATCTTCTTCTTCCTTCTTTTGTTGCAGCATTACTGCAACATGTTTTCTATTTTTAGTAAGAGTTTAAATGTTCAAACCAAGTCATGGTTAGTTGCTTGAAAATAGCTAGGGATAGTGGCATGAAGATAGGAGTTTAGTGGCCACGTTCTTCATGTTTGTAGGCTGTTTTTGGCTATAAATGGAATCAGAAAATGCAGTAAATATATACTGCACCAAAACCATTCTTCTTCTTGTTTCGGTTTTTTTTTCTGCAAACTTTAGTTTTAGTTTGTTTTCCTTTTCTTGCTTCTGAAACAACAAGTGGTATCAGAGCATTTTGGTGTTCGATCCAAACTCTGAGTTGTTTGGTGTTTGAACAGCATGGCAAGACGAGGAAATGGAGGAGGCAACAAAAACAAAGGAGGAGCATCCACACCACAACCACTGGAATGGCCAAAACTTGGTCGAGGCAACGAGATAGGTGGAGGTAGTGAGACGGGTGGAGGCAGCGAAACTCACATAATTGAACGAGTAATTCGAGAGAGTGACAGAGTGGCGCACTTCCCAACTCTCACTCGAACCAATTATGCAGACTGGGTGATTCTCATGAAGGTGCAACTTCAAGCTCAAGGCTTGTGGGCTGTGATCGAGGATGGTCCAGGTGATACACGCGATGATCGGCGGGCAATGTCGGCATTGCTCCGAGCAGTTCCGCTGGAATTGGTTCACACCTTGGGAATCAAGGAAATAGCAAAGGAAGCCTGGGATACACTTAAAACGATGTGAGTTGGGGTGGAGCGTGTTCGAGAAGCGAAAGCACAAACGCATTGGACGGAGTTTGAGACGCTGGCTTTCAAGGATGGCGAAGGGGTCGAGTCTTTTGGCATTCGACTCATGGCCATTATGAACGATCTGGAAGTACTGGGAGATCCAGTATCGGAGCACAAGGCGGTGCTAAAATTCTTGCGTAGTGTGCCAAGAAAATACAAACAGATGGCAATGGGAATAGAGTCACTTGTGGACTTGAAAACTTTGTCCATCGAGGAACTCACCGGTCGGCTATTGGTGGTGAAAGAGCGTGGCGAACTTGAGGACTCCACACCTACTGGAGGACGCCTACTACTCACGGAGGGGGAGAGGAAATCTCAGCAACGAGGGCAAGATTCTTCCGGTGGCAGGGGTAAGAAGAACAAGTCTCCGGCCAAGCCAAAATCACCGGCTGGGAGCAAAGAAAAGCCATCAAACAATGGTGGTGGTGGCGAACGCAAGAAAGGGAATTGTTACTATTGTGGGATTCCAGGGCACTGGAAAAAGGAGTGCCGCAAAGCAAAACGCGACCGTGATCAGCAAGAACATGCAAATCTTGCTCAAGTCGAGGTAGAAGGTGACGATGATCCAGCTCTACTCATGGTGCAGATTGAGGCATTGGATAATGTGACTCAAGAGGTGTACTTGAATGAGGAGAAGGTGGTTCCCGTAGATGTGGGAGATGGAATTTGGTATCTCGACACCGGTGCTAGTAGCCACATGACCAGAGACAAGAAGGTTTTCAGAACCCTTGATGAAACGGTGCAAGGGAAAG
Organism: Rubia yunnanensis; assembly: GCA_037428765.1. NCBI lineage: Eukaryota > Viridiplantae > Streptophyta > Magnoliopsida > Gentianales > Rubiaceae > Rubia > Rubia yunnanensis. Next base: position 18,747,365 of record CM075068.1, on the reverse strand, counting down.
TTTGATTTGGTGATGGTTCAGTTGTCCATATTCGTGGCAGAGGTACGGTGATGTTCCAATGTCTCACCAGTGAGCATTGTATTCTCTCTGACGTTTACTACATCCCAAGCCTACAGAGCAACATAATCTCACTTGGGCAGCTTGATGAAAATTGTTGCAAAATTGTCATCGAAGGAGGAGTTCTATGCATTCTTGATCGAGCTCGCAAGGTGTTGGCTCGGGTTAGGCGAACTCGCAACCGGGTGTATACTTTGCAGCTGAATCTAGCGACTCCGGTGAGCTTATTGATGAAAAAGGATGATGAAGCTTGGTTGTGGCATGCACGATTTGGTCATCTTCATTTTCGTGCTTTACACAACATGTCCCAAGCTAAAATGGTGAAGGGTCTTCCTTATATCGAGCATGTGGAGGAGCTTTGTGATGGATGTTCACTGGGGAAGCAACACAGGACCCCATTTCCTCAAGCATCGAAGTTTCGTGCAAAGCGTCCATTGGAGCTAGTGCACAGTGACTTGTGTGGTCCTATAACTCCGACAACCGTGGGTGGTAAGAGGTATTTCTTACTCATTGTCGATGATTTTAGTCGATATATGTGGATTGAATTTCTCAGGACCAAAGACGAGGCATTCCGGTGTTTTAAGAAAATCAAGGCTATGGCCGAAACTGAACGTGAATGCAAATTGCTTGCATTTCGTTCCGATCGTGGCGGCGAATTCAACTATAGTGAATTTTCTGAGTTCTGCGAGGAGAATGGGATTAAGCACAACACCAAAACACCTTATTCGCCACAACAAAATGGCGTTGAAGAGAGGCGAAATCAAATTGTTGTTAAAATAGCTCGTTGTCTTATGAAGTCGAAGGAGGTGCCCGGAATGTTCTGGGGGGAGGCAATGAAGACTGCTGTGTATCTTCTCAATCGCGCACCGACAAGGAGTCTTGATGGCATGACACCTTACGAAGCTTGGTACAAGAAGAAGGCGAGTGTGCACCATCTCAAAACCTTTGGGTTCATTGCTCATGTCAAGAAACTCGGACCGGGGTTGCACAAACTTGCAGATCGTTTGGTGTTGGGAGTGTTTTTAGGTTATGAAGATGGTGCAAAGTCTTATCGGGTCTACGACCCGGTAGAGAAGCGGTTGTATGTGACTAGAGATGTTGCCTTTGAGGAGGGTCGTGCTTGGAGTTGGGAGGCAGCAAGCATGGAGAAAGTAGCAGCTCTGACTTCATTCACGGTGGTTTACTCGACGGAAACCAGCCAAGGAGTAAATGATGCCTCACGTACGCTTGCTACAGAGGTGACCGCACCGGAAGTAGAGCCGAAAACACCCACACCTGTGGAGACACATGTTCAGTTTGCTACGCCACCAACACATGATGACAATCTTGACTCAGATTCATGTCCTCCGCGATATCGACGGATCACAGATGTGTACAACACCACTGTTGAGGTGAACAATGTTGAAGAAAGTGGAAATTGCTTCTTGACAGCGGAGGAGCCGACGAGCGTGCAAGAAGTACTTGCTGATCCATCTTGGAGGAGTGCTATGATGGACGAGTTGAAGTTGATCAACGACAAAAAAACGTGAGAATTCGCATCACCTCCAGCAAGCTACAAAGCCATTGGTCTCAAATGGGTTTTTAAGGTGAAAAAGGATCCCGCTGGCAACATCGTGAAGCATAAGGCGAGACTTGTAGCAAAAGGCTATGATCAACGTCAAGGGGTGGATTTTGAAGAGGTTTTCGCTCTGGTGGCGAGAATGGAAATGGTGCGGTTGTTGTTTGCATTAGCCGCACATCACAAATGGGAGGTGCACCACATGGACGTGAAATCAGAGTTCTTGAATGGCGACTTGGTGGAGGATGTTTATGTGCAGCAACCACCGGGTTTCGTTGATAGTGCAAATGATGGAAAGGTGCTTAAGCTACGTAAGGCTCTGTACGGGCTTCGATAAGCGCCGCGTGCATTGAACTCAAAGCTTGATGCCTCGCTCACTGCACTTGGGTTCACGAGAAGCCAGCATGCCGTTTATTGGAGAGGTACTACTCAAACTTTTCTGCTTGTGGGAGTTTACATTGACGATTTAATTATTACGGGGACAAATTTTGAAGAAATCGTTGAGTTTAAGATCCAAATGCAGCAAGTTTTTAAGATGAGCGATCTTGGTCTTCTTAGTTATTACTTTGGAATTGAGGTACGTCAAGGTGATGGTGAAATCACGATTTGCCAAGGAGCTTATGCGAAAAAATACTGGACTTTGTAGGTATGAATGCTTGTAATCCATGTCATTACTCCAATGGAAAATCGACTTCGTTTGAGCAAGCAAGATGGCAGCGGTTATGTGGATGCAACAAAGTATCGAAGTGTTGTTGGAAGCCTTCGTTATTTGGTGAATACGCGGCCAGACTTAGCTCATGCGGTTGGCGTCGCAAGTCGATACATGGAAGCTCCAAGTGCTCAACATTGAGCTGCAATTAAACAAATACTTAGGTACATTCAAGGTACTCTAAGGTATGGATACTGCTACAAGTCAGGTGGAGGTGATGTCAAACTAGTTGGTTACAGCGATAGCGACTTCACCGGCGACATAGATTATCGAAAAAGCACTTTCGGGATAGCCTTCTTCCTTGGGAACAACATGGTTTCGTGGACTTCACAAAAGCAAAAGATTGTTGCCTTGTCTTCTTGCGAAGCGGAGTATGTTGCAGGGGCAAGTGCAGCATGTCAAGGTGTTTGGCTCAGTCGACTCATCGGCGAACTAGTTGGGCATGAAGAACTTGGGTTCAAACTTATGATAGATAACAAATCTGCTATTGCTCTTACTCAGAATCCGGTGCACCATAGTAGGAGCAAGCACATTGACACCAAGTTTCATTATATTCGAGAGTGTATTGAAATCGGGAGGATGAATGTCGAACATGTTGGCAGCAACGGGCAACTAGCTGATATCTTGACAAAGGCATTGCCAAAGATCAAGTTTGTGGAGATGCGACAGAAGCTTGGAATCATTCAAGTTCGAAATGAAGAAGAAGATTAAGGGGTGATTTGTTGGATAATCTTCTTCCTTCTTTTGTTGCAGCATTACTGCAACATGTTTTCTATTTTTAGTAAGAGTTTAAATGTTCAAACCAAGTCATGGTTAGTAGCTTGAAAATAGCTAGGGATAGTGGCATGAAGATAGGAGTTTAGTGGTCACGTTCTTCATGTTTGTAGGCTGTTTTTGGATATAAATGGAATCAGAAAATGCAGTAAATATATACTGCACCAAAACCATTCTTCTTCTTGTTTCGGTTTTTCGTTTTCTGCAAACTTTAGTTTTAGTTTGTTTTCCTTTTCTTGCTTCTGAAACAACAAAAGAAAAACCAACTGCTGAAGCTAAAACCATGAGAAACATGACCACGCTTTCTTCCTAAATTCATGCCACTATCCCTCTAACCAAACTTGCTACATTCACGCAACTAACCATGACTTGGTTTTGAACATTCCAACCTTTACTAAAAATAGAATTAATTAGCTGCAGTAATACTGCAGTACATATGAGCTTAATTACCAACACAGAAATCCGAAAATATGCGTATGCATGTATGTAGTTTACATATAATGCATCATATTTGAAAATCATTTATAAATTCAGAAAGAAAAAAAAAACTGTTGGAGATATGTTCTTTGGATGGTACCTAATTCAGGACACTAATCCGACTGGATATTCCATCCTCACGTGGAGCGAATTGGATGGCCACGAATCGCGTTGCCCTAAAAATTTATGTTTCACATTGTATCTTATTCAGATATTAAATGAATGTAAATTTATTTTTGATGTTATTATATGTATTTGGACTTTTTTGAAGTTATTTTTGCTACAAACTAATGCTCTTTAAAATTTTTAAATTTTCAAATTAACTCTGCGTGCATGCATCGTGCATGCACTAAAATATATGTGCGAAATGCAACGTGAAGCACAACAATTTTGTATTAATTCATATTATTAAAGTTAAGGGAAAAATACAAAACTAGCTTTATTATTTTTTGAAATTGTCAAATTAATCTGTAAAATCTTAAAGTGCAATTTTAGCCCTAAGTGTTTTTAGTAAATGTGCCTATATAACCTTTTCGCACTATTCCGGTTAGACTTGACATTTTTCCGCATTGGCCAAACCTAAAAAGACTAAAATATCCCTAATACTAAAACTAAAAATTTAATGACAAACATATCTTTTTCTGCTCCACCACTCTATCACTGCCATCATCGCCGCTACTCCACAGCCAAAATCTGGAGTTTTGCTGGACGAAAACTCCTTGAAGTAAATTCCACCCACGTACTTCTCGTCGTCATAATCACCTTCAAGAAAATACCCAAATTTCCGTGATTTAAGCTTATCCTTGGCCCGGAATGTACCCGCTGAGAGCCTTCCTGGAGCTAAATCCTTTCCCACATTCTTTGCAGATGTGGGAGAAATCTGCGGGCTCCTTGATTTCATCAGACAATTTGGGGGATTCTGTGCTTGATCTTCTTAATAGAAGATCCAACCCCCTGCCATCTTTCCACCTTGTTCTTGTTTCTTCTTAGTACTCGGTGGCTCCATCGTGCTAAAAGGCAGAGTTTTTGCGCCGCCGCTGAACGCCCACCCTCGCTGAAGCTCGACGACATCTCCTTCTCCTCCTCCTACGGCGGCTCTGCTTAACATCTCTAGCAGTGGTGGTCAGAGTTTCTCCTTTTTTTAAAAATTTGGCCGATAAGTTCTACGCCTTTTCTTATTTCACAGCCTTTTCTTATTTTTGATTTTTTAAATAGGGACACGAAAGTCAATTCACATAATTCTAGCCAAATTCTGATCTCCAATGTATGATTGGCACTTTCGACCAAATAATAGGGCTATAATTGCACTTTCAGATTTTAGAGGGTTATATTTGAAAATCGACCAAAACATAGTGTTATTAGCACTTAATTCCAAAATTAATGCAAAAGTAACAGTGTAAATAATTTGAAGAGAGAATAAAAAAATAGCTGAATTCATTTTCAATAAATCAAATAAAAAAGGAATTACATTTTTTTCAAACTTTTTTACTTCCGTTTGTTCAATGCATGAAAGATTCAAAGCGTCCATGCATAGCTTTTGTAGTATGCATGCATGTTGCTTGCAACTTCACCTTTTAAAAAATAATAATATTTACCAGGTGAGGAGTTTTAATTTACTGACACCCAACCCTTTATTAAGTTACATGCACGACTTTGCACCCAATTTGCACGAAGAGCTCCACTCTTACAAGAATAAACCAATATCGGGGTTATCTATAGATTAATCAAAACCTTCTTGCATGTTTACGTGAAACTTGTTATATGCAAATGCATGCATGTAGTTTATTTTAGTTTGTTAGTCTTTGAAGTTGTTAGGCAGCCCGAGTTTGTTGGAAGAATATGGGGTAGTGCAGATAATGGTTTAGTTGCTTCAAAATAGCGGAGTTTGTTACTGGGAGTTTAGTTTAAGTAGGACTGTTTCTCTTCAGCAATTCTTAGAGAGTAATAATAAAAAGAAAACATTCCCAAATCTCTTAGTTCATTGATTTAGTTCTTTGCATGTGTCCTTATTTTATTTTCTACATTTGGTATCAGAGCACAAGTAGAAAATGGGTAAAATTGGAAGCAGCAGCGGAGCACGCAATGAACCGGAGTCACAACAGATAGTGGAGAGGCAAGCAACTCGTGAGGGGTCTGTTTCTCTACAGTATCCTATGCTTACCCGAAGCAACTATGCAGCATGGGCCATCAAAGTAAGGGTCTATATGGAAGCTCAAGGCGTTTGGGATGCCGTCGAGCCCGCGGCTGGTGAGGTCGTGGAACCAAGGAAGGATAAAATGGCATTGACGGCCATTTATCAAGGAATTCCTGAAGATGCATTGTTGGCGATCGCGGAGAAGCGAACCGCGAGGGAAGCTTGGAGTACGTTGGCGGCCATGCATCTTGGCACAGAACGTGTCAAGAGTGCTCAAGTACAGACTCTCAAAACTGAATTCGAGTTGCTCCGAATGAATGAATCGGAGTCTCTTGATGATTTCGCGATGAAGTTGTCTACCGTTGTGAATCGAATTCGGACTTTGGGAGAGATAATGGAAGAGGAGAATGTGGTGAAAAAATTTCTTAGAGGTGTGTTTGGGAAATTCAGGCAGATTGTATCAACCATCGAACAGTTCGGTGACATCACTACCATGCCACTCGTTAAGGCGATTGGTCGACTCAAAGCACATGAGGAGCGTGTACGAGTCAGTGAAGGAGATGGAGAACACCTTTTGTTGACCCATGCCGAATGGTCGGCACGCACAAAGAAGGGTGGAACTGATTCACCATTGAGTTCGAGAGGCCAAAGCTCCGGGGGAGAATTTCGTGGGCTGGGAGCTCGCGGAAGAGGTCGCAGTCGTGGTCGTAGAGGTTGCGGTGGTCGTGGCAGCAACACCTCGCAGCGCCAAGATGATGGAGGCCATGGAAATGGTGGTGGTGGTCGAGACAAGTCCAAGATCAAGTGCTATAGATGTGGTGTCTTTGGACATTATGCATCGGAGTGCCGCAACAAGAAACATGACGAGAAGGTGAACCTTGTGTGTGCTCAAGATGAAGAGCCTGCACTGATGATGGCGATGATTCAAGAGGAAGAACATGATGTTGTGATGCTCAATGAGGAGAAGGTGGTACCATCTTTGTATATGGGAGATGAAGCTCGAAATATATGGTACTTAGACAATGGAGCAAGTAACTATATGATGGGAGATCGAGCGATATTCAGAGAACTCAATGAGAAGATCACCGGAAATGTCAAATTTGGGGATGGATCAACTGTGCAGATTCATAGTAAAGGAGATATCATGTTTCAGTGCAAAAATGGTGAACAGCGCATCTTGGAGGAGGTGTATTTCATTCCTAGCTTGACTAGCAACATTATAAGCATCGGGCAATTGACCGAGGCAGGTAATAATGTTTTCCTTGTTGGTGATTTTCTGAAATTATACGATCGGTGCGGGACATTGTTGATGAAGGTACGGAGGTCGCCGAACCGCTTGTACAAGACACCCATTCTTGTATGTAAGCCCGAGTGCTTCCTTTCGAAGATGGATGATCCAGCTTGGCTATGGCACGCAAGGCTTGGCCATGTGAATTTCCCAGCACTCGGAATGATGGCGCAGAAGGAGTTGGCAGTAGGAGTACCGAGGATTGTGCGGCCAAATCGGATTTGTGAAGGTTGTGTCATTGCTAAGCAAGTAAGGTTTCCATTTCCAACTCAAGCAAAATATAGAGCTACTGAAGTTTTGGAGCTCATACACATGGACTTATGTGGCCCTATCTCGCCGGAAACAATGGTTGGGAGTAGATATTTTCTTTTGTTGGTTGATGATGCTAGCAGGTACATGTGGGTGTACACGCTAAAGAGCAAGGATGAGGCATTTGAAAACTTCAAGAAGTTCAAAGCTTTGGTGGAGAATGAAACCAATCGAAAGATTCGGACCTTGAGGTCGGATCGTGGCGGTGAGTTTATGTCAAAAATGTTTGGGAGTTTATGTGACAAGGAAGGCATTCAGAGTCACTTTACAGCACCTATTCTCCTAAAAAAAATGGTGTTGTGGAAAGGAGAAATATGACTGTTCTTGACATGGCGAGATCGTTGCTTAAGAGCATGAATGTACCCGGGAGAATGTGAGGCGAGGCTGTAAGGCACGCGGTGTATCTCCTAAATCGGCTACCTACAAAAGCTTTGGGTGTTACTACTCCGTACCAAGTTTGGAAAGGTATGAAACCAAATTTATTGCACTTGAAAGTGTTTGGATTACTGCACATGTGAAAGTTGTAGGTCAACACTTGAAGAAGCTTGATGATCGAAGTGTGAAAATGTTTTGGTGTTGAACCTGGAAGCAAAGCTCATCGACTCTTTGATCCACGTCGAGAAAGGATTCAAGTGAGTAGAGATGTTGTTTTTTATGAAGAAAAGCCATGGGATTGGAGCCAAGAAGAAGGATGCACTCTACAATACTCTCCGGAGTTTACAGTGATTGAAGATTTTTTTGGTACCGGTGAGACCGATGTCAAGTTCCATGGAGCAGGTCGTTGCACCTGAGAATAATATTCTTGTGTCACCAAGCACTTCTACGTCTATGAAGATGCCGACCTCGACCACAAAGAAGTCCGTGCTTGTTTCACCCGGTGATTTAACACCCATCTCGGAGGACGGAAGGCCAAGAAAATATCGCCTCTTAGCTGATGTGTACGAGGCTAGTAAGGAGACAAAGTTGGATATGGATGAGCTTCTCTTAGTTGGTGCTGAAGAACCAACTTGCTTTGTTGAAGCTGCAAGTGAGCCGGAGTGGCGAGAAGCAATGATTAAGGAGATGGAATGCATTGAGAAGAACCAAACGTGGGAATTGGTTGATCCACCGAAAGGCAAGAAGGCGATTGGACTCAAATGGGTTTTTAAGCTCAAGAAAGACACTGAGGGGAAGATTCTCAAGCACAAAGCGAGGCTAGTTGCCAAGGGGTATGTACAGAAGCAAGGTGTAGACTTCAATGAGGTGTTTGCACCAGTGGCTCGACTCGATATGGTGCGGTTGCTTATAGCTTTGTCGGCTCAGAATGGTTGGGAGCTACACCACCTCGATGTCAAGTCAGATTTTCTCAATGGCGAGTTGCAAGAAGAAGTATTTGTGAAGCAACCTGAAGGCTTTGTTGTGAAGAATCAGGAGCACAAAGTGTACCGCTTGATGAAGGCGTTGTATGGATTACGGCAAGCGCCTCGGGCATGGAATGTTCGACTTGATGGGAGCCTCAGAAGTCTTGGTTTTAAAAGATGTTCTCAAGAGCAAGCGGTGTACACAAGAGGCGAAGGAAATGCTATAATGATTGTTGGAGTATATGTTAACGATTTGATCGTTACCAGTGAAAATGCAGCGGAAATCCAAAATTTCAAGAACCAGATAATGAATGAGTTTGAAATGAGTGACCTGGGTTTACTCTCGTACTATCTGGGCATTGAGGTACAGCAAGGGAAGAACTTTATTTCTTTGAAGCAGTCAGCTTATGCAAAAATGATCCTGTCTCGGTTCGGCATGTCGGAATGCAACTCGGTTATGTACCCGATGGAGGCAAAGTTGAAGCTTGACAAAGATGAGAAAGGGCTACTAGTGGACTCAACGGAGTATCGCCGCATCATCGGTTGTCTAAGGTACCTCACGCATACTAGGCCAGACCTTTCCTATGCTGTAGGTTTGGTGAGTCGTCACATAGAACGACCGACGACGAAGCATCAACAAGCAGTGAAGCATATTCTTAGGTACTTAAAAGGTACTATTGAATATGGGCTTAAATATAAGAAGGTGAGTAGTGGAAATGTGTTGGCTGGATTTTTCGATAGCGATCTCGCTGGAGATGTTGTCGACGGACGAAGCACCGGAGGCATAGCATTCTATCTTGGAGGGAACCTGATCACTTGGCAATCAAGGAAGCAGCGAACTGTATCATTGTCTTCATGTGAAGCTGAATTTATGGCAGCAGCAGTAGCAGCTTGCCAAGCTTTGTGGCTGAGAGATTTGTTGAGCGAAGTGACCGGAAAGGAGCCGAAGTCAGTAACTTTTTTTGTCGACAACAAGTCTGCCATTGCATTGATAAAGAACCCCGTTTTACATGATAGAAGTAAGCACATAAACACTCGGTATCACTTCATACGCGAGTGTGTGGAAAATGAGGAAATCATTGTGGAGCACGTTCGTAGCGGAGCGCAACGAGCTGACATTCTCACAAAACCTTTGCCGAAGGTTAAATTCATTGAAATGAGGGAGTCACTTGGTGTGAAGAATCTGGCAGAAGGTTTAGCTTAAGGGGGAGATTGTTGGAGATTAATCAAAACCTTCTTGCATGTTTATGTGAAACTTGTTATATGCAAATGCATGCATGTAGTTTATTTTAGTTTGTTAGTCTTTGAAGTTGTTAGGCAGCCCGAGTTTGTTGGAAGAATATGGGGTAGTGCAGATAATGGTTTAGTTGCTTCAAAATAGCGGAGTTTGTTACTGGGAGTTTAGTTTAAGTAGGACTGTTTCTCTTCAGCAATTCTTAGAGAGTAATAATAAAAAGAAAACATTCCCAAATCTCTTAGTTCATTGATTTAGTTATTTGCATGTGTCCTTATTTTATTTTCTACAATCTCAAGGCGGTTGCTGGGAAAAGTTTCTCGAGGTCGTCATGCATACGTACATTTGGCCGGTCATCGGTTTTAATGCTTTGCATGCCCTATTTAAATCTAAGGTCCATTACCCTTATTTCGCCGATATTCAATTCACCATTGACACATTCATATTTTATATGCTATCAGAACTTTTATATTTTCTCAACCTGCTAAATCATTTTCTGAAGTAAAATTCACTAATATCCCACTAGTGGAGAAAGGGTGATTAAAGTCACCCAATCAAAGTCGGCTCTTGAGTAGCCGACTTTAATTAGGATTCAAATCGAGTTCCGAACTCAGAACTCCCTCTAGAGTCCTTCATTTCATTTTAAAGAGAGTTTGAAATCGATCAAAGACACTTATGCCTTTAGTGAAAAATGATTAAATGTGGTTCTATTGTATAACCTACTTTAATGAAGTGTCTTTAATGGGCCACTATATAAATTGAAACCCTAGATCTCATTACTTAGAAAATTATTTTTCCTCTGTTTTCAGCCTCAAGCGTCTCCCTCCCTCCCTCATCCCTCTCTCATTAGCCCTAAATTTCTTCACTCTGCCACCGCCTACCTGACTCCCTCACCCGCCTCACTAACTCCATCACCGTCTCCTTAATCTGCCATCCCTCCAGAGTCGCCCCAATTAACCACCGCAGCATCGTTTTATTCGTCAATTCATCGCCTCTTTCGATTCGTCGCCTCCATTGATTCATCGACTCTGTCAGAGTGTCATCCCCTCTGACGCATTGTCGGAGCCCGTCAACCGTGTTGAGTTCTCTCCACCTAGTTCTCTCCATCGTTCGAGTTCTCTCTGCCTTGTTCTCTCCACTGTGCCGAATTCTCTCCCTTGTGTTGGGTTCTCTCCGTCGGGCCAGGTTCTCTCCACCGTCGCTCATATCAATTTTGTCGCGTAGATCCACTACCACAGTGACCCTCCACCACCGCGCCGGACTTCCTCTACTTCACTTCAAACTTTCTCAAATTGGAGTTCATTGGTTTAGTGTGACTATTTTAGAATCACTGAATTAAGTTATGAATTTGGAACAGTAATCGAACCCCCAATCAAAGTCAATTTTCGAACCGACTTAGATCGATTTCAATCAAAGTCAGTACTAGAGAAATCACCTTCAAAGTGACTTCTCCGGTCCCTTGGAACCGACTTTAATGAGGCTGCCTCCACTAATGTCCTTGATATTAATCAGTACCAATTCCGCTAGTTTGTACGCGCACAATTAAAGGTTTATAATCAGACGTATGATAGAAAAACTAAGTAAACTTTTATGGTCATATTTCTCTTTGCAGAAACTCATTGAACTATATATACATGCATTTCACCCTACTTTTAAACAATATATCAAATTCATAGCATTTTGGAAATTAAATTCTCACACTCCAGTATATATATAATGTTGGTTGATCTAGTTGGTATTTACCGTCTTACTTTAGTTTGAATTAGTCATAGTTTAAGTTTATTAAATATTTCTCAGATATAAGCAATGGATTAATCGAGTAGTTGGTGTTAGTCTAGTGGCAAGATTTTACAAATACTTAGTTGCTAGGAAGTAGGAGTTGTGGCAAGAATTTAGGAATTATTTTTATAGTCTTGTATTTAAATATGTATACTTCCTTAAGAGTAAGTAGAAGAAAAGATAATAGTAAAAATGTAATTTTCATATGCAATTCATTATTTATACATTTTGTGTGTTTTTTTCTTGTGATCAATTTGTGAGTGTTTGTGAGTTTTACGTGTGTACCAAAATTATGCAGCAAACACATTTTTGTTAAGGGTCATGTTCAAACAATTGGTATCAGAGCAAGGCAGAAGAAGGTGAACGTGAGAGATCGGCGTAATTCTCTCATACCTGATGAATGCTCAACGATCACAACTTCAACACCAAGGCAACACATGCGTAGGAAGGCATGTCTGAAAGCTCTAGGTGTCCAAGATAGAGTTGTGCCCAAGAGATCCTACATCATGAAAGATCAAGTGGGTGGGGTATCCCTAATCAGGAAGTGTCCGAAATCACTCAATCTCCTCGGTAAAAGGAGATGATGAAATTTGGAGTGTCAGAAGAATCACTCATTCTCCTATGTGATAGGGAGACCGTCAAACATTGAGTGTCCGAAAATACTCTATCTCCTCAGTGAAAAGGAGACCAAAAAAAAGAAGTTCGGGAGTATCCATAAACACTTTGTCTTCTCTGTGAATAGAAGATTGAAAAGGAAGTGTGGGAGTGCCCGTAAACACTCTATCTTTTCAGTGAAAAGGAGAAGGCAATACAAGTTTGGAGCATCCGATGAAATACTCATTCTCCTTGGCGATAAGGAGACAATTTCAACTTGGTGCTTGTGCGCATGAATACCAACTAGATTAATGGATTGAATGCTGGTTAATCTAGTTGTTATTTACCATTTTACTTTAGTTTGAATTAATCGTAGTTTAAGTTAAGTAAATTGCTTAGATACAAGCAATGGATTAATCGTGTAGTTGATGTTAGTCTAGTGGTAAGATTTTAGGAATACTTAGTTTCTAGGAAGTAGGAGTTGTGGCAAGAATTTAGTAAATTATTGTTATAGTCTTGTATTTAAATATGCACACTTATGCAAAAGTAAGAAGAAGAAAAGATAGCAGTAAAAATGTAGTTTTCACATGCAATTCCGTATTTATGTATTGTGTTTTTTTTCTTTGTGATCAATTTGTGAGTGTTTGTGAGTTTTACGTGTGTACCAAAATTATGCAACAAACTTGGTTTTGTTAAGGGTCCCATTCCAACATATAAGAGCATGCAAGAGGGTTTATCGATCATAAAAAATTCTTATAATAATTTCTTGACTAATAACCTGTTGTTTCTTCTTGTTCTTGTTATGGGTTGCTACTTTAAGAACACACAAGTGTGAGGTTTAGGCTCTGTTGAGTCCTAACTTAATCCGTGCTTGGGTCGTGCATACGCTTGACTCAAGAGTGATCTGCGTCTTGTAAAACAACCTAAATTCTAGGTCAGACATGCTGACGTTGCACCGTACTTGCTCCAACGATCTTTTCAGAATAGATTCTCTCTCTAGGATTTCGTGAAATGTAAGTTGTAAGAAGTGTGAACATACCTTTTGTGCATGTTACGTCCCTTGGTATATGAGTTGGTGGTTGATGTGACGTCTCCCGTCACTTAACTTTCTGTCCATTAGTTCCTTATTTCCTTACGCGGGCCTTTAACTATTGGGATGTTTACAACCTGATTCGGCCACTCAGGCCCATACCATATTAAGCTCGTAGACCACATGTTTACCTAGCACGACCATCGCATAGCTCGGCTGCTGGTAGTCCCGCAATGGTCATGAAATTAATCAAGGATATTAACAAGATGAAGTCACTCATGATACATGAGCTGAGTGTTCACTACTACATAAATGACTTTTAACTTCGATGTTTAGGCACTTTTAATTTCATTTATGAGCCAAAAAGTAACCAAAGTAAAAGGAGGTGTAGTTAAAAGTTATCTTTTTACTTCGATTGAAAATAACCAAAGTTATAAGTTTTACCCTTTTTTACTTCGGTCGAAAATGACCGAAGTTAAAATTTTACCAAAAACTGACAACGGAACAACAACCGATATCAGGCGTTTTAACTTCAGTTGTGTAAAGATGAAGTTAAAAGTTCACCCGAAACCAGAACCAAAACCGCACCCCATATCAGGTGGTTTAACCTAAGTTAAATTTTACCCAAAATCGGCAAAAAAACCACACACAATATCATGTAGTTTAACTTTGGTTGTGTAAAGACGAAGTTAAAATTTCACCCAAAACCAAAACCAAAACTGCACCCGATATTAGGTAGTTTAATTGAAGTTGAGATTTTTACCCAAAGCTATAACCGAAATCATACATGATGTCGGGTGCATTAACTTCGATTATTTTCAACCGAAGTTAAAGGTTTAACCTGAAATCGAAACAAAATCTGCAATCGATATCAGGGCTACCTGGGCATGGGGATGGAAAAATACGTCCTTTTTTAGTGTGGTAGGCTAGTATAAACCAGCCACCCGATATCGGGTGTCCGGTGTCTGTTGAGCTAAAATTGCATAACGTTGGGCCAATATCGGTCGTCGATTTTGCTCAGAATATGCAAAATACAAGCGAGATGGGAATTGGTTACTCGAAAGCGAAATCAACGTGCTACCAATAACAGGTGGACTGCAGCATAAATTAATTTTTTAATTTAAATTGAATGCCAGACGAGAACCGTCGTGTTGATTGCATAGTATGAACAAAGTTATCACCATAAAATCATTCTATCATTGCTACTCTATTGAAAATATACTAAAAACATCTTTAATCCTGACTATTAGAGAAATAACATATATAAAAGACATAAACAATAGGTATTACTTTACTCAGTATTTGGGTGAATAAAATTTTCATGTGCTTCACCATCATATACCTCGACCAATGCTCACGGACTTCTTCCAATTCTTTGATCGTGTATGGATTTTTGTCTTCCTTAAAATACTGAAAGTTCAAATGACTTAATAGATTTAAAATTAAGAATATAAGTTTAATAATGTTTAAATATCTAAATTAAAAGTTGTAATGCATACCTCTTCCAGTTGGAAGTGTTTATCGACTACATTCATAACACATTTCCTCATGAAGCGCATGCAATAATATCCGCATTCCCAACCACCTCTTTGTTTTTTCTACTGGTAATGACAAATATGGACACAATAATTAGTGAATAAAAAAATCTAGTGATAGCCACATTCATAAGATGAAATTTGTCACCTTCAAGGATTTCCAATGCACTTCTTTGTGGTTGGTGATTAAGGGATCTTTTAAAACTTTCTCAATATCATGTACCAGTGCTTGAGGGGGTTCATTATGAAGTGGATCAAACCACTAGGCTGTATTTGATGGGATAACAATCACGAATACCATCCAATGTTCACTACAGAAAGAGTTGGGGGAAATGGAAAATATTAGTATTATGAGTTTTTTAGAATCAGAGAATATGAATTACTCTAGACTAACCTTTCATAGTAAGGTGGGATGTACATCAATTTTTTTATTACGCATCAACCGACTAGTAATGTGAGCCAAACGTATCTCGCTTGAACATTCATTTCCGTGAATTTACAGGGGGACAAAGAAACCCACCCAATGCTTGGATTTGTGTATGGATAGCATGTACAAATACCTATAACAGAATAAATGTAAATAAATTACATAAATATTTATTGTGTTATTTCGTAAGATAGAATTAATGTTAAAGTTTAATTATTGGTGTGATGACGAGGTCAAATTGCCAGAACTCTACGAAAACCTCCCTCCAAAATCTAAGATCGTATCTCTCTCCAAAAATGTTTTCGTCAATGGGGATTATGTAGGAAGAATCCGGTGGTTGATGATCCACAATCCAATAGATTTGGCCCAATGATTGGTGTTTTTATGGAATAAACGTTGTTGGCTCAACCCTAGTCAACCGACCGTTGGTCTTTCTGAGCACTCTACATGTATCATTTATCTTGGCCTACATTGAAAACACATTTTTTTTATTCGGTTACTTGACCCTTATTAGTTATAACATACTAAAGGGAAATGTACCTTGGGTAGAGGAATGGTTCCCACAACTTCCATCAACCGTAATAGCCATTCCAAAAACATTCCAAGTGATTCACCAACCATTGTTGCTTCGGGTTCCGGAAGAGGAATCAATGCTTCATCATCAAGGCTTCTTTCAATAATGACCATCGTATTATCCTTGTCAACTGGTTTGTGATGATGAGTCGTATTTGAATTGTGCACCTTACCTTCTGCCACAACGTGAAAATAACTAGAACCTTTTTGTACAAGAAGTTTACACAACTTAATGTCCAACAAAAATATGGAAAATTTTAGGCATTACCATGCGTGTGGATTAGAAATAAATATTAATGCATAGATTATGTCAAAATTCATATGTTTAAAGATTACCTCTGAATTTTATTTTTTTCTTGGTTTGACCAACATCGGATGTGGGAACGACAACCACAGCTTCTCTTACCGGTGTCACGTTGGATGAATTCAAGTTGATTGGTAACTTATTTGAGACCATATGTTCAAAATGGGCGAGGATCTCTTTTCCGTTACTTTTAGCTATGTCAATGGCAAACTCAAGTACTTGACTCAATTTCTTGTGCAAAGAATCAACTTCATTTTGTTTACTTGAACAAGTTGATTTGAGCGAAGTCCTTTTAATAAACACATCCCTTTGTGTAGCAAAGATACCGACTTCCAGTACGCATCCCGGGTGCTCATCCTTTCTAATGGCTACTCCTAGGATATCCTTTTCCCCCTCCGCCACAAACTCTCCTATTTTTTCCTTCATTATTAACTCTCGCTACATATTGACATGTTGTGTGTGTGTGTGTGAGAATTCATATTCAATTATAATAAAGAAAATTTTTATTGGAAAATGTTACTTACAATGTTTTTTGCAATCTCCTCTGCCGTGTTGGTGTGGTAATGACCCTTCTTCTTCTTAATTTCAAATCCTCTTAACCACTTCTCAAATCTTGGGACATCCTTAGGGCAAGGATATGAGACTCTCATTCTTTCCTCCTCCTCTAATATACCCCCCTTCATCGCTTCCAACACGCTAGTTTCAAACATTTCCTTCATAATTTTACTAGTAATGAGTTCATATCCTCCTCGAGACATTGTGTGATGCACATGATTATGTTCAGTAAAGTGTCTATGTTTTTCCCTCAACCTCTATATATAGAAATTTAAAATATTAGAAATATATCGATATTACTTACGAAATTGAACATATTTTAAACATACTGATTTCGTTCGCTAGTTTTCGGGAAACAAATCCCTTCTAACTCGTGTCACTAATGAAAGGATGCTTGACTCTTGGACCACATCCACGGAAGTTACCAAACACATAATATCTTGATAATTTGGACTTGAAATCCCTCCATATTTTCCCCATTATGCCTATCCAATTCCTTTTCAACTTGGGTAAGTCAAGAAACTCAATTCGACACGCCAACTCTACGGCCTTCCACAATTTGCTCTTGTATGCATCATACACATGCGACCATGTTTCATTTAAATATATATCCACTTTAGTACATGCCAACATGACTACATAACTACTCCACCACTCAGACTTATCTCTAATTAGATTACTTATATATTATCAAACACCATAGCACATTTTTTACCCTTATAAATCATCTCCATCAACTTCTTATAGATAGTTCTCCCTCGACCTTTCTTTTGTTTCTTCTTTGTCATTTCATCATCACTTCCTTCCTTAAACATGGTAGTTAAACATGGAAACACTATAATAACTAACAATCGCTAATATATATAAGAAAAAAATCATAAATAAATACCTTGTTAACTTCCTTCAAAATATTCTTACAAGCTATTTAATAAATTTGGTGTTCTTAAAAGTAGCTCATGATGACTCCATTCCCCTTTTCTCTTCTTCTTTTCTGCATTCTGCTTCTTCTCAATCTAGATTCCTGCATTACACTCATTTCTTACAATCAAGTTGACAATTTTTGTTTCCTCACTAGAAATTTGTCCGTTGGTATCGAAAGTGACTTCATCAATATCATGAAGCGAACGTTGGTCAACCATATCATCATCGGTGAATTGCTTCTTACCTTGTATGACTATTGACTTGCTAGTGTCACTTGGATCTCCTTAATTTAAAACACTTGCTCTGCCAGTGAAGCAAGAATATAAGGTTCAGACTTGAAACCAATTCTTCGGAGATCTACAATTGTGAAGCCAAGTTCATCTTTAACTACACATTCAATGTTATCAACCCACTTACATTTGAACAGTGGCCCCTTTAAGTAATCTAGTCTAACTCCTATATCCCTTCGATAACTCCATAGTAACACATTTGACCTTAAACATGATTCTTGTCCTTTGCACTGCTCATATGTAAAGCATCTGACATAAGACTCACGCCACAATGTTGGGTAGCAGTTTTCTTATCTCACGAAGAGGTTGAGAAAGTGGACCTGTTCATATCATACTACTATATGATAATACTGTTGAACTAGGCATAAACGCTAACCAATAGAGAGAATCCAAATGACCTTCTCCCACAATTGTTTCACTTAACCAGTGCACAAATGTGTGGTTATATTTGGTCAAAATTTGTTTCTCGGACCATCCTGAATGTGCTTCTTTGATGGAGGCTAGATGCTTGTCAACATAAGGCCACACCATATCAGAATTACTCAACACATATAAATGAGCTTTCAATAATTCATCTGCTGAAAAATTCATGGTTGTTGCTTGATGTATTTCCTTCCAAACCACTCTATCAGCATGTCGGGAGTTCGGCAATCCCATAAATTGTTCACTAGACAAGAAATACATGCAATATTCTATGGCATCTTCCGTCACATACCTCTGTACTTTTCTTGCATCAAGTCGATATGGATTTTTAACGTATCCTTTAAATAACTTCATATACCTCTCAAAAGGATACATCCACCTGAGAAACACCGGGCCACATAGCTTTATCTCCCTAACAACGTGAACTAACAAATGAACCATTATATTAAAAAAAGTGGGAGGGAAGTACATCTCTATATCACAGATGAACCATTGTAATGCATTTCCTCACATGTGTAGGCAAGACTGATCTAATGGCAACAAGAAAAATATCTTGAAGCAAACAATGAGAATCATGGGATTTCATACTTCCTAATCGTAATTCATCCTTTATCAAAAGATTGCTAATCTTGGAAGAATATCCCGTAGAAACAGTAACACCTTACAAACAAGAGCAAATCACTCCTTTCTCAGCTTTTGAGATGGAATAACAGGCTTCTGGCAGGTACGTCTTCTCACTTTTTTTCACCGATTTTAGATTTTGTCTAATCCCCATTTCCACTAGTTCTCGCCTAGCTTTCCCTCCATATTTCGTTTTCCCCGGAATATTAAGAAGAGTTACAACCACACTGTCACATACATTTTTTTTTTCAATATGCACGACGTCAAGACAATGTCTAGCTTCTAATGCAGACCAATATGGAAGCTCAAAAAATTGATTTCTTCTTCTAGCTACAATTAATTTTCGATCTCCTTTGTGTTTTCCCAAAATCATTATTGAACGACCCTAAAGAATCCAAGATCGTCTCCCCACTCAAAATTTTAGGTGGTGGTCATGTGTCCACATTCCCATTAAATGCTTGTCTCTAATTTCTCCATCGATGACCATCCGGGAGCCATCTTCAATGACAAAGGCACACTGTCTTACGACCATGTTTCAATTGGCAGTAATCTGTGTTCGACATAAAAAAATGGGGAGAGTGATATGACCTTTTATGGAATATCCGTGTTCGAGGAAGTTATTTACGGTGAAAAACAACATGGCTCAAAGATTAAACTTAGCATTACGATACGCATCAAAAATCATTACACCATCGGGTTTCCAAAGTAGTTGAACATCTCACTAGTGTAGGGGGGAGTGTCAAAGGCGGTTCTATTGGACCAACAAAGACACTTTCGTTGTGCCTTCTTTGGCCCAGCCTTCTATTGCACATCATTAGAAAATGGTTCCAAAATTGCCTTTAAAATCACCAACGAAGGCGGTAAAAAATTGCCTTTAAAAACACAGTCGAACTGCCTTTAAATGTTTCTAACATCAAAATTTTTTTGAGTCCGTCGTACCATTGCACATGTTTCCGTGTTCGAAAAGGCACACTTTTTGGACTCGGAATAATGTAATCCGCTCTTTGTGAATGACTTTTATCGTTATGAGCTCATGCGTACGTTCCATCCCTATTCTGTCCAACATTGCTACAATTTGTGTTAATGAAATATTATTTACAAGTTTAGGAAAGTATTCGTGGGTATTATTTTCAAGTTTGTCATATGTAATCATGACTATAAAACCGGTGAAAGAAGTTTCCGAGTTTGAAAACCAGATCTGCTCATATGGTAAATGAAATTTTACACCAAATGTTTCCGGCTCTAAAAAAAGCCTCAATCCATAGCAGCTTATATAACGCAATACACGATAGCATCTTGTGTGATGACAAAAATCTATAGATAACGCTAACCTAGCAACAATCTATAGATAGGAATAGAAAATATTAGGAATCTATTCCAATACCTCTAAGCTTGATTATTTATCTAATTATGTTACTTTTTGAAATATTCGGATTCCTAAGAGACCCAAACCGATGTAGTATTAGATGCCTCACCAAATTATCCCAAGCACTGTTGATTTCATCATTGGTGTAAGGCTTCGTTTCCTTCATGAAAATCTGTCATTACCTAGTAAGTAGAAAATACTAAAAAAAACGTAATTCTATTAATTGGTTGCTAGAAACAATTGTATGCACACCTTGTCAATTTGGTGGTAGTCTTCTTTGACCTCTTGAATGCACTTACCCACGTAGAGCATGACGTAATAGCCACACTCCTATGTCCGCGGTTGTTTTTTGTAATGCTTAAAATAAAAATAGATTACTTAATTACATTCTTATAATATTTAATTAAGTACTATAAACTGAATGAACCATGATCATAGCCCACCTTGACTTCGACCACATCAAAATGATTTTTACTATGGTCGCTACCGTCCTTCGTTGCTAATTCCAAAATCTCAAATAATGCATCCAAAGGTTAGTGGTTAAGGGGATTCATGCAATAAACCCAGTTTTGGGCGGGTACAATAAAAAAAATCTCGAATAGTCCCTAAATACAGAAATTTAAATTATTCACGGAGGTAGTGATGTGTGTAACCGTTCAATAAAACAAACAACTTAGTGCTTATGTCGAAAGACTTGTTCTCTTTCAGTTGGAGCTCTAAACTTCATGGTCGTTGTCTGGACCGATTTAGGTGGTGGTTTGATGGGTATTGGTGTTATTTTCACTGGTTTTGGTGTTGGTTCCCGTGTTTCCTTCAAATGTCGATCCGTTACAGGATCGACATAAATAAGTCAACGTGGGCATATTTGGAACATTCCTCATGCAGGACCAACCTTCGTGTATTCTCCATCGGGGTATGGCGATAGGGCGCCCATCACCCACGGTTCCTTCAACGAAACCCTAAAAATACCCTTACCAATATGTACATAGTTATAATGTTTCATCAATTTATGCAGAATTCCATTGGTTACGTGAAGTGGTTTACCATCTATGCCTTGGTCTATATACAACTTACACGGTTTGGTTTCTACATTTCCACAAAACCATATGTTAATTTACAAATTACTGTAATTGTTAAGAAAATATGAAATGAATACAGGTGTATACCTTTGTATCAATTGGTTGTAATGCAGTGTCCACATTGTCCAGTTTGAACAATCGTCGCTTGATTCTTGGAGGTCTCACAATGGCTGCTCGATTTACCTCAATATCTCCGGGTGAGTACAAGATCCTCTAGAGGGTGGCGTCCAATTGAGAGCGTAAGGTTATCTAAGTTTTCCGGAAGAACAAGGATGGTATGTTGGATCATCCTACGAATAAGGATATCTTGCTGCTCAATTTGTTTGTCCTGAAGAATTATTTATTTCTTGTAAGATGTGGACTCTTGATGGTTCAGCACCATCATAGGACCTTACAATGTCAAAAGCCTCCCGCTGGCTCACGATATATCTCACTCCCCTAGCACGGCCTGGGTGGTTAGGATTCGCTTGTCCTGAAGAATCATTTTTTTCCTGTAGGATGTGGACTCTTGAGGGTTCAGTACCATCACAGGACCTTACAATTCCAAAATCCTACCATTGGCTCACTATATATCCCACTCCCCCAACACGGCCCGGGTGGTTAGGTTTTTCAGTTGCTTTGCAAATGATGTCGGGCTTATCAGTGGGAATGAAGTTCCCTTGTAATTGATCATTCTTCAGTTGTTCCTAAAAATGGAAGAACATAATTAATAATCTATATTTAAGAAAAACATGTGTCAAATAATATATTCCCTCAATTTGTACTTACAATTTTCTCTGCAATCAATTTTTCTTCAGGTTTGACATACACTCCGTCTTTGTTTTTGCTGGCCCCTTAAGAATAGATCGTGCCTCTCAATGTCATCTGCGTTGATTAGTTGCATAGTTTCCCTAGACTCTTCTTCTGTCATCACACCCTCCATTGCAATTTTGACATCTTCTCCAAAAAATTGTTTCAAAAGGACCAATGCCGCCTTGGCATAACCCCTGAATTTTATTCTTCCCCGCCAGTTCTTGTTTTTCAACTATCGTGCCCTAAGATAGGATGTTTGACTTAAATTACAACTATAGACAAAGTCATAATCTAAACTAATTAATGATATTAGATAATTTTGGGTTCACTAACATTTTTATTATTCTCCAATGCTCTCCTCTTGTGGATCTCCCAACTATCGGGTTGAATGTGAGTATAAGTTTTCCACGGGAGATCTCCCTTCTTATCACTAAAAATGCAGTCCCTAGACAGTGTGTACTTATGTTGACGTCAACTCTTGGACATCATCAACATAGCCTTCTTTCTCAAATCCTCCATGTTCGCTGATTTGATGTCAAATGGCCTCTATGTAGATTTTGAACTCCATAGTGTCAATCACAAAGATACATTATCAATCAAGGAAAACATAAGAGGAAATAACAATACATTAATTTCTACCTTGCATTATTTGGGGACTTTATGACAAGTATTGTATTTGATGTCCACCCTCATTCTGCCCCACCTTTGCTACCGAACTAGACCATTTAGCGCATTGGGCCGACACACATATGTTAGAATTATTGAATACCAACGAGGTTAGCTCTTTCCTTGCCATTCTACGTTCTAAGGTTCTACAATGAATTTGAGGTATTCCTACATCCCCGGATCCGTCATCCTCATCCTCACTCATACCGTGGTTCGTTGTTGGATGATTTTCATTTCATAATAGTGAAACTTGATCACGAGTCCTTTTGCTAGACGACATTTTGTACGCTACATTAGATAATGTACCATAAATTTACTTAGCCATTAAAGAAGTAACT
Organism: Rubia yunnanensis; assembly: GCA_037428765.1. NCBI lineage: Eukaryota > Viridiplantae > Streptophyta > Magnoliopsida > Gentianales > Rubiaceae > Rubia > Rubia yunnanensis. Next base: position 18,724,192 of record CM075068.1, on the reverse strand, counting down.
AAATATCTGAAACATGAATAAACAAAAATTAGATTAAAATCAACTATTGAATACATTCACCATAATAATGCAAAATCTATAATACATTACACAATTAAAACCCCCCATTTTTTTGATTATTTAACACAAAACTAATACTTCAAAAGCCATACAACAAATACTAAAATTCTTATCTTAAACAAATAACAAGACCTTAAATTATCTTAAACCATTGTTGTCAAAACAAAAAAAAATTTTATGGAAACCCTAGGGTTTTGGGTCTCTAAATGTGAACCCTTGATTTTCAAAATAAAAAATGACTTACCTTCTCCTCAATCAATGATTGTAATGGTGACTCCCATGTTGCTTCATTTACAAGAAATCTTAGCAACATTACAACATTGGGTAGGTATAATAGCAAAATGGAGGGTTTAGATGAAAAACATGATGGAACCCTACCTTGTAGTTAAAGAAGATGAATTCTTGGTGTAATAATGATGGGGGAAAATAGTGGGAAATGGTGGTGGGTTTTCAAATGGGTAGTAAATTCCCTGTTGAAACCCTTTTGATGCGAAAACTCTTTTTTTTCATCTAAAAGGGATTCTGAACTCAAAAACCGTGTCAGACTAAATTTCAAGTTTGGAAACTACTCTGTCCTTCATAGTTAAAGAATAAAACCATTTCCAAGTTTGGAAATGGATTTTCTATATAAAAAAAGGGCAGCTCAACCACAACCCCCAACATCTGCAATTCAAACTCACCCAATCCCCTAACCCTAAATCCCCAAATTCGATTACCTAACCCAATAACCAAACCTCCACATTTCAAACAATAATGAAGAAGAGCAGGGCTAGCAAGGGTGTGGCAAGTGATAGGAGTCATCGCCTGATGAGAGAGATTGGTCAAAACCAAAATTCTTCAATGAGGAGGCCGAAGCGAGGTATGTTGTGTTTTTGAAGAGAAAGGTTATAATTTCTAAGGTTTTTGATTCATCTAAGATTGGTGATTTAGGAGTAGATTACATGCTAGCTTGTTTTAGAATTCAATGTTTAGAGAAGTTGCTTTGCGTTGGTGAACCCGTTCATGTGGACGAGGTTATCCAATTTTATGCAAATTTGGGTCAAAGTCACAACAATCATGAATTAACTAGAGTGAATAGGAGAGATTTCCTCGTGTCTAGGTATACCATAAACGAAGCCCTAGAATGCCCATGCACAACCCCCAAAAAATTGAGGCTCGATGACCCCAATGGTCCCCTAGAGATCTACCATACTCATTGTTTGTCGTGGGTGAGTGATGCAGCCCCCTCTATCTTGTGGACATGGCATATAAATATTTTAAGAGGTTGGGTGGTGATGCCAGGAAGGCCGAGTCTTATGACATTAGCGCATTGACTGTCGAGCAACGACTCATCCACGAGTGGATTTGCCTAAATGTCTTACCAACGAGTGGCCTACGATTGGTAATTTGATTTTGTTTTACTATGTGATGGAGGGGGTCAAATTCAACCCTGACTACACTATCTTTTTGTTCATGATTAAGGCGGCTAACACAAAGAAGAAAGACCTTCCCCATGGTGGATTAATCTTCGCGATGTTGAAAAAGGCAGGAGTGCAAACTATCGACATGGCCTCCACCATTTACTACTATGATGAGACTTGGTTCCTTCACAAAGGCCTTCATTTTGACATCCAAAATGGTACATAAGAGCTGAGGGTAGTTCCCGGTCAACAGGCAAAAAATTCTAGGGGAGCTCGCGAGGCAAAACTAGATGGAGCCGAGGCATCGAGCTATAGTAAGTTATTCTTGTAAAATTTAATTTTATAATTAATTTTGAACATTGTAAATATATTCTTGTTTTATAACACATTTACATTGACAAGTTCAAAGACTGGTTGGAAGGAAAGGCTCAAGAAGTATTTTGATTGTTTGCGAGCCGAAGTGAACGAGACACACGGGATATTAAACGAGGTCCACTCAGAGCATGTGGAGTTCATGGAATCCCAAGGAATTCACCTTGAGGTGAGCAAACATTAAGAGGGCACAAACTTCGACCCTACTTTTTGGGAGTCTTGTGCGGAGGAGGAAGGTCAACGTCCACAAGACACAGCCGGGGGAGGAGGTCAAAACACGGCCAGAAGAGAAAGTCAGGGCGATGAAATAGACCTAGAGATCGAAGAAATGTTCGATGAAGTGTAATAGGATTGGTTTGGATAAGTTGCTGGAGTAGAATTGGATGTTGATTTACTTTGCGTAATTTGTTGGTGGATGTGATTACAATGTTGCCTAAATATGGCTATTTAACTAAAATTTGGTGGATTTGTATATAATTTGGTTTAGAAATTGTTGGTGGATTTGGATGTGACATATTAGATTTAACTAATATTTGAATTGTCCATTTATGTTCCATGAAAGTTTGAAGAATGATTATTATCCACAATTGTTTGAATGAAGAAGGTTAGTTATAAAATCCAAATAGTGTAAAAGATAACCATTAGTCTGTAACAGAAATTAGAAATCATTAAAGACAACATAACATACTTCCTTTTCATACACAACCAAGGAGGCAGGATGTAAATCATTAGTATCACTGGCCAAAAGCTGTGGTTGCTACTCACACTACCAAAAGGATTCATCCCATTAGTGTATAATCCCAACCTCAGATTAGTGCATCCACACCAAACTTTGGAAAATCAATGTCTATTTTCTTCCACTGATCTCCATCTGCGGGATGTCGTATCATGTCATCTTCCTCCATCTCTCGATCAGGATGCCACTTTAAATTTTTTGCATCTTGCACATTCGAGAATAATATTTCCAAACATGAAATGATGGGAAGATACCAAATAACCTTAGTCGGGACACATTTTGTACGCTTCTCCAAATTCTCATCACCACCAACATCATCTACATCCTCCATTTTGTACCTTGGACTCTTGCATTTTGGACCACATGTTTCTTAGGTATAAATCTTATTGTACACGATGCAATCATTAGGACATGCATGTATCTTCTCCTATTCCATACCTATAGGATATAGATTTTTTTTTGCCTCATATACTTTATCTGGAAGTTTTTTACTGGGTGGTAACATAGCTTTTGTAAGTTTTATCAAAGCGAAAAATACTTCATCAGAGTAAGAATGCTTTGCTTTCACATTTATCAATTGCTACGTCGCCTTCAATACGGTCAATCCTTCCAGGCAGCTGGGGTACAAAAGTGTCTCATTTTGTGTTTGCAACGAAATTGTTTTTCTGGATTACCATCAAAATTTCTCAACATTTCCTCAACCATATCGTCTAACATATCATCTTGGGTCTCCTCAGTTGTTTCATTTCAGTCATCACCACCCTCCCCCATGCCAAAACCATGTCGTATAGTTAGGATCAAAACCATGTAAATACAAATCATCTCTCAATCTGTTGGAGTCCTAGTATATTTTTGTGTTACGACACTTCTTGCATGGACAATAAACGTAGGAAACGTTTTCCTTCGCCGCTTTCTCAAATGCGTGCTTGATGAACATAGATAAAAATTCTTTATACTTCGTACTTCTACGATCTTCACTATAACAATGGATTCTATCCATGATGAAACCTACATTCTAACAAATTGAGAATGGTTTTTTAATATGATCGAGTATGTAAATTACATGCTCATATAAAATTGACAACAATATGGTAGTTTATACATTCTACCCATAAAATAAATAACATGAAATCATTAATTTACTTACTTTGCTAAAATTTGAGAGTGCCTCCAATCATCAAGCCCCCCAATGTTAACGAAATCCTCAACAATAGAGTAGGACATAGAGCAGATGGAAAAACTAACGTAACCCTCATCAAATTTACGAGAGTGGGAAATAAAAAGAAGCCAAAACCAAGTCAAATAGGATTATGTACAGTTTTACATGACATTGATACAATTTCTGTATCGGATTCGGATCATTAAACATCTTACAGATATTGGGTGGGAGTAATATAGGATTATATATGGTTTTACATGACGTCGATAAGGTCTATGTATCGGATTCGGGTCACTCGACATCACACCAATATCGAGTGAGGAATACTTCGGTTTTTATAACTGAAATCAAAGGACATCTTTTCACTTCGGTTTTGTTACAACCAAAGTCAAAGGACATCTTTTGACTTCAGTTTTGATAAAACCAAAGTCAAAAGACATCTTTTGACTTTAGGTTTTAAAAAACTGAAGTTAAAAATTCTTTTTATATCTATATTTCTAATAACCAAAGTAAAAGAACTTTTAACTTCAGTTATTAGCACAACCACAGTCAATCAGGTGAAGTTAAAAGTCATTTTTGTAGTAGCAGTTCTTGAATACTTGGTCGGAGCACCGAATGTTAGAGGTGATCAAGTTGCCCCATCCAACCCGACCCATTTTGACTCAACTCATTTGTGTCAGATCGGATCACTGTCCCATTTGGGTCAAGTGAGTCGAGTCAAAACAGGTTGGGCCAGAATGAGTTAGGTCAAATTTTGACCCAAATTGACCTGTTTTCATCCATTTGCAATTTCATCCTATTTTCTTGAAAAAAATATTCATAAAAAAGAATTAGTTTAATACAACATGTCCCCCATTAATTTACTTCATAAACAAGTTTAACATTTTAAAATAAATTTGTTTATAAAGCTACAAATAATTTTGCAAAACTAATTTTTTTTTTATATAAATCCACCTGTGATGGTGGGGGGTTTGGCAGACCCCTACCCGTTTATTAATATGAAAAAAGAGTACAAAGAAAGAGAGGGACGTAATACCTTACCTCTGAGTGTGCATCGGATGATCTTAACAGGAATAATACAAAGGACTAAAGGACTAGAAGATCAGCGATGACAATTTGAAATGAAGTTACAATACTTGCAAACTACACTCTAGTCTATTCTGACGTTGGGAGTACCTGCTGCATCTAGCCTTACCTGACCCGCCACTGGTGGGGGAAGAACCAGTGCTCCGAAAATGCTGTACACTTGCTTCCGGCATGCCAACTTGGCGAGGGAGTCCGCTGCACCATTCGCTTCTCTGAAGATGTGTGACAAAGTGTAGGTCATTCCGTGTAGTAGCAACCAGATTTCTCGTATCGTTGTAAGCAGTCTCCACGGTATTTTGAATTGGCGTAGGATCATCCCTAGTAGAAGTTTCGAGTCTGTTTCTATGTCGACCTTGGTGATGCCTTGCTCTCACACTAGCTGGATCCCGTGTAGTAAGGCAGTAGCTTCAGCATGCAGAGCAGAGTCAGACAGTATGGGTTTGGATAGAGCTACTAATACCTGGCCGTTGAGGTTTCTGAGAATGCAACCGATGCCCGCCGCACCATTGTTGAAAGCGCCGTCAGTATTTAGTTTGATACCACAGGGCTTTAACCATTTGGTGATCCGGACCTGTCTAGGCTTGAAAGATTTATGGCATAGAAGAATAGGAATCGGGCCAAGAGACCATGTGAACTTCAGATCGAATGCCAGTATAGTGTCATTTAAGTGTAATAAAATGCGTCTAAAAAGAATCCCTAAGTCCGGCCTTATGCCCTCGTGGAAGTAAGTGCATCTGGCACACCACAGGTGCCAATTGACAATGCAAGGGAGGACTCTGATCAGATTTGAAAGATGAGGAGAATCGGAAGTAGACCAGTAGAAGTAGAAGCGATCCCATAGGAGTTGGAATGGATGGTTAGGTAAACTAAAAGTGGTGTTGAGCATTTTCCAGATCAGGTTTACCTTGACACAAGAATTGAAGCAATGATGGATGGTTTCGGAGCTATTAAAGCAGAAACAGCATCTAGAGGGGAGGTGAAAATGAAAGCTTTCCAGTACATCCGGAAGAGCCAGTAGTCTATTGAGCAATCTCCAATTGAACAGACTGATTTTCCTTGGAAGTATCTTAGACCAGAGGTGTGAATAGGAAGGGATCTTTGGTTTCTTTACTCTGATCAGTTCATAAGCAGATTTGACTATGAAGAGACCTGATTGAGTAGCTTTCCAAATAATGGAATCTTCGAAAAGGTGGGAGATTTGATGATCCAGGGTGAGGCTTTGGAAAATGTTTGTTGGGAGGCATTCTCTGATCTGATCCGAGTATGAATCTCTGTTGTGCAGAAATTCAGCCACGGTTAGGTCTTGGTACGGATACTCTAGGGGGTTAATTAGGTGAGAAGAGAGAGGACCATTTGAGGACCAATTCGATTCCCAGAAGGACAACTCTCCAGAGCCAAGGATGATTTTTGAGTTCAGTAATGCTGTGTCATTGACCTCTTTGATTCTTCTCCAGGTTCTGGAGGTTTTTTGCGAGTCTTTCATTGTCCACATTAATTTTGCCCAAAGGGAGTTACCAGTTTGGAGTTTCCACCAAAATTTCAAAGAGAAGGATTTGATCAGGGTGTGCAGATTCTTGAAATTTAAACCATTTTCTGAGGCTGGAAAGCAAAGCTTGGTGTAAGATCTCCAGGATCTATGTTTCTGGGTATGATCTGAGGAATGCTTCTAGAAAAATTTGGCTAGAATGTTATGGATTTGGTTTGTGATATGTGTGGTGGGCTTTAAAACCGTTATGAGGTGGATTTGCATTGATGTTAAGACATGGTTGATTAAGGTAGCTCTACCTGCTGGTGAGATAAGCTTATTGTGCCAGTGGCTGATTTTATTTTGGATTGAGAGGAGCATGCCATGAAAAAGAGAGTTTTTTACTCGGCCATTGAAAATAGGGCAGCCCAGGTATTTGAAAGGGGTGGAGCCTTCAAGCATGGAGGTATCTTTTTTGATAAATGATGTGGTTCTGTTAGGGGTATGCTTGGAGATATAGAAGGTAGATTTTTCAAGATTGATCTTTTGGCGGAAGCAAGCTCAAAGGATTTCAGGAAGGACATAATTGTAAGTAGGCCCTGTTTTGTGTAGTTCAGGAATATGGCTGTGTCATCTGCATAGGATAGGTGAGAGGAGTGTTTCATCTGCCTAGGAAGTTTGTAGGGCAGAATATTACCATATTGGTAAAGAAAATTGAGGTTATGGGAGAAGGCTTCAGCCATTAATATGAAAAGCAAGGGTGAAAGAGGATCCCCTTGTTTTAGACCTCTGGAAGCAGGAAAAAAGCCAACTGATTTGCCATTGATCAAAAGGGAGAAACAGGCAGCTTTAATATTAGACATGATCAGGTTAACTAAGGTAGTAGAGAAACCTTGTTTGATGAGCACCCTAGCCAAAAAGGGCCAGGATACCCTATCGAAGGCCTTCATCATATCTAGCTTGATAATCATGTTAGGTCCTTTAGACTTGGTATGTAGGAAATTTGTGTATTCCTGCATAAGGAGCACATTGTCTGCAATGTCTCTACCTTTGATAAAAGCTGATTGTTCAGGGCTCATTAAAGTGTCAAGAGAGGTTTTCAGTCTTGTGGAGATGATTTTTGAGAAAATTTTATTGGAGAAGTTGCATAGACTGATGGGTCTATAATCTGAGAAAGAAGAGCATACCTCTTTTTTGGGAATTAAAATGATTTGGGTAGCTGAGATGGCTTTAGGAATAGCAGTACCAGCAAAGAAATCTGTCACTGCCATGAGAACATCTGATTTTATGATATCCCAGCAGTAATGATAGAAATGGCCAGAGAAGCCATCCGGGCCTGGGGCTGAGTTGCCTTTCATGGAGGAAACTATGCTGGTCAGTTCATCTATGTTGATATCTTTAAGTAGGGATGAGTTTATGTCATCAGTGACGACAGTAGGGATATTTTCCAGGATGCAAGATGTGTTGATTCCAGAAGGGTCCAAGGGTTCAGCCCTTAGGAGATTTGAGTAGAAGTAAATAGCTTCCTTCTCTATTTCCTCTATGTCACTAAGCCATTTTCCATCTCTGGCTTTGATGAGGGAGATAGATTGTCTTTTATGTTTGTTTTGGATGGAATGGTGGAAAAATTTGGTGTTTACATCTCCTTCTTTCATCCAATTAAGTCTTGATTTTTGTTTTAAGAAGGTTTCCTGGTTTGTTAAAGCAAGTTTTAGGTTTGCTTTTTCTTTATTAAGGGCTTGAATGTTACTGCTGGACTCAAGTTGCTGTAGATCATGTTCAGCTTTAAGGAGTTGTTCTTCACAGAGCTGAATCTTGTCAAACACATTACCAAAGGTTTCCTTGTTCCAGATTTTGAGAGAGTGTTTTAAATGTTTGAGTTTTAAAACTAGTCTTCTCATCCCTTTGAGATGGGTGTGGATTTTCCAGGCATCTTTCACAAGGTCTATAAAGGAGGGGTGGTTGGTCCAACATTCCTGGAATCTAAAAGGCTTGGGGGAAAACTTAGACTGTGCACTAGAGATAGTAAGGATTAGAGGGGTATGGTCTGAGCCTTCCCTGGCAAGTGTTTTGATTTTTGAGCTGGGGAAGTTTGCCCATCAACTATTGTTGGAAATACCTCTGTCTAAACGTTTCCATACTCTCCCTTTTGTTCTCATCCTGGTCCAAGTGTATAAACTTCCAGAGGTGGGGATCTCAGACAATTGTTGATCATTTAGGAAGGTGTTGAAGTTTCTTATACTGGCTTGGTTTGGGATGGAATTTCCCAGATACTCCTCATTTTTAGCTATGACATTGAAGTCTCCAATCAGGCATAAAGGTTCCATGTTGAAGGTAGCTAAAGCTTGCCATAAAATATTTCGTTCAAGAATCGTGTGTTTAGCATAGATGAAACCGATTTGGCATTCAAATGGTAGAATAGTAGCTTTGATTTTCGCAATGATAAACTGGTCTTCCACTTTGATTATGTCAACTGTTATGTCTTCATCCCATAGAAGCCAGATTTTGGTGATTGGATTAGCATAGGAATGTTTGAAACCTAGCTTGGTTGAGGTGGGTTGGATTTGGGCTGGGCTAAGGATAGGTTCAATTAAGGCACAGACTTTAACCGAATTATGTCTTTTAATGTTTCTTAAACGAGTCAGAGATGGGTTGTTGCCAATTCCTCTAATATTCCAGACACAAATATTAATCATGGATAATCTTTGGAAAGAGACAATGAGGAACGGGTGAAAACCATTTTCGGAGTGGAGGTGTAATCCTTTTTGGTGTATTTTCTTTGTTTGTTTTTAAAATCAGATTGAGGGGGGTTGAGAATGTTTGTTATTCGTAGATGGTCTGTGAGGAGGATAGCTTTCAAATGTTCGAAACTGAGGTTTTCCTGATTATGCAGGTGGGATTGTTGTTTGAGGGAGACCTCTGTGTTAATCCAATCTAAGGATTTATAGATGTGACTTTTATAGATGTGACTTTTGGCAAAGATGGGGTGAGAGTTTTCCTCCGAGGCCATTGAGGGGGAGATGGTGTGCTCACATGGGGATGAGGTGTTTTTGCCAGTCCTAGGTACTACTGGTGTAGGAACAGTTTTTTTTTGAGTTAGTGTCCGACACATAAAGATGGCTGGGATCTTGCAAAGGGGAGTTGTTCGGGGATTGGGGGTTAGAGGGAGCTGCGGGAGACTGGTTTTTGGTAGAGTCCTGAGAGTGATTTTGTAGGGAGAGATTGGGTGTGATCTCTGGTGGACTTGGTGGAGAGGATAAGGAAAGTTTGTTTGGTGAATGAGGTTTAGAGTTATTGGAGGTGCTTAAGTCCTGAGTAAGAGAGGAGATCGGTTGAGTAGGAACAGATTCAGAAGCAGATGGGATTACAGCATTAGACACCACATTAGCAGTTAAAAGGGTAGTAGAGGGAACCTGGGGTCCCTGTTCAGGGATCCAATCTTTCGAACTTGAGTCTTTGGTTCTAAACTCAGTCTCTGCTTGTGGGGTGAAGTCCTGGGATCCATTTCCAAGGTTGGAGTGATTCGAGCTTATGACTTTGATCGGGGCCGAGGTACCTGCTTGAGAAGAGGGGACTAGGGGAAGCTTGTTAGCAGCATTGTCAGCTCTGTTCTTGAGGGTCAGCTGTGATTTAGGGATATAAACCGCAGTGGAAGATAAGCCATTCCTTTTACCTGTGGACCTGCCCTGTACATCATGGGGAATGGGCTTGTTACCTGGGATTTGTGAGTTCCCCTGTGGTTTCCAGGGAGTGAATTTGGAGGAGCTTTTATCAAACCTGCAGACAGTGTCAAGATGGCCTAATTTCAAGCAGTTAGCGCAATAGTGGGGGATGTTTTCATACTCTATGTATTGCCGGAATCCCACCTCCCTAAAACTAAGCCATATTCTATCTAATCTGGGTTTGGTTACATCCAATTCGACGCAAATCCTAGCCACATGAGGTCTTGTTCTATTAAGGGATACCTTATCCACCCTGACCGGAGAGCCAATAATACTACCAATAGAAATTAGAACATCTTTGTCAAAAAACTGTTGGGGTAAGCCATATAGTGAGACCCAGATTGGGACAATGGGTGAGTCGGCATTTGGATTGAAATTCGGCTCCCATTTGGTAATTCTAATAGAGTAAGCCCCAAAATTCCAGGTTTTGTGAAGCCAACATCGGTAGTAATCATCGGGGAGCGAAAAGGAAATTAAAACCTGTTTGTTGTCAAGGAGGGTGATCTGGTTGTGCCCTTTGAAACCGGCGGTGAGGAAGTCTTTCCGGGGTCTTTCCAGTTGAGGTCGGCTTCGGGCGAATTTACCGACCAGAGTCCATTTGAGCGGAGCTTCCAATTTGAGACATTCTTCCTCCGAGAAGTGGAGACCTGGCTCTCCCAAATGTTCGATTCTCGATTTGGGGACGAAGGAGGAGTAGTTGGTATCAATCGGGTCGGATTGGGGAAGACCCAGAGCTTCGCGTAACTCTTGACTCACTGCTTGGGCGTAAGAGAAAGGTTGGTTTGGGGGAGCTGGTGGTGGCTCCGCCATCACGGCGGTGCCGGAGATTGGGGAAGAGGAAAGCACAGATCTGGTTAGTCGCACACAATGAGCGTGGAATCGCACACAGTGAGAGAAAATGATCCGTTAGATGATGTTTGCAAAACTATTATTAATTATAAATAATATATTAATTAATACTCCCCCTGTCCCATTTCAAACTGTAATTTAACTATTTATCTAGTCAAAACTTCCCAACTTTGACTCTAAAATTAATTTGGTATATAAATATAAATGCTATTGTATGATACATTGCTAGATTTGTTATAACATATATTTTTGAAATAGAAAATGTTCACGAATTTTAATTATCCTACATGAAAGATATTAATGATTAAACATTTTTAAGTCAACTATTAAAAGTTAAAAGGTGAACCTTGAAATGGGACGGAAGGAATATACGAAATATACATTCATAATTATATAAATAAATTTTAGTAAATTTATACTTTTAAATTGAAATATTAAAAGTATTGTAACTAAGTAAAATGAAAATAATTGTATTATTATTTATTAAGTGAATATTATATAATTAATATAATGTAATATTCTTATTTTAAATTATATGAAAATAAATTTTATTTATTATTTATTATTTAAATATTAATACATTTTTAAAAATATTTATTTATTTAAATATTGATACATTTTTAAAAATATTTATTTATTTAAATAAATAATAAATTTTTACTATATTTATATAATTTTGGTCGATTTGGTTTGATTTGGGTTGACCCATGACCCAGCCCAACCTGACCCGACCTAACAAAAAATATGAGAATTTTGACCCGACCCAACCCGATCCATTTGACCCAAAATTTTGGGTTAATTTGGGTCAGGACAGCTGACCCGACCCGACCCGCTGACATAGTCTGCAACTGCATTGGATATGAATAACTTGTTTCATCTATTCTGCATGGGAGCTATAGTCTACTAACCGGTCTTTCTGAGGCGGCGGTTCATTTCTTGGCACGGTGTTTGGATAAAACCCCCGCAATAAGGTGGTCCGCGGAGGAGCTGTTGAAGCACCCCTTCATTAAGCATAACTTTATAATCTTGTCGATTGTTCACTACTACAAACTAAGCCTAATGTAATGCTTTCCTTGCAACACTTATTCAAAATGTTACAATATATTTTAAAGTGTTACTTCAACTTTTGAAAAGTGTTACTCCCTTTGTTCCAGCTTAAACTGCACAGAACATTTTTCACGGTATTCAGGAAATATGTTTGACCGTTAATATGTTTAACTACATATTATTACGGAAAATAAAAATTTAATATTTGGGAATTACTTATTACGATGAATCCAAAAATATCACATATGATAATATTATTGTTTAAATATGTGTTCAAATATGTGGTCAAAGTTTGAAAGTGTTGACTGCCAACTAGTAAGTATGCAACTTAAGATGGGACGAAGGGAGTACATAAATATTGAAAAGTGGTACCTAAAATTTACAAGTATTACCATAGGCAATGTTACATTAAATCTAACGTAACACTTTTTAAAATTTAGGAAACAATTTTCAATATTTATGTAAAACTTTTCCAAACTTTAAGTACACTTTACAAGCTATTGTAACATTTAAAATAAGTGTTGCAAGGAAAGTGTTATGATAGCTTTAATTTGTAGTAGTGGTTCGTGGTGTTGATTTGAATTAAAACGTGGAAGGGGAAGGTCATGTCGTTCTGGATAGGTGGGTGAGGGAAGTTGTAGCTAGCGCGGGTGGATGCCACAAGAACAAGGGAGGGAAATGTAACTTTTGAAATTATTAGAATTCTTCATTTGTGTGTTTAGACTATAATGTTTGTGAAATCAGTGCTCGAGATGTATAAAAAATGCTGAAGGAGCTTTTGGTTGATATGATATGAAACGATATTGCCAAATTAAGTAACATTTTGATGCATTTGAAACTTGGTTAGGTCCTGGTGCTCGTTCCTCAGCCGTAACCTGAAGAAAAGCCCCTGTTCCCAGGGAAAATGCTCTGATGCCAAAGCCAGCTCTCGTTATATCCTAAAGAATAGTGAATGAATCTTGAACAAAGGACGTACATGCCTATTTATATGTTAAACCCCTAATAATAAATGTGTGTAATTGAAATACTTAATTCACGAATAATTATCTCCTTACTTACCATAGCCTTTAAATGCTCCATATGTTGAATCTAGATGGATTTCATCAGCCCCTTCTTACTTACTTACTAGGCCGTGGTCCAGTATGAGAAGAGTATCATCAAAAGCTCCCTAGAGAAATGAAGGCATGATAATTATGTTCGAGTATTCGAAGAAACTTCGAATATGTCAACATCATAGGTGTGCCTTAGTTATCTAAATCACAAATATCATATTTTCATATATATTTAGTTTTCCTTCTTTGCTTGAAGGGTCTCTCGAAATCTTGTGCTTCCGAGCTACGATTTTCTTAAAAGAAATGAGAAGTTTAATATTGAGTTTGCAACAAGGATGGTCGAGGATGAGAAGAAAAAGTTTGAGATTCATAAGAAAGGCTTAGAGCATGCGTATAACGCTAGTGCCAACATTCTTTACTAGAGAGAAATGTGTTGTACCTCCTGGCCCAACTGCCCATGTTGCCAAATAGGATGCCAACCCTTGTATAGATAGAAGTGCCTCTTTTTCCCTTAATACCTCACACTTTTATCTCGTTTTCCCTTATCTCCATAATTTCTTTTCACAGTATTCATATTGTATGAATATGAAAGAAGCATTAGAGAAGTCTCGTTAACATTTGATTAGAGAAGTCTCGGGTTGATGAAGGTTAAGCGGGACTCAACCAAGGAAAATGAGGAGTTAGAATCTTGTTGTAATGATAATCACCAACCCATACAAGGCGAGGAGGTTTCAATCTCGCACTAATGAGATGTGGAGCAAAACAAGTATGCCAAGGAAGAGATAATGGTCTTTGAGAGACTATTGAAACACACAATACTATGTTTGAAGATCTTGTAAATAATGTTTCTCACCTCAGGGGTGGAATTCTTGATAAAGCTTCACCACTGAGGCTCTCATGGAGTTTTCAAGAGAGTTTATCATTTTAGCATATCATACAGTAGCGACATTTGATGCCTTGTAGAAATTAAATATTTATAGAGGTATGATTGAAGTAATTTTGCTCGAGTTTTAGACTTGATGTAGATTGGGATAATGTTGCTCCATTCGTGCAAATACTAAGTAGGTCATTGATTAAAATGTAGCGCTAAGCATACAGGTAATAAAAAATTTCATAGGTAGATGTAGCATTGGGCATATAATTCCTTAATAATGAGTCTTGGGACATTGTCACTCTAGGCATACAAAGCTGAGCAAGCATTGGTAAAAATGTAGCACTGAGCATACATGTTATAATCATAAATCTCATAGTTGGATCTAGAGTTGGGAGTATGATTCCTTAATAATGAATCTTGAGTCGAGAAGGGTGTCCATTAACTTTTGATGGTGGTTTTCTTGGCAAGAGGAGTGTAGTTTATTAGTATACTCGAATCATCACAGAGAGTGTAGCTTATCAGCAAACTTGAATCATCATAGAGAGTGTAGCTTATCAGCATACACAAACCATCACAGAGAGTGTAGTTTATTAGCATACTCGAATCATCATAGAGAGTGTGGCTTATCATCATACTCGAATCATCACAGAGAGTGTAGCCGATTAGCATGCTCGAATCATCACAGAAAGTGTAGCGGATTAGCATACTTGAATCATCACAGAGAGTGTAGCTTATCAGCATACTCGAATCATCATAGAGAGTGTATTTTATCAGCATACTCGAATCATTACATAGAGTAGAGCTTATCAGCATACTCAAATCATCACATAGAGAGAAGTTCTTTGACGGACAAGAAAATTCGAGTGTCGGCGATGTTTCGAGGACATATGATTTAAGGTCGACGATGGTTGGAAATTTTCTTCGAGATCGACAATGGCTAGATGATCCTTCGAGGGTTGGCGATGCTTCAAGGAAATTTTCTTTGAGGTGACGATGGTTGGACATTGCTTCGAGGTCGACGATGGCTGGATGATCCTTCGAGAGCTGGCGATGTTTTGAGGACATTTGCTTCGAGGTAACGATGGGTTGACTTTGCTTTGAGGGTTGACGACACTTCAAGGGTCGAGAGCTCGAGACTTCTTTATTACTGGCCACCGAGGTAAGTAAGTGTTTGTGTTCTTGTGAATACTTTCCTGTAATTTTGGACTAGTAAACGTTTCATGAGTTTGAGTGCCACATTGAGATCGAAGGATTGATTGAGGGACTACCGGCGAGAGGCAATGACGGCGAGATAGAGGATGGACAGCAGTGCTGTCGAAGTTTGACAACTTTTTTCGACGAAGCTTTTTCGAATGTTTTATTTTGTTGGCATGCTGGCAGAAATTTGGATGCAATTGTGCATCTTCTGAAATTTGGATGCCATGGTGGAGGACGCATTTAGAGATTGCATCCTCAGGGTGATTTATTTATTTTTTCCAGAATTTATAGAGGATACATTCGTGGAATGCGTCCTCATCGTGATAAAATTTATTTTTGCAAAAAATTTAGAGGACACATTTGAGCGGATGAGGCAGGAGGATTGAGCGCTCAAAGCAGGAGGCTCAAGCTCTTGCGGTAGGAGGCAGGAGGTTTGAGGGCAGGAGGCAAGAGGTTCGAGGGCTCGAGGTGGGAGGTTCGAGGGCTCAAGGCAGTGAGGAAGATGGTGGGCTCGAGGGCTCGAATGCGTCCTCTGAAAACTTAATTAAAAACAATTTCGACAACCCTGAGGACGCATTCACATAATGCGTCCTTTATTAAACCATGAGGACGCATTTCGTAAATGTGTCCTCTAATTTTCATGAAAAAAATAAATTCTAAGAACATGAGAACTTCACCTTCGCTTCCACCGCCTGTTACTGTAGCCGTAACAATAGAATTTTCTCGGCTTTTCCACAATATATTAGCTTCTCACATGCTTCGAGGGTGCATGGCTTCTTCGAGGAATAATATGTGGTTCTCGTCGAAGAGCAATATGTGGTTCTCCAGAGAGGCAAGCGGAAAAGATTCAGCACCGAGATTCTATGAGAATCAGCGGCGAGGTCGAAGACAATCTGAGCTGAGGCTCGATGGCAGCTTTTAAGATTCCAATGGCACTAGGAGAACGTCACTGGGAGAATCTATGGCAAGATCGAGGGTTGACAGCTCGGACTCACCGGCGGAAGGCTTTATCGACCCAGGAATCGTGGGCTTCAATGGCACACTCTCGATTAGGAGGAGGAGCTCACGATAAGTTCAGTACGCAGAGGAGCTGTTGAGAAGCTCGAGATGGCACCAAGCTCCTTAAGGAAAACTTCGGAAAACTGCGGTGGCAATCTTCGAAGGACAGTGTTGGAGTGCAGCTTCAATGGCAATCTTGGCAGGATGAAAATACAGAAATAAAAGACATTAAATCTTCTTTTATCGCAACAAGAGACTAGCAAAAAATTAGAGAGGATTCAACACTTCAAAGGCCCCAGGAGCTTCAGAACTTCGAAGGCTCCGACATTGAGTTTGAGGGAATCTTCGAACTCAATGGAAACCAGCGGCGAGCTCGAGGGATAAGCTCTCAACGGAGAAGCTCTTCGATGGACAGTTGAAAATCAAACTTGATCTTGGGTTCAGCCCAAATGACATTCTTATTGGCCCATAATCTAGAAGAAGTCCAAAAGATTCTTAGAAACAGTAGGGAAGGTTCTAGAGTAGATTCTAGAACGTATCTTGAACGTGTAGATTATGATGGAATTGTAGAAAGAATTCTAGAGAGTTAATTGTAGCCATTAGATTAGAGTTTGAATGGCAAGATCCTATCCATTGGTTGGGTGATGCCACTAGTATAAAAAAGGGTGATGTAATAGAGTTTCAGTCAACCCAAAATAATAGAAGTCTTCTCCTTTTAGAAATAGTTTCTTCTCCAAATTCTCTATTTTCCCTCAAACTTTTTTAAACCCTTCTTTTACCATTCTAAATTTCCTTCCAACAAAGTATTATAAGAGTTATTCCCTCCCAAAAAAATAGTATTAGAGCTTTTTTGATTCCAACACGGACGATGGTATTGAGCTCTCGATGGAGGAACTCTTCAATGGATCATGCTTGACTGGAGGCTCGAGGTTCGCTGGCTGGCTTCTCGATGAACGGAGTAGCTGAAGTCTCTAGGTTAGTTGGGGGAGAAGCTGAAGGCCTGTTGTACACTATGCTGTAGATTTTATGGCAGGGATTTTACCAAATATGAAACCCAAATGGACCCACCAAATAATTGTTATCATTTGTTTGTTGAAGTAATGTGGCCAGCAACAATTTCACCAATAAAATTTCACCGGAATTGCTCAAAATTTCACTTGAATTGCTCAAAATTTCACCGGCTATTCCAGAATTCTAGGGATTTTTTGGTCGAATGTGATGGGAAAAAGATGAGTCTAGATGGATTTACTGCATCCTATAAATGTTTCATACGTTGAATCTAAATGGATTTCATCAGCCCCTTGTAACTTATTGGGTCGTGGTCCAGTATAAAAAGAGTATCATCACATTTTCCCCCAAGAAATCTTGTTTTTCTTACTTAGTGAATATGAACATTAGTAGAGAGCCTCATACTAAAGGCAGCAAGGGAAGGTAGTTCAATGAAAACTGCCTTTAATTTCAATTTTCGAGTTCCAAAATTGGTGAGTGTGGCCCGTTGAAAAAATTGATGGCGGTTTTTGGATGATTAAGGGCAGTTTTTCATTAACCACCTTTAATTAAATGTGGTTCAAGACGGAACCCCTTTAATTAGCCCTAATTAAAGGTAGTTATGTCTAACCCTCTTTAATTTGATTGTTTATGAACTCGGAAGAAGGGAACGATAGGCTTTGCAAAATCGGAAACCCATTGTTTGGGGACTACAAAGAAAGGACATGTTTTCCGAACTCGGAAATGTATCGTGTCTACTTTCCGAGCTCGCAATGGTACTCATCTTGTCTTCAAAAATTTGGAGCAAGGTTTCTGATTTTGAAAAATACCCTGTATGTTAAAAAAAAGTACCCATTTCCATTAAATGTCACAAAACCCTAAACTTTGAAGAAGAAGCTCATTCATTCATTACTCATTATTCATTACCCATTGTGGTGCTTGAGAATTCATCATTTTGGATTGGAGAAGGTTTGTTTAATCCAAATTATCTTGTTTACCAATTTCTTTTAAAAACATTGAAGGTGTATTTAGTGCTTCCTATATATCCATACCAATTATGGTTTGGGATTAACTAGGTTTATGATTATTTTTGAATGGATACTCATGTGTTGCATGTTAATTGACTTTTAGGAGAATGGTACGAAATGAACTAATTGGTAATGATCTTAGGCATTCACATGAGTACATGCCATTGGTTGAACCATTTGTTTCGTTTGCAGGCAAGATGCCCTTGTAAGGATTGTAAAAATGATGCGTATTTAGGGAAGAAAAAGTTGCGGGAACACCTAATAATGAGATGGTTCTAAACTAGCTATACTCGTTGGGTATGGTATGGGGAAGTTGTGGAAGCTTCTCTTTCTAATGAATTGGAGGACACGGTGGGTGTTGATGAATTAGATGGAAATGCCGAGTTTGACAAAATGGTGGAAGATATTGCAGGGGAATTCAAAGTAAACCGGAGTCGTTAAAAGCTTTGGTTGACGATACAAACACAACTTTGTACAATGGTTCTAAAAAATTGGTTCTGAATACAACTCTCTAGATAATCAACTTGAAGGCAAAGTTTGGATGGACAGAAAAGTCGATGACCAAGGCTCTCGAGTTGTTTAGTGATTCTCTTCCCGAGGGTAATTTAATGCCCGATAGGTTATAAGCTGCAAAAAAAACTATACCCCATGGGACTAGAATTGCAAAAAATGCATGCATTCCCGAACGATTGTATGTTGTATAGAGGGGAAGTAGATAAAGATCGAGACTCTTGTCGGGCATGTGGTAAGTCTCGGTACAAGGTAAAGAGAGATGTGATTTCGGTGAGTGCGGAAATTCCATTGAAATTGAAGAAAAGGACACCTACAAAAGTTTTATGGTACCTCCCAATCATTCCCCGTTTGAAGAAGTTGTATGCTTGTAGGGAAGATACCAAGTTGTTGCGTTGGCACACAGATAGAGACTAACCGACGGATGATGTCATAAGACATACTTCGGACGAGGATAAATGGAAGAAAGTCGATGCTATGGAAAAGATCTTCGACATTTGAGGTTAGGGTTGTGTACAGACAGTTTGAATCATTTTGGTAACATGAGTAGAACTCATAGCTCTTGGCATGTTATGTTGGTCATATACAACCTTCCATCTTGGTTGACTATGAAACGTAAGTATGTGTTACTATCTTTGATAATATCGGGTCCGAAGTAACCTGGTAATGATATTGATGTATATCTTGCTCCTCTAGTGGATGATTTGTTGACTTTGTTTAATGATGGTGTTAGAGTGTTTGATGGGTTGGTTGATAATTTCTTCACTCTTAAAGCGTTGTTATTTTGCACAATTGATGATTTTCATGCATATGGGAATTTATCTGGGTATTATGTGAAAGGCCACTTTGCTTGTCCCACGTGTGAGAAGGACATTGATTTTTATCACTTAAAACACGGTTGTAAAACAGATTACCAGGGGCATATGAGGTTTCTTCCCGAGAGGCACCCATGGCGATTGGTCCAGAAATGGTTCAATGGGAAAATAGATGCACGAGTTGTACCGGTGCCACAGTCAGGTAAGAGATTTACGAGTGTTTTAAAAATTTTCCCAATTACTTCAAGAATAAGAAAAGAAAAGCTGTCGTTGAAGGAAGTTGGAAAAAATGCTCAATATTCTTCAAGCTACCATATTGGAGCATTTGGAAGTTAAACATTTCTTGACGTCATGCACATCAAGAAGAATGTTGTGATTCTTTGGTTGGGATGTTATTAAATAACCGTGGGAAAACAAAGGATGAATTGAAGGCTAGTCTAGATTTGGTTGAGCTCGGTATTCACAATAATCTTGCACCAGTGACTACATGTGACGATTGTTATTTTCCCGCCGCTTGCTATTCAATGTTGCAATTGAAGAAGAATTTTTTTTGTGAGACCCTTAGTAGTGTGAAAGTTCCCGCTGCATACTCATCAAACATAAGCAGTTATGTGTGCGTTGAGGAGTTAAGGTTGGGTGGGTTGAAGTCACATGATTGTCACAACCTAATGCAGGAATTGAATGCCATTGACATGCGTTCTTCATTGCATTCTCATGTAAGATTGTGAATTACAAAGATTTTTTTTTTCAAATCTATTTGTCACAAAAGTATTAGTATATCAAGGTTGGGTCGGTTGCAAGTTATGATTGTTAAAGTTCTGTGCCGTATGGAAATGTATTTCACTCCCTCTTTTTTTGATAGTATGATCCACTTGATCGTTCATTTGGTGAATGAGATAAAGCAATGTGGTTTGGTATTTCTAAGATGGATGTACCCATTTGAGAGGTATATGAAAATATTCAAGCACTTTGTGAAAAAATCGGTACATGCCAAATGCTAGTATCGTGCAACGATACGTGATAGAAGAAGCCATTGAGTTTTGCACTGATTATATGAAGCAAGTTGAATCTGTTGGGGTTGCAATCGGTAGACATAAAGGAAGGTTGGAAGGTTTAGGGGTTAGACAAGGAAAGTTACTTAGCCATAGTGATATGAATCTCCTTGCGAAGACTCACGATTTGCGGAATTAATATCTTTGATCTTGTGAAGGGATCTGCAAACCCGCACTATCTCTCACGAAATTCAGGAGTCTAGCCCTCGGGGTACGCCTAACTTCGACTTGCTCTCTAACTAGCCCTCATGATCAGATTACAAGGTTTATTGATACTTAACTAGCCCTCGGGGTTAAGCAACAATGGAATAGCTCGCAAGAAAAGAGTATGAACTCAAAAGGTTGTATATTTGATTGATGAAAGGTTGTAATTTTCGTCCATAAGGCCTCCCTTTTTATAGGGTTACAATCTTGCCTCAAACCCTAATCACAAATGGAAACTGAATCGACTTATGACAGCTTTAAGAAGCTAAAACCATATCTAACTAAAATACCTAAAATAAATGGTAATCTAAGGTAATCAGGTTGAATTCTTCAAGAAGTAACCTTGAAGAATATTACCTTATCTAATCTTACCAAATCTAATTCTAATCAGAATAAAACTGAACATACTAAACCTTAATGGACTGTATTTTCAAAATTTAGCTCTTCAATGCCCACATGGCCGAGCTATCAGTCCAATAAACCCAAAATGAAATTATTTTACAATATTTTACAGTGATCACTCTACCTCATTAAAAACTCATTGGGAAAAAAGAGTATAGTGTTCTTCATGATGTCTTCAGATCGTCGACAATCTTGAATAATGAATCCAAGATATCAATGGTGACTCTTTCTTCAATTCTTCATCATAAAGGCAATCAATCAAAGCATTTAAAGCAGCATCCCTAAGATTAGTTCTTGACCTAGTTATAGGTCCTTCCATGTCACTTAGAGGATCTCGAACATATCCTTTAAATGTTTGATCAAGTCGTGGAATGTCTTCATTTATGGTGGTAGTCGTCTTGGCATCTCCATCATTCCCTCCGTGGTCGTAAGGTTTCGCCCTCGAAACTGAATTGTCTTCAAATGTAAATAGAGATAAATCAGCAACATTGAAGGTTGCACTAACACCATAAGGATCTGGTAACTCAATCTTGTAAGCATTGTCGTTCAAACGATCCAACACTCTAAAAGGACCATCTCCACGTGGACTCAACTTAGATTTCCGAGCATTTGGAAACCTCTCTTTCCGCAGATGAACCCAAACATAATCTCTCACGTTGGACCTCATCAACTTAAGGCTTTGATTAGCTTTATCAGCATTCTGTGCATTTGTCCGTCCAATTCTCATGCGCACCTTCCCATGGATTTTCTTCACAAAATCAGCTTTCTGTTCTCCATCAAGGTTTTTAACCTGTTTAAAATTCAAAGGAAGTAGATCAAGAGGTGTAATAGGTAGAAAACCATAAACAATTTCAAATGGTGATAAAGAAGTAGTAGAATGAATAGTGCGATTGTAAGCAAACTCTGCAATCGGAATGCATTTTTCCCAATTCTTTAAGTTCTTCTGAACTAGTGCACGCAGGAGAGCCCCTATGGTTCGATTGGTCACTTCTGTTTGTCCATCAGTTTGAGGATGACTAGCAGTCGAAAACATTAACTTTGTCCCTAACTTGCGCCACAAGGTATTCCAAAAGTAGGATAAAAATTTAACATCACGATTAGAGACAATGGATGCAGGAATTCCATGTAACCAAACTACTTCCTTCAAAAATAGATCTGCAACATGATTTGCATCATCTGTCTTCCTACAAGGAATAAAATGTGCCATTTTCGAAAATCTATCCACAACCACAAAGATAGAATCATTACCTGACTGAGATCGTGGCAAACTTAGGATAAAATCCATGGAAATATCAACCCAAGGATGTGTAGGTACAGGTAATGGAGTATAAAATGGAGTATAAAGACCATGAGGCTTAGTTTTAGACTTAGCCTTCAAGCAACCAAGACAATTCCTACAAACCCTGTCAATAGCAAGTGTCATTTTCGGCCAATAGAAGTGTTCTCGCAACAAATTATAAGTTTTAAAAGCACCAAAATGTCCCATTAAACCACCTAAATGAGATTCTCTAACAAGTAATTCACGCATAGAACATAAACTATTATTCATAAACAAGAAACCATCATGCCGAAAAATTTCTCATAAGCACCATTTTTGCATGCAACATAAATAGATGAAAAATCAGGATCGGTCGCATATAAATCTCGCACGAATGAAAACCCTAGCATAATGCATTCCAAACGTGTAAGTAAAACATGTCTATGACTCAAAGCATCAGTAACAACATTTTTCTTTACCCTTTTTGTAACGCAACACATAAGGAAACGATTCAATGAAACTAGACCATTTAGCATGACGCTTATTCAACTTCATCTGACTCTTCAAGTATTTGAAGGATTCATGATCACTATGAATGACAAATTCTTTCTGCAATAAATAATGTTGCCAAGTTTCTAATGCACGCACAATTGCATAAAATTCTTGCATCAATACCAACAACAGAAGCATCACAATGAATCTCAAAAGTACCATTAAAATCAGGTAAAGCAAGAACAAGAGCATTACATAATCGTACTTTCAATTCATTAAATGCATTCTCTTGACTCTCAGTCCAAACAAATTTCAAATCCTTTTTAACTAGTTCATTTAGAGGTGCAGCAATAGATGAGAAATCACGCACAAACCGTCAATAAAAACTAGCTAAACCATGAAAAGAACGTACCTGGTTGGCATTAGTAGGTCTCGGCCAGGTCTTAATGGCCTCAATTTTGGTTTTGTCAACTTTTATGCCCTCCTTAGAGACACAAAACCGAGAAACACCACTTCCGAAGCGCAAAATGTGCACTTCTTGATGTTCGCATACAAACCAGACTCACGGAGTGCAACAAGAACCATTTTAACATGCTCAATATGTTCATCAGTCGACTTAGAATAAATCAATATATCATCAAAATAGACCACAACAAACTGACCAATAAACTTTCTTAAGACATGATTCATTAACCACATAAAAGTACCAGGTGCATTAGTTAAACCAAAAGGCATAACGATCCATTCATACAACTCGAACTTAGTCTTAAATGCAGTTTTCCATTCATCATCCTCATTAATTCGAATATGATGATAACCCTGAGTCAAATCAATTTTAGTATAAATCACAGATCCATGCAAATCTTCAAGCATATCATCTAACCTAGGGATAGGATGGCAATACTTAATGGTAATCTTGTTGATAGCACGACAATCAATGCACGTACACCAATTTTTATCTCTCTTAGGAACTAAAATGATAGGCATGTCACAAGGAGATAGGGATTCTTGCACATACCCTTTTTAAAGTAACTCCTCGACTTGTCGATGTGGTTCCTTTGTCTCCTCAGGGTTTGCTTTATACGCCGGGAGATTTGGGATAGGCGAACCTGGAATCAAGTCAATCTGGTGTTCAATACCTCGCAAAGGTGGTAAACCTGCGGGTAAGGCTTCTGGAAAGACATCCTCAAATTCCTGTAACATCTGAGCAAACTGTGGAGGAACATTCATAGGAATATCATCAATGGCAAAGTAACTCTCTTTTAAAATGCATGATGCCATTTTTATGTGCGGAAGATTTATGTGTCGACCATTTTTATGTTCTCTGCAACCACCAACATCGAGATTCATATGGATTCCATACGAGTGAGGCACCCTAATTTCAATGAGGCTCAGGTACTTCAATAGCATACTTCAACATTTGCACTAGGGTTACGGGAGCATGTACATAACGATGAACATCCAGCGACAGTTAAATGGTTGGCTCACAGACTATTGGGGACCATTCTTTCGTACGAAGGATATGATAGCAATGGTTTTACGTTTGCGATGAAATCTATGGATTATAAGAGTGCCACTCAAAATAGTAGAGTGTCTCTTGTCTCTGAAGCATTGCATGTTGGAAGTGGTGGTGATGAAAATCCTCTGTATGCTCTAAAGTACTACTTTGGCACGATCTCTGAAATTTGGGAACTTGACTATATTAGTATGAGTTTTTTTTAAAAATGTCAAGTGGGTCGATATTAACAACGGACGGCGCATCAAGGATTTGGGCTTCACCCTTGTCGATAGAAGTCGGATTGGGTGGAAGAATGATCCTTTCATATTGAGGGTCTCAAGCACACCAGATTTTATATGTGAGGGATCCTGTTGATCCTTGGTGGGAGATTGTTGTTGAAGGGAAACGAACATTTTTCGAAGAAAATGAGTTAGAGGAAGTAATTGGATATGGATTTCATACCGTGAGTTGTTGGTCTAAAGAAGTCATGTTGCTTAAGGAGGATGATCGGAGTCTTCATAGTTTCCTAGGGCGAAGTGACCATGATGAAGGGATGTGGATCGACGGTAAGGGGAAGATCACATGTAGGAAACGTAAGTCAAAGAAGGTGTTGATCAAGAAAAGGAAGCATAAGTAGTAAGCTAGTGATTAACAATTCCTTTTAAAATTGTTGAATCATTCGATAAATTCATGAGTTGAAGTAACATGAACTCATACTTGAATGATAAAAATTTAGAAATCCTAATAATTTAGTACCTGGAAATTAGAAATCATTCGACGAATTCAAATAATAGAATAATCAAAATGCCACAAGAAAGTTAAATCACATCAACCTAATAGATTCTATAATTCTCATTCTTCAGCATCTTCAATGTCGAAAATTAAAGTCAATTGGTTAATTCGTTGTCGAGAGCTTAAAGTGATATGCTGCTCATAAGCTCTCTGAGACTTTTCCATAAACCAAATTTTTGCCTTCATAGCGCAAAATTCCTTGTGCGTCCATGTGCAACAGTCCTTGAAGCCTTTCAAGTAATACTTTTCAGTATCTATGAAGTATATATATAATGACCAAGAGATTCATTATGTAAATAATGAGTTAATTATAAACAACATATCAAACAAATGGTTCTAAATAGGATTGTTGACTAACCTTTCTCAATATGTGGTCTCTTGCTCGGCTCTGCTCCCACCTCGGGCTTATGGATACCACTTCCCATCAATTAACATCCAACCCTTGTTCTCGAAGTAAGTCTTGTCATAATACTACGGGGGTTTTTCCTCACCTATAGTCAACCCCTCAACACTTCTAAAAATGCGAGTAATTAAAATCTCATAAGGCAGATGAGTCAAGACCCAAGTTGACGTTGCAAAATGCAACAGATGCCTAAAGATGAATGCCTTGGGGTTGATTTTCATACCTTCTATGATTAAATAGAATAGCATAAGGGTTGCGTAATTAGGCTCGGTCAAGTGTGTGCCCGAGGTTACCAAACTCCTATTAATGATCTCATATGTAATATGTTGGTCAATGGGCAAAAGTTTTGGATCAAAGGTCTCGGGTTTTCCTAAGTTCAACCTCTCGTGCCCAAAGTACCTCACACTATACTTAACTGGGTCAATGTATGTAGGGTCAACTTCTAGAAGCCATTCTCACAATGGTAGGAATCATCCAATGGACCATCCGGAATCTTCGGATAAACATTTTCCGGATGTAAGTATGAACATTCTATTACCTTATTAACAATCTATTCACTAAGTGGGATTTCAATACCCCCAACCCTAGTAGCTAAGACAGTTACATCTTGTTTTCTTCTTGCTCTTCCATCTACCAACTCCTGGTTTATATAGCAGATAGACATAAATAATGCCTTTATTCATGGCAACATTGATATATATATATATATATGCAATCACTTCCTGGATATTTTCTTAAGTCGGCTGACCTTGTTTACAAACTCAAATGCAGTCTCTATGGCCTCAAACAGGCCTCTGGGCAGTGGAACAAAGAGTTTAATTCTCATCTAAAATCTCTTGGCTTTGTACAGTCACCTCATGATCATTGTCTCTTCCACAAGATTTTTGCTCATTCTTTTCTGGCTCCTGTAGTATATATGAATGATGTTCTTCCTCTTGGTGATTCTATGGCTGCCATTCCTCCTGTTAAAAGATCTCTTCATGTATCCTTTACAATCAAGGACCTCCAGGATGCAAAATATTTCCTAGGCATTAAATTAGAAAGATCTAAAGATGGCCTTTATCTCACTCAGACCGAATACATTCTTGACAGTATTGCTGATTATGGCCTTCAATCAACTTCTGTTGTCTTCACTCCCCAACCTGTTTCTCAGAAAGATGACTCCAGTTCTCCTCTCCTCCCTGATCCTGAAGTTTTCAGAAGTTTAAAAGGTAGACCCCTTAACTAGAACTTCACCTGGTGTGATGTAACTTTCTCAGTTCATCAACTAAGTCAATTTGTTCAGGCCCCCACTGAGCACCATTTAAAAAGTGCTCTTCACATTTTACGATACCTGATCTCCTATCCTTCCTATGGTTTATTTTATCCCACCTACTATTCAAGCTATGCAGACTGGAACTGTTGCAGAGAAATGAGGAAATTTGTCACTGGTTTTCCCATTCTACTTAGATCTTCCTTAATCTCGTGGAAATCTAAAAAGTAGTCAACTGTCTCTAAATTTTTTGCTGAATCCAAATTAAGAGCATGTCCATGATGGCCTCTAAACTGAAATGGATTAGCTTCTTGGCCTCCGATCTTCATCTACCCGTCCAGTTCCCTCTTCCCCCCTTTTGTGATAACCATGATTCACTTCACATTATAGCCAATGCAGTGTTCCATAAACGAGTGAAATATTTAGAAATTGAATGCATCTAGTCCGAGATTATTATCTTTCTGGTTTCCTTATTCCCACAAAGGCCTCTACCGAGATTCAACATGTTGATGTATTCACGAAAGTTCTCTCAGCCCAATCTTTCTTTTCCATCTCGTTCAAGCTGAAATTTTGTTGTTTCACTCCAGCTCAGCTTGAGGAAGGATGAAAGAATATCCACAAGCTGCTCTTGAAATCAAGAAGTCTGAATTTGTAGGATGTGAAGAGCAAGTAACAACTTTGTCAAAGGTTTAAGTCTAATTGAATGCTTGGCTTTAATCCCACGACAACGTTTCATTGTTAATACCACTATCCTTTTTTTTATTTTGTCTTTTCTTCTGAAGTTTGTTAGAGTTTTACCGCTGATTGGGTTTGTAATTCTATTCAATACCACTATCCTGAGTATATAGCAGAGTTAATGGCACATATCTTTGTACAAATTTTGATTACAATTGATGATACCTAACTCTCTTCCTCTCTCAGATTTCTAATGAAAATTATCTCCTTCTTCTTCTTCTTCATATAAGAATTATCCTAGTTTTAAAGATTTATTTCACATATCTTATCCCTCGAATCTCAATGGTTCTTCTGTTCCATGTCCTTAATTTTGGCCTAACACAAAAGCAGTTCAGCTTACTTTGTTAATTACCTCCAAATTATTTTATCTCCCAATTAACTGAAAAATGATAATAACATATTAACAGGCAGAAACTACAACGTAAACATAATATACTGCTAGTAACTTTACATTGTGAGATTAAATTTGATAATAACATCAAGTATAATATAATGTTTCATGTAAGAAAGACCTAAGAAGGGAATAATTTGAATTACACCATATCTTCCTTCAAATATGTTTATAAATTACATTATGAGTATAGCTTGCATGCAATACCAAGTTTGTGATTTGGAAGATTGCATGCAATGCATTAAGGAGTAGACTTGATTTGTTTCTTTCTTCCTGATTTTGGAACCAAAGTCATCAACTTATTTTACTTTTTCCTTTTTCACGGCTAGATATTTGGTCCTAGAATTTTACATTTAGAGTCAAGTGTTAAAATGATCCAAAATTTAAGCTGAAAGTGCCATGCAAAACAAGAAATTCCCAAAATAAACCTAACTTTAAGATGTATGTGCCAATCTAACTGTATGCGTCGTTGACTTCAGTTGTCCACGTGAGATTTGGCCAAAATTTAGGAAATTACAATTTTACCCTTCAACAAAAGGGGTAAAATGGGAATTCAACTTATGGGGACAAGGGTATTGTCATCATTTTAGATTTGGCCAACACCTAAATTGATAAGTCAACTCCGGAATAGTGACAAAAGCTTATAACTGCACATTTCGTCATAAAGTTAGGACTATTTTGGCACTTTCTCGTTTTGCAGGGTTCTTTGTTTTTAAATTTTTTTTACTTTTATTTTTTCAGGACGGGAGGCTCTTACTTCAGCATTTTTTTTCCTTTTTTCTTCTTTTATTCAATTTTTGTTTTTTTTCTAGATTCATAAAAAAAAGTGTTGGTATTTAAAATGGTTGTTGGATTTAAGTGTTGGGTAAGAATTGTCTCCATCTATCTACTTTTTCCATGCCATGATTAGTATAGGTTTTCTTGATTTTCTTGTTTGGACTCATCATATGTTTACTTTGGAATGTGGCCGTTGAGAGCCTTCCTAAGCTAAATCCCTTCTCACATTCTTTGCATGTGGGAGAAATCCACTGGCTCCTTCATTTCATCAGATAATTTGGGGATTCTGTGCTTGATCTTCGTAGTAGAAGATCCAACCCCCACCATCTTTCCGCCTTGTTCCTTTTTCTTCTCAGCACTCAGTGGCTCCGTCATGCTAAAAGGCAGGATCTTTGCACCGTCGCTGAAACCCTAGCCTACGTAGCCCACCCCTGCTAAAGCTCGGCGCTATCTCCTTCTCCTCCTCTGAGGGTAGCTCTGCTTATCATCTCCAACAGTGGTGGTCAGAGCTTCGCCTTTTCTTATTTCATCGCCTTTTCTTATTTTCTGAATTTTGTTTTTTTAAAAATAGGAGCGCAATAGTCAATTCACACAATTCTAGCCAAATTCATATCTCCAATGTATGATTGTCACTTTCGACCAAATAATAGGGTTAGAATTGCACTTTCAGATTTTACAGGATTAGATTTGAGATTCGACCAAAACATAGTGTTATAGCAATTAATTCTAAAATTAATGCAAAAGTAACAATGTAATTAATTTGAAGAGAGAATAAAGAATAAAAAAGTAGGAGAATTCATTTCCAATAAATCAAATAAAAAAGGAATTACAATTTTTTTCAAACTTTTTTACTTTTGTTCAATGCGTGAAAGATCCAAAGCCTCCATGCATAGCTTTTGTAGTATGCATGCATGTTACTTGCAACTTCACCTTTGAAAAAAAATTCCCACCCTATTCTTCCTAGAATTTTTTCACGGTCTTCAATAACCATATTTGACTGTAAATATGTGTAGTTACGGACAATAATGACACATAAAAATTTGATAGTTAGAAACTACATGTTACGACGAATCTAACCATGTATCATACAATAAAATTATTGTTCATATACATATTCAAATATGTGGTCAAAGTTCGGTATTTTTAACCAAAAATGATTATGTGTCTATGATAGATTGGGACGGAGGGAGTAATAATAATCAGGTGAGGAGTTTTAATTTATTGACACCTAACCGTTTATAAAGTTACATGTATGACTTTTGAAAGTGTAATTCAACATATTTGGTGTATCTATTATAGATGAATAAATAGAGTACATGAAGCTAAGTACATCGAACCTAGACTACTCTATATATGTACAGTATCAATCCTAATTAAACCAAATCAATCAGGATATTACATGATCTACTCTATCACCCCCCAAGAAGCGTAGCACTACAGGATATGCAAAGCTTGGAACGAAACAAATAAAAAATATTGCGTGACGGACCCTTAGTGACAACATCAGCAACCTGCAGAGAGGATGGAACATGACTAACACAAAGCCTACCAGAGGCAACAAGCTCACGAATGAAGTGGTAGTTGATGTCTATGTGGTTGGCCCGTTTATGTGCAACCAGATTTTGAGCAAGAAAATGGCGTTGCTATTGTCGCAAAGTAGGAGAGACGACGATGAAAGGGAAACCCGAAGCTCCTTAAGCAGATTACACACCTATGCGAGTTCAGCATATGTGTTCACCATAGCGCGATACTCGAACTCACAACTGGATCGAGACACAGTCGGTTGATTCTTAGCACTCCAAGAGACAAGATTGCCCCCAAGAAAAATGGCATATCCATAAGTGGAACACCGAGTGTTGAGACAACGGGCCCAGTCAGCATCGGAGTAGCCCAGGAGGGAAAGACCACTACGGGATGGTCGAAAAGATAGACCATGATGAAGCATGCCACGGACATACCAAAGGATGTGAGTGACAGCCTGATAGTGATCCTCTTGAGGTGACTGGAGAAACTGACTAACAGAACTAACCGCACAGGAGAGATTTGGGGCGAGTGATGGTCAAGTACTGTAATGCACTGACTAGTGAGCGATAAAGCTTGGGGTTCGAGAACTCAGACCCCGAGGTGCTGTGAAGCTGAGAGCCAGGAAAAAAAGGTGTGGAAACATGAACATCATCTGTCATACCCGCATGTTGAAGTATCTCCACTGCATACTTAGCCTGCCCTAAAAAATCTCCAGATGAAGATCGAAAGACCTCCAATCCCAAAAAATAGTGAAGAACACCAATATCCTTAATGGAAAACTCACGATCAGTGCGGGTGATGAACCGACGAATGAGAATAGGATCATTGCCGGTAAGAATGATGTCGTCCACATATACTAGCAGGTATAGAATCTTAGATCCCTGGGAGAACACAAACAGAGAAGTGTTGGCAGAACTGCACTGGAATCCCATATGAGATAAGTTGGAGCTGAATCACTGAAACCAAGCTCGAGGAGCTTGTTTGAGGCCATAGATATCCTTGCAAAGACAACATACATAATCAGGATGAATGGGATCAGTGTAACCGTCCGGTTGCTCCATGTAAACTGGGGCATTAAGAAGACCGTTAAGAACTGCATTCTTTACGTCTAACTGATGAAACGACCAGGAGAAAGTACTGGCCAAGGATAAGATAATTCTAACTGTGGGGGCCATGACGACCAGACTGAAAGTGTGAGTGAAGTCAAAGCCTGGCAACTGAGAATATCCTTGTGCGATAAGATGAGCTTTGTACCGATCAATGGTACCATCCTGACGATGCTTGAGATGATAAACCCATTTAGAGCCAATGATGTTGACACCAATAGGGCGTGGAACAAGATACCAAGTTTGTTGGTGATGAAGAGCACCCATTTCTTCATCCATAGCGGCTACCCAGTGGGGATCCTTAAGAGCAGATTGATACCCCCGAGGTCCAGTTTGTGTGAGCAATGCCGCAAGAAACCCTGTCATCATATGGTCTGGGTACTGTTTTGTTGAGCGACTACCTGTCTGAGAGTGAATAGTCATACGACGACTCACAATTGATAGAGAAGGCAGTGGAGCATCAGTCGGAGAGGATCGTGATGGAGACACGGGTGTTGGAGAACTCGCGGACGAGGTCGTCGTACCAGATGAATTCTGAGTATGTGATAGAGGGGCAACAGGGGATACATACAACTCATCCAAGTTAAAATCAATAAACATCGAGACATCCAGGGATTCTAGGGCAGTGTGAGTAGTATCATTTGAAAATGGGAAAGAAGACTCATGGAAACGGGCATGCCGAGTGAGATAGACCTTCTTAGAAACAGGATCCATACAGCGAAAACCCTTATGGTGAGCATCATAGCCTACGAATATGCATGGAGTGCTGCGAGGGGCCAGTTTGTGAGGAGCAAATGGCCGAATGAAGGGATTCACCCGACATTCGAATGGGTGAAAGTGGGAGTAGTCTGGATGGCGACCATATAGTAGAGAGTATGGTGAGGCATTGCGAAGAACTGGGGTGGGAAGCCTTTTGATAGTGTAGGTAACCATAGCAAAAGCAACATCCAAGTACGAGATCAGCAAGCCAGAGGAGAAAAGCATTGATAATCTTATCTCTTCAATATGGCGGTGTATACGTTCCGCTCTACCATTCTGCTCCGGTGTGGATTTACAAGAAATCTGATGAAGGATGCCTTTATTTAAACAATGGGATCGTAGGCGTGCATTAGTGATTTTTGTAGCACTATCACTTTGAAACACCTTGATTGAGCAAGAATATTGGTTTTCAACCAAGTTCTGAAACTACAAGAATGTCTCAAAGAAATCCAATTTTTGTGCCAATGGATAATACCAGGTAAATTGTGATAAATCGTCAACAAATATGGCATAGTAAGAGAATCCACTATCAGATAAAACTGGAGTGGGACCCCAAAAGTAGCAGTGCACTAAATTGAGGACAGCCTGTGCCCATCTAGGATTGTCCACAAAAGAAAGCCATTTTCCTTTTGCCATTTCACAAGGGGAACAAAGTACGAGCTTAGGCGGTAAAGAAACCACATCAACAAGGTTCAGTTTATTTAACAAAGAAATAACAGAAATGGAGGTATGCCTTAGTCTAGCATTCCAAACATCAAAAGAAGCTCTATGTTTATTAGTTTTAACATGAGCAACAAAAGTAGCACCACTTTTCTCAAGAAAATAAAGGCCACGATCACATCGACCTTGGCCCACGACCTCCTTTGTGGACCGATTTTGAATCACAAATGCATCCTCATTAAAAGAAATCACAGCATTCATATCCTTTGTCAATTTACTAATTGAAAGAAGATTTTTCGTAATATTAGAGACTACCAACACATCAGATAAAGACAAATCACGAGAAAACCGACGATGTCCAATATGAGAAATAGGAATAGAATGCCATTAGCAACAGTGACAGTGACAGAATGGTTACCAGAATAGGGGACAACACTGTCCATGCCAGAGGAAGTGGAAGTCATATGATTCGTTGCTCCAGAATCCAAATACCAGTCGGAGGCTAAATCGTCAAGTGAGACAGATGACTGGAAAGCCTCATAAAGATGAGTTGACTTAGAGTAACAAGGTGCCGAAGAGAGTCTGGAGCACTGCGGAGCTGTGCGACCAAAATTGTGGTAGAGTTGGCTCTTCGGATTCCAGCGTTTCCTGTGACCAGAACCAGCAGTACCTGAGGAACGAACTGACCAGCTGGAAGTGGCTCCACGGCCGCGCGTGGTGGTCGACGTTCCCAAGGGCATCACATGGGCTTCACAAGACGGCGAGTAGAAGACCCGATTGCCAGAAGATGCCGCGGAGGAGGCAGTAAAAGCTACTGGAACGAAGTCTGAACCTGAAATTGCGCCGAGGGAGTTCTGGTTGAAAATCTCATAGCTGCGGGCTCGTGCGACCACGTCGGAATATGTCGGCAGCGGAGATTGAGCCAACTCAATGCTGGTGAATTCAGCGAACTCGGGGCCAAAACCTCACAGAAGCAGCATAACTCGATCTTTGGGCGAGACCAGAGCGTCCATGGCGGCAAGTCCGTCGATAATGGCCTGGAAGCGGTGGTGGAAGTCCATCACCGACGAGGAGCCATGCCGGATTGTATGGGGCTCATCCCGGAGTTAAAGTTTGCGAGACGCCGAGACGTTGTCGAACGGTGCGGTGAGGGAGTTCCACATCTCCTTCACCGTGTTGCAACCAATATTCCCCAACATGGCCTCCTCGGTGAGCGACGACCGGAGCAAAGCTAGGAGCCGCTTGAACTGTGCCACCCAAGTATTGGACAAAGCTTGGGATTTTGCGACGTCGTCGTCGTTGGTCAGAGAAGAACCACCAGTCAAGGATTCACCCCTAACTGCAATTGTTGGCTTTGGAAGTGACCCATCCAAGAAGCCAAAGAAACCCTCGGATTCGAGGAGCACTTGAACTTGCGACTTCCACATCATATAGTTTCCGGAATTTAGCCTGATTGGCAACATATGAATAAGAGTAGAATAGCTTAGCTGTTTGTCTGCCATGGAAACTTGGGAAGGTTCAAGATTTTTGAAAATGGCGAAAGATCAGAATGAAAAAAATCGAAACCTGTCTGATACCATGAAAGTGTGCAATTCACCATATTTGGTGTGTTTATCATAGATGAATAAATAGAGTACATGAAGCTAAGTACATCAAACCTTGACTACTCTATATATGTACAATATCAATCCTAATTAAACCAAAGCAATCAGGATATTAAATGATCTACTCTATCAACTTTGCACCAAATTTGCATGAAAAGCTCAACTCTTACAAGAATAAACCAACATCGGGGTTATGTCAAGGCGGTTCCTGGGAAGAGTTTCTCTGGGTCGTCATGCATACGTATATTTGGTTGGTCATCAGTTTTATAGCTTTGCATGCCCTATTTAAATCCAACGTACCTTACCCTTATTTTGCCGATATTCAATTCACCATTAATTGACATATTCATATTTTATATATGATATCAGAAATTTTATATTTTCTCAACCCTCTAAATCATGTTGTGAAGTAAAATTCACTAATATCCCACTAGTGAAGAAGAGGTGATTTAGAGTCACCCAATCAAAGTCGGTTCTTGAGAAGCCGACTTTAGTTAGGATCTGAATCGAGTTCCGAACTCGGAACTCCCTCTTGATACCTTCATTTCATTTTTAAAACGGTATGAAATTGATGAAAGACACTTATTCCTTTAGTGAAAATCGATTAAAGACGGTTCTATTGTAGAACCGACTTTAATGGATTATCTTTAACGAGCCACTATATAAATGGAAAACCTAGATCTCATGCCTTAGAAAATTATTTTTCCTCACTCTGTTTGAAGCCTCAAGCACCTCCATCCCTCTCACCAGCCCTAAATTTCATCACTCTGCCACCTCCTACCTGACTCCCCCACCAGCCTCAATAACTCCACCACCACCTCCTCAATCTGCCACCCCTCTAGAGTCACCCCAATCACCCGTTGGAGCATCGTTTCCTTCGTCGATTCGTCACCTCCATCGATTCATCAACTCTGTTGGAGTGTCGTCCCCTCCGACGCATTGTCGGAGCCCTTCTGCCATTTCGTGTTCTCTCTTCCTAGTTCTCTTCTCCATCCGAGTTCTCTCAGCCGTGTCGGGTTCTCTCCCCCATGTCGGGTTCTCTCCGTCGTTCTGGGTCCTCTCCATTGTTGCTCATATCAACTCCGTCGCGTAGATCCACCACCACAACGACCATCCACTACCGCATCGGACTTCCTCAGTTTCCTTAGCTTCACGGCGAACCTCCTCAAATTGGAGTTCATTGGTTTAGCCTGATTTTGATATTAGATCTATGTACTTTATTTGATTGTGATAATTCTGGATGTTTAAGCCCTGTTATTTGTTCTCATATTTTTTTGATTCTTCTAGATTTGTTTTTTACTCTCGGCCAGAAGCCTCAGGTTTCCGACAGCTTTTTTTTAGAATCACTTAATTAATTCCTGAATTCGGAACAGTAATCGAACCCCAATCAAAGTCGGTTTTGGAACCGACTTAGATCAATTTCAATCATAATTACTACCAGAGAAATCAACTTCAAAGTGACTTCTCTGGTCCATTAGAACCGACATTAATGAGCCTGCCACCACTAGTGTCCCTTGATATTAATCAGTACCAATTCCGCTAGTTCGTACGCGCACAATTAAAGGTTTATAATCAGACGTGTAATACAAAAACTAAGTAAACAGTGATGGTCATATTTCTCTCTGCAGAAACTCATTGAACTATATATACATGCATTTCACCCCACTTTTAAACAGTCTATTAGCATTTCGGAAAACAAATTCTCACACTCCTGTGTATATATAAGTTGGTTGATCTAGTTGGTATTTACTGTTTCACTTTAGTTTGAATTAGTCATAGTTTAATTTAATTAAATTGCTCAGATACAAGCAATGGATTAATTGAGTAGTTGGTGTTAGTCTAGTGTCAAGATTTTACGAATACTTAGTTGCTAGGAAGTAGGGGTTGTGGCAACAATTTAGGAATTATTGTTATAGTCTTGTATTTAAATATGTATACTTCCGTAAGGGTAAGTAGAAGAAAAGATAGCAGTAAAAATGTAGTTTTCACATGCAATTTAGTATTTATGCATTTTGTGTGTTTTTTTTCTTGTGATCAATTTGTGAGTATTTGTGAATTTTACGTGTGCACCAAAATTATGCAGCAAACTCTGTTTTGTTAATGGACATGTTCCAACAATTGGTATCAAAGCAAGGCAGAAGAAGGTGAACATGAGAGATCGACGTAATTCTCTTATACCCGATGAATGCTCAACGATCACAACTTCAACACCAAGGTAACACACGCATAGGAAGGCGTGTTTGATAGCTCAAGGTGTCCAAGATAGAGTTGTGTCCATGATCTCCGACGTCGTGAAGGATCAAGTGGGTGGGGCATCCCAAATCAGGGAGTGTTCAAAATCACTCAATCTCCTAAGTAAAAGGATATGATGAAACATGGAGTGTCCGAAGAATCACTCATCCCCGTGATAAGGAGACCGTCAAACATTAAGTGTCTGAAAACAATCTATCTCCTCAGTGAAAAGGAGACCAAAAAAAAAGTTTGGGAGTATCCATAAACACTTTGTCTTCTTGGTGAAAAGGAGATCGAAAAGGAAGTGTGGGAGTTTCCGTAAACACTCTGTATTCTTAGTGAAAGGAGAAGGCAATAGAAGTTTGGAGCATCCGATGAAATGCTCATTCTCCTCGGTGATAAGGAGACAGTTTCAACTTGGTGCTTGAGGCATACGTATGAATACTAACTAGATTAAGGGAGCCAATATTGGTTAATCTAGTTGTTAACTGTTTTACTGTAGTTTGAATTAGTCGTAGTTTAAGTTAAGTAAATTTCTTGGATACAAGCAATGGATTAATCGTGTAGTTGGTGTTAGTCTTGTGGTCAGATTTTAGGAATACTTAGTTGCTAGGAAGTAGGAATTGTTGCAAGAATTTAGGAATTATTGTTATAGTCTTGTATTTAAATATGCACACTTCAGTAAGAGTAAGTATAAAAAAAGATAACAGTAAAAATGTAGTTTTCACATGCAATTATGTATTTATGCGTTTTGTATATTTTTTTCTTGTGATCAATATGTGAATGTTTGTGAGTTTTACGTGCGTATCAAAATTATGCAGCAAACTCGGTTTTTTTGGGTCCTGTTCCAACATATAAGAGCATAAAAGAGGATTTATCGATCATAAAAAATCTTACAATAATTTCTTGAGCAATATTTGTTGTTTCTTCTTGTTCTTGTTATGGGTTGCTATTCGAAGAACACGCAAGTGTGTGGTTTAGGCTCTGTTGAGTCCTAACTTATTCTGTGCTTGGGCCGTGCATACCGTTGACTCAGGAATAATCTGCGTCCTATAAAACGACCAAGATTCTAGGTCAGACAGGCTAGTGTTGCACCGTACTTGCTCCAACAATCTTGTCAGAACGGATTCTCTCTGTAAGGTTTCGTGTAATGTAAGTTGTAAGAAGTGTGAACATCCTTTTGCCCATTTTACGTCCCCTGGTATATGAGGTGGTGGTTAATGTGATGTCTCACATCATTTCACTTTGTGTCCATTAGTTCCTTATTTCCTTATATGGGCCTTTGCCCGTTGGGCTAATTGCTAGCTGGTTGGGCCACTCAGGCCCATACCATGTTAGGCCCGTACGCTACTGTTTACCTGGCATGGCCATCTCGTAGCTCTGATGCTGGGGGTTCTCCAATGGCCGTGAAATTAATCATCGATATTAACAAGATGAAGTCACTCATGATATGGGAGTTGAGTGTTCACTACTGCAAAAATGACTTTTAACTTTGGTTTTGAGGCACTTTTAACTTTGGTTCCAAGCCTAAGAATAACCGAAGTAAATGGAGGCTTAGATAAAAGTCATTACTCTGGTTGAAAATAACCGAAGTAATAAGTTTTACCCTTTTTTACTTCGGTCAAAAATAACTGGAGTTCAAAGTTTACCCAAAACCGACAATGAAACAGCAACCAATATTAGTTGGTTTAACTTTGGTTGTGTAAAGACGAAGTTAAAAGTTCACCCAAAACCAAAATCAAAACTGTACCCTATACCAAGTGGTTTAATCTAAGTTAAAAGTTTACACAAAACCAACAATGAAACCGCATATGGTATCAGGTAGTTTAACTTGAATGCCAGACGGGCGTTGATTGCATAGTACGAACAAAGTTGTCACCACAAAATCATTCATATCATTCCTACTCTATTGAAAATATACTAAAAACACCTTTGATCCTGAGTATTAGAGAAATAACATATATAAAAGACATAAACAATAGGTATTATTTTACTCAGTACTTGAGCGAATAAAAATTTTCACGTGCTTCACCATCATATACCTCAATCAATGCTCACAGACTTCTTCCAATTCTTTGATTGTGTATGGGTTTTTGTCTTCCTTAAAATACTAAAAGTTCAAATGACATAACAGATTCACAATTAAGAATATAAGTTTAATAATGTTTAAATATCTAAATTGAAAGTTGTATGCATACCTCTTCCAGTTGGAAGTTGCTATCAACTACATTCATAACACATTCCCTCATGAAGCGCATGGAATAATATCCGCATTCCCAATCACCTCTTTGTTTTTTATGCTGGCAATGAAACATATGGACACCATAATTAGTGACTAAAAAAATATAGTGATAGCCACATTCGTAAGATGAAATCTGTCACCTTCAAGGATTTCTAATGCACTTCTTTGTGGTTGGTGATAAAGGGATCTTTCAACACTTTCTCAATATCATTCACTAGTGCTTGGGGGGGAGGGGGGGGGGGTTCATTATGAAGTGGATCAAACCAGTAGGCTGTATTTGATGGGATAACAATCATGAGTACCATCCAATGTTCACTACACATAGAGTTGGGGGAAATGGAAAATGTTAGTATTGTGAGTTTTTTAAAATCAGAGAATATGAACTTCTTCAGACTAACCTTTCGTAGTAAGGTACGATGTACATCAATTTTTTATTACACATTAACCTACTGCTAATATGAGCCAAACGTATCTCGCTTGAACTTTCATTTCTATGAATTCACAGGGGACAAGGAAAACCCACCCAATGCTTGGCTTTGGGTACGAATAGCATGTGTAAATACCTATAATAGAATAAATATAAATAAATTACATAAATATTTATTGTTTTATTTCATAAGACATAATGAATGTTAATAAGATACTTACAATTGATTCAGTTGAATTATTGGTGCGGTGACTAGGTCAAATTGCTAGAACTCTATGAACACCTACCTCTCAAATTGAAGATCGTATCTCTCTCCAAAAACTTCTTTCTCAATGGGGATTATACAGGTAGAATCTGGTGGTTGATGCTCCACAATCCAATAGATTTGGCCTAATGATTGGTGTTTTTTTAGAATAAACATTTTGGCTTAACCGTAGTCACCGGACTGTTGGTTATTCTGAGCACTCTACAAGTATCATTTATCTTGGCCTACATTGTAAACACATTTTTTTATTTGGTTACTTGACCTTAATTAGATATAACATAACAAAGGGAAATGTACCTTGGGTAGAGGAATGGTTCCCACAACTTCTATCAATTGTAATGGCCATTCCAAAAACATTCCAAGTGATCCACCAACCATTGTTGCTTTGGAATTCGGAAGAGGAATCAATGTTTCGTCATCAAGGCTTCTTTCAATAAAGACCACCGTATTATCCTTGTCTATTGGTTTGTGATGATGAGTCGTAATTGAATTGTGCACCTTACCTTCCGCCACAACGTGAAAATCACTAGAACCTTTCTGTACAGGAATTTACTAACTTTATGTCCTACCAAAAAAATGGAAAACTATAGGCGTTTCCATGCAGGTGGATTAGAAATAAATAATAAATAATAGATTATGTAAAAATTCATATGTTTAAAGATTACCTCTGAATTTTTTGATTTTTTTGTTTGACCAACATCGGATGCAGGAATGACAGCCACATCTTCTCTTACCGGCATCATGTTGAATGAATTCGAGTTGATTGGTAACTTTTTGGAGACAATATATGCAAAATGGGTGGGGATCTTTTTTCCGTTACTTTTAGCTATGTCAATGGCAAACTCAAGAACTTGATTGAATTTCTTGTGCCAAGAATCAACTTCATTTCGTTGACTTGGACAATTGATTTGAGCGATGTCCTTTTAATAAACATATCCCTTTGTGTAGCAAGCGTACTGACTTCCCATACACGTCCCGGGTTCTCATCCTTTCCAATGGCTACTCCCAGGATATCCTTTTCCCCCTCCGCCACAAACTCTCCTATTATTTCCTT
This sequence comes from Rubia yunnanensis, assembly GCA_037428765.1. NCBI lineage: Eukaryota > Viridiplantae > Streptophyta > Magnoliopsida > Gentianales > Rubiaceae > Rubia > Rubia yunnanensis. The sequence goes on along the minus strand of CM075068.1, from coordinate 18,683,705 downwards.
CATTATTAACTCCCACTACATATTGACATGGTGTATGTGTGTGTAAAAATTCATATTCAATTATAATAAAAAATTTGTTATTTGAAAATGTTACTTACAATGTTTGTTTCAATCTCATCTACCTTATTGGTGCGGTAATGGCCCTTCTTCTTCTTAATTTGAAATACTCTTAACCACTTCTCAAATCTCGAGACCTTCTCGGTGTGAGGATATACGACTCTCGCTCTTGCCTCCTCCTCTGACATTCCCCCTGCATCGTTTCCAACACACTAGTTTCAAACATTTCCTTCATAATTTTACTAGTAATGAGTGCATATCCTCCTTGAGGAATTGTGTGACACACATGATTACGTTCAGAAGAGTCTCTATGTTTTTCCCTGAACCCCTATATTTAGAAATTTAAAATATTAGAATATATCGATCATTTCTTACAATCACTTGTTTCCAATCCAGATTCCTGTATTACGCTTATTTCTTACAATCAAGTTGAAAATTCTTGTTTCCTCACTAGCAATGACTCCATTGGTATCAAAAGTTACTTCATCAATATCATGAAGCAAACGGTGGTCAACCATATCATCATCTGTGAATTGCTTCTTACCTTGTATGACTATTGACTGGCTAGTGTCACTTGGATCCTTAATGTAAAACACTTGCTCTGCCCGTGAAGCAAGAATATAAGGGTCAAACTTAAAACTAGTCCTTTGGAGATCTACAATTCTTAAGCCAAGTTCATCTACAACTACACCTTTATTGTTATCGACCCACTAACATTTGAATAGTGGCACCTTGAAACTAATGTAGTCTAACTCCCATATCTCTTCGATAACTCCATAGTAAGACATTTGGCCATAAACTAGATTCTTTTCCTTTGCACTGCTTATATGTAAAGCTTCTGACACAAGACTCACACCACAATTTTGGGTAGCAATTTTCTTATCCCACGAAGAGGTTGAGAAATTGTACCTGTTCATATCATAACAACTATACGATAGAACTATTGAACTAGGCATAAATGCCAACCAATAGAGAGTATCAGAATGACGTTCTCCCACAATTGTTTTGCTAAAAAATTACACAAATTTGAGGTTTTGTTTGGTCAAAATTTGTTTCTCAGACCATCTCGAATGTGCTTTTTTTATGGACGTCATATGCTTTTCAACATAAGGTCGCACCACATCAGAATTATGTAACACATATAAAAGAGCTTTCATTATTTCATCTGCTGACAAATTCATGTTTGTTTGTTGATGTAGTCCCTTCCCAACAACTCTATCAGCATGTCATGAGTTCGGCAATCCCACAGATTGTTCACTAGACAAGAAATCCAGGCAATCATCTATGGCCTCTTCCGTCACATTCTTTTGTACTATACTTCCATCAGGTCGATATGGATTTTTCATGTATCCTTTAAATATCTTCATATACCGCTTGAAAGGATACATCCCCCCTGAGCCACACTGGGCCACATAGCTTTATCTCCCAAATAACATAAACTAACAAATGAACCATTATATATAAAAAGTGGGATGGAAGTAAATCTCCATCTCACAAAGAATAATAACAATTTCATCCCGCAGTTTGTCCAACACACGATGACTAATCGCTTTACAACATATAGCTTTAAAGAAGAGGCACAACCTTGTAATGCATTTCATCACATGTGTAAGCAAGACTGATCTAATGGAAACAGGAAAAAAAATATTGAACCAAACTATGAGAATCAAGGGATTTCATACTTCCTAATCGTAATTCATCCTTTGTCACAAGATTTCTAACCTTTGATGAAAATCTCGTAGGAACAGTAACACTTTCCAAACAAGAGAAAATTATACCTTTCTAAGCTTTTAAGATGGAATAACAGGCTGCTGGCAGGTAAGTCTTCTCACCTTTTTTCACTGGTTTCAGATTTTGTCTAATACCCATTTCCACTAGGTTTCACCTAGCTTTCACTCCACATTTCTTTTTTTTTTTTCAATATGCATGACTTCAATACAATGTCTAACTTCTGATGCAGACCAATATGGAAGCTCAAAAAAACTGATTTCTTCTTCCAGCTACCATTAATTTTCAATCTCCTTTGTCTTTTCCCAAAATCATTGTTAAACGCCCCTAATAGTTCCAAGATCATCTCCCCACTCAAAATTTCAGGTGGTGGTCGGGTCTCCACATTCCCATTAAATTCTTGTCTCCAATTTCTCTATCGATGACATCCGGGAGCTATCTTCGATGACCAAGGTACACTATCTTACGACCATATTTCAATTGGCAGTAATTCGTGTTCGACATACAAATGGGGCAAGCCATATGAGCTTTTATGGAATATCCCAAAAGATGTCCATATGTGAGGAAATCATTTACGGTGCAAAACGACATGGCTTGAAGATTAAACTCGGCATTACGATACGCATAAAAAACCTTTACACTATCAGGTTTCCAAAGTAGTTGAAGGTCATCTCACTAGTGCAGGGAGGTGTCAAAAGCGGTTCTATTGGACCAATAAAGACATTTTCATTGTGCCTTCTCTGGCCCATCCATTTATCACACGTCATTAGAATTTGAGAACTACTTTTTCCTTTATAGATACAAAACAGAGCCTTTTTTGAGTTTGGAAACAGATTTAATATATAAAAAATGGGCAGCTCAACCACAACCCCCTAAATCTTCAATACAAACTCACCCAATTCCCTTACCCTAAATCCCCAAATTCGATTCCCTAACCCAATGACCAAAACTTCACATTTCTAACAATAACGAAGAAGATTAAGGCTAGCAAGGGTGTGGCAAGTGATAAGAGTCATCACCCGATGAGGGAGATTGATCAAACACAAAAATTCTTCAATGAGGAGGCCGAGACAAGGTATGTTGCATTTTTGAAGAGAAAGTTTATAAATTTTAAGGTTTTTGATTCGTCTAAGATTGGTGATTTAGGAGTAGATTACATGCTAGCCCGTTTTAGAATTCAACATTTTAAGAAGTTTCTTTGTGTTGGTGAACCCGTTCATGTGGATAAGGTTATCCAATTTTATGCAAATTTGGGTCAAAGTCACAAAAATCATGAATTAACTCGAGTGAATAGGAAGGATTTCATCGTGTCTAGGTATACCATAAACGAAGACCTAGAATGCCTATACGCAACCCCCAAAAAATTGAGACCCGATGAGCCCAATAGTCCCATAGAGATCTACCATACTCATTATTGGCCTGGGTGAGTGATGCAACCCCCCTCTGTCCTGTGGACATGAAAAATAAATATTTTAAGAGGTCGGGTGGTGATGTCGGGAAGGTCAAGCCTTATGATATTAGCGCTTTGACCGTCGAGCGATGACTCATCTACGAGTGGATTTTCCTAAATGTCTTTCCAATAGGTGTCCACACTTGCGAGCCTACGATTGGTAATTTGATGTTGTTTTACTATGTGATGGAGGGGGTAAAATTCAACCCCGGATACACTATATTGTTTTTCATGCTTAAGGCGGCTAATACAAATAAAAAGGACCTTCCTTATGCTGGATTAATCTCTGCGATGTTGAACAGGGCGGGAGTGCAAACTATAGACACACCCTCCACCATTTACTACAATTACGAGACTTGGTTCCTTCACAAAGGCCTTCATTTTGTCGTCTACAGTGGTAAATGGGATTTGAAGGTAGTTCCGGGTCAACAGGAAAAGAATGCCAAGAAAGCTCGATGGAAGTATAGTACATGGGTAATTATGATGGAGTTGTAGAGAGAATTCTAGAGAGCTAATTGTAGCCATTAGATTAGAGTTGGGATGGCAAGATCCTAGCCATTGGGTGGGTGATGCCACTAGTATAAATAGGGGTGATGTAGTAGATTTTCAATCAAGTCAAAATAGTAGAAGCCTCCTCCTTTTAGAAATAGTTTTTTCCTCCAAGTTCTCCATTTTCCCTCAAACGTTTCTAAGCCCCTCTGTCACCATTCTAAATTTCTTTCCAACAAAGTAGTATTAGAGTTATTCCCTTCTAACAAAGTGCTATTAGAGCTATTTCGATTCCAACACAGACGACTGTATTGAGCTCTCGATGGAGGAACTCTTTAATGGATAAAGCTTGGCTGGAGGCTAAAGGTCCGCTGGCGGGCTTCTCAATGAACGGATTAGCTGAAGGCTCGAGGTTCGTTGGGGGAGAAGCCGAAGGCCTGCCTGTACACTATGTTGTAGATTTTATGGCAGGAATTTCACCAGATATGAAACCCAAATAGACCCACCAAATAATTGTTATCATTTGTTTGTTAAAGTAAGACTAATTTTTTTGTCCCCTACAAAGTATATTATACCATGTTTTGGTCCCCATTTGCAAATTAACCCCTAGACAGTACCGAACAAATTCAAAAAGATTTGTTTGGTCCCCAAACCCAGTTTTTGGCCTGTTTTCTTATCTCTGACACGGGCACGTGACTTTTTTCCGGTAAGGCCTGGGGTAATTTAGTAATTTTACAAATTAAATACATTTAATCCTTTTTACTTCCCCCTAGGCGGCAGTGCCATATCTTTTTTCACTAAAGGCCAATTCGAAGTCACCAAATTTGAAACTCCACCACCGGTGGATTTCGAAGACCGCCACTACCAGCAAACCGAAGCAACCCTTGGATTTCGGAGGCCACCACCGGCAATTCAAACCCACCACTACCAGCGGCTATTTCGAAGGCACCACTATTGGTGTCTTTTCAAAACCATCATAATTAAAAAGAGCTCTCAATATCTCGACAGAGCTCTGAGGCGAAAAAAAGGAAAAAAAGGCGCAACCTTTCCTTCATCTTTTGGAGGCAGATTTATTCAATTCCAATCTCTTTTCACCGATGAATTATGGTTTAACGAATTCTCCTTAGTATTCCGCAAAAAATTATATGAAATTTGTGGAGAGATTTTGATCTTATTTCGACTTGGAGTTAGGGTTTTTTCGAAAGTTGGAGTTTTTTCACGGATCTTGTTCGTGGATGCAGATTTCTTGTTGCGGTTTTGGATTCAATTCAGAAATTTCAATCGGGTTTGGTTCATGTTACAACTCCTTGGCCGATTTGGAGATTTGTACAAAAAATCCAATCTTTATTGGGTTTAGGGTTTCAGCAAGGGTTTATAAGGGGTTCAATTAAAGTTTTCAGCATGAATTTTAATCAAATCCTAAGCCTCTAGATCAGATCTTCTTGAAGGAGTTTGCGGCATAGAAGCACAAAAATTTGTAGGGTTTAATTCCTTGCGATCTGGACTCTTGGTGGATCACGGTTTCCAGGTTTTTATTCTAATTTAGAATTAATTTTAGTTCAGTTTTTGCATTCTGGTTGGTTGTGAATTACGTGCATTGTGTGATGTATTGGATCCGATCTGTTTATTGAAATATTTGTATTCTTTCGGTTTGAGCTTGATCATCATGGTTCTCAAGGGAGTATAATCTTTTGGTAACAAATCAAATAATCATGCTACAGTACAAGGACAGGCCGAGGGTGGTGATCCGGCGAGGCAAAATCAAAAGATCCATCCGAGAGATTGGAATGACCCCTTGCTTGAAAGGAGAAAGCTATGGGATGATCCAGACATCCTCATGGAAAGGTCGAATATTGAAATTGTTAAAAACAATGGAGATATGGTCGACTTTGTCCTCATGGATGAAGAGATTCACAAAGATCTTTACAAACCATTCTACGGGTTTTTGGGAGTTTTTCCAGGATTCTTTCCTGGAATGTTTACCATATGCACACTTCTGGTTGCTAAGTTGAATATTGCATGTACTGTTCAGACAAAGCTAAATGGTTATGTGATGTTCAAGTTTAACAGTGCCGAAGATAGAGATTTGGTGATGAATGGTCCTGACCATTATCTCAATGGGAAGAAGTTGTTCGTGATGAAGATAGCTAAATCTGGGCAATATGATTTGAATATTCAAGCCACTAAACTAGTATGGATAAGGATGAAGCATTTGCCTAAGAGCTACTGGCATAAGAAGGCTTCAGAAAAAATAGCTACTTCTATTGTATAACCAATTCTTATGGACAATAGCACTCTCGAATTCAGGGGTTATTATGCACGCCTCTTACTTTGGGTTGACACATGTGAGGAATTTAAGGAGAAGGTGAGTTTTCGTGTCCCAAGTGGTGAAGTACACACCCAAAAGATAATTTATGATTACTGTCGCCCTTGGTGTCCGAATTGTGGTGAAAATACCCATCTAATGGAGGAGTGTGAAGGTTTCTGGAAAGCTAAAGAAGTGGTGATGAACAACCCCACATGAATGAATGAGAATAATGGTGATACGGTAAGGGGGAAGAAAAATTGGAAAACCCGTGATAAAGACCAAGTTTGGGTTAAAAGGATGCATGCTACAAATATTGGTGATAATCCTAGTGTAGGCTCGGTCCAAAGGGATAAAAATATAGTCATTGAGGATGTATCCTCGGATAATGAAAATTTGGAGAGGTTAAGGAAGGGCAAAGGAAAAATTAATGAAGGTACGAGAAGGATCAGTGTTGAGGCTGGGGCTGGAACCCGAGTGCCTGGAATCGTTATTGGTTTTGCACACAAGGAAGCTAAGCAAATGGTTGTGGCGCTGCCAGTAAACAAGGCACTGCCAGCAAGTCAAGCGCCTGAGGTTGAGAACCGTAGCGCTGAAAAACATGCTGGACACGCCAAGGATACTCAGGATGTGCACCACGGGCGTAGTGTGGATCGTCTGAATGCCAAGAAAACCCGTAGCACCAAATCTGCCGATGTCGCGCATGAGCAAGAACCTGATAAGCAATAACCAGCTTTTGGAGATGATGGTCATCCGATTTCTGGAGCTGGAAAATTGCCCCACCAAATGATACATCCTGAACTTAGAGGCTCTAGAATTCAGAGGCTGAATAGGAGTAAGAGTAAGAGTAGACCCCCACTTAGTTCAAGGGCTACAACTAGAACTAGGAGTGAACATGGGAAAGCCATTCAGAGGCCTTTCCAGCATTTGTTATCTGCCATGCGAAGCAATTCTAATGTCTTAGGCAGTAAATCCGATGAAGGCGAAGCCACAAGGGACCTTAGGTTCCCAATGAATGTCGCATCAATGAATATTAGGGGCTTATCGGCCCCTGTAAGGAGGAGATAGGTTAAAGGTATCATCTCCACGAACAAGGTAGGACTTTGTGGCTTGCTAGAAACAAAAATGGAGGAAACTTTTTTAAGTATTTTCTTAAAGAGTTTTAAGGGGTGGAAGTTCACGCATAATTTTGAGCTGTGGTAGAATTCAAGAATTCCCATTATATGGGATCTGAAAGGCTTCTTGGTGGATTTCCTCGGAAAATATCCACAATGTATTCATCTCAAGGTGCGTAATCTTTCTATTGGTATTGAGTTTTTCTGTACTTATGTATATGGTCATAGTGAGGGTAGAGCGGCACGCTTACCACTGTGGGTGGAGTTAAAGTCTTTTGGTGTTAATCTAAATTCTCCCTGGGTGGTTCTTGGTGACTTTAATGTGATTCTTAGTGTTGATGATCATTATGGAGCTACGGTCCCAAGTTTATATCTAATGAGGAAATTTCAGGATGTTTGTATGAAGTGTGGATTGAGAGATGCACTTTCTATTGGGGAGCACTTAACGTGACATAGTGCAGACTGGAAAATATGGAAGAAGTTTGATCGTGTTCTTTTGAATCATGGATGGGATCCTGATGCTTGCCGAACCAAATTTCTCCCCATTTCAATAAAGGCCTATTCGATACACCTAGGGATAGGGACTCTATCGATCATGAGATATTCAGCTTAGGTACTACTCACGGACATGGACAGGGCGTTCTTGAACCAGGATATTGCGAGTATCGAAGTAAAGCAAGCATTATTTGCAATGGCAGATGATAAATCTCCAGGTCTGAATGGTTACACTGCTTGTTTCTTTAAGAAGCAGTGGGATATTGTAGAAGCGGAAGTAACAGGTGCAGTATTGGAGTTCTTCAGAATAGGTGATATTTTAGCGCAATCAAATCATACATCGGTTGCTCTTATACCGAAGAAACCAGATAATTTTAAAGTGAGTGACTTTAGACCAATAGCGTGCTGCAATGTGGTCTATAAGACTATCACTAAGATTATCACCAATAGGCTTGAGGGAATTTTGACTGTGATCATTGACCCATGTCAGGGTGTATTTGTGAAAGGAAGAAACATCTCAGATAATGTCATGTTAGCGCAGGAGTTTGTTCGGGGTTATGGTAGGGCGAGAAATTCCCCTAGATGCATGATCATGGTGGATTTGCAGAAAGCTTTTGATACAGTTTCCTGGGATTTCTTGGAAGAATTTTTACTTGGCCTTGGTTTTCCAAAAAGACTGAAGGATAAAATCATGACATGTGTGAGAACTCCCTCATTCCCGATTGCAGTGAATGGAAAACTATGTGATCACTTTAAGGGGCAAAAAGGCATTCGACAAGGGGATCCTTTGTCACCTCTCCTTTTTGTGATATGCATGGAGTATTTTTCGAAATTGTTGAAAAGGAGGACTGATTCAAGACACTTCACGTATCACCCGAGATGTGAATTGCTAAGAATCACTCATTTGGTTTTTACGGATGATCTCATGCTCTTCTCTAAGGCAAACACTGGTTCGGTTCACGTACTTATGGGTGCCCTGAATGAGTTCGAGTGTACTTCTGGATTAGCCATCAATGCGGCTAAGTCCAAATTTTTTGGGGTCGGAATAAAGGAGGATTTAAGTTTCACAGGCATTCCATGGGAAGCTTTTCCAGTAAGGTATCTAGGGGTGCGACTTGATTCCAACAAGTTGAAGGTAACCCAATTTGGAACTCTACTCGGAAAGGTTGATTCAAAGATTGCCAAATGGAAAGGTCACACTCTTTCTTATGCTGGCAAACTTGAGCTCGTTCGATCAATTGTAGGAGGTATTGCAGGGTTTTGGATTCAGAACTTTATTATACAATCTTCGGTTATGAATGCTCTAGAGCAAAAATGTAAGCGCTTCTTGTGGGGAGGAATGTATAAGAACAAAGTGGCGTGGAAAAAGCTATTCACTCCCAAGTCATTTGGGGGTCTTGATTTAAGGGATTTTATTACATGGAATCGTGCATCAATGGCCCAGAATTTATGGGATATTCATATGAAGAAGGATAGTTTGTGGGTCAAGTGGATACATTCGTTCTATCTTCAAGATGATGGGTTTTGGGATATTAATCCGAGGATCCAAAATGGAAGATTGGGCGAGAGATTTTCAAGCTATTTCGGTGATTTATGTAAGTTGAGAGATGAATTGGGAGATATGTTTCATGGAGATGTCCAAGAGGTTAAAAACCATCTTAGCTCTTGGGCAAGTACGAGGAAATTCACAAGTACGGCGTATGGCTTTATGCATCGTCACAAGTATCCGAGACTATATAAGGAGAATGGTCGAACACGTGACAATGTTTTTAATTTGGCGTGGTTTTATTCCTCCATAATTCTCTTTTATTACATGGTTGGTAGCAATTCAGAGACTTCATACTAAGGACAAGCACCATACTGAGGAAGATGATAGTATGGAAAAAATTTGTTCTCTATGCCATCTAGAAGAGGAGACAAATGAGCATTTGTTTTTCAAGTGCGAATTCTCGGAAGTAGTATGGAGACATATAAGGAATTGGATTGGGTTATGAAGAAGATTAAGTACGATAGCAAGCTCCATGAATTGGGTGAAAATGCAAATAAAGGATTCACAAATTCGCAAGAAATTTGGTACTCTAGCTTTGATAACTACAATTTATCATATTTGCAGGGAACGAAATAATGTTGTTATGAATGGTGCTCAACCTAGTTCTGATTGAAATGTGAAGTTAATCATGAAGGATTGCTACATGGTTATTAATTGGCTATTTCCGGATGAACATATGTTTTAGGCAGCTTGGTTGATGGTGTTGGACGCTGGCCACTGGGCACTGTGCGCTGGAAACTGGGCACTTTGCCATGGGTGCTGGGCCCTGGGCACTAAGAGCTGGGAGTTGTGCACGGGGAGACGGGAGGTGCACTGGCTATTTGACACTAAGCACTGGGCGCTGTGTGCTAGAACTGGGCGCTCTTCTCTAGGCACTGGGATCTGGGCACTGGGCTTTTGGTGTTAGCGCTGGGCACTGTGGAAAGGGTGATGGGAGTTGTACACTGGGAGCTGGCCTTTCAGCGCGGGAACTGGACGCTGGTTAGCGCTGGAATGGAACTGCACAGTGCTGGGGGACGCTGAGTTTTGGCGACAAGCTGGTTCTTTAGAGCTCGATGGCTACTAGAAACTTGCATTTCATGAATGAGGTAATAGGTTCTAAAGTAAGGACTTCTGTTCTATGCTTTGGTACCTAAACCTAGGCTTTGACTATAATTTAACGATTTTTTACGCGCATTATGTCCGTGCTACACTTTGTGTTAAATTGGCATAAAGCTGTCCATTTGCTCAAAATGGAGTGGGCGATTACATAATCGCCACACTTGATGCACATGGTATAAGTGTGTCCATTCTGTCATCCTATGGAGATTAATTTAGCTGGGAAACACAAAAGTATGAAGCACGGCCTCAATAAACTTTTTCCCACTAGATTCATCTCGGCCCTCCTCAAGAGAATAATTGAAGCCCAATAACATCCCTCTTTCTTCACCTTAGGGATGTATATGGTAGAAGCAGATTTCCACTCGTACCAAAGGTGCAACATGGATTTTCAGTTTCACTCATCTACGCATCATCCAAGACCCGAGTTTACTCTTGGCTAGGATAGGAATTTCAAATTTGGCGACATTGGATTTTTAGCTACTCCACCAAGATTCTTATGAGTCAACCTCTCCAAGACCCGAGTTTGTTAACACTCGGCTGCACTATGGAATCTCAATGAAGAAGGCCCCATATGTTAGGGGTAGAAGTGGATTGCATGATTATGGGTAGTGAGTTTGTTCTCACCCCATTTAGCTTGTATTTCATAGCCTGATTCATTCCGGGTTGCGAACCATGGTTCCTATTTCCACTAGGACTTGTTTTGTTTTCTTCCCTTAGCTTAGTTTACCTAGCTCAGGGTTTCAGGTTTTAAAATTGGAGGGGGGCTGCCTTTTTGGTATCCTCCCCCCTCTCGGACTTGTTTTTTTCCCTAGGTTTCATATTTAGCCTAGGTTTGTATACTTTGTATTTGGTAGGGTCTATTATGGCCCTACCGCAGCGTTCCACCGCTTATCCTATTTACCATATTTACCTCGAAGCCATCATAATTACCTGTCAATTCAGAAGGACGCCACCAGCAGATTTTGATGGAGCACCACCCGGATTTCAAAGGGGCAACCCTTGGGCTTGAGAGACACCAACTACAAGTGGTGGACTTGAAAGCAGTGGCGAATTTGAAGGGCAGTCAACGGCGACTTCAAAGGAGGCTCTAGTGCGACCTATTCAAAGGAGTCTCAGGTGCGACCTATTCAAAGGAGGCTCTGACGGTGGGGCTTGAACTCGAGGGGCCGATGATGGAGCTCTGAGAAGCCAATGTTGGATATTTTTAAGGAACTGGGCGGAAGACACATCTCGAAGAAACATATACTCCTCGAAGGCACCTCTTGAAGGAACATATCAAAGGCACATCTCAAAGGGACATCTATTTTTCCACCTCTGCTTTTCGAGGCACTTGGTGGAAAGAACATCTCGAAGGTAACGCTGGCAGAGACTAGCTCGAAGGCAATGCCAGCTCAGCGAGTTAAATCAATGAAATCAACGAGTTAACTCAGTGGACTAGGGTAGTTAACTCAGTGGACTCATTGAGGGCACTGGCTCGATCGAGAGGTAGTGAAAGGCTACGACGATCTAAATGGTTCAACTTGTGAGAAACTTCGATGTTAGGATAAATCAGTTGTTTGATTTATCCTAACATTCGAGCTATCTTAAGGCCAATGGTGATGAGCGAAGGGCCTCCAGCGGTGGTGGCGGAGGACCACCGTGTTGACTAGCTTCGAGGGATTGCTTCCACTCAATGCCCGACAGACTGTGCAACACTCCGATGAGGACACAACAATCAGCTCAGCAATGTAGCTTCAATTGGCAAAGCCTTCAGCTAAGCTTCTGTGGGTTATTGGAGGAGGGCAGATCGGTCGCAAATCGGAGGATGATGGTCAGATTGGGGAAATCAGGGGAGAGAAAATCAGGGAGCAATAGAATGGGGAAGAAAGGGACCTCCAGTCGGCGACAATGACAAAACAACCGGCGATGGTTTTGTCAATGGTGACGACCAGCGACGGTGGAGATAGCGGTGGGGAAGAAGCTTTTGGATATACTGGCTGGTGAAGAAAAGTTACTAAATTACCCCTGGCCTTACCATAAAAAAATTTACTTGCCCAGCACGTGTGTTGGAAAACTAGAAAATGGCCAAAAACTGGGTTTGGGGACCAAACAAATTATTTTGAATTTGTTGGGTACCGTCTGAGGGTTGATTTGCAAATGGGGACCAAAATATGGTATAATATACTTTATAGGGGACCAAAAAAATAATTTATTCTTAAAGTAATGCGAGCAACAACAGATTCACCAATACAATTTCACGAAAATTGCTCAAATTCTTGGATCTAGGCTATTCCCAAATTCTAGGAATTTGTTGGTCAAATGTGATGGAAAAAGATGAGATCGGGCCAAGGATTGCTTCTTCTTGTTGATTTGGGCAAATTCCAAAATATTTTTAAGGAATTTTGAAGAATTCAAAGATTGTGCCGCAAGGAGAAGAAAAATTAACAATGCTAAGGATCACAATTTTGACTTCATCGATTTTCATAGGCGGCGTCAATTGATGCGTCTGAAACTTGGATGGGTCCTGCTGCTCATTCCTCAGCCATAACCTGCAAGAAATGCCCCTGGGGGTGTTCTTGGGGAAACGCTCCAATGCAAAAGTCAGCTCTCATTATATCATAAAGAATAGTGAATGAATCTTTAACAAAGGACGTATCTGAGTATTTATCTTCTAAAACCCTAATAATAAATGTGTGTAACTGAAATACTTTATTCTTGCATAATTATCTCCTTAATTACCGCATCCTATAAATGATCCATACGTTGAATCTAGACGGATTTTATCGGCCCTTCTAACTTACTTATTGGGTCATGGTCCCGTATGAGAAGAGTATCATCACATTTTCCCCCAAGAAATCTTGTTTTTCTTACTCTGTGAGGGATGAACACTAGTAGAGAGCATCCTACTAAAGGCAGCAAGGGAAGGCAGTTCAACAAAAACCGCCTTTAATTTCAATTTATGAGTTTGGAAATTGGTGATCGTGGCCCATTCAAAAAATTGATGGCAGTTTTTTGATGATTAAAGGTGGTTTTTTATGAACCGCCTTTAATTAAAGGCCATTCAAGACTGAACCGCATTTAATCAGCCCTAATCAAAGGAGATTATATCTAACCCTCTTTAAATTTGATTGTTTATGAACTCGAAAAAAGGGAACCATATGCTTTCCGAATTCGGAAAACCTATTGTTTGGGGACTACAAAGAAAGGACATGTTTTCCGAACTCAGAAATGCTCCGTGTCTACTTTTCGAGTTCGGAATGGTACTCATCTTGCTTTCAAAAATTTGGAGCAAGGTTTCCAAGTTTGAAAAATACCATGTATGTTAAAAAAATAAGCCTATTTCCATTAAATGTCAAAAAATCCTAAACTTTGAAGAAGAAGCTCATTCATTCATTTCACATTATTCATTACCTACTGTGGTGCTTGAGAATTCATCATTTTGGATCAGAGAAGGTTAGTTTAATCCAAATTATCTTGTTTACTAGTTTTGTAAAAATTTGAAGGTGCATATAATGCTTCCTATATATCCATATCAATTATGGTTTGAGATTAACTAGGTTTATGATTATTTTTGAATGGATCCTCATGTGTTGCATATTAATTGACTTTTAGGAAAATGGATCGAGATGAACTAATGGTATTTATCTTAGGAAATCACTCGAGTACATGCCATTGGTTGAATCATTTATTTCATTTGAATTTTAACATCCTTCTAAAAATGGTTCTTCACGGGCAAGATGCCCTTGTAAGGATTGTAAAAATGATGCGTATTTAGGGAGGAAAATTTTGCGGGAACACTTAATAATGAGACAACTCCAAACTAGCTATACTCGTTGGGTATGGCATGGGGAAGTTGTGGAAGCCTCTCCTTCCAATGAATTGGAGAACACGACGGATGGTGATGAATTAGATGGTAATGCTGAGTTTAACGAAATGGTGGAAGATATTGCGAGGGAATTCAAAGGTAAACCAGAGTAGTTACAAGCTTTGATTGACAACAAAGAGACGCCTTTATACAATGGTTTAAAAAAATGCTTCTGAAAAGCAACTCTTCGGATAATGAACTTGAAGGAAAATTTTGGATTGACAGAAAAGTCGATGACTGAGGCTCTCGAGTTGTTTAAGGATTTTCTTCCCAAGGGTAATTTAATACCTGATAGGTTATAGGCTGCAAAAAAATACTATGCCCTATGGGACTGGAATTGCAAAAAACCCATGCATACTCGAACGATTGTATGTTGTATAGAGGGGAAGTAGATAAAGATCAAGAAACTTGTCAGATATGTGGTGAGTCTCGGTACAAGTTGAAGGGAGATGTGATTGCAGTGAATGTGTAAGTTCTATTGAAATCAAAGAAAAGGACACCTACAAAAGTTTTATGGTACCTCCCGATCATTCCTGGTTTGAAGAAATTGAATGCGTGTAGGGAAGATGCCAAGTTGTTGCATTGGCACACAGATAAAGATCGACCGATGGATGATGTCAAAAGACATACTTCGGATAAGGAGCAATGGAAGAAAGTCGATGCTATGGCAAAGATCCCCGTCATTTGAGGTTAGGGTTGTGTATAGATGGTATGAATACTTTTGGTAAGATGAGTAGCACACTTAGCTCTTGGCTAGTTATGTTGGTCATATACAACCTCCCATCTTGGTTGGCCATGAAAGGTAAATATGTGTTACTATCTTTGATGATATCAGGTCCAAAGCAACCTGGTAATGATATTGAAGCATATATTGCTCATCTAGTGGATGATTTGTTGACTTTGTTTGATGATGGTTTTAGAGTGTTTGGTGGGTTGGTTACTAATTTCTTCACTCTTAAAGCATCATTATTTGGCACAATTAATGGTTTTCCTTCATATGGGAATTTGTTTGGGTATTCTGTGAAAGGCCACTTTGCTTGTCCAGTGTGTGAGAAGGACACTGATTTTTGTCAATTAAAACATAGTTGTTAGACAGATTATCAGGGGCACATTAGTTTCTTCCCGAGGGCACCGATGGCAATTGGCCCAGAAATTGGGAAAATAGATGCACGAGTTGCACCGGTGCCACTGTTAGGTATACATATTTATCAGAGTTTTAATAATTCGCCCAATGACTTCAAGAATAAGAAAAGAAAAGTTTTCGTTGAAGGAAGTTGGAAAAAATGCTCAATCTTCTTCAAGCAACCATATTGGGAGCATTTGGAAGTTAGACATTGCTTAAAGTCATGCACAACGGGAAAAATGTTTTTGATTATTTGGTTAGGATGTTATAAAATAACCTTGGGAAAACAAATGATGGATTGAAGACTAGGCTAGATTTGGTTGAGCTAGTTATTTAGAATAATCTTGCACCAGTGACTACGGGTGACGATTTTTATTTGCCCCTTGCTTGCTATTCAATGTTGCAATCAGAGAAGAATTTTTTTTGTGAGACCCTTAGTAGTGTGAAAGTGCCGGGTTTATACTCGTCCATCATAAGCAGTTGTGTGTCCGTCAAGGAGTTGAGGTTGGGTGGGTTGAATTCACATGATTGTCACAACCTAATTCAGAAATTGAATATTGTTTCCATTCATTCTTCATTGCCTTCTCACGTAAGATTGTGCATTAAAAAACCCAGTTTTTTTTCAAATATATTTGTCGCAAAAGTATTAGTACATCAAATTTGGGTCGATTGCATGTTATGATTGTTGAAGTTTTGTGCCGTGTGGAAATGTACATTTCCCTCCCTCTTTTTTTGACATTATGGTCCACTTGATCATCCATTTGATGCGTGAGATAAAGAAATGTTGCTCGGTATTTTTAAGATGGATGTACCCATTTGAGAGGTACATGAAAATCTGCAAGCACTTTGTGAAAAATCGGTACAGACCAGATTCCAGTATTGTGCAACGATATGTGTCAGAAGAGGCCATTGAGTTTTTCACTTATTATATGAAGCAAGTTGAATCTGTTGGGGTTCCAACCGGTAGACATGAAGGGAGGTTGGAAGGTTTAGGGGTTAGACAGGAAAAAATATGTAGCCCTAATGCAGAAGATTTATGTGTCAACCATCTTTATGTTCTCTGCAACCACCAGGATATAGTTCCATACATTGAGATTTATATGGATGGCATTCGAGTGAGGCACCTTAATTTCAATGAGGCTCAGGTACTTCAATAACATCCTTCAACATTTGCACCATGGTTACAGGAAGACGTACATATCGACAAACATCCAACAACCGTTAAATGGTTGGCTCACAGCCCAGTGGGTACCGTTCTTTCGTAAGAATGATATGACATCAATGGTTTTACATTTTCGATGAAATTAATGGATGATAAGAGTGTTAGTCAAAACACTGAAGTGTCTTTTGTCTCCAAAGCATTGCATGTTGGAAGTGGTGGTGATGAAAATCCTATGTATGCTCTAAAGTGCTACTTTGGCATGATCTCTGAAATTTGGGAACCTGACTATGTTAGTATGCGTGTCCCTATTTTTAAATGTCAGTGGGTCGATATTAACAACGGACAACGCATCAAGGATTTGGGTTTCACCATTGTCGATAGAAGTCAGATTGGATGGAAGAACGATCCTTTAATATTGAGGGTCTCAAGTTCACCAAGTTTTATATGTGAGGGATCCTGTTGATCCTAGGTGGGAGATTGTTATTGAAGGGATCCGAGCTTTTGTCAAAGAAAATGAGTTAGGGTAAGTAATTGGATATGGATTTCATACCGCGGGTTGTGGGTCCAAAAAAGTCATGATGCTCGAGGAAGATGATAGGAGTCTTCACAGTTTCCTAGGGAAAAGTGACCATGATGAAGGGATGTGGATTAACAGTAAGGGGAAGATCACAAGTAGGAAACGTAAATCAAAGAAGGTGGTCATCAAGAAAAGGAAGCATAAGTAGTAAGCTAGTGATTAACAAGTTCTTTTAAAATTGTTGAATCATCGATAAATTCATGAGTTGAAGTAACATGAACACATAGTTGAATGATAAAAATTTAAAATTCATAATAATTTAGTACTTGGAAAGTAGAATTCGATGAATTCAAATTGTAGTATAATTAAAATTCCCCAATAAAGTCAAATCACATCAACCTAATCAAGTCTATAAATCTCATTCTTCAACATCTTCAATGTTGGCGGTTGAAGTCGATTTGTTGATTCATTGTCGAGAGATTGAAGCAAGATGTCGCACATAAGCTCACTGAAACTTTTACATGAACCAAATTTTTGCCTTCATAGCACAAAATTCCTTGCACGTCCATTTGCAGTAGTCCTTGAAGCATTTCAAGTAAGACTTTTTAGTACCTACGAAGTATATATATAACAACCAAGAGATTAATTATGTAAACAGTAAGTTAAAGATAAACCACATACTAAACAAATGACTCTAAATAGGATTGTCGACTAACCTTTCTCAATACATGACCTCTTGCTCGGCTCTGCTCCTGCCTCGGGCTTATGGATACCACTTACCATCAATCAACATCCAACCCTTGTTCTCGATGTAAGTCTTGTTATAATACTTCAGGGCTTTTTCCTCACCTTCTTTAGTCAACCCCTCAATGCTTATCAAAATGCGAGTAATTAAAATCCCATAAGGCAGGCGAGTCAGGACCTTAGTCGACTTTGCAAATGAAACATATGCCTAAAAATGAAATCCACGGGGTTGATTTTCCTACTCTCTATGATTAAATTGAATAGCATAAGGGTTTCATAATTAAGCTTGGTCAAGTGTGTACCTAAGGGGACCAAACTCCTATTAATGATCTCATATGTAATACGTTGGTCCATGGGAAAAAGTTTTAGATCGAAGGTCTTGGGTTTTCCTAAGTTCAACCTCACGCGCCCAAAGTACCTCACACTACACTCAACTGGGTCAATGTATGGAGGGTCAAGTTCTACAGGGCATTTCTCATGATGGTAGCAATTATCCAATGGACCATCGGAACTCTCTGGATAAACATTTTTCGGGTGTAAGTATGGACAATCTATTACCTTATTAATAATCCATTCGCTAAGTGGGATTTCATTACCCCCAACCCTAATAGCTAAGATGGTTACAATCTGTTTTCTTCTTGCCCTTCCATCTGCCTACTCATGATTTATATAGCAGATAGACATTAATAATTCCTTTCTTTGTGGCAACATTAATATATATATATATATATATATATATATATATATGCAGCCACCTCCTATATATTTTCTTAAGTCAGCTGGCCTTGTTGTAAACTCAAACGCAGTTTCTATGGCCTCAAACAGGCCTCCGGGCAGTGAAACAAAGAGTTTACTTCTTATCTAAAATCTCTTGTATTTGTACAGTCACCTCATTATCATTGTCTCTTCCTCAGGATTTATGCTCATTCTATTCTTGCTCTTGTAGTATATGTGGATGATATCCTTCCTATTGATGATTCTATGGCTAGCATTTTTCCTGTTAAAAGAACTCTTCATGCAGCCTTTACAATTAAGGACCTCCAGGATACAAAATATTTCCTAGGAATTGAATTAGCAAGATCCACATATGGCCTTTATCTCACTCAAACCAAATACATTCTTGACATCATTGTTGATTGTACCCTTTAATCAATTTTGTTGTCTCCACTCCCCTACCTGTTTATTCGAAGCATAACTTAAGTTCTCCTCTCCTTCCTGATCCTGGAGTTTTCTGAAGATTAACAGGAAGGCTCCTCTACTTGAACCTCACTAGGCCTAATGTAAACTTTCTTAGTTCATCAACAGAGTCAATTTGTTCAAGCCCCTACTAAGCACCATTTAAAAAGTGCTATTCACATTGTGCGATACCTGATCTCCTATCCTTCCTATGGTTTATTTTACCCCACCCTACTATTCAAGCTATGCAGACTGGAACTGCTGCAGAGAAACCAGGAAATATGTCACTGGTTTTTCCATTCTTTTTAGATCTTCCATAATCTCGTAGAAATCCAAAAAGCGGTCAATTGTCTCTGTATCTTTTGCTGAATCCAACTTTAGAGCATGTCCATAATGGCATGTGAATTGAAATTGATTAGCTTCTTGGCATTTGATCTTCATCTACCCCTCCAGTTCCCTCTTCCTCTCTTTTGTAATAACTAGGATGCACTTCACATTATAGCCAATCCAGTGTTCCAAGAACAAACGAACGAAACATTTGGAAATTGAATGTCATCTAGTCCGGGATTATTATCTTGTTGGTTTCCTTATTCCCACAAAGGTCTCCACCAAGATTAAACTTGCTGATATATTCACAAAAGCTCTCTCAGCCCCGGCTTTCTTTTCCATCTTGTCAAGCTAAACTTTTATGAATTACATTATGAGAGTAGCGTGCATGCAATATCAAGTTTCTAATTTTGAAGATTGCATGCAATGCATAATGGAGTAGACTCGATTTGTTTCTTTCTTCAAGAATTTGGAACCGAAGTCATCAACTTATTTTAATTAAAAAAATTTTAGGGCCAGATATTCAGTTAAAATGATCCAAAATTTAAGCTGAAAGTGCCATGCAAAATAAGAAATTGCCAAAATAAACCTAACTTTATGATATATATGCCAATCTAACCCTATGCGCAGTTGACTTGAGTTGTCCACGTGAGATTTGGCTAGAATTTAGGAAATGACAATTTTACCCCTGAATTGAAAGGGGTAAAATGGAAATTCAACTTATGGGGACAATGGTATTTTCATTATTTTAGGTTTGGTCAACACCCAAATTAATAAGTCAATGTCAGAATAGTGACAAAAGGTTATAAGTGCACATTTTGTTATAAAGTTAGTGCTATTTTGGCACTTTCTCATTTTGCAGGGTTCTTTGTTTTTAATTTTTTAAACTTTTTTATTTTTATTTTTTTCGGGAAGGGAGGCTGTTACTCCAGAAATTTTTTTCCTTTTATTTTTTTTTCTTTTATTCAATTTTTTTGTTTTTTTTTCAGATTCATAAAAAGGGTATTGGTATTTAAAATGGTTTTTGGATTTGAGAGTTGGGTAAGAATTGTCTCCAATTAATCTACTTTTTCCATGACGTGATTAGTATAGGTGTTCTTGATTTTCTTGTTTGGACTCATCATATGTTTACTGTGGATTTAGACGTTGATGTCCATGCCTACTTCACCGTAACTATCATGATCATAGTTATCCCCACTGGAATAAAAATATTTATTTGGATCTCTATTGTGTGAGGGGTTTGATATATACAATATGAAACACCCATGCATGTTATTTTTTGTAGGGTTCTTTTTTTTTTGTTTACCATAAGAGGATTCACTGGAATAATTCCGGAAAATTTTGGACTAGACATTGTTGTACATGATACTTATTATGTGGTTATACAATGTACTTCCTGTGAGAGCCGTTTTTGCTTTATTTGCAGGATTTCACTATTGGGTGGGTACCCTATCTCTGTTAAAATTTAATAGACTCCAGATTTGTTATCCAAAGATTCAAGATAGTTAGGAGAAATCTAAGTCAAAGTCTATCCTCTTGGAACCAAGTTAGTGATAATTCTGCGCATTATAAGTGATTCTTTTACACTGATGAAAATTTTTTTGACCATTATATTGAACAATTTTAGTCTCATAGTTTAGGGAGAAGGTCGAATGGGTTAAATGAGGACAGACTGAATTTTTTGTTGGGGAGCTTCATTTATTTATTTTTTAATAGCACTGATATTTGGTTAGAAATGTACATGAAACATTTTGCGTGCGTTTCATCTGATATATATATACATAGCTACACAATGAGAACCACGTATCATTTATGTGCCATTCTCATTGACACATAAACCTTCGTTTAAAATATAATATTGACTAGCGCCTTTATATCTCTCTCTTATGGCAGTTAGTGTTTATATTAGAATTGTAATATCCTGTGTCATCATTTGTTATAATAAATAGCACATTATGCAAAAACCCATATATAACAAATAGCACATTATGCAAAAACCGATATATTAGCAAAGGGCACTATTTGCACGACTTTGCACACAATTTGCACGAAGAGAGCTCCATCAAGCTACATAAAATAAGCTCTAAGTTTGCTTGTAGAGATGCATTATTAATTTTGCATTACGAGGTGAATGTATTTATAGACTTTTAGTACAATATAATTGATGTTTACAAGAATAAACCAATATCAGGGTTATCTCAAGGTTTGCAGTTGCTGGGAAACAATTTTCTGTTCTTTTGTCAGTCGTCATGAAAACGTTACATGTGTTCGATCTTCGTCATGAAGACAGCTCTGAAGAAATGCCTGTTTCGGAAAAAACGAGGATAAGAAACCGAAATAAATTGTTTGGATTCCATGTGCGTAGTTTACGTATATTGCATCATATTTGGAAATAAGTTATAAATTCAGAAAGAAAAAAAAAACTGCTGGAGACATGTTCTTTGGATGCTACCTAACTCTGGACTCTAATCCGAAATCCCTTTTCTTAATACCCTTATTCCCCTTTCATCCGGAGCAGCCGTAACTTGGGCTCATCATGCTATACTGGCGGGGAAGGAAAAACGAGCAGTTGAGCGAATTGGATGGCCACGAATCGCGTTGCCCTAAATATTTATGTTTAACATAGGATCTTATTCAGATATTAAATGAATGTAAAATTTTTTTAATGTTATTATATGGATTTGGACTTTTTTGAAGTTATTCTTGTTACAAACAATTATTTTTAAAGTTTTTAAAATTTTCAAATTAACTCTGCGTGCATGCATCGTGCATGCACAATAATATTTGTGCGAAATGCAACCTGAAGCAACAACAATTTTGTATTAATTCATAATAATAAAGTTAAGGGCAAAATACAGAACTAACTCTATTATTTTTTGATAGTGTCAATCTAAATCTGTAAAATTTGAAACTGCAATTTTAGCCCTAAGGTTTTTTAGTAAATGTGTCTATATAACATTTTCGCACTATTCTGACATTGACTTGGCATTTTCCAGTATTGGCCAAACCTAAACAGACTAAAATATCCATAGTACTAAAACTAAAAATTTAATGACAGAAATATCTTCTTCTGCTCCACCACTCTACCACTGCCATCGTCGCTGCTACTCCACTGCCAGAATCTAGAGTTTTGCTGGACGAAAACTCCTTGAAGCAAATTCCACACACGTGCTTCTCGTCGTCAGAATCACCTTCAAGAAAAGACCCGAATTTTTGCAATTTAAGCTTATCCTTTGCCTCGAATGTGGTCGATGAGAGACTTCCCGAAGCTAAATCCCTTCCCACATTCTTTGCAGATGTGGGAGAAATCCGCTGGCTCCTTGATTTCATCAGACAATTTGGGGATTTTGTGCTTAATCTTCGTAGTAGAAGATCCAACCCCCGCCATCTTTTCGCCTTGTTCATGTTCTTCTCAGCACTCGTTGGCTCCGTCGTGCTAAAAGGCAGAGTCTTTGGGCCGTCGCTGAACCCTAGTCTACCCAGCCCACCCTCGCTGAAGCTCGACGCCATCTCCTTCTCCTCCTCCTCCTCCGGCAGTGGCTCTGCTTATCGTCTCCTGCAGTGGTGGTCAGAGCTTCGCCTTTTCTTATTTTGCCGATAAGTTCTACGCATTTTCTTATTTTACTGCCTTTTCTTATTTTCTAAATTTTTTTTAAAATAGGGTGCGATAGTCCATTCATATATCTAGCCAAATTTCGACCTCCAGTGTGTGGTTGGCACTTTCAACCAAATAATAGTGTTATAATTGCACTTTCATATTTTACAGGATTAGATTTACAATTCGACCAAAATATAGTGTTATTTTAGCACTTAACTATAAAATTAATGCAAAAGTAACAATGTAATTAATTTGAAGAGAGAATAAAGAATAAAAAAGTAGGTGAATTCATTTTCAATAAATCTAATAAAAAAGGAATTACAATTTTTTTTCAAACATTTTTACTTTCGTTTGTACAACGCATGAAAAATTCGAAGCCTCCATGCATAGCTTTTGTAGTATGCGTGCATGTTACTTGCAACTTCACCTTTAAAAAAATAAAATAACAAACAGGTGAGGAGTTTTAATTTATTGACACCCAACCGTTTATCAAGTTACATGCACGACTTTGCACCCAATTTGCACGAAGTGCTCCACTCTTACAAGAATAAACCAATATCGGGGTTATCTCAAGGCGGTTGCTCGGAAAAGTTTATTTGGGTCGTCATGCGTACGTACATTTAGTTAGTCATCAGTTTTGAAGCTTTGCACGCCCTATTTAAATCTAATGTACCCTACCCTTATTTCGCCGATATTCAATTCACCATTAAATGACATATTCATATTTTCCATGCTATAGAACTTTTATATTTTCTCAACCTGCTAAATCATTTTTTGAAGTAAAATTCACTAATATCCCACTAGTGGAGAAGGGGTGCTTAATGTCACCTAGTCAAAGTCAATTTTTGAGAAGCCGACTTTAATTAGGATCCGAATCGAGTTCCAAACTTGGAACTCTCTCTTGAGTACTTCATTTCATTTTAAAGACGGTTTGAAATCAATCAAAGACACTTATGCCTTAAGTGAAAATTGATTAAAGACATTTCTATTGTAGAACCGACTTTAATGGAGTGTCTTTAATGGACCACTATATAAATGGAAACCCTAGATCTCATGCGTTAGAAACTTATTTTTCCTCACTCTGTTTTCAGCCTCAAGCGCCTTCCCTCATCCCTCATCCCTCTCTCATCAACTTATTTTTTCCTCACTCGGTTGTCAGTAGTGTACTAAAGTTCATCTAATTGTGCACCGGTGTTGGTTCTATCGATGTACACTTTCAAAATTTTACACCAGTATTATCTGTATTGGTGGTTATGACCGGTGCATTTGCTTACATGTGCACCGATAACGATTACCGGCGTGTACATATTTCCCTTTTTTTTTATAAATTAGGTGCCAAGACGACAACTTGTTAAACCAATAACGGGAAATTACTGACGCAGAAATAAATAAAAAAGGTGAGAAAAATTGTATTTGTACACCAGTTACTACTAGAACCGGTGTAGGAATTAAACATGCACCAGTAGTTTCTTTATACCGGTTCATTGGAATTTTCTTTTGTTGGTAATTTGGCGCTTAAATTATTCATTTTTGCACCAGTACTATGATCTTACCGGTGCAGAAGAAGAAAATACGCGGTTTTTGGCTAAATATCTACACCAGTTACTATTTTTACTAATGTAATTAGTTACAAACGCACCGTTAAAGTCCAAATACCGGTGTAAAAAATTGCATTAAATGCTCACACACCACCTTTTTTAGCGGGTTAACAATGGGATTTTTGGAAGAAGAGGTTTATTAATGGTGTTTTTTTGTTGATGAAAGCATTAAATTCTCCACAATGAAGACCCTTGAAGGTATCATTTTTTGAATTACATTTATGGATAGTAAGGATTTCATGTATGGTTATGCTTAGTAGAGATATTTACATTTTGTGTTTGATCATTTGATGGTGATTGAGGTAGAATTGTTAATATTAGTTTGTGATTTGTTTTCAAGGTTGTTGTAGTTATAATGCTATGGCTTTTGATTCATATAGTGTTGGACATGTTAAATATGTTGTAATTGTAATGTGGAATATTGGTACATATTGTGCATTTATGATGTTGCATGATTATGAAGTCATCATGAAAAATTCTATTGTATTAAATGTGTTGAAGTTTGATTGTTGGACATTTATTGATATGTAGAGTTGTATCGCGCCAACGAGAGGCGTAAGCATGTGTATGCCAACGTTAGTAGGGTGAGTGATTAATATATTATGTTCGTGGATGAGTTCTTGGAGCATGCTTTTAGTCGAGAGAAGCGAATATTATGTCCCTTTTATGATTGTGGAAATCAAATTCATACTGATAAAAAGGACCACCTGAAACTCCATTTGTATAGTCGGGGGTTTACAAAAGATTACGTTGTGTGGACCTTTCACTGGGAAAACTCACCCCCGAAAGTGAGAGTTAGTAATGAGGGAGAGTGTTTTAGGGATGCTAAGTTGGATGACATGTGTGAAGAGGTTGTTAATGAGTTTAGAGGATGGCCCGAGGTTTTGGCTAACTTTCTTTGTGAGAAGGATACACTATTGTATCCTAGTTGCAAGAAGAAAGGCACGATCATGTCGTGTTTGATAGAGTTGTTTAATTTCAAAGGTGTATGGTCATGGAGTGATACTAGTATGAATAAATTGCTTAAGTTTTTGAAAGAAAAGCTTCCACTCGGTAACGGGGTTCCTGATAACCCTTATGAAGCTAAGAGAATTTTGTCTCTGATGGGATTGGAGTATGAAAAGATACATGCTTGTCCGAATGATTTTTTCCTACATAGGGATGACCTTAAGGATAAGATTGTTTGTCAAGTATGTAATGTGTCACGTTATAAGAAGAAGAGAAATGTGTTTGTCGATGGAGAGAATGTTGTGTTGGTGAGGAGGCTGCTGCCCGCCAAATGTATGTGATATCTTCCAATTATTCCGAGGCTCAGAAGGTTTTTTAATAATGAAAATGATGCAAAGAACATGACATGGTGCGTTGATATGGGAGGTTGTAAAATTTATGATATAATTCGACACCCAACTAACACGGACTAGTGGAATAAATTTGATAAAAATGTATCCACACTTTGCATCCGAACCTAGGAATTTGAGATTTTCTTTGTGTACTGATGGTATTAATCCATTTGGGAATATGTCCTCGAAACACAGTTTGTGGCCAGTTATGCTTTCCATTTAAAATCTTCCCCCATACTTGTGCATGAAGAGAAAATATGTGTTGATGCCCATCACGATTTCAAGCCCGAAACAACCCAGAAATAACATAGACACTTATCTTGCCCCTGTCATAGAAGATTTGAAGGTTCTTTGGTCGGTTGGTGCCTTAACTTTTTATGGCTTTAGTGGTGAAGAGTTTACATTAAGGTCAATGCGTTTTTGTACCATAAATTATTTCCCGGCATATTGTAACCTTTTTGGGTATGTGGTCAAGAGTCACAAGGATTTCCCAGTTTGTGAGGATGAGACAGATTACCTTCAGTTGAGAAATGGGCAGAAGACTGTTTATTTGGGTTACCGTAAATTCCTGCCAGTGAAGCACAAGTTGCGGGATAATGCGGTTGCATTCATTGGTGGGAAGGAGAGGAGAAAGGCACCATAACCTTTGACTGGTGTAGCTATTTGCAACAAGGTGAAGAAATTGAATGTTGTTCCTGGTAAGAAGTTATCAATGAGTGGTGGAGTTGTAGACGGACCATGGAAGAAACGGCCCATTTTCTTCGATTTGCCGTACTAGAAGAATTTGGAGGTTCGCCATTGTTTGGATGTTATGCATATCAAAAAGAAAATTTGTGAGAGTCTAATTGGAATGCTTATGAACATTCCCAAGAAGACTAAGGATAGCTTGAATGCAAGAAAAGATTTAGTGGACCTTCATATACGAGTGGATCTGGCACTATAGGTAAGAGGGAAGCGAACGTACCTGCCCCCGGCTCCTTACAATCTGTCAGTTACTGAGAGGATATCGGTGTGTGAGATCATCCAAGGAATAAAGGTACCGTCCAATTACTCCTCTAATGTTAGTCAGTTTGTGAATGATGAGTTGTGTCTTAATGCTTTGAAATCACACGATTGTCATATCCTTATGTAAAACCTTTTGGTTGTTGCAATCTATGGGTGTTTGAAAAAGGAAGTTAGATTTTCAATTATGCGCTTGTGTTTCTTTTTTAACTCAATATGCAGGAAAAATATTAGCAGGCAACAACTAGATGAATTGGATCAAGAGGCTACTATTGTTCGATGCCATTTGGAGAAGTATTTTCCCCCGTCATATTTTAACATCATGATGCACCTAGTGGTACACTTGGTTAGGGAGATACATATGTGCGGGCTTGTTGCAAAACATTGGATGTACCCCCTTTGAGCGTCACATTGCTATTTTCAAGGGTTATGTTCATAATCGTAGTCGCACGGCCTGATGCCTCCATTGTTCAGAGGTACGTCACTAAGGAGTTCATCGAGTATTGTACAACAAACTTGGTTGGAAGAAGAGCGGTTGGTGTTCCAGGTAGACCCCACTGCGGAACACGGAATGGAATTCCACGGTCTAAGGGTACGCTTCATACATCCTATCATACTGAGTTGATGACTGTTCACCTATATGTATTACATAATAGTAGCGGGACTGTAACATATGTTGAAGAGCATGTTTCCCTGTCAGAAGAGATTCATCCAGACTAGCCCTCTAATAAAATTCAGGTCGAGCATTCTTAAAGGTTTGTTAACTGGTTTGACAATCATTGTAATATCGAAGGGATGCCAAGTAAGCTACAGGCATTTACAAGGAAGCCAAAATGTACCGTTATATGATACCTTGGTCATGACATTAATGGCTTTAGTTTCTCAACATTGGCGAATGATGAGAAGAGCACCACTCAAAACAGTGGTGTTTATATTGAATCTGAATCCATATGGCAGACAAGCAAGGGAGATAAACATCCCATTGTTTCTATGGTGCCTTTCTTTGGGGTGATTGAGGAAATTTAGGAATTGGATTATATAGAGTTCAAGGTTTTGTCTTCAAGTGTCGTTGGGTAGAACACGGTTTTGGTCACGTTGGTCGACTTGAATCGTGTAAGATATGAAGATGACTAGTTCATCTTAGCTACCCAGACACAACAGGTAGAAGTTTGACTTTGATGAGGAGATTGATCAACCCACCATAACTGATAGTCCTGAGTTTTCATCAATATTTCCTAGTTTGGAAGATGTTGGGGGGACCCGTCGTTGAAGGCGTTCTCATGGTGATATGTTGTGGGTTGATGAGAGAGGTGAAATAGTAGGTGAGGACAATGTCTTGAAGCGAAAGTGATAGATTGGTCGTTCACAGTCGTTGTTTTTGTGACCATGTTTTGTGAAAAATTGTATGATCATTGAGCGAATTAGCGTGTAATGTATTCAATTGACACTCTTTTATGAATTGGTTGGTATGATCCGTGATTTCAAGGGAGTATTTATGAATTGAATCGGTCAAAATGTGTTTTAATTTTGATTAAAAATTTCTACTAGGTCCTATTTTTTTACACCGGTAAAGAATAAATTACCGGTGTAGAGAAACAAGAAAGGTGCTCTATTTTGTACATATGCACTGGTACTCTTATTGGTACACAACACTTAGAATTTTTTTTTGTGTTTTGCTCTGGGTTAAAAATGTTAATATTTTTGGCATTTAAAGCAGCCTGAACCAGCTTCTTTTTATAAAATTTTCACCGGTAAGTGTACCGGTGATGGATACTTAGAAAAATATTTGAGCATTCGTATCTGGTGTGAAGAACCAAATTTTGTAGGCATTTAAAGCATCCTAAAGAAGTTATTTTTTGTTCAATTTGCACCGGTAAATGTACCGGTGTTGGGTACTTAGAAAAAAATTGATCTTTACTCTGGGGTTGGATTAGGTAGAATTTTTTAATATATTTAAAGCAGCCTAAAGCAGCTGCTTTAGGCCTTGTTTTACACCGGTATATGTAGAATACCGATCTATAAAAAAACATTCCATTATTTAAAACCCTCTTAGATCCTCATTTTCACAGTAGCAAATTTATATCTCTCACTCAATACTATCTCTATCACTACTGATCTTTGTTGAAATCCTACGTAGGTTGTCAAATAATCAAGTAAACCACTTCAATGCCTTGTCAGTATGATTAATCAACAATTGTATATGAAATAGAATAATTGAAAATGTGGCATCATGAATAGCTTTACTTGCATGTAAGATGTTTGATGAAATGCTTCAATGTGTTTTTTAGGAAATGTCTCCTGAATCCAATTCGAAAAGGATACACCATTTACCATCCTCATCATTTCCAAAAGTGTCACCACACACTTACCTGGATGGTACCTTCGTGTATGAGGAGGCTAGGTTGATCCATGAATCATACAAAGGACGTCGTCATCACATAGAGAGAGGAACTAAAGCATCTCCCTCATTCGAACAAACTATCTGAAAACTTGGGTGGGAAAAATTATGTGACACCGCAACCATTCAACCTAACCATTGTAAGTGAGTTCTATGTGAACTTGAAGTGCGGGCCAAGCTACGATCACGTGTATTGTAGAGGTAAAACTGTCCCTGTCACACCAGAATCTACAATGGCTTGTTTGGGTTGCCTAATGTTCCAAACGATAAGGACGAGTTTCTCACACTCCATTTTCTAGGTGATGATTGCTATATTCTAAAACAACCAATTGAGTAGGAGATCTTTGGGACAATAACTATAGGGCAGGTACGGACATAGATGAGTTGGTCAAACCATGTTGGAGCAAAATACCTAAGAAAACTCTAACTCCGGAAATGAATTGGTGGTACCAGTTTGTGGCGTATAGAATCCATCCAGTAACAAAGCAACACAAGAGAAGCAACCCCTTCATCAACCCTTGACAACACAAGAGAAGAAAGTGCTTGCATAGGTTCATCTCATTCTGTTCTTAGAGAGTTCAACCAAAGGAAGTAGCAACACAAATGCTCCATTGGTGAAGGTAAGTGTTTGTGTTTATGTTACCATGGGTTACCATATCAATTTCTCTTCAAAAAACCATTCCAACCCTCACGCACAACACATGTTTGACTAAATGCCTCTATGAAAAAAAACATGTAAATTGAAAAAAGTTTATAAATTGTATGGTATGTTTATACATTTGTGGGGTTAAAAAGTTTTGCATTTTTTTGTGGAAGGATGATGTAGTACTATACTTTTTTTGTTGGTGTTCATGTTCATAGTCACGTTAGGGGGGAGTTATAATTGCTCAGTTGTAGGCCTATTTTTTGAATCCAAGAGATTGGTATGGTTTTCTATCAACTTCTATAAGGTTCAATTTCATTTTATATCAAGTTTCAATGCCTTGTTCGTTCAAGTTCGATGACATGTTATATGAACTTTTATTCCATACATAACGTAGTTTTATGTAGGAATTGTTCAATTTCTATGCCATATTTTTTTCAAAAGGTTTATGAGTTTGTTGTTCAATTTCTACGCTACGTTCTATCAATGTTGATCTTTAAGTACCGTTATTGTTTGGATTGATAATTTTCTATTCCACTATTTTAGATGCCGCCAAAGAAGGGGAAATTAAACACGAAGAGGAAGCAACCAGTTACGAAGAAGGAGGAGGAGGTGACAAATGTGGTCGATGAGGAGTGGATGTGGCGGACCAAGAACCTCCTCCAAAAAGGATCCCGTTGAAGATACAATTTGAGGAAGAAGCAATGCAAACAAATGACCTGACTAGTGAAGAGAAGGAAGAAGCCGCAGAACATGGTGATGTGATTATAAGGGATGTTGAAGGAGAAGACGCCGGTAAACAGTTGGCCAAAACACCTGTTCGCAAGGGAAATGGAAAGAACACCAACAAAGGAAAGCCAACTGTTGATGAAGCAGATGACGACTTGATAAAAACCGGAGGGAAAATGGAGAAAGATGAGACAAGTTTGAGCTAAAAAGTTATTTGAGGAGGCGAGGAACTAGCACGTGTCAATATGTGATGTTGGCAAAGCATAACACTCCAACTCCTGTTGCGTTTGAGTTCCGTGGGAATCAAGCAGTATGCATTAAGAATTGGTCTATGTGGCAAGATTATGGAAATAATGCTTTCCGGGCCACATCAGATTTGGCGCATGTGAACACTGGAGCGATGAACCTGAGGATGTTAAGGAAGAGTCATGGAAGGATTTTCTGGTAAAACTCTCAACAATTGTCATTTAAAATTTTTATTTATGTTAAAGTCTTAGTGAAGACATGATTAATGACATGCCTTATCATATGATTCCACTACCATATAGACCCCCCCTCTAGAACAATTTTTATAGCACCGGTTTTAAAAACCGGTGCTAAAAATTGAATAGCACCATTTTTTAAAATTTTAACACCGGTTTTTAAAATCGGTGTTAATTTAACACCAATTTTTTTAATTTTAACACCATTTTAAAAAAACGGTGCTAAAAATTTGAAAATTTCATTTTTTTTCCACCAAACAAATAGCCAAAAATTTTAAAATAGCACATGTTTTTAAAAACGGGTGCTAAATATTTGTAAAATTCTATCTTCCCACCAAAAAATTGCCAGAAAATTCAAAATAGCACCGGTTCTACAAACCGGTGCTAAAAATTAAAAAATAGCACCAGTTTCACCGGTTTTTGTAAAAAAATAGCACCGATTTTAAAAACCGGTGCTAAAATATAGCACCGATTTTAAAAACCGGTGCTAAAAAATAGCACTTATTTTTAAAAATAGGTGCTAAAAATTTTCAAAATTCATTTTCCCGTAAAAGAAATAGACAAAAATTTTAAAATAGCACCGATTTTCAAAAAATATGACCGGTTTTAAAAGTCAGTGCTAAAAATTTTTAAAATTCATTTTTCCAGCCAAAGAAATTGCCAAAAAGTTTTAAGATTCAATCTTGCAGCCAAAAACATTAAAATATTTGTCAAAATTTTTTAAAGCTCAATTTTTCTACCAAAGAATTCAAAAAAATTTAAAAAATTGCCAAAAATTTCAAATAATGTAGCTATAAATTTCATGGGCTGGGAGCAGCTGCGCAGCTGCTCTAAGCTATTTTTTTTAACGTTCAAAATCGTTCACTTCTTTTGTTGACTTTAACTAATAATTAAGTTAAGTTAAATTAATCAACGATCAACCTTTACTGACATAATATATACAAATAAGAATAAAATTTGTTTACATTAACTAATTAGCTTTCAACCCTTAATTGATATAATACACATAAATACAACTTTAACTGGTTAACAGTTAATCCTTATTTGACTATTAATATATAAACACTAATAACTAGGCTAACTTTGACTAATCAATGGTCAAACTATACTTGACTTTCAATATATAAACACTAATAACAAAGTTGACTTAAACTAGTCAGCAGTCAAACTTTATTTGAATTAGTATATAATAAATACTAATAAAAATGTTTTATTTGTCTAATCAACAGTCAAACCTTACCTAAATTTCTATATATAAATACTAGTGACTAAGTTGACTTCAACTAATCATTTGTCAAACTTTATTTGACTCTCTCTATAAAGAAACACTAGTGACTAAGCTGACTTTAACTAATCAACGGTCAAAATTTACTCGACTTTCAATAAATAAATACTAATAACTAGGTTGACTTTGTCTAATCAACAGTCAAGTTTTACTTGACTTTCAATAAATAAACACTAATAACAAAAGATTTTAACTAATTAACAGTCAAACTTTATTTGAATTAGTATATAATAAATACCAAAAAATGTTTGAATTTGTCTAAGCAACGGTCAAACCGTACTTGACTTTCAATGTATAAACACTAATAACAAAGTTGACTTTAACTAATTAATGGTTAAACTTTATTTGAATTAGTATATAATAAATACTAATGCAAATGTTTGACTTTGTCTAATCAACGGTCAAACCTTGCTTGACTTTCAATAAATAAACACTAATAACAAAGTTGACTTTAACTAATTAACGGTCAAACATTATTTGAATTAGTATATAATATATACTAACAAATATGTTTGACTTTGTCTAATCAATGGCCCAACCTTACTTTACTTTCAATAAATAAACACTAATAACAAGTTGACTTTAACTAATCAACGGTCAAACTGTACTCGACTTTCAATAAATAAACACTATAAACTAGGTTGACTTTGTCTAATCAACGATGAACCCTTACTTGACTTTCAATATATAAACACTAATAACAAAGTTGAATTTAACTAAATAACGGTCAAACTTTACTTGAATAACTATATTATAAATACTAATAAAAATATTTGACTTTAACTAATCAACGGTCAAACCTTACTTGGCTTTCTATATATAAATACTAGTTACTAAGTTGACTTTAACTAATCAACGGTCAAACTTTATTTGACTGTCTCTATATAGAAACACTAGTGACTAAGCTGACTTTAACTAATCAACGATTAAACTTTACTCAACTTTCAATATATAAACACTAATAGCTAGGTTGACTTTGTCTAATCAACGTTGAACCCCTTACTTGACTTTCAATAAATAAACACTAATAACAAAGTTGACTTTAACTAATTAATGGGCAAAATTTATTTGAATAATTATATAATAAATACTAATAAAAATGTTTGACCTTGTTTAACCAACGGTCAAACCTTACTTAACTTTCTATGTATAAATACTAGTGCATAAGTTGACTTTAACTAATCAACAGTCAAACTTTATTTGACTCTCTCTATATTGAAACACTAATGACTAAGCTAAATGTCAACATTCTGAAGTTGAGAAAGGCGATTCTGGGCGAAAGAGGTGCAACCTTCTCCCAAGAACAACAGGAGCATTTTTGTCCGATTATTCAATTAATCTTCGGCCTGTACCTAATTATCCAGAATCCCCATGCGATTCCGACCATAATCATCTTCAGGTTGCG
This sequence comes from Rubia yunnanensis, assembly GCA_037428765.1. Classification (NCBI taxonomy): domain Eukaryota; kingdom Viridiplantae; phylum Streptophyta; class Magnoliopsida; order Gentianales; family Rubiaceae; genus Rubia; species Rubia yunnanensis. The sequence goes on along the minus strand of CM075068.1, from coordinate 18,650,043 downwards.
GATTTTTGATGTCTTCCGCCCACAAAGCGAGGGTTTTCGAAAGTGACAATTCGAGTTGCTGGTAGTTGATTCAGATTATCTAAACACCTAGAAGGATCTGGGTAGCTGCGGATTTAGACTCACGAATTCTAAATGCTCGACATTGTTGGAAGTTTTCGCCTCCACCAACACCGAGTCGGATTTACGGTGGGACTTTAATTCAACCACAAATAGGTTCTACTGAAACTTTTTGTTCTTGAATTTAATTCCCGAACATACTGTGTGAAGCACTAACTCTGTGCGGACTTGTATTCTCCAGGAGGATTTGTATTCTGCGTCTGGATTTGTACATTCTGTGTGAGGACTTACCTCTATCCTCGTGTGTATCTATTTATGTATTGTTTAGATTGTGTACAATATTCTGCTGCTATTATAATTATCCCCTGTTGTTGGGATAGGTATTAGAACTGTGTGTATTATCTATTTTGAGTGGATTCTTGTGTGGGGAGATACGTTAGTCTCCTCCTGTGCATCCGATAAGTTAGTGTGATTGTTTACCTAACCTTCTCTTGTCTTATCTTATTTCCCCTGACAACTTGATGGATAAATATGGATCCCAAAGTTGCCTCCTCCTCTGCCACAAAATCCGTTATTCCTCAGGGCCAGGCTAAAAAATTAGCCCCAACTTTCAAGCCTAGAGAATGGTATGATCCGTTACTAGAGAGAAAAAAGGCGTGGAACGATGCAGAAACCATCATGGACAAAGTTGATATTACTGCAGCACAGGATATGGATTTTGTTCTCTCCGAGGATGAAATTATCAAGGAAAAAAATTGACTGTTCTATGGCTTTCTTGGCATATTCCTAGGATCTTTCCCCGGTATACATGCGGTAAGGAGCTTGCTCATGGCAAAATGGGGTGTCCAGTGCTGGGTACAAACAATGACCAATGGCTACCTCAAATTTGGATTCAAGACAGCAGAGGATAGGGACAAAGTGCTGCAGGGTCCGGATCATTACCTCAATGGTAAAAGGGTATTTAGTTTCCCTCTGCCAGAGTCTGGGAAGTTCGACATGCGAATCATGGTAAAAAAACCAATTTTGATACGCATGAACCACTTGCCCAAGTCTTGCTGGAACAAAAATGCCCTGGAGAAAATAGCATCCACATTAGGAGACCCCATTCTCATGGACAACGCAACACGAGACCTCATGGGATACTATGCCAGGATTCTTGTCCTTATTGACACCTCAAAAAAGATCAAAGAAGTAGTCACATTCCGCATGCCTGATGGAGCTACCTACTCGCAACAGATTCTTTACAACTACTGCAAACCGTGGTGCCCTAACTGCGGGGGAAATACCCATTTTTTTGAAGTCTGTGATGAATTCTTTCAGACCAGGGACAGGGCCATTTAGAAGCGCATGGAAAAAAGGAATAAAACTGCTAACTGCGACAAATGCGTTCATTTAGCACAGGCGGAGGAAGAGGACTGCAACATTCCTAACGTGGTGACTTCTCGTACCCATAGGGACAAAGCTTTGGGTAATAACTCAGACAATACGGGATCAAGCAGCACGGGACAAGAACTAAACTCAGAAAAGGAGAAAGATGATGACACGGAGAAGGACAAGGAGATGAATTAGGACAAGGTGAGAGTTGCTCCTACACAGTCAAGCTCTCAGGTTCATAACAAGAAGGAGTTCAGTGGAGAAACCAGCCCAGATAGACCCCCCACTTTTGGAGATGCAAAAAGACCAATGAAATGTGTAGGAAACATACCGGATAGTATGCTGCATCCGGAGGCAAGACAGAGCAATCCCCCACGAGCAGGATGACCTCCTACTCCAAAAGCACAAATCACGGTGGGAGAAAGCTGATTAGAGGCAGTTGCAGAACCAGATCTTCTTCCATGCTACTCAACCCGTTGAAGAAGACTTATCAAAGAGTGGCTGATGTAGCAAAGAGCTCATCGTCAACTGATAGCAGCAAATCCGGCGGTCCGAGGCCTAAAGGGACCTTGGGTTCCCAATGAATGCGGCCTGCCTCAACATAAGGGGCCTCAGGGCCTTGCAAAAAGGGAGATGGGCGTAGAACATCATCTCTGAAAATAATATTGGTCTTTTGGGTATTCTGGAAACAAAGGAAAGTGAACGAACGCTGAACATCTTTATGAACAGTCTCAAAGGATGGAGATACACCCACAATTTTGACTTGGCACCCAACCCTAGAATTCTTATATTTTGGGATCCCAAAAAGTTTTTTGTTGAGATAACAGGTAGAATGTCTCAGCTGATCCACCTAAAAGTATGCAGCCTGTCATTGAATGTGCAATTTCTATGCACTTATAATTATGGTAATAGTGAAGAAAGACTACACAGATTACCCCTTTGGACAGAATTAAAGACATGCGGCGCAAATCTAGACTCACCATGGATGGTACTTGGCAATTTTAATTCCATCATCAGCGTCAATGATTATATGGGAAGTACATCCCCAGGGTCTACCAAATGAGGGAATTTCAAGAAGCTTGCACCGCCTGTGGTCTTAGAGACGCTCCAGCACTTGGCGATTACTTCACGTGGCACAATGCAGATTACACAATTAGGTGCAAACTGGACCACGTCTTGCTCAATCACAAATGGGATGGAGACTCGTGCCGTACCACCTTTCTTCCTGGGTTGGCACTCTCGGATCACCTACCATTTGTCACATCCCTGGCACAAGATATAGACAAGCTAAACAGGCCCTTCAGGTTCCAAAACATGTGGAACGCGTATCCAAAGTGTAAACAGGTGGTACATGATCACTGGTCACCAGAGGTACATGGATTCAAACAATATGCTTTATGTCGTAAGCTACAAAGATTGAAGAAACCTCTCAAAGAACATGGGAAAAAAAGATTTCAACCACATTTCAGAAAAGGCAAAAAGAGCAGACAAGGAGTATGCATCCGCATCGAAGAATCTAACATCGGCGAATGCCTCACCTGAACTGGCACATCAGCTGATTGTTTTAAAGCACAACGCACTGCTCCTCTATATGGTGGAGTCGAAATTCCTTTCCCAAAAGGGAAGAATTAACTTTGTCACTATATCGGATAAGGGAACAAGAGTTTTTCACGGTTTGGTGGCCAACAGGAAAGGGGTCGGGATTCCAGTAATCCTAGATGCTGGAGATAGGATAGTCACATCCACTGAAAGAAAATGGACACTACTTGTTGAATTTTACAGGGGCTTATTTGGTACAGAAGTTTCACGAACACCGATAGAGATAGATACACTCCGCTCAGGCCCCTTACTCAATGATATGGAGAGAGCAACATTGAGCCAAGATATAGAAAGACATGAAATAAAGTCAGCCCTCTTCTCCATGTCTGATGACAAAGCACCAGGCCCCGATGGTTTCACAGCAGCTTTCTTCAAGAGTCAATGGGAGATCGTGGGTCAGGATGTCACAGAATCAGTCTTGGAATTCTTTCGCAATGGAGAATTACTAAAAAGACTCAACCATACAGCCGTCACACTCATACCCAAGAAAGAAGACAATCTAAGGGTGGGCAACTTTAGACCCATCTCCTGCTACAACATCATTTATAAAGCCATCTCCAAAATCATCGCCAGAAGAATCGAACCTTTCCTCCTCGGTCTTATTGACCCCTGCCAAGCAGTATTTGTGAAAGGACGGAAGTTATAAGATAATGTCATGTTGGCCCAAGAGATGGTAAGAGCTACGGAAAGTCCAGATCATCCCCCCGCTGTATGATTATGGCCGACCTCGCAAAGGCATTCTACACAGTTTCCTGGGACTTCTTACAAGAGGTACTAACTGGCCTGGGCTTCCCGCACTTATTGGTCGACAGAATTATGGAATGCGTAACAACATCGACTTTCTCCATTGCGATCAATGGAAAATTATGTGACTAATTCAAAGGCAAAATGGGTGTTCGTTAGGGTGACCCCCTCTCCCCCCTACTCTTTTTCATTTGCATAAAATACCTCTCGAGGCTGTTGAAACGAAAGACAAAATCCATTCTGTTCTCATATCACCCCAGATGCGAGAATATGAAAATCACCCATCTAGCTTTTGCTGATGACTTGATGCTCTTCTCGAAGGTGGATCAGAACTCTGTTCATACCCTTATGTCTGTACTCAATGATTTTCAACAGACCTCCTGCTTGGCCATCAACGCCACAAAGTCGCAATTCTTCGGGGTGGGTATTAAAGATGACTTAAGCTTCACAGGTATACCATGGGCTAGCTTTTCGGTCAGGTACTTGGGCATCCCGCTGGACTCCAGTAAATTGAAGGTCTCTCAGTTTCATACGCTCCTCGACAGCGTCGACAATGAAATTGCAAAATTCAAAGGGCACACTGATGTGTGTTATATTGTGTTCATATTTTATAGGATTATTATGATTTTATTGAGATATAATTTTCACTTTTAGGTGTTTTTGGTGAAGGAATTCATGGATTGCGAAGAATTGAGAGGGAGCTATACATTGTACTCTTTTTCCCTTAACCAACGGTTTTTTCCCACTGGGTTTTCCAGGTTAAGGTTTTTAATGAGGCGATGTGCTCCAATGGAAAATGTTCTTATTTTATAAGACATTTTTCCAGGGATGAAGGAAGAGAGGAAAAATCTGAATCGCTAAAGTTATAGGGTGAAAGGTGAATTATTGAAGAGATATGAATTTGAAGAAATAAAGATATTCACTTCCCATATTGATAAGGATTGTACTATCTCCTTCCATTTGAAATTCCTTAATTTTAGGAATTAGTTATTTAGTTAATATTTTATTCTTATCTTTCGCCTAGAGAATCCGCGTTAGAATTGGGTTTGGTTTATAATTACCTTGTGCGCAACAACACTAGTGTATAAATAGAGACCATCGGATTGCGGCAAAGACATGTACATAGTAGGAAATTGTTTGGTTTGTACTTTGTAGGTTCAGTTAGTACTATTACTATATTCAACATTCTGGACTCTGGTGCAAGCTTTAGTTGGGATTAATACTTTCTTCACGGCTTTCGACATTGAATTCGGCTTGCGGTTTAATTAATTGTTTTCGTATATATTATATTAGTTGTAGTTTTGTTTAAATAATATATTACTTGTTTTTTTAGTTTAATTATTATGAGTAGTTAATTTATATATTAGCATGGAATAACAAGCATTGGTTTATGAATCGTGAGGCCTAATTGTTTAATAATTGATTCTTATGTGTTCTTGATTGTTCTTGGGTTATTTTATTCTTGATACAAACTTTTAGCAACCAGAAGGAAGAAAAACAGAAAACAGATCCAAAACCAAGCATAATTAATAACTAACCTAACAACATGTGCTTCAAAAAATTATCATAGCAATATGTACATTGACATCGGCTCAAACGAACTAGAATGGAACTTCATCAAAGATTCACCTATGCATTGGTAAGCACGGTCGGTGATGGGAGCTCTGGCAGAGGGAAGCAGTGCGGAGGTGGTGGAGAGCATCATCATCGGTGGTGGGAAACTAAGAGGTGACATGCGATGGTTAGTGCAGCGGCAATGGGACCGAGATTGGGAAGTAGAATTGCAACCCAAAATTGGGCTTCCTTGAATCCCGGCCGAGATTGGGAAGTAGAATCACGACATAAATGGTGAAGGGATGGACAATATCTTTGGGAAAAATTGGTAGAGGGTTATGGTGGAAAGAGGGAAAATTTGGGGTTAAGGTTATGGAGGGAAGAGGGAAATCGGTAGAGGTGTTGGGGTGGGAGAGGTACGAAAATTTTGGGTTAAGGTTATGGAGGGAATAGGGAAAATTTGGGAGGGAAGGAAAATGATGCTTTGTTGGGCCATTTCAGTGTTTTATACTTTCAAATGTTTTTTGAAAAAAACATTAACCCATATGAATGGGAGGGATATGTATTAACTTCCCCAGAACCTGAAATCGTAAAAAAATCTTTTACTATGTGTTGGTTGAAAATTGATTTTGGAGACTTTGTACAAAAAGGTCTACATATAGCTGGCTACTTATAGCAAAAAGGTAATTTACGGCGGTCCAATTTGGCTGAGCAGAAGTCTACATATAGAAAATTTGGTCAAGATCTGATCAAAAACATAATTTACTCTAACAATAGTATAACAATATTAGAAAATGATCTGTTGCTGACAGGAAGTATACAATATTAGATCTGTTGCATTGGCAAAGGTTTCACAAAGACTTAGAGGATAGGCTTATGGCTTAGGTTAAGGTTGTCTCTGACTGACTTGTGTCTTGTCTTTCGATTCACTAACAAGTTCGAGCGCCAACTACCTAGCCATTAGTATTTGTAATCCTCTAGTTCTACTCAAGGTATCTTCAACTATTTTTGGAAGCAACAAGGTGTTGCTTCAAGAGCAATATGCTCTCACATTGTAAACAAACTAAGCCTCGGCTTCTTTATTGTTTTTTAAGGGTTTGGGAAGCCTAATACAACTTTCCTCCATCTCAGGATGGTTTAATCTAAAAAAAAAAAATAGTAATCATGACTTGTCCAGAATCAATCAAGATCTGATCAGAAACATGATTGACTTGTCCACTCTCAATTTCTTTGCCTTATTGTGAATCTGCACACCAGTTAGTGGTGTAATAGATTTCCTTCCTTCGTTCCCACCAATAAAATTGACCACAGCATCCTGGTATTTATACTTTCCTTGCAGCCATTTTCTATGACCAAGATACACTGTCTTTCTTCCATGTCATAGCTGTTTGAATTCTATTTTCTCCTTACAAATAGGACATGCTTTGTGCCCCATCACAACATAGCCCAAAAATTTTCCATGGGCTGGAAAATCATTGATCGTGTCAAAAAACATGGCATGCAATTGAAACTCCACATTCATATGGGCATCAAATACCAACACCCTTTTTCTTCTTACAATATCTACAAATCATCGATCAATATTCTCAAATACACATCAACCTCATTCCCAGGTTGTCTAGGACCTGAGATTAACAAAGACATCATAACATATTTACGTTTCATGCACAAATAAGGGGGCAAATTATATCACGGGCCAAAAACTATGCTTCGATGACATATTATCAAATGGATTCATCCCATCAGTACACAATGCAAGGCGAAGGATATCGCATGTTTCTCCATTGTTCACCGTCTGCCGAATGTCTTATCTTGTTGTCGCTTGGTCTTTCTCGCTCTCCATGACATCGCAAGTTCTTTGCATCTTTTGAATTTGCAAATAGCCTCTTTAACCTAGGAATTAAAGGAAGATACCACATACACTTCAATGAGACCTTCTTCTTCTTCTTACCCAAACACCCATCATCATCATTCCTCACACCCTCATATCTTGAATGTTTGCACACGGGACATTGAACCATATCTTTCAAATCACCATCATACAACACACAATCATTTGGCCATGCATGTATTTTCTTGTATTCCAAATCGAGTGGACACACTATTTTCTTGGCCTCGTAAAAGTTTTTCAGTATTCCATTCCCTTCTGGAAACTTATCCTTTAAAAGCTTTAGGAGTGAATTCACACTTGCATCACTCCAAGAACTTGTAGCTTTCAAATTAAAAACCTCCATCAAAAAAGAGATTATGGTATCCTTACTTTTACATCCCGGATACAATGGCTTCTCTTTTTCGTCGAGCAAAGCACTCTACATTTTAGGCTTCCCCTCAAAATCTCTTACAATGTCATCGAACATAGCATCAACGGTACATATGTTGTCATCTACCTTGTCAAAACCACCGTTATGTCCTTGCTCAACCTCTCAATGAAATGTCCATACAATGTAACCTCCATCAAATTCGTTCTTTAACAAGTGAAATCTAACAAGCCCACGATCATCAAACCGTTCATGAAACAAGCACCCTTTGCATGGACAAAGTATCCTCTCCTCCCGACCAAAGGCATAATCAAGAAACGAATCAATAAACGCAATATGTTCACCACTCCCTCTAGCTACACTTGGATAGCTAACTATTTTTCCTTCCATGCAAACATCGACCTTCGGTCTGTTGTATCTAAACAATGCATAATAAACAATTACACAAATTTTCATTGTTCAAACATAATAAAAATAAACACAATCAATTTTGCTACACAATACTAAAAGTGTCATGTATGTGTATATGTATGTGAATCGATCAACTAGCTTGTTCTTAGGATACATATATACATACATATATATACATACATATATATATATATATATACCATCTCCCAAAACAAACACAACCATGTTTACATCCACACTCATTTACACTCTTACAACATGATACTAAACCGACATGAAGCATATAGAAACCATTAATACATACGAATAAACTCTCTCCAAGCATGCATTTATGGTTATTATAACTACTAGCTATTTGATTGAAATTCTAAGAAGTTAATGAAAACTTACATCCATGAGTCTTCATTGCTTTGAGTTATTGCTCACCATCCAAAAACTCTTCCATCAATGAAGGGAGAAGGAAACTACAAGTTCAGATCTAATTTTAGAGGGGCAGTTCGGAGCATTAAATGCTCAATTTAGCACCAATTTTTGTGAATAGTATGTAAAACCGATGCCATTTTTCCTATTAGCACCGGTTTTTAACCGGTGTAAAATCAAACAGTGTCATTTTTCCCGCTTTTTTCCAGAATTCTTTTAGCACTGGTTTCTTTAATTTTTTAGCACCGGACTCTAAAACCGGTGCCAAATATATACTTTAAACCGGTTTTCTTTAATTTCTAGCATCGGTTTTCAAACCGGTTCAATTTAGCACCGGTTTTTGAAATTTTTTAGCACCGATTTTTCAAACCGGTGCCAGAATTTTCAATTCACTGGTTATGCTGATTTTTAGCTCCGGTTTTCAAACCGGGGCTAATTTAAAACCAGTTTTTGTTATTTTTAGCACCATTTTTTTATCAGTGTTAGTTTAACACCGATTTTCATCAATTCTAGCACCAGTTTTCTGACCTGTCTTATATTAACACCGGTTATTATAAAAAAACCGGTGCTAACATAATTATAACCGGTGCTAAATTAACACCGGTTTTAGAACTGGTGCTATCAGAATAAAAACCGTTGATATTACATTATTTGCACTGGTTTTTAAATCGGTGCTAGGGGGGTCTCTGTGGTAGTGACTGCCAACATTCTTGGCTGTGTTTTGAATCATTTGTATTTGGTTACTTCTTTTTATATTTTATTGTTTTCAGAGATTGTGGTTCAAGTTTACATCTGGAAATCTCTTTAGGGAATTTAGTTGCAAGGATGTTATCTAGGGTACATATTTGATACAGATCAGAATTTTCTGGTTTTGTTTGTTTCCGTATGTACCCATGTAGGTTTGTAAAGTTCAATGCCAAGAGCTAGTTTCTCATTTTCATTTCAGCCTTTTGCCAGTTCTGTTTCGATAACCTTGTGAGATGTTTGTTATCTGCTGTTAAAAGGTTCTATTGGTTACTGTTGGTGGCCATTTGGTTTATCTTGAAATTGGTGATTAAGTTCTAACATAATTAAAGCATGCTCAATTGGAATATGATATCTCATGTTTGGATATAAATCCAATTGTTGATAATCCAAATCACAGTAACATAGCTGCTGTTGGAATGTGGACAGACATAAGTGTGAGAATATTTTCACTTCCTGATTTGAATCTCATCACAAAGGAGCTGCATACATAACAGATTAGAATTTTATTAGTCAATGTTATATGTTTTGTGCATTTGAAATGAAATGAGTGCTAGTTATCGATTAACTTATAAGGTGTAAATCATGCAAATTGAATTGGTACATACAACACAAACAAAGAGCCTGCAGCCTCCTCACAAATACTTCCTATGGCTAACTGTGGATGGACAACCACTTTACGATGTAAGTTTCTAGAATTTTATTATCTTCTAATATGTGATTCAATGATTTCTGACCACTATCCTGAGTATCCATTGGATACTAATGTGTGTTACTTGTTATAGACGGAAGAACGATGCTTCTTTAAGTCTCTCCCAACTTGGTACTATCACTTGGGATTGGTATATTTGAGGCTGCGGCAATGTTCTTTGGATCAGGAGTTTTTCTTAGAATGATAAGTATATCAACGGTATTGTTTTCTTCTCCACTGTCGGACTTTAGTTGTAATTAGAACCTATACTAAAATGCATCTTTTTTCATAGGCTTCTCCGATGAGAGTTCCAGCTGAGCATTTTCGCGGCATCTCGTCTTGCCACTCAAAGCCTTGTCCCTTTTCCTTCCACACAGAGGACCCACAGTTCGCTAATATCTGAATATTCTGAATTCTTTTACTCATTTTGTATGTAGAGTCTTTTTGTGATTTTCTTGTGTATGTAGATTCTTAATCGTTGACTGTTGGTTTGCTGCTGAGCTAGGGTGAGGGTGTCGTGTCGGTGGTGGTGAGATTGATTCCTTTCCAAGGTCTCCGCCACAATGTTTAGTCCCATAGATTATTAATTTTGTATCATAATTGTTTTTGGTTTTATTTCTATATTATCAATTTTGTGAAGTTAATTTATTATTAAAAATATTTTTTTAACCAGTGAAATCGATGCTAAAATATTAACGACTAAAAAAAATCCCTTCTTCTGAAAGTGGCAGCGTGGAAGAGATTTTTTTTAGTCATTGTAAATTTGTTTTAAATATTTTTGTCGTTCTTCTGAAAAAACCAGCGATACCGTTGCTAAAACTAGCACCGGTTGAAAATTCGGTGCTAACAAAAAAATTGGTGCTAAAATTAGCACCGATTTAAAAACTGGTGCTATTGTGGTATATATTTAAACCGGTGCGTACAAAAAAATTGGTGCTAAAAGTAGGGATTTAGCACCGGTTTTCTTCCAACCGGCAAAACCGTTTCATCGGTTACTTAGCAACCGAGTGATATAGATGACGTCAATGTTGGAGGTGATACGGACGATAACGAGGTGGAGGTTATGGTTCTCACCACCGACGATTAGGTACATTTTTGTAACACATTATTTTTCAATTCCTCAAAGTGCTTTTGCATATCCGCATTCATTAATCCTTGTAACAGAATACTAGTGAGCAAAAATCCTACTTGACTGCTAATTTTCGGCCATCTACAAGACCAAGATTAAATAGGCTTCCAAAACATGTAATTCACTAAAACGAGTACCATTATTTTTTTGGACGAATTTAATTTCATTAATACCTTATCAAAACTATTCTGTACAATCCTCCAAACCCCTAGTTACCTATTCATAAACATAACACATTTCTCCCACTCTTCTTCTTTCCAAAGTTTCTATCATTTCTCTAGCTCTATAAGACATACAATGTTTCCAAAATTGCTATTTTTAGGAGTTGAGCCCTGCTTCCCTTGCCTTTACAGTTCACTGCCAGCCATTACTTTTCTTCTTCCCACCCTGCTGGAACATGTCTCCATTTCATCCAGTTGAGGGCCTTGCACTAGATGTTCTTGAATGTCGGACATTCAAAGAAAAGATGTTGCAATGTCTCTTTTTCTGCACAAAATACACACGCTCCATCAACTTTCATGCCAAATTTCTTCAACCTTTCTTTCATCGAAAGCCTATTATGACAGCACATCCACAACATAAAAACAGCCCTCGGCCGTGCTTGATTAGCGGTGCGGATGTTTCTCAAAAAAATAACCTCATGCTCACCTCTTAATGCCATGTAGATGTCTCCAGTACAGAAGCAATTTGCCCGTTTCATTTACTGTCATATTTCTATACCATGAAGGACATTTCTGCACTTACCAACTCATTTCAGATACCACGAACTATTATTCGGGAATTTCACAGTAATGATATCAATATCCTTTATGTAGTAGGTGTGAATCCACTTAATCCATATTCGATCTGTTTTCCTTCACAAATTCCACAATGTTTTAATCAAGTTCACCTCATTCCATTCCACAAGTGAAATCATACTCAACCCTCCTGTTTTCACTGGTATACATATTTTTTCCCACGAGACAGGTGACTTCCTTGTAATAAATTCAGTACCACTCCATAAGTACGATCAATAGATTGCTTCCAGGTGTTTTAAGACATCCTTTGGTGGGGGAAAGACCTGCAACCAACAGTTAGAAATTGCAAAGAGAACGTTCTTGATTAGCTGAAAACGTTCTGCATAGCTGAGTAACCGAGCGCTCCAATGCTTTATCCTGCTGATCATCTTTTCAATAAGTGGTTGGCATTGTTGTACTGTGAGTTTTCTTCTCATAAGTGGCACACCCAAATATTTGAAGGAGTGTTCCTTCCTCAAAACCAGTGATCGCTAGTACTTCCCTTTTCATCTCCTCTCCACATTCCCCAAAGAATACTTTGCATTTAGATCGATTCACTCTCATGCTTGTGGAATCAGTAAACTTTTCAAAAGCATTCATTAGTGCCTGGATAGATTTAACATCAGCCTTTTTCATCAAGAGCAGGTCATCTGCAAAGCTTAAGTTGATTATCTTCAAACTATCACACCTAAAATGATATTGATACTCACAATTTTCATCCATCTTTCTCAAACATCGATACATGTATTCCATAATCAACACAAAAAGTAGGGAGGAGAAGGGGTCACCCTGTCTGAGCCCTCATTTTGCTTGAATGAACTTGGTGGGAAAACCATTAATCATGTATTTTTATATAACAGTCATCACACATTTCATAACAAATCTAATGTAAATACCTGGGAAACCCAACTCTTTCAGGATGGTCTCCAGTGCCTTCCACTCGACCATGCCGTAGGCTTTTTGAAGATCAGTTTGAAGCATGCATCTCGGTCCACCAGCCTTCCTGTTGTAGCCTCAGATAAGCTCATAAGCAATCATCACATGGTCATGAATACTACATCGCCGGATGAAAGCTGCCTGGCTCTCATGAAAAATATCCCCTATTACACCACTCAACCTTGTTGTTAAAATCTTTGATATAATCTTATAAAACGTTGTACAATATTAGATAGGTCTCAAATCACACACATTTTTTGCTGCTTGATGTTTTGGTATCAACGTTATCACTGTACTATTCACTGCCTTATACATCCTACCTTCATTAAAAAATACTATCACAGCCCCTATAACACCCCCTTTAATTACACTCTAGTTGGCCTTAAAATATTTAGAAAAATCCATCAATGCCAGGGAATTTTTTATCATCAATGCCCTTCAAAGCCATCCCAATCTCCTTTTTTGTTAACCTGGAAATCAGTTATTTTCTAGCATCACTGGTCAGAGTACATCCAGCTTTTATAGCTTCAACATCAGTACCCACTATTATTATTCATTAATAGCTATAGTTCAATACTACATACTCAAGTGATCATTTTGTATCATTCTACTCACAGATTGTCAATAAATGAGACCTGGCATATTGGCCCATCATGCTGCAATTCATAAAGGAAGCAAAAGCCGCTATCTTCGAAATGATAAAGAATAAGGCTTGCATGTTCTTCCCAGTGTTCCGACCATCAACATTTGCACGTCATAACACCTGAGGTGTTGGAATAGAAGTACTGGTCGAGTTTGGGAAGAAATTGGGGAATATCCGTTTGATGACCTGAATCGACAATGCACAGGTCGATGTGTGGACGGGGTGATTTCAAAACTCACAACCTTAATGTTTTTTAAAATTTATTAGGAATTCAGTTTCAGCATCATTTACGTTACATGAACCTATGGGAGAAAATGTGGGAAACTAATTCAGGCCGCATCCAATTCTGCCCATCCAACCGTGGCAACTTGAACAGCTTCGAGCTGGAGGTCAAACTCTGTTTCAAACTAATTTTGGTAACAATGAAGGCAACGGATGATGATTTCTACATCCTACCCTACATAAGAATGTAAGTATTTCTTCCTGGACATTACATTCACATTTCAAACCACTTCCATTTACTTAATTTGTTAACATAATTTTCCGACATCGATCATTGGTATCTCATCATTATCCGTCCCAGAACAGAGGAGGTTTTCACTAAGGACACATTTTCAGGGGGTATCAAACCAACAAACTTGGTCGAACTCAGGGTCATTTCTAGGTATTTCAATCAATCAAATCATAAATCCTAGTTTGGTAATATACAGGAAGAAGTAACCCTTTTAATTTACTTTCTTGATAGGCTTGCCCGCGAATACCAAAGGGAGAAGAGAAAGACGGAGCCAAAACCCGACTACACTTGGAAAATCAACATCTTGGTAAGTCGTTCTGTCACATCCCTCAATTTATTATGTTTGGGGTTTGTAATTACATTTACCTTTCCCGTGCAGTACCGAACCTAGAATGGTTCGTGGACATACAGGTACTCTATCATGCTCTTCATGGAAGAATTTTTTAATCACCCTTAGACAAACAATATCTTAGAGGTAAACCTTGCATCTCAAAAATTTTTATTATTAATTTTTAGTAAACGCAACATTATTGACTAGCAGTGTAAGTTTGAAACTAACAGATCTTCCCAGAGGACAAAGGGCCATACCATGTGTACGAAATTCGAGGTGTAGTAGAGAGATGGTGTTGGGCTTGGCTCAAAGACTACCAGTAGCAGGCGAACACTATGTTGCAACTTTTGGATGATAAGAACGACATAATAAGTTGATAGTTTATTTTCAATAGTTAATGATATTAGAATTCTATGGACGTGTTTGGTTACAATAAACTTGCATGATTTTTTTACTTTGTTTCAATCCATGCTTAAGATAGTTCTTCTATTTCATAGTTTGAATAATGTTCATGTGTTTTGTAAGCGATATTTTTGTAATAGGTTGTTTCAAATTTCTTACCAATTCAAAGGTTTCCAATTTATAATAGTTAAAAAGTATCTCTGGCTATCGTTGCCCTGAAAATGATCTGAGAAGGACCATCGAAAAACAAATTGGGTATTGCAAATTTTATCCAAAAAATACAGCGGTAGAAAATGAATGTACCGGTGTAAAAATAAATCACATTTTTAAAATTTATTTTAAATTATTTAAATAGTACCGGTGCATGAAATAATGGCAGTGTAAAAAACATATCGGTGCAAACTATTTTGGTGCAAAAAAATAATATTCCTATTAAAAAAGAAAGACCGGTGTTATATTTAATATCGGTGTACAAATCACGATTTTACACCGGTTCATATTTTAAATACTGGTGCAAAATGTCTACACTGGTGTTCCAAATATTATCGGTGTAGATACTCTGTCCCCCAACTTTTCAAAATTTATACACCGGTCTTAAATGCCGGTGCAAATAACTTTCTACACCGGTTCATATTACCGGTGCAAATGTGTTGCATTTTACACCCCTATACATATGTACCGGTATTTTGGCCCCCCAAAATACCGGTGCAAAAATCCCTGTCCTGCAATAGTGCTGCCTCGTTCTCTCCGCCTTGTTCTCTCTATCTTGTTGGGTTCTTTCCGCCGTGCCGGGCTCTCTCCATCATGCCAGGTCCTTTCCATTGTTGCTCATCTCAACTCCACCACGTAGATCCACCACCACAACGAACTCCACCACAACGCCAGACTTTCTCAGTTTCCTCAGCTTCATAGAAAACTTCCTCAAATTGGAGTTCATTGGTTTAGTCCAATTTTGATATTAGATCTATGTACTTTGTTTGATTGTGATTTTTCTTGATGTTTAATCTATGATATTTGTTCTCATATTTTGTTGTTTCTTCCGGATCTATTTTTTTACTCTTGGTCGGAAGCCTCAGGTTTCAGCAGTTTTTTTTAATATTTAGAATCACTGAATTAAGTTCCAAATTCGGAATAGTAATCGAACCCCAATCAAAGTTGGTTTTCTAACCAATTTAGATCGAGTTCAATCAAATTCACTACTAGAGAAGTCACCTTCAAAGTGACTTCACTAGTCCCTTACCGACTTTAATGGGGCTGCATCCAGTAGTGTCCCTTAATATTAATCAGTACCAATTCCGCTAGTTCGTAGGTGCACAATTAAAGGATTATAATCAGACGTATAATAGAAAAACTAAGTAAACATTTATGGTGATATTTCTCTTTGCAGAAACTCATTAAACTATAGATACATGCATTTCACCCCACTTTTAAACAATATATCAAACTCATACCATTTTGGAAAACAAATTCTTGGTTAATCTAGTTGGTATTAATTGTTTTACTTTATTTTAAATTAGTTATAGTTTATGTTAATTAAATTGCTCAGATACAAGCAATGGATTAATCGTTTAGTTGGTGTTAGTCTAGTGGCAAGATTTTATGGATGCTTAGTTGCTAGGAAGTAGGAGTTATGGCAAGAATTTAAGAATTATTGTTATATTCTTGCATTTAAATATGTATACTTCCTTAAGAGTAAGTAGAAGATAAGACAGTAGTAAAAATGTAGTTTTCACATGCAATTCAGTATTTATGCATTTTGTGTTTTTTTTCTTGTGATCAATTTGTGAGTGTTTGTGAGTTTTACGTGTATGCCAAAATTATGCAGCAAACTCAATTTTGTTAACGGTCCTGTTTCAACAATTAGTATCAGAGCACGGCAGAAGAAGGTGAATGTGAGAGATTGGCGTAATTCTCTCATACCCGATGAATGCTCAACGATCACAACTCCAACTCAACACGCGCGTAGGAAGACATGTCTGAAAGCTTAAGGTGTCCGAGACAGAGTTGTGTCTAAGAGCTCCGACGTCGTGAAGGATCAAGTGGGTGGGCATCCCTAATCAGGGTGTGCCCAAAATCACTCAATCTCCTCAGTAAACTGAGATGATGAAACATGGAGTGTCCAAAGAATTACTCATTCTCCTTTGTGATAAGGAGACTGTCAAACATTGAGTGTTCAAAAACACTCTATCTCCTCAGTGAAAAGGAGATCAAAAAAAGAAGTTTGGGAGTACCCATAAACACTTTGTCTTCTCAGTGAAGAGGAGATCGAAAAGGAAGTGTGGGAGTGTCCGTCAACACTCTGTCTTCTCAGTGAAAAGAAGAAGGCAATAGAAGTTGGGAGCATCCAATGAAATTTTCATTCTCATCGGTGATAAGGAGACAGTTTCAACTTGGTGCTTGAGGCATGCATATGAATACTAACTAGATTAAGGGAGTAGATGCTGGTTAATCTAGTTGTTATTTACTGTATTACTTTGGCTTGAATTAGTCGTAGTTTAAGTTAAGTAAATTGCTCGGATACAAGCAATGGATTAATCGTGTAGTTGGTTTTAGTCTAGTGGTATGGTTTTAGGAAAATTTAGTTGCTAGGAAGTAGAAGTTGTGACAAGAATTTAGGAATTATTTTTATAGTCTTGTATTTAAATATGCACACTTAGGTAAGAGTAAGTAGAAGAAATGATAGCAGTAAAAATGTAGTTTTCACGTGTAATTCCGTATTTATGCATTTTGTGTGTTTTTTTCTTGTGATCAATTTGTGAGTGTTTGTGAGTTGTATGTGTGTATCAAAATTATGCAGCAAACTCGGTTTTGTTAAGGGTCATGTTCCAATATATAAGAGCACACACGAGGGTTTATCGATCATAAAAAATTCTGACAATAATTTCTTGAGTAATAATTTGTTGTTTCTTCTTGTTCTTGTTATGGGTCTACTTGAAGAACACGCAAGTGTGGGATTTAAACTTTGTTGAGTCCTAACTTAATCCGTGCTTGGGCCATGTATACCTCTGACTCGGGAATTATATGTGTCTTGTAAAACAACAAAGATTCTTGGTCAGACAAGCTGGCATTGCACCGTACCTGCTCCAACGATCTTGTCAGAACGGATTCTCTCTCTGGGGTTTTGTGTAATGTAAGTTGTAACAAGTGTGAACATGCCTTTTGTGCATGTTACGTCCCTTGGTATATGAGTTGGTGGTAGATGTGACGTCTCCCATCACTTCACTTTCTATCCATTAGTTCCTTATTTCCTTACTCGGGCCTTTGACCATTGGGCTGTTTGCTAGCTGGTTGGGCCACTCAGGCCCATACCATATTAGACTTGTACACCACTGTTTACCTGGTACGGCCATTGCGTAGCTCCGATGCCGGTGGTCCTGCAATGGCCATGAAATTAATCGGCGATATTAACAAGATGATGTCCCTCATGATACAGGAGTTGAGTGTTCACTACTACAAAAATGACTTTTAACTTTGATTCTGAGGTACTTTTACTTTTGGTTCTGCTCCAAAAAATAACCGAAGTAAAAAGAGGTGTAGTTAAAAGTAATCTTTTTACTGCGGTTGAAAATAACCGAAGTTATACTTCTACCCTTTTTTACTTCGATCGAAAATAACCGAAGTTAAAAGTTTACCCAAAATAGACAACGAAACAGCAATCGATATTAGTTGGTTTAACTTTGGTTTTGTAAAGATGAAGTTAAAAGTTCACCTGATACCAGAACCAAAACTCCACCCCAAATCAGGTGGTTTAACCTATGCTAAAAGTTTACCCAAAACTGACAGCAAAACTGCACACAATATCAGGTAGTTTAACTTACGTTGATTAAAGACAAAGTTAAAATCTCACCCAAAACAAAAACCAAAACCGCGCCCGATATCAGGTAGTTTAACCGAAGTTGAAACTTTTGCCCAAAGCTGTAACTGAAATCAAACACGATGTCGGGTGCATTAAAATTGGTTATTTACAGCCAAAGTTAAAAGTTTAACCTGAAACTGAAACTAAATCTGCAACCAATATCAGTGCTACTTGGGCATAGGTAAACCAGCCACCCGATATCATTTTTGGATACCAGTAGGCTAGTGTAAACCAGCCACCCGATATCGGGTGTCCGATGTCCGTTGAGCTAAAACTGCATAACGTTAGGCCAATATCAATCGTTAGTTTGGCTCAGTATCTGTGAAATACTAGCGAGATTGGAGTTGGCTACCAGAAAGAAAAATCAACGTGTTACCAATAACAGGTGGACTGCAGCATAAATTATTTTTTTGATTCAAATTGAATGCCAGACGAGCGTTGATTGCATAGTACGCACAAAGTTATCACCACAAAATCATTCATATCATTGCTAGTTTATTGAAATTATACTAAAAACATCTTTGATCCTGACTGTTAGAGAAATAACATGTATAAAAGACATAAACAATAGGTATTCTTTTACTCAGTACATGGTTGAATGAAAATTTTCACGTGCTTCACCATCATATACCTAGACCAATGCTCATAGACTTCTTCCGATTTTTTATTGTGTATGGGTTTTGGTCTTCCTTAAAATATTGAAAGTTCAAATGACATAATAGATTCACAATAAAGGATATAAGTTTAATAATGTTTAAATAACTAAATTAAAAGTTGTATGCATACCTCTTCCAGTTGGAAGTAGCTATCGACTACATTTATAACACATTCCCTCATGAAGCGCATGCAATAATATCCGCATTCCTAACCACCTCTTTGTGTTTTAATGTTGGTAATGACAAATATGGACACTATAATTAGTGATTATAAAAAATCTAGTGATAGCCACATTCATAAGATGAAATTTGTCACCTTCAAGAATTTCCAATGCACTTATTTATGGTTGGTGATTAAGGGATCTTAACAATTTCTCAATATCATGCACTAGTGCTTGAGAGGGTTCATTATGAAGTGGATCAAACTAGTAGACTGTATTTGATGGAATAACAATCACGACTACCATCCAATGTTCACTACACATAGAGTTAGGGAAATAGAAATTGTTAGTATTTTGAGTTTTTTAGAATCAAAGAATATGAATTATTTCGGACTAACCTTTCGTAGTAAGGTGCGATGTACATCAATTTTTTATTAAGCATCAATTGACTTCTAATGTGAGCCAAACGTATCTCCCTTGAACTTTCATTTCTGTGAATTCACAGGGGACAAGGAAAACCCACTCAATGCTTGGCTTTGTGTACGGATAGCATGCACAAATACCTATAATAGAATAAATGTAAATAAATTACATAAATATTTATTCTGTTATTTCATAAGACAGAATGAATGTTAATAAGATACTCATTTGATTCAGTTGAATTATTGGTGCGGTGACGAGGTTAAATTGCCAGAACTCTACGAACACCTCCCACCTAAATCGATGATCGTATCTCTCTCCAAAACGTCTTCGTCAATGGGGATTATGTAGGTAGAATCCAGTGATTGATGCTCCATAATCCAATAGATTTGGCTTAATGATTAGTGTTTTTTCTGGAATACACGATGTTCCCGGTCGTTGGTCTTTCTGAGCACTCTACAAGTATCATTTATCTTGACCTTCATTGCAAACACATTTTTTTATTCAGTTACTTGACCTTAATTGGTTATAGTATACTAATGGGAAATGTACCTTGGGTAGGAATGGTTCCCACAACTTCTATGAAACATAATGGCCATTCCAGAAACATTCCAAGTGATTCACCAACCATTGTTACTTCGGGTTCCGGAAGAGGAATCAATGCTTCATCATCAAGGCTTCTTTCAATAATGACCACCGTATTATCCTTGTCTACTGGTGTGTGGTGATGAGTCGCAATTGAATTGTGCACCTTACCTTCCGCCACAATGTGAAAATCACTAGAACCTTTTTGTACAAGAAGTTTACACAACTTAATGTCCTACAAAAAATTGGAAAATTATAGGTGTTACAATGCATGTGGATTAGAAATAAATATTAATGCATATATTATGTAAAAATTAAGATGTTTAAAGATTACCTATGAATTTTTGTTTTTTATGTTTGACCAGCATTGGATGCGGGAACGACAACCACATCTTCTCTTACCTGTGTCATGTTTGATTAATTCGAGTTGATTGGTAACTTATTAGAGACCATATGTGCAAAATGGACGGGGATCTCATTTACGTTACTTTTAGTTATGTCAATGGCAAACTTAAGAACTTGACTCAATTTCTTGTGCAAAGAATCAACTTCATTTCATTGACATGAACAAGTTGATTTGAGCAATGTCCTTTTAATAAACACACCCCTTTGTGTAGCAAGGGTACCCACTCCCCGTACGTGTCCCGGGTGCTCTTCCTTTCCAATGGCTACTCCTAGGATATCCTTTTCCTCCCTCCACCACAATCTCTCTCATTCTTTCCTTCATTATTAACACCCGCTACATATTGATATGTAGTATGTGTGTGTAAGAATTCATATTCAATTATAATAAACAAAATTGTTATTTGAAAATGTTACTTACAATGTTTTTTGCAATCTCCTGTGCATTGTTGGTGTGGTAATGACCCTTCTTCTTCTTAATTTCAAATCCTCTTAACCACTTCTCAAATCTCGGGACCTCCTTAGGGCGAGGATATGTGACTCTTGCTCTTGCCTCCTCTAACATGCCCCCTCCATCGTTTCCAACACGCTAGTTTCAAACATTTCCATCATAATTTTACTAGTATTTAGTGCATCTCCTCCTCGAGACATTGTGTGATACACATGATTATGTTCAGAAGAGTCTATATACTTTTCCCTCAACCCCTATATGTAGAAATTTAAAATATTATAAATATATCGATATTACTTATGAAATTGAATATAGTTTAAACATACTGATTGTTCATCAGCTGGTTTCCTAGAAAACAAATCCCTTCCAACTTGCACCACTAATGAAAGGATGCTTGACTCTTGGATCACATCCATGGAAGTTAACAAACACATAATCTCTTGATAATTTGTACTTGAAATTCCTCCATCTTTGCCCCATTCGACCTATCCCTTTCTTTTTCAACTTGGGCAAGTTATGAAACTCAATTTGAAATGCCAACTCTACGGCCTTCCACAATTTGCTCTTGTATGCATCATCCACATGCACCCATGTTTCATATAAATATATATCCACTTTTGTACGTGCCAACATACCTACATAACTACTCCACCACTTGGACCTATCTCCAATCGGATTACCTATATTATCAAACACCATAGCACATTTTTTACCCTTATCAATCATCTCCATCAACTTCTTACAGATAGTTCTCCCTCGACCTTTCTTTTGTTTCTCCTTTGTCGTTTCATCATCACTTCCTTTCTTAAAAATGGTAGTTAAACATGGAAACACAATAAAAACGAACAGTTGCTAATATATATATATATATATATATATATATATATAAGAACACAAATCATAAATAAATACCTTGTTAACTTCCTTCAAAATACTATTACAAGCTATTTAATAAATTTGGTGTTTGTAAAAGTAGCTTATGATGAATCTAGTCCCTTTTTATTTTTTTTCTCTTCTTGTTTTATGCAGTCTGCTTCTTCTCAATCTAGATTCCTGCATTACGCTCATTTCTTACAATCAAGTTGACAATTTCTATTTCCTC